>JBBJLS010000032.1:11368588-11383952 GCA_037577275.1 Bryconaethiops microstoma | reverse complement strand
ATCATTTAAGGCAAATCCTCCATGTTGGTGAGGGATATCACAGCACGCAGTCCAGCCCCCTGCTAAGTAACAGCCAACTGTAATCACGGGGCATGGCCAATTAGCATATCTCGCCGTTTGTAAAAGTGGTACATTAAAATTCCACATTTAGAGTCGCCGTTTTTAAAAGTGCAACATCTAGATTTAGAGCACAACATTTACTTTTTTAACACATTTAGCTCTAAATGTGTGGAAAATGTGTGAAAATTGTACTAAATAATGAAAAAAATCATTTACAAATGGCACCATTTAGATTCGCTATTTCTAAAAGTGGTACATTAAAATCCCACATTTAGACCGCCATTTGTGAAAGTACAACATTTAGATTTAGAGTGCAAAATTTCATTTTTTTACACATTTTGCTCTGTGTGTGGAAAATTATGTGAAAATTGCACTAAATGATGAAAAAATGACACCTCTAAATTTGTGAAGGTGTTTTTTACAAACTGCACCCCATAGCCTGGTGGGTAAAACACTTGCCTGTGAAACTGATTACCACGTATTTACAGGTTTAAATCCCCCACTTTCTACCATTGTGTCCTTAACCCTAACCCTCAGTTGCTCTAGAGGGAATGTCCCTGTAACTAATGATTGTAAGTCACTCTACATATTTCCAGCATATGTATACAACTTGTGTGTATATATATATATATTTATATATATATATATATATGTATATATACAAATTTTTGTATTTAGTTTTTATTGGTTATGCTGCTTCTACTTTCTTCTCTTATACTGTTCACTTTGCTGCTGTAACAATGCAAATTTCCCACCTGTGGAACTAATAAAGTGTTATCTTAATTTATCTTATCTTATCTTATCTTATCTTATCTTATCTTATTGTATCTTGTCTCATCTCATCTCATCTCATCTCATCTCATCTCATAGTTTTTCCACTGAGCAAATCTCACTGGAACGAATAAGAGTTAATGCTGATCACTCTATCCAGGTCCCGTATTACCTCATATGGACCAATAGAAACGAACCAATGTTAGGAAAAAAGTCATTTTGAATCATTTTATTGATCCGTCTATCAAAGCATTTTGACACAAAACATGTAAAATTTATGTCTGACAGCTATGTTACAACAAAGTTAAGAATGTTTTAGCTTCTCCTAGAACAGGAACATTGGCAATTATTTTTAGATTCAGCGCTGTTGGACAAATGTTGAGAAATGCAAAGCTGAAGTGCTACAGAAACTCCTTATCTGGTATCTTTTCTGATCCTTTTACTGTGGACATACAATTTGTTGGAATGATGATAGATGACGTAGCACTCTTTAGTTTAAGAGTCTGTTAGTGTTATCATCAGAAGAGGGTTTTCTGAGCACACACATACACAAATACACAGATACACACATACACATACACTCCCAGCTGGTATGAGACCAACCTACGCAGGAGATCCCCGAAAAACACCATCCTACACAGACAGAGAGAGAGAGAGAGAGAGAAAGACAGATATGTGGATTATTAAAATACATTTGCAAGCATTCTGTGCCAAAGAGCCTCAACAAAAAAGCCCATATAAATATACAGCTTCCGGAGAAAGAGAGAGGTGGGAAGAATGTGAGGAGAGACAGAAAGAGGGAGGGTAATAGACAGAACGGATGGGTGGATGGATAGATAGATAGATAGATAGATAGATAGATAGATAGATAGATAGATAGATAGATAGATAGATAGATAGATAGATGGACCATTATGAATTATATCTATAACTTAATAGACAACTATATACAGTATATGTATATAGACAGACAGATAGATACATACATATATACATAGATACAAAGATAGATAAACCTTTGTGAGTTATATTTCGAACTTAAAAAGCACTTAACATAAAAAAATTACATAATTTTCCAATTAGCCCAGTTGTACTTGATCAGCCAAGCTAAGTTAATTGCCCAAATGATAAAACTGCAATTTCAAGGCTAATGTTGCTAACAAACACTAGAATGCAACAGTCACCCAAACAGCTCAAATAATATCCTTAAAAACTTATAACTTATAAAAACAAAAATAACATATAACTTATAACTACTGTTTGAGAGAAGATCTATTGACATATTTTTACAGAAACAATGAGCTATTTGGGTGACTATTGAATTCTGGTGTTTGTTAGCAACGTTAGCCTTGCAGTTCCAGTTTTAAAGCAATGAGGTAAAATTTGGAATCCAAGCATGTCTTTGCTGATTAATTACAGGAGGTGTCAGTCACTTATTTTGGGCAAAGTCATTCCTTTAAAAACAGCGTGTATATGCCTGGGCATGACCCTGGTGCCATTTCCAAGAGAAATAACCCTATGCTGCTCAGGCCTGGTGTCATTTTTGCTATGCTCTTTCGCAATACATGTCTCACAGTATCATACACAAATCTGCTTGAGGAAACCTTGTAACTCTGAAAGACATAAAATGTTCTTACTTTTACTATAAAGTACTCTGCAAAAGTTTTGTGCTGGCAAGAAAATTATTTAAGAGTATTGATCTGGGCAGTATATTTGGCCAATAAAAACATTATTAATTATTAGTACTAATAGAAAAAAAAACACAAAAAACAGCCAGTCAGATCTAGAATTATTTTGTTTTTAAAAAATGCATGAAAGCATTGACTTGTTCAATTCAACAGCACCTGATTTATTTAAATAAAGAGCTGACCAAATAATCTAGGTGTTGGATAATCACTGTGATTGTGCATTTATTCCTGAATAAATAGTATTTTTCCTAAATAAATAAAAAGTAAGTAGATTAAAAAGTAAGTAGATATAAAAAAACTATTAAAAAGTAAGTAGATATATTCTCATACATTGTACAATATGTCAACATAAGCAGTAACAGGAACATTTCTTTTGATCATTTTTACACATAGCACATATATAATCACATGATATAAGGTAAAGACAGCAGCTGTTTTCAAATTGAGTTCCTTTTTATAACAATGTTAAGCAAAACCGTTGCAAGTGAAAACAAAACACCAATTTTCCACCCATAAACCACACTTATAAACCATGCTTGCTACTCAACGTGACTAATTTGTAAACATTTCACTCCACATTCCAACAAGATGATGCTATTGCTGCACCACGTCCCCTGAGCACCCCACCCCCCAGACCCCCCCACCCACCTCCACCCCTCGCCTCGCTCAAACTCCAAAGCGCTCGTCCAACAAAACAGCCAGCCCGGCACTGGCAGCCAGGGCCTTGGACGGGATGCAAGCTGTGGGAAAGTTATTTTTAAGAGGAATGCCAGCGGAGACAAAGCAGGAATCGCTCCTGGCTACGGAGCTCTATGGGTCTGGATCAAAACGCCACCTCTGGACTTCCCCCTCTGAATGCAGCCCAGACGATGGGCAGAGATTAACAGCTCCCGGTTAGTCAGAGCAGGATCCAGCCACAGTCATATCTAACCCTCTACCAACCACATGTCTAACACTGATGCCAGAAAAAAGTGGGGTTTTGGTCAAACTGTGTTATGACAGAATTTGGGTATTTGAGAATCAATCTTACTGAGACAGAAAATCACATGTGGCCCATTATTAAAAGTGCAAGAACTACGAGCTTTAAAACAGTTTTTCTCAGCTTCATTGTTACTCTAGTTACGCTTTAAGCTAAGCATGGTCCACTGTAGTAATGTGTGGCTCATAACATGCCAACAATATTTCATATAGTCAAAAATCATAAATAGAAGGCAAGTAAAGAACATAAACTCTCACACTGATCAAAGTCAAAGTCAAAGTCAAAGTCAAAGTAAACTTTGTCATCTCGGCTATATACCTGTATACAGTTCAGCTTATGAACAAGATCAAAGTGTTTTGTTTCATATAAAGAAACATTATCGATGATTTATTAGCTCTGATTCTTTTAAACTTCAACTTCAACTTAATTTTTGACAAAACAGTACAACAGCTGCGGGTAACAATCATGATGTGAACTTGTGATTGATACACTGAGAAAAAATCTTGTTTGGAACTAACACTGGGCCGAAAACTAAAAATGTTATTTTTTTATTGGATCTTTAATGTGAATGCTAAATTGTATCCTCGCTATTGAGATTTTACACAAGACTTTGCGTCCCTCCCTCCACAGAGTTTTTTCTCACGGGGCAGTGGTGACATATAAGACTTCTACTTTCTTTTATGACATAAGACAAAGTGCCAACTTATGTCTTTACTTAAGACTGCCTTTGTTACTGGCAGAAATGTTTTTGACCACAGAGCAAAGTCGCAATTTAGAAGCAGAGAACATCCACACTAAAGGCTTGTTGTGGATCAGGCTCCTGAAGTCACCATAAATAGATTCATCCTAAATGAAGTTAATGTTCTGGTACAGCTCAAAAGTTATCCACTTAGTGGGGAGAGCAAATGCAACAACATCATTTCACCCACCCTCCATCCACTTCAGAGCAGAATCTCACAAGCACTTGAAACAAAAACCTCTACATTATGGATGAGTATTTGATGTATGTTCTAAATAATTTGCCACGTGGAGTGTGCAGGGTGTCCGACGTGGCGAAGATAAGGGCGCACTAAAAACACAACAGGCTAATAAAATCAGTCCTCAATCTATTTTTGATGGTTTATGATACTTCAGGGGTCCAAACTCTGATTACAGGTGGACAAAGCAGAGCCTGACAGATGTATAGAATTTGTCATGCATGAGAAGGGGCAGAGTTTAAGTGTCAAATCATTTTTTACACGTTTTACACTTGTTAGCTCCAGTTCAAAATGTAATAAGCAACATTTGCTCCCCAAATATGTTTTGATTCATCAACTATATCACAATCAAATTAATATAAATGTGATTTTTCACCAAGCTATACCTTCAAGTCATGATTAGATTTTTTGAGCATGCTATGGACAAAGTCAGTACTAGTCAGACAGTCAACTGCTGCTATTTTATAGTATTTTTCCATTAACAGAAAACATTTAGATAGCTAACGTTATTGCTTGGAGACCAAATACCTTATTGTACATATACTGTAACAACTGAAGGCCTGTTTCTGGTGTATGTTTTGTGCTGAAAAAAGACAAAACTTTGGGGCAGCTAGTCGCCTAGTGGTTAGGGCGTTCACCCTGCGATCAGAAGGTTGTGGTTTTGAATCCCAGGACTGTCAGTGGCACAACTGAGGTACCCTTGAACAAGGTACTATCCCCAGACATTGCTTCCCGGGTGCCGTGTTCCTGGCTGCCCGCTGCTTCACTTGGTGAATGGCATAGATGCAGAGAAAAAATTTCGTAATGTTCACACTGTGCGTTTGCGTATGACAAATGGTCACTTTACACTTCATGTTGTTCATTGACCAAGGTAAGGGTTACACTGATGATAGCTTGATTGAACTGTGGCTATTCAAACACAACAGGGATTTCTAGTGGTTATATGAAGTATTTGCACAATGAATGTTGGGAATTGTGTTGAGAAAACATTGAAAACATTAAAATTACATAAAATCATGAATTCAGCTGATGAGGTGGAGGGCTGTAATGCGGTGCTACAGAGAACTATGCAACAAATGATACATTAAACTCTAGTTTTAGGCTGTAATATTTAAATCAAAATATTTGATAAACTTTGTGAAGCCATTTATCAAACTCGGAGAAAAATGAAATGCAGTGTTATTATAAACACATCTTCAAGCATCGGGATGTCGTATTTGTGCTACATTTCCCACTCCTAGCGTGAGTTTGCTAACAGCACCAGAGGGCCTCATAAGGACATGGCCAGAAGGCAGTAAACGTAACGTGTTCCTTCCTGTGAGAGAATGTTCATCAGTTAGAACTTAACTGCTTAAAGCAGACGGAGGCAAAAACCGTAATGCAATGAGGAGACAGTCTCTTTAGTCGATTCACACTTTTCATGCACACACTCTCTCTCTCTCTCTCCTTTCAATTAGACCAAACCTGGGGTTCACTTAAGCAGTCATCTGACTTTAACCACTTGAAACGGCCCCCTGCCGTGCCTTGTGTAACACTCCAGAAGAACCTAACAGAAACACGTTCTAGATTTAAAGCCACGGCTTAAAATTCATCCCTCTCTCTCCCTTCCTCCCACTCCACTCGCCTCGCCTCGCCTTGCCTCGCCTCATCCTCATGTCTCTTCTCATCTTTCTTTCCATCCTCCCCTCCTTTTCCACCCTTTCATTCTTGCTCTCTTCCTCCTTGTCTCTCGGCGGAGTCGCCCCTCTACCCACTCTTCTGTGCGCCGCTGAAGCCTGGCAGGCCGATGCCAACATGCTTCAGGTTAGATTGCAGCCAATAGGAGTAAGGATGGCATGACAGCATCTGACAAAACAGCTCAGTGAAGAGCACTATTGCAGGTGACATGAACCTGAACTGGCGACCCAAGCTCCTGCAGCCAGGCCTCCGGCACGAGCTCCTGACAGTATAAATTGCAGGCAATTTGTTCAGGATTAGACTATACAAAATATTGCAGAGCACCATTAAATTAGAGATATCTGGGTGCATGTCTTGAACCAAACACAGTGTGCAGTATTTGTGTTTTGGTTTAGTTTAGTTATTGGCTAATTGTTTGTTATTTTGGTTGACACTCAGAACCACAACAGAGGAACAGACCATTGCACACCCTGTTGTCTTTATAAAAAAAAAAGCTTGACAATATGACAATATAGCAATGTTATTGTGATAAATTCTATCACAATGCACTTTTCAAAGAACATGTTTAGGGATGATGTTTCTAGAATGCTCGTCAATAAGAATTCGGAACCACATCACAATAACAGCCTGGTTTTACTTATTTATTTATTTTCCAAAGAACCAACATATTAACATACATCCTAACTTTCATCCAAGAATATTTCATATCTGCCCATTCTCACTCAAGTTACAAATGTTTCAGCTTTCTAAACAAGGAACAATAAGGACAGCCAATCAGAAAACTGGATAGTAACAATGTGGGGATTGTCTGTATGCCACAAACTAATCATTCTTTACCAGTTGTTAAGATTTTTTTCCCCTCCTATCCCTTAAAATACTGAATAAAACAAAAAATCATTATACTCATAGTTTTTTCCAGGTTTCTTTTTCGCTGGTCTGTCATGTCTGTTCCAACTGGTGACTTATCATCATGTGTATGAAGATTTTTCTGTATCACACTTCTGCCAGATCATCCACACCTCAGTAAAAGCTCTTCCTCAAGTTCCAAGTCTGACCTAAATTGCCACAAACCATAGGGACGAAGATCTGCCTGTGTCAGAGATGACCTCCTCACCTGTCTCATCCTGAGGCCTTTTTGAGTACGGTTTAATTACGCTCGACAGTTCTGTATCCTCAGCCTCGCTTTAGGTCTGTCGCGAAAGAAGAGCAGGATGTCGCAACGTGACGGACAAGGCGGTTACCTTAATCCCTCTACAGCGCACAGCTCCTGACCGAGGCTAAGGTTAATACCGTCCTCAGGCTAATGCCTGAACGAGGCCTAATGACTGCACGTCAACCTACACCTGAACTCTTCCAGTCTGACACAAAATATTTGAGCCGGGCCGAGCAGGAGAATCACACCGAAGACATTTGTGAAGGGCGTCAATAGTTTAAATATATACATTCTCAGTATGCAGAGGTGAATAGCATTTACTTACATTTGCTCAGGTATATGGACTTCAGCACACTTTTTATACATATAAAAAGCTACAGCTTCAGCTACATCAGCTACACTTCAGGTATTCATAATGAGTTGCTAATTCCTATTTAGTGGGATGCATATCTGCTTTGTTTCTATTTGTTTATGTGTTTTGATCAATATTTCAAACTCAATTTCAAAGTATTTGTTGTATCCTAGTGGGATGTTTAAGTGATTCTGGGCTACACAGGACACTAAAATGTCTTCCTTCTGTTTAGATTACTGCATTTTCAACCCTCAACAAATACATGTTAGTTTGGCATTATAATAAATTACGGATTTTAATTTAGCCTTCACTATGTACAATATTAGTAATCGAGTAATCTAGCAATTATTTTGACTATTATTTTGACTAGTAATCATGTACACACAATCTATGATAGCAGATTTTCATAGCAAATTGGATATCAAAAAATATATGTGCATTAGTGAGATCCTGATAGTGTGGGTTTCCTCCCTTTCAGTAATGCACACAAAAGTAAAGTGGATGCTAATAACTCCAATTATGGAGAACGTTCCCTACCTAGAGCCTGTTTATTATTCAAATTGCACAGCAACTACTTAGCCAATTCATTTAGAGTGTAAAATTGAATTTTTACTCTAAAAGAGTAATCTAAGTAATCCTGACTGCCCTACTTTTAATGAATTCTATGTATTGGCAGATATGCGCAAAAAACATCGAATATCAGCATCTTCAGTATTGTTGCGTTATGTTTGAGACCAAAAGTTCCATTGCAGTTCTGAATGGAACTAAGTACCAGAAACATTTTACTCCAGCTGAAACTGTTTCTAGACTACTTTTACTTTTGCATGAGTGATTTTTTCTTTGTATGTCACTTTTACTTAGTATGGCATTGGACTACTAAACATATCTTGTTTGCAGTTATTGCAGAAATTGCAGTTAGTAGTAAAGATGGGTGGATTTCCCATATAAATCAGTCACCGGAGTCATTCATGCCAGTTACACTTCGAAATAATTCTGCCTTTAGAGTAATATGTCAATTGAACTTGATTTTTAGCAACAGAATTTGGTTTTTATAACTGGACCGTTCTGTGGATGTTTATTATAGATCAACCAAATGGACCTTTTTCCATAAAAATAAGGCAAATGAGCATCACCTTAGTAGATTCAGCTACCATTAGTAAGACCAATATTATGTAATACAGTGAATTCCATGTTTTGAAAACCGCAAGGCTGCAATGTTTGTCTTTTATGAGTGACTGCATGTACAGTAAAACAAGCCCTAATTAAAAGTTTTTGAACACAACAGCAGAGAGCATGACTTACGCAGGAGTTTCCCCTAAGTGCCTTCAGTCAAGACCCCCAAGAATTCAACAATTAGCACTGAGACAGACAAGCCGCACGCTCGCCCTCAGCAGCAAACAGCCTCCAACTGACCTCGCTCACATACTGGACCTGTCAGTCTTCTGTCACGTTGAACACCCAAACTAATTAACTTACAATGCATAAGGGATCTCCAGAAAACAAGGAATATGGCCTATCGTGGCTCCCATGACTCCCCTGAGTTTGCATCGGGAAAACAAAAACCTGTACGGCGCAATGGATGAGTAAGTGGACAATGACGATTTTCATTTCTTTTTTCAGCACCTGCTGATCTGAATTGCAAAAGTACTGAGGTTAAAGTATCAAATGCCAGCTTTTAAAAGAAAATATCTATAATGGGAGAAGCATAAACAAACAGGACCACATGAGTGACTGAACCATATGTTACTGGAGAACTGGACAATTAAACACTGGAGAAACTTTCAGACTTCAGATGCTACAATAATTTTTAAATAATAAGACTTAAGCAATAGCACATACAGTACTTGGACATCTAAGGTATATTGCTAAAATGATCAACAGTACATTTTAGCTGTTTAATATATACTGATTCAGTACTGTACAACAAGCTTTTCCCAGGAAAAGGTTAGAAACCTGCGTACCCTCCCTGTCTCCCACCCCAAAACCATCGGCATTGCCTCTAAAAACATACGCCAAGACGTGTGACCATCCTCTCGGTCAAACGATCAGAAAATCAAAGGCAATTGGGCTGACTGGAGGCCGGCCTTAATGCCCCCTGATTGTGGAGCTGTAAGCTGGTTTTGTGTGAGCACTCAGGAACGCCGTGGCTTTAGCAGGAGGGAGATTAGCAGGCCGGGCTTGGCCTCCAATCCTTTGCCTTTGCCGATGCCTGCAGGCCCTTTGAAGTGGGCCCATCATACCTGGCATTGCAGCAGTGAGAACTAGTGTGGTGTCAGCTCTAATCAGTTAGCCTGTCTGTACATGGGGAACCCAGGCTCGCACTAATTGGCCCAATTGAGGATTATACCCTTTTGCAGCAGATTCAGGACAATCATTTAGTCAAATGGGCCTTTTTTTATCTCTTACTCATTAAGATTCCTAGGGGTTTTTTTGGAGGTGATGGGATTAAAGAGGCTTTTTAAACCATGTTTTTCATTTTCAGGATAAGTTTGCAATATAAGTTTATTTAAAATTGCAAATAAAGTGATTCAAAGAGAAGGTCAAATTCAATGTGTGCTGATGAGAGCATTTTGGCATTACCCAATAACAACCTGAATCTGTGACATTCATTTTAAACTTTTATCCAAAATAAGCCAAACTAAAATGGAATTCCACCAATTTCCCCCCAAAGATTCGGCGTAATTCAGTCGTTTAGATGGAAACAAAGTCATTCAGAGTGGTTTGATCTATTGGGAAAACCAACAAAGGTTTCTTTACAGTGGAGGTGAGTGGAACCAGATGTCTTTAACACAAATATAACCATTTTATTTACTCTCCGAACCCACTAGTCTTCTGAGTGTTTGTATAAAATAACCAGGAAAAAAGTACTACTTTGCCTTATAGTGTCCTGCATGTACTTGTCATAATAAATATTTTCATAATAAACATTTAGGGCTAAAACCCCACTTTTAAACTGAATATTCCATGACTGTAATAATAATGTTTTTGGTAAAGTATTCCTTCAAAAGGTGGTCCGTGTTTCAGAACCTTACTATTATTTAATCTGATACAGTATTTGAATAATAAACTGGGAGGAAAAGGCCTAACACTCTTCTGGATGAGAGCACAGAACAAACACTGACCTAAACCCAAGGACACAGACATACAAACAGGTAGATAACAGATGGCAAGAGAGTGAGAGTGAATAAGAAACAAAAAAAGGAAAAGCCGAGCTGTGCTAAGAGGAAATGACTCACTAAAACACTCCTAAATAATGCATCTGTTAAAACTTAAATTTTAGCAGAGCTTTTTTCATTCATCAAGAGACTTTAATGTAACAGCCTAAGCTATTTACAATTCAAGATGCCTCATAAAATGCAGGAGGGACAGTAGGTCATATTTGTAGCATTAGGGACAATTAGGAAACTTGTTAAAGCCAATAGACAATCAGTAATAGAATCTATTGTAATTACAAAGCATTGTAAAACACTAAAAAGTGGCCGTTCTCCAAAATCCTTCTTTAGCTCTGATAATGGGAGGACTAATGAAGTCTCTAGCTGTATCCTTCCATTTACATCCCAACTCCTTTGCTGATTTGAGAACAAAACAGGTCTTAATAAAGCATCGATATTTCTTGAATATATGAAACATTCATATACAAAGTGATTCATGAAAAAAAAGAAAATTCATGAAAAGCTTTGGAGTGAAACAATAAATGTGCTAATAAACAATGTAACAAACAACTGTGACATCACAAAAACAATTAATCCAAAATGGGCTGTTTTTGCGTCGGTTTCTAAATGTGGACTTTATGGACTTTTAACATCATCAAACCTAAAACTTTAAAATTTATTTTTATGGGCCCTTTAAATAAAGACCAGTATTAAAAGTATTGAAAGTGCTGAAAGTACTGAATTGCACGGAGTATATTGTTTGCCACACTACAGCGGGGAAATTATATTTAACTTTCAATCAATTGTCCAACCTTGATATGCCTTGAAATATGTTACAGTTCTTTTTGGAATCATTTTAGCATGGTTAAAAACTGGCCTTCATTATTTTGACCAAACTACTGGATTATGTGAACATTTTAACTGAGAGAAAACTCATCAGGAGCTGCAAATGGTTAGGATGCTCACAGCAGACGGTAAAAAAATGTGATGGTAAGTTTGCATCCCGCAGCCGTCTGCGATACCGGTGTCACGATAATGATTAACAGATGAGTCCCAATGGGCACTCCTGCATGAACAGAACTCTCACAGGCTGCACTCGGACTGTCTGTAGGGTTTTAAAGGGATGCTCTGATGAAGGTGTGCAGGCTGGCGTGGACGGCAGCCTTATGGTCACCGCTGACAGCAGACAGGCCATCAAGAGAGGACGGAGGCCCTTAAATCTCTTAATCAAGTGGTCAGCTCAACAGGCCAAAGGGTCAGCCCAGGGCCACAATGGTCATTTGAGGGTGAAGTCCCAAACACCAAAGCAGTGCCAACCCAATACAGCCACCAGCAAGTGAAAAGGGGATGGGGGTAGAAATAGTATGCTAATTACGCAGGAATAGAAGCCCATTCTTATGTGAAACAGGGCCCGGCCCTAAGCCTCTTTGCTCCCCAAGGACGATCAAATGGGACAGAGTCGTCAGTGCTGCCCCCTGGTTTCATTACCTTGTCTGTGTTACATTGACGGGGACAGATAAGTACCACGTCACCCGGGAACCCTCCTGTGTCCCGGCACGTTTGATCTTTCACGCTCGGCCGCCCCAAGCCAGGGCACTTAATCAGGGCCTAGGGACGGGACGGTTAGTGGCTTTAGTGACAGGCCTCAGTGTGACACCTGTTAATGATCAACATTTTTCAAACTTGGATAATTGTGATCATTTAAAGTGCCAACAATTCCATGATGCCACCATAATGGAAGTAAACAGGTCTACTGCTTCAGTCTCCCTGCCAAATGGACACCAAGACATCACAGTAAACAGTGAACAACAACAGTGCAAGGATTCATTTCATATTTACTTATAAGGTCAGGACCAAGCTTTTATCGCACTATTCCATAACCTAAGAACAACTAAATCAGGAGTTCACGTAGTTCCTGAATAATAATAGGCACTATTCTGATGAGTTTACTTCGTGGGAAGAATCAGAATCAGAAAACTTTATTGATCATGGAAGAAACTCCTGAGGGTGAGGTAATTACTGCCGGAGATATTAGTCTGTCAGAATCCAGTCATTTCTATGGACTGTCAGAAAAGATTCCGGTACTATTTACCTTCTATAAAAGCAGCCATATGAAGAACTCTTATATCAGTCCTGTGTGAATTGATGTGTCAGTAAAATGCCATCTATTCTGTGGAAAAGTAGTTTGGAGGCACTGCTCATGTTTTCAAGCTGAGATGTAGTTTCCTACCTCAGATGTGCCACTCATGCAAAAAGGAAGAAAACAAACATGATTTTACATGGAGATTTAGGCGTTTAGCTGTCAGCGCAGAGGCTAATGGCACATTGCATTCACTTATGACATCTGGGTGAAAACTGAGTTCCCACTCTCATCATGTCATTTATAGACTTTTACAGATTTCCTATCAGTCATAAATCCATTTATGACTTATTGCCCACGTGCTATGTTAAATTGCACTGTCCTTCCTCCCCATTTAAAACCCACCACTAAGACAGTTTGACACTAAAATACTTTACTGAAGCAATGTAAAGCGAAAGGCCCGGTGAAGAAAAGTAAGACGTCACGTACATTCTAACCCCAAGATAAACAGTAAAATTAGTTTTCCTATTTTACTTTGGAGTCTAAGCTGAATAACCAGGACACGACACCACAACTTTACTGTTCATACAAACACAAACTGAACTGTCGAACTCACTGTATCTCACCTGCTGTCCGTTTACCTTATTTACCTTCTGTTATTTAAGTTATTACCTTAGTTTAGCCTTTCCATAGTTCTCTTTTTTTAACTTAAATTATTTGACGAATGTATTGTCGTAAAGGTCGCCCCAGTGTTTCACTACATGTTGTACTTGTATAACTATATATGTGAGACATAAAAAATCTTGAATCTTGAAGAAGCAGTACCACAATAACACTGAAAATCACCATCATTTAATTTGTCCCAGTCCATTCCTCCTGGGACAGCGTCAGCATTCACGCACTTTCAGGGCTGGCTTTTCGAAAGGACCCCCCTCCCACCCCCCGAAAAAGAAGATGCTGTGGAGAAAAGCCCAGTGCAGCCTTTAAGATGCTACCTCTGGCCACCCACACAAGCTTAGGACCCATTATAAGCCCCTAATGCTTCGATAAAAGAGAGATTACTGATTGAGAGTGAATACAATTGTGGCCCGAATGATCTAAACCCACTGCCCCTTATAGCAAGGAGTAGCAAGCAAACAGCTCGGCACAAGCTGGAGAGTTTGGCCTCTCGAAACACTAACCAGATATTTACGACCAATTAAACCTCATCATGCAGAGATGACCGCAGCGACGGCTGGATGGAGGAATAACTCTTAGACAGCAGGTAACTGCTAAAATCAGGCATTAGTGCATGTACTGATAGACCTGAAGGGGCCAAACTGGTTGAAAATCAATCAGTCACATTTGCAATTGGTTCGCAAATGACGGACTACTATTAAAAATGCACTAATTACATACTAATCTATGAATGAATCTAATACACTTGTAAGCTACTATCAGAAATAAACGATTAATATTGTTATACAACTAATAACTATTATATTATTACTTTATTGTTATTGTCTTCTATAGCTGCAGCACAACATCTACATGAAAAACATCGATGTGAAAAATTTGTGTGTCTGTCTGTGTGTGTTTAAGCACATGCGAGCGGTGTTTGTTTTGATGTCCGTGCTTGGTTGCACACACACACACACACACAAACACACACACACACACATAATAATATAATGTAAATATTAGATGCATGCAAAAAAAATAAATTTAGTTTATTTTCTTATTAAAAAAAAAGTGTGCTTCCCACATCCCCGACCCACCCTACTGCGTTCCTTGTAAAGGGATAATGCTATCAATGCTGTTTGCAGTGTTATCAGTGCAGTGGGGGGTTGCTTTAAAAAATGAACTGAAAATGCCAACTGTTGGTTACCATTTATGCCCTGATAGAACTGGTCCCCTGAATAAAATATGCTTACATTAACTTATTTCTTTTGGCTCAAAATTCCATATATATTATTTCATACTTCTATTATTTCATATTATTTGCAGTTTTTAAATCAACTTAAATTAACATTATAAACACCAGCATTAGTGCTCCAATAGCCAAAAATTATTAGCCAAAACTGCATTATAAACAACACTTTAAATCTGTAAATGACACTCCAATGTTAATGGAAATATTTGTGTGGTTTAAAATAATCACCACAACTTGGTATACAAATTAACAAATTACAACATACAACTTTACTAATAACATTTAACACTGGCTGAATCTGCCAATTCTGGTCATACATTTGTATTTTCATTAAGAAGAATTATTTAATTTGAAACACTAAGTAAATTAGATTGTACTAAATTCTATAGTAGAAGAGAATTTTGATTTAAAACTTTTTTAATAGTTGAGAATGGAAACTGCTGTTCACTGTATATGGAGCAATAGAGTTTGTCCATTGAATAAAACATGTTTACATTAACTTACATTTTTTGGTCCCATTACACCAACAGGGACATAAGTATATATACACATGTATATACAGT
>JBBJLS010000032.1:11324702-11339762 GCA_037577275.1 Bryconaethiops microstoma | reverse complement strand
ATAGGGGGAGAGAGAGGGATAGAGAGAGAGAGGGAGAAAGAGAGAGAGAGAGAGAGAGAGAGAGAGAGAGAGAGATAGAGCGAGAGAGAGAGATAGTACTGCACTATTTTTTACACAGCTCACACTGCAAAGTGCTCTCTTATTTTTTTCCCATGGCTGTATGTCCCACCCTTTGACAGGTAACACTGTAATGAGATAATCAGAGTTATCCCCTAAACTAGTCCATTTTAATGTAGCTGGAAGGTGTAACTGAGTAAATGGAATTAGTTGTTATTCCCACATTGTTTCTTCACACATTGGATGTGCTCCCAAGAGATTGCACTAAATGCACTCATTACTAAAGACTGCAAAAGTCAAGGAACATTCATAAAAATGCTTCAATATAATAACAGTAATACTTTCAATATTTTTTCAGTACTTTTTCCTTACTAATTACATGTTCTTATATTTCAATTTACATGTTCATATATAGTTCACTGGAAGAGACTAAAAAAGCAATCTGACCTTTCTGTAAAAAGGCCTTAACATGGTTTATGTCACAAAATCACAATTTCTAGGGAGCTACAAATGTATTTTTTTACTTGTCACTTTTTTAAAATTATTTTATTTTCTTTCCAAATTCTAAAACTTCCTGTTGTTTATTTTCATGTGTCCATGCTTTTTTGGACCCAACTACATAATGGCTGGAAGCAGATTGCCAACATACTGTCATATCATCGCTATTAGAATTCAAACCTCCTACTTTGTTTGTCATTTTTATAACATTATTATCATTTCATTTATAAATGCCACCTGCTTTTTACACTGTGTGAAAATTTCACTCAATAGAAATGACTTTTTAATATCATTTTAATATCAGTTTTAATATCACTCCACCGACTGAAATTTTTTTTCTTCTACTGATACTTTTTTTAGGAGGTTTCGTTACCACAGCGGCTGCGAAATATTATAATATGTGATGAAAACTGTCACCAGGCTGACACAAAGCAGGAGTCCACAGCAGACGGAAGCGGCTGACGTGTGAAAAAATCTGCAAGTTCATGAAACAAAACGAAAGAAAAGTGCTTATTAATGGTAAATAAAGTGAACTGGACACTCACACACTCCCATTATATAACAAGGAAAAAGCTTCTTGTGTCAGAAAGTTTACAATATTTCTAAGACCGTGTTACACTTTCAGTGCTGTCCCTTGCAAACATCTTTGCTACAAATGTGTAAAAGTGTCGGCCTCCTGCAGGCCTCTAATTGGCGGTGTGTGTGTGAAGAATATGATGGTGTCAGAGCCTCTGGGACAGTCACCTTTCTAAGGCAATAACAAAATAAGCAATTGTCTCGCAGATAGCACCTTTAATTAGCCCGGCCACATTTACCACCACCAGTTCCTCCTCATTAGACCTGTGAGGGACTAAGGGCCAATCAGGGGCCTCGGCCTTGGGGGGTCCTGATCTGACATCATTAAGGTAATGTGTGTGTGTGGGATGATTTGCCTCTCTGGGTTGGTCACTGTTACACTCTCATGCTGGCTGGGGGTGCTAGAAGAACAGTGTGACTGATGTGTGTGTGTGTGTGTGTGTGTGTGTGTGTGTGTGTGTGTGTGTGTGTGTGTGTGTGTGTGTGTGCATAGATTCTGTTTTACTGTCATTATAGGTAACAAATGACCACATAATGAAAAGAAAATATGAAAAGTTGTTGGGACATTTTGATGATGACACAATCAATGTTCTTCTGCTCGCCAGTGTTCAGGTCCTGGGCGAGTTTACCTGAGAGTGTAGGCTCATCAATACTTAGGTCTATCGAAAAACAACAGTAAACATAGTAATACAATGTTCTGTGTGTGTGTGTATGTGTATGTAGTCGGTTTTAGTCATTTCACGCCATAAGCTGATGGCCTAGTGGTCAGGGCGTTCGCCCTGCGATCAGGAAGTCGTGGGTTTGATTCCCAAGACTGCTAGTGACACCTCTGAGGTTCCCTTGAGTAAGGTACCGTCCCCACACACTGCTCCCCGGGCGCCGTGTTCCTGGCTGCCCCCTGCTTCACTTGGTGAATGGGTTAAATGCAGAGGAAGAATTTCGTGCTGTTCACACTGTGTGCTGTGGTGTGTTCACATATGACAGAATGATCATTTTCACTCAGGTATTCTTGAGCACGGTACCGTCCCCGAGTGCTGTGTTCCTGGCTGACCACTGCTTCACTTGGTGAATGGGTTAAATGCAGAGAAAGAACGTGCTGTTTCCATTGTGTGCTGTGGTGTGTTAACGTAAGAAAGAATGGTCACTTTACTTAAAGAAGAGAAAACGCTATATATAATGTCAGGACATTTTGCTGACACCCATAAACAATGTCTTGTGTGTGTGTGTGTGTGTGTGTGTGTGTGTGTGTGTGTGTGTGTGTTCATTAAGGGTAAATAAAGCCAATTGCACACTCACAAACACACTCCTGTGTATCTGCTCACCAGTGTAGACTCATTATTACATAGGTCAGTGGAAAACACCTAGAGACATAGTAATACAACGTTCTGTGTGTGTGGTGGGGGGTGTTGAAGGGTGCACATTCACCTGTTGCAGTGACCCCCCTTCGTCCCGGGAGGCCGGTGGATGTATGATGGTGACTCTAAGGGGAATATGGCGCTCTGCATTCTGGTCAGGTCTAATGTGGCAAAAACAAGCCGGCGCATCCCTCAGGTGAGAGCGGCCCGCTGTGGTTTCAAAACGAAAAGCACTCACAAGTTCTGCCTTTCAGACACTTGTATATACATATACACACTTCAACACTCATATAGACACATGTACACACACACACACGCACATAACCAAACACACACTATACACTGCGTGGTTTCTGATCAGAGCCCAGAGAAGCACTGAGGACTGAATGATAGTGTGCATGATACTACATAAACCTTTCATTATAACCATCATAAACCTTAATAGTAATTTATAAAGCTTTGATTCCAACAAGTGTCCATCATAAAGGTTGTTTTAGTCGATTTTTCTGATATTTCACCTCAGATAACGTTATGAGAGCTGAGAAGAATAATGTAGCATAAGGCAAAAGTCCTACAAAAAAACGCTATTGAACATTTATACTACCATGGTATGCAACATTTATAGAATCCTAAAAGGTTCTTAACTCTAAGATCCCTTTTGCAAACATTGCTCTTCTTTAAAGTGTTGCAAGCTCCTCCTCACTCCAGCTAAAGCTCTGAAACTTTATTAGCCCCATGCCATGCTGGATTTATGATGCATTTGTTTGCTGGCCTTCATGTTACATTCACATTTCACAATGAATGCACCATTAGAAACAGTCCCAATAAAATCTCATTGCATTGCCTTGTAATAAAATCTCATTGCATTAAAGCATGTTAAAAAGCATTTTTCCTTTCTCTAAAGACGCTGCTTCAGGTTTAGGTGACAGCTTTGCTACTCTGATACGAGTGGAGCCATTCCCTGAATTCTTTTTCCAACTGTGAAACCTTTCTGCCTTATATCTCTGCGACGTCGTCCCAGGACCATGTAAAGGAATGAAGCTCCAGTCAGAGATGCCTCAGCATCCTTCAGCATCCTCCCACCCCGGCCTATTTGTATGGAAAACTGGGGTTACGCCTTGACCCCACCCTCTATCAATCAAAACGCTCACAATGCTCCTCCATCTGTCTGCTGATCTGCAGCAGCACTGCGCTTCCACCCTGCCTCCTGTGAATAGAGAGCCATCCTGGAGAGCTCTCCTAAACCCCCACACCAACCACCTCTGGCGCTGGCCAATGCTCTTGGGGGCCATTAAAATCAGAAACATCACCAGGCTGTAATGACCAGCAGAAGATTCACTTCCTCCAGGTCTCCCCAGCCCGCCGCTTCCTCTGTCACCTCACACTGTGACCTCACGGCCCCCGATGGCGATTTGCAGAATGATGCCAAACAAACGTTGTGTCTCCAGCAGCAGGGCGTGGGAGGAATCAAACGCCGCATTGTGAGAGAGGAAAAAGAGCTCAATAGGATGATCTAAGTTGCGATTCATTGTGAAATTGACAGTCAGTGGTCAGAAGTTTACCATGGGTGAACCAGGCGTGGTGCGGGAACTCAATACCACATTGAATACCATTCATATTCATATTTTTATTCAATATGATATACAATATTTAAATATGAACAGGACCACCCAGACCTCTCCAGGTGCAGTAATAGTCACAAAACTCTTTCTCATTTCAAGGCAGCAACATAAAAAAGAAAACTCAACCTCAGTTCAACATTCATAATCATATTTTGGTTAATTAAAATACACAATGTCTAAATATGAACAGGACCACCCAGACCTTAACAGTACTATAATCCATGGGGGGGCGGGGGGCGTGAACTTGACGGCTCTTAGCAAGCCATTTATGGTTAAGGATGGCCGAATGCGTAGCTGCATTCATGGGCTCATTATTTGTAATTAAACCACAACAAACAGTGACGCACCTCTTTTTTCATAACTGACCTGAGCTTGAAGTCTGTTTATGAGTCCGCTGTGTGTTTTGCTCCACATTTGTTTCTTTGTGTTTGTGTTTCTAAGTGTTTTGTCCTTCTCTGGCTGCCTTAGTTGTGATGTCAGACTCTCTCTCTGACACACATTCACTCTCTCTCCCCATTCATTACAGAGCCGACTCGACCGCAAATATCTTTTTTTTAAACAATCAGTGCTCGGCACCTGATCAACAGAACAAAAATCTGAATATACGAGCAACGATCCGGATATTAATGGACGTTTTGATGTTGGAATCATGCCAATATTTCAAAAAGTGTAGGAGGACAAGAGGTGCCAAATTCCAACTATAAAGATACTAATAACATTTAAACTTAAGAATAACAGTAGAGGGATTGCTGTTGCATGTACACTAAATAATCATAATTGTATTCATTAAAATGTACAATATATAATACATGAACAGGACCATCCTAACCTCACCAGTAGCATAATCAGTTATAGCCAAAAGTAAGTCACAAAACTCTTTTTCCAACAACCCAAAAACAAAAAAAGAGAAAACTCCACCTCAATTCAACATCTCCTTGAAAAACAAAAGCTTCTGTCTGCCTCCGCCGCACTTTGCCCTCAAACTCATTGATTGCTCAACTGTCTGCCACTCAGTGATAAAAGTGGCACCCGACAGCATGGTCCCCGTGTTTCTCCCACGATCTCCCCCTTTTGTCTCCAAAACGGTGTAATTTCAGAGATTGAAGTCTTCGCTGGTGGCTTCAGCTCCTGCTCTGACAACAATAGCCCCTGAATGCTTTCAACAATGATGGATAAATTGCCGGGTAGTAAAATATTATATCTAAGGTAGGTGATGGGCCTTTTCTACGGGGCTGCTCTCACCATCAGGCTCATGGCAGCTGAGGTAATTATAGTCTGTTAGTCTGTCTCTGTCTCTCTGTCTCTCTCTCTCTCTCCCCCTCACCTCTCCTGTTTGTCACTAGCTCATCTACAGGAGCAATAGGACAGTAATGGTTCGAATTAACATCTGTTGCCTGACTGGCATTTTCAAAGACGGTGACAGCCCCACCGCTGACCTTTTCTGATCATTGACCAAAAAAAAAAAAAAGAAAGATGAAAAAAAAAGTGCCATAATTAACTGCCCTTCTCGTCTCGCATCCAAACGGGAATAGCATAATTATAAGGTATATTATGATTTGGAGAGAGAGATGGCTCTAAATGTGTCGCTTATCGGGGCTTATCATTGTATTCATTTGGTCGATTAAAACCTGTTATTTGGCCGTGAATGGGTGAGCCAGAGATGAGCGTCCGAGGGCAGCAGTGAGTTCAGAGATGTCAGAGAACCTACCAGTGTCACAAAGAAGCAGCTCACAAATAAAGGAATCCTAAGGGCATTAATGAAGCCTTTATACAGCATCTTCAGCCCTCTGTGTAATCATTCTAACATCCTGAAAAATCTCTTCTCATAAACGTCACTCTTGTTTTGTTCAGCTCCTGTGAGTCTCCGTTCTCTGGGGCGCGTGTCTGGGCCGAGTCCCGAGTCTCTGGGGTACGAGTCAGAGTCGAGTCTCAAGTGTTTACCAGCGAATTTTAGTTTACTTCCATTATTAGCTGCAGCAGTTGCATTGTACAAAAATAAGCTAATATAAAAAACTCACCATCAAATAATGAGCCTTTTATTATAGAAAAATCACCAGTCTAAAGCAGTCCTGCTCCTGGAGACCCACTGCAATCTGCATTTTAGGGTTTTCCCTGTACCCAACACACCTGAGTCAATTAATCAGTTCTCTGAGTTGAATTGGGTGTGTTAAAACAAGGAAAACGCTGAAATATGCAGGGCAGGGGCCCTTCAGGACCAGAACTGGGAAACACTGGACTAAAAGAGCACTGGACTGTAAAAGTGTAGTTTTACCCTTAGAACACGTGTGGTATGGATCTGAGCCGAAAGCATCGTAAAATGGTAAATTGTCATCATACGGCAAAACAGCTCCATATATGGAAGTTCTCCCAGTTTGTGTTGATGCTTGAGGTATCAGGCATCATGCTGAGATTTGTTTGGTGTTTCTGTGTCACATAGAACCAAAGTTACTGTAATTTAAACAACATGTAATTATAAACTGAGGTGGGCTGGCGCCCCACCCAGTGTGAGACACTGCCTCGCGCCTGTTGATCCCAGGATGGGCTCCGGGTACTTGTGACCCTAGTGGTAACAGAAAATCACAATGATGAGAATAATAATAATAATAATTTTAAAAAAAACACTAGTGGGGTTTTAAAAATGGATGCCATAAAGAACAAAAATGTCAAAATTTCTTTATTTTTGGGCTTAGAAACAAACAGAAAAAACACAAGATCTTTAACTTGGGAGAACTTTCGAGACAGTCTCCGCCCAAAAGTGGGTGGGGAAAACCTGCAGAAGGAGGGGGTCCTGAGAGAGGGCGAGAGGTGGTGCAAACAAGTTTAGACTGTTTTACACGATTTCTATTTTAAATAAGATTTTACCGATACGCTCTGAGTTCTAAGAGTTAAAGAAAAGAAGCAAATGAAAAAGTCGATTAGCCTGTAGATTGTATAGCACTTTTAACATCTAGCTAGAACAAAGTTACAGCTGGAATTTGAGTGAGTTTTAAAGGAATATGACTTGTAACTTTCTATGGTTTAGTCACACTAGGAGTTTCGTACCATGCCCAAGCACATTTGACCCCCAAAGTCCACAACAGAGCAGGCTTGAGGAGGTGGGCCCAGCCATGGTTCAGTGGTTCAGAATTCAGGAACTGCATGGATCTAGTGTGATCTCTAACTGTACCCGAACACGGAACTCGAATATGACTGTCCCATCTAACAAACGTGGCAGCAAAGGGACGACTGGTCTCAGAGGTGCAGCGTTGGCTGGAAATCTGGGCGTTCGAGAGAATACAGGTCCAACTGGACACAACACACGACACAACACAAAACTATTTTGTGGACCAAAGAACCATTGATCAATATGATAAGAAGCTGAAAATGCTGAAGGCACGAAACGCAATCCGTAAATCTGGCAGCTCACTGGTTGAAAAGGATAAAGCAGGGAGGGATGTGATGATTTAGGCACACCTGGGTTCCAAACATGAAGCATAATGTGAGCATAGGCCAGCAGGGGGGCTAGTGTGAGTGCATCCTAAAACTACAGTTAAATTAGTTACTGCACTAGTTGGCATACCATATCCAAACTACCTGCTAGCCAACCTTTTCAAAAGCTTTTTATCACTTTTTTATCAGTTTCATTCTGACCATCAGAATGTGATAAATTTGTGTTATTTCAAGTGTACTGAGTCTGGTACTGTTGCAACATAAGGCAAAATGGTACTGCAGCAATGACCACGCATGACGTGACAGAACTTACAGGCAAAGTTACACAGATAGGACTGGAATTGACCACATTGAGGTTACTAATCCGAATTTCATTGTTTTGTTTGTGTTATTTTCTTTCTCTCAGGCTGAAATTTCATGAATTTCATAAAACGAGTCTTAAGATGCAACCCAAGTTGTAAACACAGACCCTCTCTGTCATCTATGAAATTTACTCAATTGATATCACACAAGGCCATTTGACTCCTTGGGATCTCTTCCCATTACAAATACACCTCAAATAAGTTTTCTTACATTTTCTTACATTATTTCTCAACAGTAGGTCATTGAAATGAGCAGAGAAACTGTATGAAAAAGTGCAGCTTCTAAATTTTCCATCTTCTCCACTTGTATTCTAGTATGATTTGTATTTGATTAAGTTATTGTCTTGTTTTCCATAAAGAAAAAAATTAACTTCACATTTTGGCTGTATTTTTTCTCATCGCTCAACATCAAAACAAACAGAAAAAGTAAAGCATGTGAATAGAATGTTAATTTATTGCTCAGCTCACAATGTAATTAAACGTGCATTTACACCATTATATTTGAATAGTGCAGGAACGAAAAGGTAATAGGGGTTATTTACTGCTAAGGGTGGT
This sequence comes from Bryconaethiops microstoma, assembly GCA_037577275.1. Classification (NCBI taxonomy): domain Eukaryota; kingdom Metazoa; phylum Chordata; class Actinopteri; order Characiformes; family Alestidae; genus Bryconaethiops; species Bryconaethiops microstoma. The sequence continues at coordinate 11,331,308 of JBBJLS010000032.1, read as the reverse complement.
AATAATGGTTAATGATGTTGCTACCATCTTTAACCCTGGCATTTTCTTTTTCTCTTATCTCAAAAATGTCTCGAGTTTTACTTATATTAAACCGTACAACCGTACTGTACATTTCTCCTTAATAACAGTGTTTATCTACGTATATATACAGTACTGTGCAAAAGTCTTAGGCCCCTGTGCACATTGCTTGAAGCCATTTTTATCATTTATTCTTAGTGAACATAAGAATAAATGCAAACAAACAAGAAAGCAATTAAAAAGTATCAAGAATTTTTCTCTAAAAGTAGTTGATATTTTGTGAGATGGTTAGAAGAACACAGGTTCGGTTCCAGATTTCTGCTCTATTCTTCTAGTCATTGTGTGGATTTCATGAGGAAGGAAGGTTTGGAACTGGTTGAGCGAACACTACGCCACAGATAAAATACTTAATGTTATTGTATTTATTGTAATATTAGTGTTTTAACACTAACTTAACACTACTGGCCAGCAGTAAACAGCCCAAGCCTTTTGCACAGGACTGTATATATGCATGTATATATACAGATGCTTTTTACCTGAAGTCAACCTACTGGAAATATTAGATATATATTTATATATTTATATAGTGTATAATATTTCCAGTAGGTTTACTCTATTTCCAGAGCCAGTTAATGTTAAAAGGCACCTGATTTAGAATGATGCAGGACAGAGTGCGCCACCCACGGCCGGCCTACCTCACCCAAGCATCCGCCGCTGAGCCTCGCAAGGACGAGAGATCCCCCCGCTCTTCAATTTGTCCTCCCAAGGATTGTCTTTTATTGATGACTTTCTAGGTCAGCGACCCTCCGTGCTTTTCAAAGGATCTAAGAGGCCCCCAGATGGGCCTGCTCAAGAAGGAGCCTATTGTCACAGACTTTCTATAGTGTCTTACAAATGAAATGCGCAGGAGCCATTAGCCCTCAGTGGATTGTTTTATGGGCTGGGTGCCTCTCTCATGGGGGGTAATGATGACAGTGCAGGCCACAGATCAGTCATTGCAAACAATTGTGGCGAAGGTCCTTTCTTAAGACAAGAGGCTTTTGCTCTCTTCTCTCCCATTGCCTTTCACTGGGAATAAACTCCTGACTGGCTTTCACAATGGACGGCCAAGATGTTGCAACTTTTGTGAGCTGCAGTGAAAGTGCAAACAATCTGGTCCCCCGCCTCAGCTCAGTGAGAGCAGCAATTTCGAGAAATTTTCAAGCTCAAAGTGAATCATTTACCAATGCATGAAGTGCAGACAGGCTTTACGATGCAGCAAATGTGAGGAACACTGTCTTTTATCGACAGTTTTTTAGGTCAGCCACCCTGGCCAGAGGTGGAGATACAGGCCTGTTTAACCCTTATAACTCAGAGTGTATCAGTAAAATCTGATTCAGTTAATATTCGGTAAAGTTTGCTGCTCTTTCTCTTGGCACGCTGCCACTTGGCCGCCCCCCGGACCCCCTTCCTCTGCGGATTTTCCCCACCCACCTGTGGCCGGAGACTATCCTGACTATCCTGGTGGTGGCCTAGTGAGTAGGATACTTGCCTCTGGACCAGCAGGTCATGGGTTTGAATCCTATCTTCAGCACCACCACTGGGTTCCTGATCAAGACCCTTAACCCCAAGTTGCTCCAGGCAGACTGCCCCCTGTAGTTAGGGAAAGGAAGTTGCTTTGGATAAAAGCGTCTGATAAATGGCATAAAATGTAAAGTTCTACAGGGTTCAAAGATCTTGTGTATTTTCTGTGTGTTTCTAAGACCTAAAATAAAAGAAATGTAGGCATTTTTGTTCCTATGGTTACGGCATTTAGCAGACGCTCTTATCCAGAGCAGCGTACATCAGTGCTTAAGTAGTCCACATTGTTTCTTTATTCCTGTAAAGTTACACCTAAATCAGCATCTGCTTTTAACCGAGGACATTTGCGTGTGATGCCCAGTAGTGGTTATTATTATCACATTTTAAAAATTGCAATAACTTTGGTTCTACATGACATAGGAACACATAACAAAGCTCAGTTTGACGTCTGGCATCTCGAGCACCAACACACACCGGAGGAACTTGTTTTGCTGTATGATGACAATTTACCGTTTGTTGCGCTTCTGGCATGGATCCGTGCAGCTTATGTTCTAAGCGTTAAGAAGGAGCCCATTGGCTGATTGGCCTCTGAAATACCTCAGTTGAGCTACTGGCCTTGCTGAGCGGCGTCATTTCTGCTGGGCAGGTGAAGCCTGTCCTGTGTTTCCTTTAGAGAGAGGAAAGGCAGGTGTCAGCTTTCCCTCCATTCACCCCGAGCTCTGTGCAAACTCCCAGCCCGAAGCCTGCGTGAACATCGACAGATAAGCTTCGACTAACACTGACATCACCTTATTGAATTAGGCTGTTTGTGTGGCAGCCACCAGGGAAGCTACCTCCACCTCTGCTTCTCACCTGTTGACAGGTGGGAGGGAAGTCAAAGCTACCTCAGAGGAAATTAGCAGGCAACTTCATTTGGATGCCAGCTGGGTTTTTTATAAACGAGAGCTTTTGATGTGATCTGTCTGACAGCTCTTTGTTAGACAGAAACGCAAAGGTAACATTAGTGTAGAAGAGGGAGGGAGACTGTCTGCTATTAGAGAGCTTCTGTTTGTAGTGTTTGTAATATTTGTTTAGTCAGAATAAACTTTTTTTTCCTGTATATTTTATAGCCTTATTGAAGTTTTCCAAATGTCTCTTTTATTTAATTGACATTATTTGATAACTCTATTGCACTATTGTCTCTATTGTCTTAAGAGTAGATATAGGGGGGTCTCATTTCACTACATGTTGTACTTGTATGTGATAAATAAAGAATTTTGAATCTTGAGTCTTCATTACAAAAGGAATGATTATTCTGTAACATTTCAGTGATGTACAATTCTGTCTTAATCAAAATATAATTTGATTTTGATTCTGAATTTGCTAGAGGTTTCACCTTTGATCTCTACTGTGTAGAAACCAAAAAAGGTCAAATGACTTCATTGACTTCAATAGTGGGACCTTTTTTGCTGCTGCATTTTTTAAAAGAGTATTTTTTATACATAAATGACTTGCACCTGTCAGGTTATTTGTTTTGTTATTATCTGCATGGGGCTTTGTAGTTTTTGGGTAGCTCGGCCACTGGGTTACTGATTATATCACAGTTAAAACTCTTGTTGGTTCTATAAACTCCTGTACTATATAGATGTTTAGTACAGGAGTTTAATTAACCAAAACCAATATTCATTTCAAATACAAACTATACTATAAACTGCATTTTTCTTCCTGCGATGTGTGACCAGCTATTAAGCTTTCTGTAATTCACTTCTACTGTCTGACTGGAGAATCACTGGTAGCTGCAAGCCATTTATACTGGAATTTACACCTGAATATTGGGTACATCTTGAATAATGAATATACCTGAATATCGGGTACAACAAGATATTAATGTCATACATTAAAACGATATTGTACATGGCTAATATTAGCCTACTGACTGAATTATACGTTTAACCAAATTATATAGCCAAATAAGATTTCTCTTTTGTAAATGTATGGTGCATTACATGGGAGCAAAATGTAGGTCATGTGTCATGGAATAAATCTATAGCAGAAAATACATATAAACATTATTTATAACAGGGTATATATATATATATATATATTTTTTTTTTAAATATATATATTAAAAATATATATATATATACTCTGTTATAAATATATATATACACACTTTTAGAGTTCCATATACTACTGGCTGTTCCTTTAGAACAGTTTAATTGTTAAAAGGATTATTTATGCCTTAGGATTGTTTCATTTATAACCATTATAACTAAGAAACCCTTAAAGAACGAATTCTGTTTAAGTAGCTATTGCATATAAGATGCAAAATCTTACTAATATTAGGAATAATACACGAATCGGATCATGCATTAATGCAAAAAGGGTACATGTGTCACTAAATAGCAAACTGTACTTAGTTGTACTGAGTTGTACCTTTTTTAAACTGTATAAATTTTTTAGAAAACAGTATAAACAATAAACAGTAAAAGAGCTTTTATTTTTATTTACTTGGGGCAGACACCGTCTACACTTTAAAAAAACCTCATAATTCCAAAAGTTAATGTAATAAAATGTGATTGTTATTTTAGACCATTTCAGTAAGTACAATAAATCTTAGGGCATAAAGGGCAGCTGGTGGGGGGGGGGGGGGGGGGGGGGTCAAAGATGGAGATAAAAGGTTGACTCCCAAGAGTAAGGATTTGCAACTTATTTTACAATATAGTGAACAGCATCCATATATTGATACAAAGAAGTTGAATAGAAAACTGAGTTTCTCTACATTACTAAATAATGTCGAATAAGGTTTTGCAGGCTTGGTAATACTGCTTATTCTAAGCCATAAATAAATGACCAACAAAAACTGCAATGAGATTCCCTCATCAAGAAACATCCACTTTTAGAGCAGTGGGAGCACAGATCAGCGCTTATAAATCACTGTCTTCACCCTATTTGTGGAGCTGTTGGTTGATTATCATATGTAATTTGTGAGCTGGGGCTGAGGGACTGGGGGACTCCTCTAATCCTCTTTGGCTCGCAGCTGCCTGGACCTCTCCTCCCATGTTTTGCTAATTTGGGTCTGTGATGTGGTGTGCTTGTTTAGCGCTGATTGCTATCAGCAGCTCAAACGCTGGGGGGAACGGGTCTGATGTGACGGGGGAGACTGCGAGGCTGATCTAAGGCCCTATCTCGCTATATTTGCATAAGAGGCAGGGGGCTTTGATATGGGATAAGCAGGTGACACACATTTTGCCATGGCAGGCCATGACCCTAATCGAGTGTGTGTGTATGGGTGTGTGTGTGTGGAGAGCGGGTGTTGATCAACACCGATTAAAGATAAGATGTTTATTAAGCAGCAGGATTAGCAGCCTGAGGAAATCCTTTTGGCAAGTATCTGTATGGAGATACTGACCCCTTTTTGGGTGGGTATCAAAAGAATCAACAAGTAAATGCCATGAAGGAATAAGACTGTAGCTTTGCGGTGAACCCTGCGTTATCAAATCCAGTTCCCCAGCTGGATCTATTTGTTTTTTCTCCCCTTTTTCATTCTCATGAGCACTGGGTCCACTTGGCCTTCTCTTGCCTCAAATATGCCTCCAAGAGGGTCAAGAGAAACGTGTTAACACAGCAAACAATAACCTTCTCTCTGGCCAACACTAAAGCCCATGTTAGCAAATGAAGAAGCCTGTGCTTGATCGCTACTGAGAAGGGCATTGTTTAACACTAGTAGGTGTGTTTTCAATTCAGGGCCCCCTGCCTCTGAGCTTTTACAGCTCCCCCCAGCTTCCCACAGCTTCTGAGTGGCCTGAGCACTCAGACTGTACTCGCTCAGTCATTTAGGACAGCCAGAGCTCGGTATCCTGCCCCTGTTTATCGATCCCACACCACTGAGTCACTCCGCAATTTCCCCACACACGGCAGTGGGTCTGGAACTTCTGCTATAGTCCTTCCTGCCCTCAGTACACTCCACACCCTCCCCCCCCCCCAAGCAAAACAAAGTCTGAGCTTTATGTCAGAATACGGAGCTGGAATGGGGAGTGGATGATGGGATTCCTGAGTGAAAGGCAGGATGGCATCACAGTTGGACCATGGCATCCCAGGTATTCTAGGAACAAAGGGCATCTCCACCAGCCTTTCAGACCATCTATCACTCAAGCTTCCTTTTCAAGGCCCCAACACAAGAAATGTAAATGCTGGGACATTTCTGACTGGCATTCCTTTACAAAAAGGACAATGGCAATGATGGAAGTTTGGTTTGCCAGCAAATTCAGGCATCCCAACACCTTTACTACTGAAACTTTCCCTTGCTTTGAAGGCTTTCTTCCATTTGACATTGTGAGTGGAATTCATCAAACATCTGTGCTCAGTAGATCCACAAAAGCGTGCAGCTAATTCCCGGTAGAGCTGTAAGCCCCCATGGCTGGGTATAAACACAATCAGGACATTGGAGTTAACCCCTGATAATACGAAAACCTGCCTGGAGGAGTGGAGGTCCAGCGAGCGATTGCAAGCGACGGCTGCGAATGACCAGCTTGTTCATGATCTGAATCTTGTTTGATTCCCAGCAGCCTCTCAGAGGACCCCCGCCCTCACTGTGAGCTGTACCACCCGTCATTGATCTGGCGACACAGAGCCAGCCTGCCACATATGGATCCTCCCTTGATATCATTCAGCCAGCGTGTAATCTTATTATGCAAAGTCTTAATCCGCACCTACATCCCAATGCCCCAAGGATTGCAATATTGTGATATCAAGGTGCTGGGGGTCATGTTGTGTGATCCCGGCTCTATTCTTTTGAGGAGATGGAGGACTTAGAAGCTGTGTCCCAGGAGTCCAACAAACTGGATAGAGAGATAGATAGATAAAGGAGGGGGGTAGAACAATATAGAGAAAGACAGGATCTATATCATTGTTGTTGTAAGGAAATGTCAATAACATTACAGAAGGAAAAGATGTTCTTCAGTGTAATGTAATCTAGTGTAATGAGATGTCATTAAACCATGTTAACAGAAATAGTTTATTTTAGACCACGTCACTGCAAATAGTTAT
>JBBJLS010000032.1:11284202-11304242 GCA_037577275.1 Bryconaethiops microstoma | reverse complement strand
GAGGATTTGATTGTATGAGAGTATTAGTGAGGTCAGGTACTGATGTTGGAACATTGCTGTGAGGATTTGATTGTATGGGAGCATTAATGAGGTCCCAGAGGTTCTGGATGGAGCTCCATCACTCCAGAGACTCCGCAGCCCAACACTGGGGGTCTTTATTCCCCTCTTGTCCACAGACGTGGAGACCTCAGTCTCATTCATGGCCTGTTAAGGGTTTAAATGACTTTCGTTCATGATAAAACGTTTGTTTTCTTCCTCTGTTTCCCCAGAGAGTTTGCTGGACAACTTTTTGCTGACGTACCCAATGCTCATGTCCACCAGTGATCTTTGCCAGGCGCTCCTTGGACAATATCCTTCTCTTAACACCCAACACACACACACACACACACACACACACACACACACACACACACACACACACACACACACACACACACAGAACCAAAAGAAGTGCATATACAAATACATATGGTCTCACATATGCACGTCAATAACACTGCTACAGTAAAACAGCCGACAAAAAAATCTCTGCCTAAGAAGTCATGGAAAGTTCTTCCACAGCCACAGGATGACTTTCAACACAACCGAAGTTTCCTTTCTTCATAGTGCATAAAGAACAGCAAATTTAAATATTCATGACTGTATCCTACTTTCATAAATGAGTAGGAGGGCATGAATATGCTGAAACATTTGAATATGCCTCAGCAGTGTGAAACAGCATCGGGGTTAAACCACTTCCACTATGCACTTAAATGCAAGCCACTGCAGTACACATCAAACGCAGCCCAGTCGATAACTACTCACGTTTGGCTCTGGAGAAAAAGGCCGCAGGGCACGCTGCTCCGGTTAGGCCGGGATTAGCACATCCTTTGAGCCGGGCCGAATCAATCTCCAGCCTTAATTACGGCTGACCTCCGCGCACGCCCACATAAGCCACAGTGGCTTCAATCTGAGCAGCTTTCTACCTGTAATCTCCATTATGACACCTAAGACAAGATAGAAGTCCAAAGCCCTCTTCAGGCTGGATTAGTTTTTACCTGGGGACGTTAAGTAATGTAAAGTGATTACGGACGAGATCCCTGATTTTAATCCAGCATGACTCTGCCGTGCGTATGGCTTTTACAGTCTGACGGTAATAACTGTGGAGTGAATGGTCTTCTGTAATTGGCTGAACCCAGCGAAAGCGGTCCTGTTCCAATCTACCGGTGTGTCCTGTGACGTAATTCGGATGGGAGAATCCAAGCAATGACCTTTCAATCTGGGAATGTGAGGAAACCACAGTTACCTTGAATCAAATTAACCACCCAATAAAACTCCACAAATTATATTACATAACCTCTGCTGTTAAATGATCATCCTACATTTCTGTTGGATTCTACTTCTTTTCCCAAAGTCCAGGTTAAACATTTGCATGGTTTTGTATATCGAAAGCAGCACTTTAGATCTTTACACAACCATTTCCCATTTTGCTACTGTGCCTTTAAGAATATAAGTAATCTGATTGGCTGCCGTTACTGTGCCTTGTCTGAAAAGCAGGTAAACATGATATACATATATGCACATTAATTTATATTATTAAAACAGTTCAAAAGGTTTTTTTTTTTAGCTTATATGGACTGGGAGATAATTATGCTTCGAAATGTTCACAGCCCGTGTCAAACTTAAAAGTTTTCCAAAAATAAAAGATGTTTTCCATGATGGGATATTTAAAACGAAACCTGTCTTTAAATAATATTTAAAACTAAACCAGCACTCCACCTTTAAATAAATATAAGATGCTTTAAATAAAGGACAAAGGATGCTTCATATAGTAGTCTTTCATATAGTACATTTCATATTTCATATGGTAGTCTCTAGCTAAGCAGGACTTAAAAAGATGGAACCAAACTAAAGTTTGAGGTGTTAGAATTTGAATTTGTTGAGGACATTTTGTGGCAGCACTTACAAAGGAGGTCAACAAGGCCTGTAATGAGTTGCACATAAGGTCGAGGTGAGGCTGGACTTTTCCTGCAGAGAGAGGCCAGGCAGAGTGGGCCCCCTGACTAAAGGCGGCCCAGCACCCCCCCCCTTAATGGTGCGCCAGGCCAGGGATGTACATTTATTGAAGGTCCTAATGGAGGGCTGGGGGGGGGAGCTTTCCTCAGGCAAAAGGGGAGAGACACAGCCTATCACTTCATGTAAGAATAGGCCATGTGTGATAGACCTGACCTACATTTCATCTCTCTCTCTCACTCCCTCCCTTACAAACACACACATGCACGCTCTCCCACTCTCTTTCTCTCTCTCTCTCTCTGATGTAAGCTCTAAGGAAGCACTTCTCCAGACCGAGCTATGGAAGAATACAAGTCTGTTATGATGCACATCCTTAATGGTGCCATGTTCCACATAACCCCCTCCCCCTTTATTTTCTATTCCAAGGCCTCTTTCCCTTCTTTTATAGTCTTAAATTTGTAGATATAAGTCAGAACTGTAGCTCTACCGAATTGTCTGGATTTGCTTTGTGGTTCATTAACGTACCTTTAAAAAAGCTCATTTATAATGTTTATTGATTCTGCTTCACCAGTAAAGCTAGGCTTGGACACAAAACCATTCCTCAGTCATTCTAAATGCCCTAGTTAACAGTCCATCTCATCTGACCTTTCCACAGGCCCAGCAGCCAGACCAGGCCTCGGTGACTAATCACAGCACTGTGTATCACCAGCAAACAAGAGACGGCAAGCAAGGATTAGTGCAGAAAAAGTAGTAGTTTAGTGGAGAAGAAGTGAGACAACACCACCGACCCAGAATAGGTGGCTAATTTAAATTCATTTTGATAAATATTTGTAATGTAGTCAGAAATTAGTGACTGATATGACCGTTCAAAACTTTAGAATTATTTGTCATACTGATCATTTTTGCTGTTTTATGCAAAAATAATGTATCAGCACTGTTATTATTATTATTATTATTATTATTATTATTATTATTGTCATCCTACTACTGCTGCTACTACTACTGCTACTTCTACTACTAATAATAATAATAGTAATAATAATAATAATAATAATAATAATAATAATGACTATTATTATGCTTTATAGAATCAGTTTTAGATCATTTTTTTATAATTTCGCTCTTGGTGTTATAAAGCTAACTCTTTTTACAATTGTCCGTAGCTTCTTTCATCATTTCTGAAACCTGCAAAGTTGTACATTAGTATCTTTTCTATATTCCAGTGTTCTGGACTACAGTGCATTTCTTGTGGATTAAAAGGATATAGGTATGATTTCTGTACTGGAATTTAATTTGAAGATCTGGAACTGTTGATGATTGAAGAAGCTACCTACCACGCAGCTGCAGGTCAAACGTCCTCCTGCTGTCCTCATTGCTCAACACCTTCCAGGCCTGGTCCACCTCAATAAACCTCTGCAGGTGCAGGTCCGCCTCCTGCTCTGATAGGCCAGGCTTCTGCTTATCTGGGTGAAACTAGCAATCAAAAACAAACATTCAGTACTCTAACCAGTCGCAAAAGCTAAAGCAGCGAGCATCCTGACCAGTCACAAATGACCCATTTGACTGTACTGGTTTTTTTTTTGAGTTACACATTCATAGATATTCAGACTGTGCCACTGGCTGGCAGAGATGACTGAGATTTGAGAAAATGTACAGAGAGCATGTTAGAAAGGACTAAATGCATGGGGGAGGGGGGAGGGGCAAAAAGAAGATCAGAAAAAGAAAAAAAAAAAAACGCAATAGACACTCAGAACTATTTACAGAACAGCAAAATTCTAGTATTGGCACCTTCTGCCAAACATATTATTGTGAATTTCCTACTACAACACAAAAGCCCTCCTTGAATAAAAACTGGTGCTATTAAAACTGGACCAGGGAAAAGATTGAAACGAGGGCACCTAATGTTGTGGGTCCTCTCACAGCCCCTATTCTGGACGACCGACCATAAGAGGAAGAATAGAGCAAAAGAGATTACAGCACAAAGGACGAGAAAAAGAAAAAGAAAAAGAAAAAAATCCCAGAGTACGTGCCCTGAGATAAGAGCAGCCTGGTTAAAAGGCCAGAGGCCACCCTTCACCTCCAGCCAAAACCACTGCAGACATCATCTCCACTCCGCGACCCAAAATATGACAAATTGAGCCTATGCATTATGTCATGGCTTTGACTAAAAAGATTATGTAGCAGTAGCTAGCTCAGAGGAATGTTCTCCGAGCAGCGCAGGGTGTTTTGACGCCCCTGTTGGTTTGGATATGCTCTTATAGTGAGAGTGATTCTGCTCCTGAGGGCTGCGCCGTGGCCTCCGTTAGTGCGGGTCGTGCTTCTGCAGGGCCGCGCGGCTCTGCTGCTGGCCCATGGGAGAATCAAAGAGGTTGAAGAGGGCAAATGGAAAACAACTTAGCTCCTTTCTACCAGGCATTCAAGCGGGCCGCTGATTGCGCTCTGGCACTGCTGAGCAGAGCATTGCGTGTGTGTGTGTTTGTGTTTTGTATGGTTGCTGCAGTTCAGAAGCTGAACCGCCGCCAAAGTCGGATAATGATGTATGGGGCGATACTGGACTACAATAACCAACAGTCCCAGGCTAGCCAATTACTGTCTGTCGCAATTATATTTTTAATTTTAAGTAACAGGAAGACTGACCGAATTCAACTAATCATTTCAAGCAATTACTTTTAAAACTAATTAAAATTTAAGGGCGGTTGTGTGTTCTAATGATTCTGTTTCTGTTATCCAACCACCACCACCACCACCACCACCCACCCTCCCCAACTCCCTTTATGCCTCTTGTATTTTTGTTGTTGTTTTCACGCTCTTAAATGGACAAGCTGTCCATCTGAATAGGAAGAGAGGGAGGGAAAAGAACGTCGACTTTACCGACAAGCCAAAAATTAACTTCCTGATTGAGAGAATCATTAACAGGCTCTGTGCGCGCCAAATCTGAAGCAGCATTTTGCATTGTGGCTAAAGGAATGGGGGGGGTTAGAGGGGTTGGCTGCCTCTGCCAAGTACTGTCCCACCTACTTCAAACTGATGGCGGTGTTACAGTTTAAAGGGGTGAAGATGTTATAAAAGAGGGTCCGAAGAGGAAAAAACGTCCGAAACGTTCGCTGTGATCACGCAAGCCTTCGACGGATTATGGAAGCAGCATGGAAAGGAGAGAAGCTCCAGTCCTGGCACAGAGAGCCAGCTGATGGATGGGAGAGGGGTCAGAGCGCTTATCCATGACTGACCCCACGGCTCTGCGCTTTCTGAATTGTGGATGTTTCACACGCTGCCCATGCTGTGGGAGGCAGTGAATGGGAATCCTCCATTGCTCAGCACAAACAACAGCCACAGGATGATAGTTTCCAGAGCCACGCCCATTATCAGTGTTTGCATATTGTTACGTTGCTGTATCGTCTATTTACTGTTCTGTCTCTGTCATACCTTGCACTGTAACTGCCTCCTGTGCAATAATAATCATACTCATGGCGCAACGTGAGTCATTCTGGAAGGTTTACCCCCCGTTCACACTATACTGTTACATCACATAACTGTAACATTACATTGCTGTCTATTTATTGTATTGTCTCAGATTTACATACAATTTACACTATACTGTTACGCTGCTGTAATGTATATCACATTATTTCTGTTGTAACTTTATCATATTATTTCTGTGTAACATACACTGCACTTGCAGCTGAGCTTCCACCTGCACTACTATGAAACAGCGTTAACCATGTTTTAAAAAATGTGGTGTTAATAATATATTGTGTAACACTTAAAGCAGTTTTCTTATCAAGCAAATGTTATAATTTTGTCATATACCCAACCTGTCTGTAGATGGTTACACTTAAAAAGGTCCAGCAGATTTTCTGTAAGTGGTCTATTTTTGACTGCGGAGCAGTTTACCATTAATTAATAGTAAAAAAAAAAAAAATAGGTTGTGGAAACTCTTCTGTTGCGGTCACAACTGTGTTAATGAATGTATTATCAATGGGCCGTATATATTCCTCCTACTGAACCAACACCAATACTATGACTTAGCAATTATCTGGCAGTACAGACGTAACACTGATGCTGGATGAACAGTTATTGGTGGGCTGCTTAAAGAAGCACTCTGTCTTTGATTTATGCCTCAACAGGCAATCATCTCTTGAAGCAGAAGTGCATTGAACAAAGTCAAATTCCCATCCCGAGTTAAAAGTTTCCATCTTTGCTTTTTTCAAAGCTCTTCTTAATTAAAGCTACAGGAATAGTCTAACCTCAAACACCTTTGATTCTGCTGATACACTGGGTCCCTGCAGAGAGGATTACATCCACTTGCTTGTGGGAACCTGCTTACACATCACAGATCCTGGGTGGAAGCAGAGAGAGAGGAACTGACCAGTCTACAGTTCAAGAATTAAGAAGAACTCAAATGAAGGACCTGATTCAAAGGTTCTGCTGACTGTGATGTTCATGCAATGTTTTTGAAGGATTTTCACCATTTCAGCCTAATCGGTCATGTTTGTCACACACTGTTGAACACTATGGACAAAAAATTAAATGTGTTTTCCTGTATTGAAATTAACAGAAAATCCAATGTCTCAAAAGTGACTTATAACTGGAAGCAATGAGCATTTCTGTCCACAGCCCTTTTTGCAAAATACTTTCAAGATTTCTTCAAAAGTATTTGTAAATTCTAAAAGGCAGAATATACAGCAGTTTGTTCTACAGAAACAATAGTACAGTGGTGTGGCCTGAGTTTTCACAGGAAAAGTGGATGTAACTCAAATTATTTTTACTCTGTCACTCCTGGAAAATGAATCAAACTCAAAAGATTGTGTAAGAAATTCTCTCTGCCTGTATCCTTCTAACACTCGCACTGTTAGAGTGCAATGGTTTAGTATTAAATATGCATTATACAGTCCCATATTCATGGACTATTGCAATTGAATGATGTTTCTAAGTTTGGAGTTAATGTTTTATTTTGAAAGCACAGGGAAACAAGCAAAATAAATGTTAATGGCAATTGACAGAGTGACACGAATAGTGTAGATGGAGATTGGAATACTCATAACTAAGCTAGTACGGAATAAGTTGGGAAATATGTTTTTCACTGTCATCACATCTCTGTAGAGTCTATTATAGAGAAATAATGGTGTTTATTATGACAGTTTAAAGGTAGAGGTGGGTTATACGGCAAAATAATGATATTTTTATCCATTTTTCTGATAAGATAGTTCATTGTTCTGAAGTTTGATAAGTGGTAGCTGAGAAGAAAGAGCCACATTTAAAAAAATACTATCAAAAACTCAAATATTTTCAACATTTTACATACAAGCACAGATTAAACCCAGCTCTATTTGTAATAAAAGTATTAAAGATATTTACAAAATGATTTACAAACTACTGTGAGCTTGTAGCAATAGAAAAGTACAACCAAGGCTTGAATAGGAGAAGTCTGGATGCATTTTCTTAAATCAACATTTAAAATAACAAACACTACCAAATGTATTTGCACAGCACAGGTTTTTACCACTTATACATTTTTCATAAACTGCAAATTTTCATAACTATTAATGAAAATATTCTTAATAAAACAAGCTTCCTTTATAAGATGAAAGAATCTGTAACAGTGCATGTCTGACTCCTATTAACTGGGTGTGTGGTGATGCAGTGTCAAGTTCTACTGTCCTTTAACTTTAAATGCACACTTGTCTGGTGATCCACATAATTATATTTATAATAGGAGGCTTTTTGTGGCTTGTAGTGATTACTAAGGAGGCTTTTTGTGGCTTGTAGTGATTCTGTACATACACCTATACAACATATTCTGGTTAACAAAGGTACACAAATGGTGAAAATACTGTAAGTTCATTTGTTAGCAAAGAATACTGAGTGTCTTTTGGTAAATATTAAGTGAGTAACATGCAAATGCAGAAAATCTCAATGTGTCCAAAAACTTCTGACTGGAAGTGTATGCAAGTTTAACTTAGCTTTCCCTACTGACAGGTTAAATGACACTACAGCCTAATGAGCTATAACATTAATCCACATATTTATTATTACATGGCCCATTGATTATGATAACTCGCTGTTATGTGTTGACTTAAGACAGATGTGTGACCAAATGATGATTTTTTTTTTATGGTGGGTAATTTATTTCAGTACAGTAACAGATATTTTTTACATTTCCCTGAAAGTCACAACAGCAACAGATCCTACTAAAGTTATTATTCTTCAAAACAGAAAAAAAACATTTACAGCTCATTGAATGTTGCAACATTTAAATCGAAGAAATAAATAATCCATACCACACAAAATAAAATCAAGCCAGAAAATCTTGAAAATAAGAATTTTTTAAGAACAACTGTATTGACTATGTAAGACAAATAATCTAGTTTCTAAAAACCATTACTTGTTTGAAGAAACTTTAACAGGTTAAATTTTCTCAATTTTAATAAGATTCTAGTCTCTCTTTTTCCTTATTTTTTTCAATGATTCTGCAGTGCATTAGCTCACATTAATAATGGACTATTGGACTCTATCATACCGGCCATGAGGCTGAGATGAAAACTCAACTTCCAAGAGCTTCCATAGACAGGGAGGACTCTCCTGTTTCTTTAAATAAAGCAGAGATTCAGAGCGTCTTTACATAACACAGCAAATGCTACGTAACCTTGAAGAAATTTGCTCCACACTAATGAGCAGCCTGTTCCGAGTTACTGCAGAAGGTAGTTCCTGTTACATAAAGCCAAATTTACACCTACCAAGAGCACAAGATAGATGCTGAGACAAAAAGCCATTCATTTCAAAGAGCGCTAACAGTGGGAACCATCAAAACAAGCCTAGCAGCAGGTCTTTCAGAAAACTCCTGGAGGAGCTGGAGGCTGAGAGAGCCCGACTCTCTCTCCAGCCCGAGTGGCCCCTGCGGGGTAAAGAAGAGGCTCTGTCTACCCCTGGCCTAAAGCTCGGAGCTGCGGGCCCACAGGTGTGAAGCGGGGCTTAGACTTCACAAACACCCTCGACTGCTGCACCACAAACATCTCCTGGGAGCTCACTGTCCAGCGCCATCTTCTCTACGGTCAGTCACGCTGCTGCAGGGGTTCTATGATAGTTCAGTTTATAAAACGCACTGATCTTTAGGTAAATAAAGAGCTCAAATCTGGCACGAAGCACCGAATAGTCTCAAACCAGTAAACAAATAAAACATTTAGATTTATCCTTTGTTGTTATGTATGTCGTCATGTATATGCACGCATTTCACCTTAAGGCAACCTTTATCAAGGGTTTATGAATTGTTTAAAATTATATGAAATTATTAATAAACACATAATTAAAATGGCATCAGTGATCTGAAAGCGGTCAGTATGTGATGAAGCTGACAGGTATAATATTGAGAGAAATGACAAAGATCAATAACCAGCAAGATGTAAAGGTGTACATGAACATATGGCAAGCCACAAGTCACTGCTGACATTTCATGTATGCGCTTATCATTTATTTTTAAGGTGCTTATAACATTACTAATACCCTTACATAAGTCAATTTAAACCTTTATAAGGGTGGTCTTTTTGAAAAGAGGTACCTGAGCAAGTAAATATTGGTTAACATTAATATGGCAATATTTAGTGACTCTTAGAAAGTTTGTATTGTGTAAAAAAGACTTTAATCTCATTTTGTTTTTGCTTTGTTTTTCTTATTACAGATTATAGAGTGACAATACACTGTAAACCATAAAAACAAGATCAGTGCTTGTACATTCTTAAAAGTAAATTAAGCGAACCCTACAAAAAGTACTAATAGTAATTATACATGATGCAGAAACATTCATGTTCATGAGGAGTTTAAACACTTAAACTGCAGCCTTACTATTCAGTTAACAACATTTAACACTTCTACAGTCACTACTGTAAATTATTATTATGAAAGTAATGTGTGAAGTGTGCTTTTATGGGAGTGAGAAATTAGAATGTCGCCCCACATTTGTCAAGGGGTTGAAAGAGTTATGTGTCGCCTTTTGTCCAGATTGTTAGCCAGTGACGATTTTCCCACATTACGTGTGTTCACCTGGTGGAAACAGGGTGCGCTCAATAAATACAAGCTGGAATGAGAGGCAGCGGCTCTGCTGAAGCTTCGCTCTGTGTCTGTGTTCAGTCTCTCCCTCCCTCCCTCCCTGCTTTCCTTCCTCACTGGAGTTACACGCTTTAATTGCTGTCTCTTTGCACGCGTTGTAAAATATTCATTTACCGGGGCTAATGGAGCTTGGAGAGCAGGAACACAATATAAAGGGACGGCCAATTTGGAGCGTTGGCCGGCTCTGGCCATACATCAGCGCTGGATTTCGCGGTGGCCGCATGCGCCTGGGGGACACACCCACACACACTCCGTGGGCCTGCGGTGTCTGTGCCCCGGCCCAGCAGCGCAGGAGCAGGGGCCACGGCAGAGGCCAGCAGCATCACACTACTGCCACCTAATGTCAGCCCCTCCCACACTGCACACACAAACACACACACACACACACAACCTGGACCAAACCAAGCTCCAGACTTCAAGAGGATACATTTATCGTGACAAAGGATGAAGCATGATGGATCTCCAAAAGGTGCCTCATAAGCAAACTGGTTCTGTTCTGAACAGCTGGTTGAGTCAAGCTAGTCTCTCCTGGCTGCTGATTCATGGAAACACACCTGAACAGACTCAAAGGGCCGATTCAGACTTTGGTATCTCTTCTGCTCTAAGCAACGAGAGTCCGAACTGCTGGAGAACGCCTCAGAAACTCTCCTCTAATTGCTCCACAGGCATCCTGATGGATTTACTAAAGCTGTAATTGAAATGGGTTTGAGATTAAACTGAGCAGATTAAACCTTGATAGGTGGGTCGAGTAAACAGGTCTGCAATTATTACAAGCCAAAAGAACTCCCTCTACTAACTTACCATCTCAAAGAAATCTCAATACTTTACTGCTACTTACGGAAGCTTAATGGAAGACTTTTACTTTCAGCGTATCGCTGCTTTTCATAAACACTGCATGATCACGCTCTCCTGATCCAGACATGTTTTTGTAAGTTTGACATGAGTAGCAGGCCTGAACAACTGATTTAGAAATAAACACACAAAATGATGGATAATCATGCAAATGCAATGCTTGGACTTAAGGTAAAGGTTTATTATAAAAGGGAATCTATCATTATGTGCAGGCAGTTCACTGTATATGTGACTGGTTTAGCACTAGATAGATAGATACATAGATAGATACATAGATAGATAGATAGATAGATAGATAGATAGATAGATAGATAGATAGATACATAGATAGATCGATCGATAGATGGATAGATATATACTTTATTCATCCAAGAGAAAAATTCACAGTTTCCAGCAGTATATACAAAAGCAAGAAGTGACTAGACTGAATACTTGATCAGACAGTGTGGGATGAAACAGGGTAAGGGTGAACACAGTGGGAAGATCAATATATCAAAATCAATCACAGCCTTAAAGGGCCCGTGCTGTTTATTGTTTCCGAGGGCTACTTTTGAATATGTTTTTTGAGTGTGTTTATGTACCAAAAATGCTCATCATTTACCACTTTAACCTTTTTACCCCTTTCCAACCTTACTTTAGCATTAAACAAGCTGGTTTTGTTACGGTGCCTTTAAGACTTACATGCAAATTACCTTTGTGCTTATTGGGTGCCCAGTACTGTGACTGAAACTTTCCATGTTTATGAGCAGGGCTAGATTCCAATTCTAATTAAGTGAATATTTGTAAATAAGTGACATCACAAAAACATTTAAATTAAACAGACTTTATCCGCGGAATATTTTCAATACATGGACTGGGAAGAAAAATGATTTGTTTTGAAACTTTAACAGTGTTTAAATACTACTTTTCTATTCAGCAAAAGTGAAGTAAAGGCAGTTTCCCATGATATGGGCCCTTTAATAAATAGTTAGGACTTCTATGTATAATCCAGTTACATGAT
The DNA here is from genome assembly GCA_037577275.1 of Bryconaethiops microstoma. Classification (NCBI taxonomy): domain Eukaryota; kingdom Metazoa; phylum Chordata; class Actinopteri; order Characiformes; family Alestidae; genus Bryconaethiops; species Bryconaethiops microstoma. The sequence goes on along the minus strand of JBBJLS010000032.1, from coordinate 11,292,298 downwards.
GGATCATTTGTGAAGACTAATATATAACAGGCAACTTATGTTTTTAATAAGGAAAAAGCACAAATAGCAACACTTACTAATCTACTGCAGTTACACCAACAGACCAGGTAAAATACTTCTGAACTATCTTCTGAATACTGTACAGGTTCTCAAGGGAGTTGATAATAAAAGTTAACTGGATGGGTTTTACCAAGCACAGTCTTGCTGTAGCATGCAATACCATTTGACTGATCGTGCTATAACCTAGTGTAATGTTTAGCGCGGCTGCATGCTCCTCCTTCTAATGTATTGCTATTGTCAGTGAATCACTTAACATGGTCCAGAACCGCCTACTTAAAAATAACCGACCACGGACAGTTGTTTTTGTTTAATGTGTAGGGCAGACAAATTTCAAAACAGGGCTACAGCAATAATGTTTACACTTTATTCCATTTGATAACTATTGCTGGTTTCAGATTTCACACGAAGACCAGTGAGGCTACAGACTGTTCTACTGAAGCATTCCTATCTGATACAGCTTCTGCAATACTCACACATAATGCACAGTCAGAGGTGCTTTTACAATCTCTACAAATATCTAGCTAACTTGGGCAGTGTTTTAAATGTGCTGAATATGACATTAAAGTATAGAACGGTATCTGTGAAATCATAGCACCAGTGACAACCACACACAGGAAAATGCAAATAATTGGCAGATATTACACCATAAAAAAGTCTCCAGGAGATCTTTAGTAAAGGCAACAGATTCATTCAGACCATGTAAACAATTTGGATGCATAAACTGACACTTGTCTGGTTAAATGGATATTCTTTAGAATGGAAAATCTGTTGTCTATGGTTTTTTAATGAGCAATGGTTACTTCCCACCAAAATGTCAAAGAACCTTTTGTAGCTACTGATTAGAACAATGTGCCAGCATAAGGAAGCCTGACACCATACAGTCCACCTTTAAACAAAAAATAGAAATTTGAATGAAGCACTATGTAGTCCACAAGTAAAAGAGTTGTTGAAAGGCTTCTAAATATTAAATGCAGTGGTTCTTCAGGGTCTCACCAGAAGGAGCTCTTCGTTTCTCTGTGTTGATACTGTAGATCTTTTTTTATACACTGGTCTGATATTTCTGTTTCACTGTACTATTTGTATTACCACTGTACTAGTAATACTACTGATATAATCAATAATCAGAATCAGAATCAGAAAACTTTATTTATCCCAGAGGAAATAGTTTAAATAAGTGTGGTGTTGTGATGCCAAATACCTTTTACCTGCAGCTAAACCAAAGGGAGCAAGGACAGTTTTTTTTAATCAGAAAGTGATATTAAATTCCTCCTGTGAAAAAAAGCTCAATCAGCTAGTAATAGAAAAGGGCACATACCATAAGGACCAGCTTCTGGTACTTCTGCTTCAGCTCCTGCAGATCATCAGTAGGAGCTGCACCAAGTATGGAGTACCAGTTTTTCTGCAGATCACTAGCCATTCTCCTGCAGAAGAAATAAGTTTGTTCATGTTCACGTTTGAGGATCTGGTGACGGTAATAGCACATAAACTATACAACTCTTGATAAACAGACAAAATAAAAAAGACAAAAAGGAATTTCATTGAATTTCAACATTTTTACATAACTCTTTGTAACACAAAATCTCTGTAATATATACAGTGTGGTTTTGATGTAATATAGATTATTATAAAGAAACTGACTTTTCGGAGACTACTTTGGAGACTACTTTGCATTTCAACAGTCAAAGTAAAGTAAAGTGGCCCTTTATAGTAATGTGTGAACACACCACAGCACAGCACACAGTGTGAACAGTGTGAAATTCTTTCCCTGTATTTAAATCATTTAGCAAGTGAAGCAGTGGGCGACTAGTTACGCAGCGCCTCAGTGGTGCCACTAGCATTCCTGAAATTCAAACCCACAAACTTCCATGGACTGAATCTAAAAATATATTTTAGGCCAAAACTTAGTCAAAGCTATCATAAAACAATGGCTCGTGTATCAGGCAGTGTATTCATTCCCATTTTATGTAATGACATTCCATTCACCATCACTGTGAATAATTCTGTAAGTTTGTAGGTCTTTAATAAACGCATTTCACATCAAATTCACTGAGTTTGATTAGGTCTTAAGCAGATAAGTATGCAGACATGTATGAAAATCTATCAAATTCTCCTTTAAAGGATGTTCTCATTTAATACACTTTTATAGCAGCGAGACTGCTTTTCCTTTTAGATCTCGTTTAGCTCAGAACGCCTCCTTTCTTAAAAAACTCTGTGCTTCAGCCTGTGAGCTTTAAAATGTAAAAGTAGCAGAAGTAAAAAAATAAAAACAGTGAAACAACAGCCAAAAAGCTAAAGGTGCTGAACTGATACTTAAAGTAAAGTTAGAGGCTTTTAAAGAGCAAATTTGCTAGTGACATAGTAGAAACAAGCAGTGAAACAGAGAATGGAAGTATAAAAGGCAAACCTTAGGTCACAATTATTCATATAATTTTCATTTTTGTGAGGTTTTGTCCAAACTCGTCTCTTCTCTCAGACATGCTGTAAACAGTGCTCTCCCTATTTCTGCCCCCCATCAAACACGGAACATATTTCACCTTAAGTGTAATATATTTTGTGGATTTTTTTTTTCGAGTAAGACTCGGAATAGCCTAAAGCATTACTCATAACATTAATTGCACTTTAAACATTTCATCTACATTTTTGCTGATTAAAAGAAAATAAATACACGGAGCGTCGTTTCGTTTCTAGCCGGCTCTTTTAAGCAGTGACACAGCCGTGAGATAGAACACGCCGTTTCCATGGAAACCATAAAAGTTTGAGCCAAAACAGTCTTAAGAAATATATGTAACGCTTTAAAGTTTTTAGAAATGTTTTTATATTACTTACTTTATATTTTTGTATGTTTTAATTTAAGTAAACATGAAACAGAAGTTCATACTGCCTGCGCAAACCTTCTGGTGAACAAACACAAATAAATAAATGAGAAAACAACAAAAACAAACAAACAGATACCAACTAAATAAAGTTGTAAAGTAAATAAAAGTAAATAAAAACAACCAGTAAATAAAAACAACCAAACAAAAACAAAGTACTAAATAGTTATAAATCAATAAATCAATCAACAAACAAAAACAAAACAAAGAAACATTTAACATATCACTTCACTTTTTAAAAATGAAAATGTTACATTAGTATTCATAATACCATTAATATTAATAGCGATTTTAATGTCAATATAGATATTAATGTGTATTCAAAATGTTCTGTGAGCTACACCCTTTAAAGGGGCTCCACAACAACTGAGAGAACCATTTGATGCCTGAACTTTCTTTTGTGAGTAAATAGTTCTGCCTGATGGATGACCTCCTGTTCTTAAAATAACCATTTTAAGATATCATGGGTGATTCTACTTCCTTTCTTTTTGTTTTCAAATCGCTTGATATCTGTTAATTAAGCAAAGTCTGAGGAGCTACTTCACAAAGCTGTGTGGAACCACATAACATGTTCAAGCTAATTAGGCATTTTTATTGTGTGTATGAGCAGGGGAATAAAAAATATTGCACGTTTTGGATTCCGACTCAGTGCAGTACTGCGGTCAAACACACCTGTGGCATGTTATCAGCATAAAGAGTCTAAAGACTCTAACTGTGACATTTTTAATGGTTAGTATTAACACCAGCAGACATACAGACAACCAGCCAGACACAGAGACATACAGATATGCATATACAGTACACATATATACAGACAAGTTGTCATACAGACAGGTAGCCTATATATTTAAACACACAGAGAGACATGTGGACAGACAGACAGATGGGCAGCCAGCCAGATAGACAGATATATAAACACACAGACAGAGAGTCAGATGGACAGAGAGACAGACAGCTAGTCAGCTGATAGACAGACAGACAGTTAGACACACAGAAAGACAGGCAGACAGTCAGACAGACGGTCATACGAACAGACAGACAGACAGATCTGGATGAGAGCAGAAATGTGTAAACTCAGTATTTACTGTAAGAGTTACAGAAGAGTGTGAGTGTGAGATTATGGGCTGGGTGTGAAACATTTTGTTAATTGCGCCGAGAATTTCTGAAAAATTAAAAATAAACAAAGAAATAAATAATTACATCAATAAAACGGTGGGTCTCTAAAAAGGGCAGATCACACTAAACACACCTCAGCCGCTCTGCCTGTCGCTGCTAATGATCAAACTGACTAATGAGCTCCGATAGATTCCACATGACAGGCCAGAAACATACTGCTGGCTTGGATGAATTATAAAGCACTATAAGTTATTTTAGTGTTTACAACTGTATTAATTTATGTATTTATTATTTTTGTTGTTGTTGTTTTTTTTTATTAGTTTGTTTTTTTGTTGAGCTAAAAATAACTCCACATCCTCTACTGAAAACACTTCTCTGCAAATGTTAGTGCAAAGTTTCTGTTTCTGTTTTAGTTTAAAACACTTTTTATATTATATATTTTTTTAGTAATTTAAATGTAGCGAAATAGCATCAATATGCATGAGTGTGTACGTTATCGTGCATAACTGTACACACTCATGCACAGTTTCACTTCGAAAGTCAACAAAACGTCAATGTCGTTTGACCAGGGGCGCCAAAACTTTCTCTATGACTGTGCATCCTGTTTCTCATATTGTATCTACGTGTTGGTTGACAGGTGAACATGACTGTTCTCTGGGAGCAGCTAGGAATCGGGTTTGACTCTTCGCAGGTGCAAAGTCTTCGCAATTAGTCATTGTTGTGAAATCAGGTCAAACCCAGTCCCAGTGGTTTTACTTTCACTAAGCAAGCCCTACCCCGCCTCCTCTGCCCTGACTCCCATGAAACTTTGAAGCAAAAGTATGCGTGTGCTGTGCCACTGAGGCATTTCTGACGCGTCTCGTATGCTCCCCGCCTGGAAGTTTGGCTTCATTTGCACGCCAGCGCTCCACGCGGAAGCTCCATGAGATGTTTGTGGAAACACTGGAGGTGTTAATCAGGCTTCACTCTCAGAAACTCGCGCAGATGAAACGCTTTATCTGACACTCATGGCCTACCTCTAGATCCACACACGCTAACCTGAAACTGAAACCAAACACAGGGGTAGTGCCAGTCTGTAATTACGCACGTGTTAATTACTAATGAGGAGCTAACATAAGACTCAGGAAACTAATTAACAAATCCATGATTAAAAAACACCATGTTTTATTCTGTGCATCTCGATGTGTGAGATTTCTATTACTCATTATGTCCCTGACCCAAAAACATTCAGACGGTTGTTGGCAGAACACAGAAAAACATTTTTTTCCCACTAACTTTATGCATACGCTACCACTCAAAAGTTTTGGCACACACTGAAATTTTCTTCATTTGCATGTTACTCTTAATATTTACACTCAATATTCTTCACTAATACATTTATATTATGTTCACCATTTGAGTACAGAACATGCCATTTGTTCATTCTTCACTACTAGCCCACAAAATTCCACCTAATATGATTATAATTATGGATTGCCAGACAACTGTTAAGTATTTAATGAACTATTAATTGCTGAAACAGTGGACGAGTGCAATTAAAGTTAGCGGACAGTCTAGAGTTTGACTCTGTATCACCAACAACCAGTTAATAGGAGTCAGACCTGCACTGTTACAGATTCTTTCCATGCTATTAAGGAAACTAGTTTGGACATATTTTCATTAATAGTTGTTCACTCAATAACTTTCCAATGTTTAACAAGAATAAACATCTCCTGTGTATGAAGTAAATGCATAAGTGGTAAAAACGTATGAGTGTGGTGTGCAAAACCTTTGACTGGTTGTGTATAATGGTAGTCATGGGTTTGATTCCCAACCGGGATGGCTGAGGGTCCTTTCTGTGTGGAGTTTGCATGTTTTGTGCATGAGTTTTCACCAGGATCTCTGGTTTCCTCCCACAGTCCAAAGATTGTCAGGCAGATTGGAGATGCTGAATTGCCCCTAAGCATGAGTGTGTTGGTCTGTGTGTCTACCCCTGTGTGTCTACCCTGAACTTGCAAACTGTTGATGGTGTTTCTCTATTTTGGCCCTATAGGGTCCAATGCGAGATAGGCTCCAGTGTCCTCCACAACTCAGGTAACAGATGGATTCACCTAATCTTTAATCAGCTGACACATGCTTGGTCCACATTGGTATTGAGCTCTGAAAGCCCACAGAAGCATCATTTTAACCACAAGAACAAAGTTTCTCAGTTAAACGCTTCCGGTATTTGTGTCTCTATCTGAAGTTTACTTCTTTAATTTTACCTTTGAGCTTGAAGGTAATTAAAAATTAAAGGCTGAAGTAGCTGGCCGTTCCACCAATATCTCAATATGTCTTTACAGTTGATCCTTTAAGATGTAAACAGAGTAATTCAGACTGGTTTTGTATGAAATGTTCCGTTCTAGGGGAACCTGCAGAATCAGAATTGTTCATAGTGGTGCTGAATGGAACCCAGACATATAAAGAGTTGAATGCCTCTAAAAGTTCACATTAAGTTCACGAATCTTTAGGATAAGAGGGGAATTACATACATTCTGGCTCTATGTTTTATTATTTTTTGTTTACATTAGTAGATTATTTAGCATGTGCATAACTTTCAGTTAAAGTTCCAGTGATGTTTCTGCTAAGAAATCTGAATATTTCAAATCATCCCAATTTTTTAATGGTTCTTTATGGTTGTGGTTCTCAAAGTGGGGTCTGTGATGTATAGTTCTGGGGGGGTCCCTGAATGCATTTGTTATTTTTAAATGGCATAAAATGGGTAGAGATCCACACTTCATTCAAAACTAAGACCCCATTGCTTTTTCAAGATATGAAATGGTTATGAATACAACGTATGATGCCCTTTGTTTACATTCAACCACTGAAGTAAGTAGAAAGGTTAAGAAAAAAATCAGTGGATTTCCCCTTTAACAGCTCAAACAAGTTTGAGATAAGTGTGCAATGATTTCGGTAAGCAGTTTATAACTTGGTGGTGGTGGAGGTCATGGGTTCGAATCCTACCTTCAGCATACCCACCAAGGTTCCTGAGCAAGACCCTTAACCCCAAGTTGTTCCAGGAAGACTGTCCCCTGTAGTTAGGGAATGGAAGTTGCTTGGGATAAAAGGAGCTGCTAAATGCTGTAAAGGGAAGAAGAAGAAGAAGAAGAAGAAGAAGAAGAAGAAGACGATTGTGTTACACTAATGAACTGCATATCTTTTTATGTGTTGCTCTGTACCCGTATTTGTACAAAGCACTGTACCCATAAGTGTAAATTTTTGTGTACATATATAAGCGTGTTTATTAAGACATATCCACTCTCAGGTAAAGTTCCAGTTTAGGTTACCTGCACAGGCTGATTTCTGCTGTAGGGGGTATCTGGGGTCAAGTTCTGCTCTCGGGTTTCAGCGTGATCTTGGCTGATGTTCAGTGTTTGGAGCAGGTGCTGTGTAAGCCAGATACTATGAGTGATCGAGGAACTCACTGACCCACAGAAAGCTGGCTCTGGAGAACTTTACCCAGGTTACCTGTGGTTTCTGTGCCTCTGAGGAGTCATTAGTTAAAGATGACGGTCAGAGCAGAAGTAAGCGTGAAGTAGAGCCGGTGCAGGGCTTTTTGGCTGTTTTTTTTTATCACTTCATCATTTTTATTGTGTCATAACCGAGCAAGAAGAAATAAAGTTTACATTTCTGACTGTGAAACTGGGCCTGTCCTTATGGTATACTTCCTTCATATGGACTGTATACACTGCGGAATAATAATAAGTTTAGACATTATGAATTGCATCAACTTATTTTATTTAAAAAGGGTGAGGAAATTATGTTTTTCCTCTCTTTAATAAATGAAAAGGTGCCGCAAAGGGTTTGATGGGTAACGACATAGAAAAAAAATACATTTCCCTAAAAAGCCATTCATTAAATCTTTGATAAAAGTTATTATAATAAATGCAAACAAGAAACAGTAAAAAGTAACAAGATTTGTAAAAGTAGTTATAAAAAAAATAGTAGATATTGTTTGAGCTGGTGAGGAGAACACAGGTTCGGTTCCAGATTCCTCCTCGGTTCCTCCAGCCGTTGTTTGGATTGTGA
>JBBJLS010000032.1:11268223-11281723 GCA_037577275.1 Bryconaethiops microstoma | reverse complement strand
GAGAGAGACAGAGAGAGAGAGAGAGAGAGAGAGAGAGAGAGCCGTCAGGTGCAGCTCAATGTGACCCTCTCCCCAGAGTGAAAGTCTCTGCTGCTCTCTTTCCAAACTTCTCCATCTCCGCCAGCGTGTGCGTGGGTAGCTGGAGGCCAGCGATGCCAAGCCTCTAATTAAATCCACTCTGAGCCAGGCTTTGTTAGGAGCAGAATCAAGGAGGACACTCTTCACAAGAGCAATCCTTAAAAAGTAATGCTGTAATGAACCTTTTCTTGTTTTGTTGCAGTTACAGCAGGGCACACGCAGTGGGAACACAGAGGGGAACGCAGTTTTTGAAAGTTTGTCTATAATTTATAAAACAAATGAATAAACATTCAATTAAACTACATAGAAACAGAAAAGAAAATAATCTGACTTTGTAATGTTGACTGTATAAGGTCTGTTCTGAAGGGGCATCCCAGCTAAAATGAAAACCCTCCCCTCACTACATACACTGGTGTGGATTTTGGGGGCTTGTTTTGATTTTTTGAATGCAGAAAGAAGCTAAAGAGCTGAAGTTACTGGTGAGAAATCTGAATATTTGAAACTCTTTCAAACACACTTCTTTATGATCGTTTTTCTCGAAGTGAGATACATAGTCTAGGGGGTCCCTGAATGTATTTGTTATTTTCAAATGGCATAAAACTTAAAGACCCCAAAATGAAGACCCCAACACTTCCATCTTAGGTTTTCCTGAGTCAGCTGTCTATAAACTTTGACATGAGCTGATATTCTCCATTCATCACTGGGTAACACTTGAATTAGGAGAGGCCAATATGGTAAAACGGTGGAAAACCATCAACTGTTGTTCACAGCACCACGAAACTGAACCACAGAAAACTGCATGGCACCCCAAATTATGTAATGAACGGTAGGTTTTGGTTGGAATGCACCTTTAATTTAAAGCTCCACTCCGCATTTCTTCGTTCACTTTTTCGTTTCCTTGTCTTTTTATTCCCCTTTTTTGCATTTTTGGCTTTTCGCTTGCCGGGTTGCCGGGTGACGTGTCCAGGCACTTGGCTTGAAACAATATCAGAGGAAGGAGTAATCCGTAATTTGTTGCAGAGAAAAGGCCCCGTAAGCATCATGGATTTTCACGTCCATGTTTCTTAATGAATTGGAAAGCTCTGTTTGCACTTTGATACCGGCGACTTCAGCAGCCTGCGCGAAGGCTTAAGTGTTTCCTAACATCGAGACACTTTCATTTTAGTAAATAATGCCAGCACAAAAGCTGGCAAACATTTAAAGTCTAGAGAAGCGGGGCTCAGTGCACAGTAATTAGTATGAAATGCACTGGAGCAGCACTGTTTGTTTGCAGTACACTTCACTGGTGCTTGGGCTGTGTATGTGTGTGTGTGTATGTGTGTGTGTATGTGTGTGTGTGTGTGTGTGTGTGTTTGCCCGTCGCCTTTACCATGGGTGAGGATCGGCAGTGCCCCCTGAATGGTCCATTGAAACCCCCTTTATTCTCCACGAGTACCAACCACTTGTAATTCAAGTAGAGTGGGCAGCTTTGTCCACGGCCTGCCCCATTGTTCCTCGTCGCCATGCATTTCCCCACGGCCGGCCCACACGGAGCGCCACCCCACTGACACCGCCGTGGAGATGAGAGAAAGAAAGCAGGGGAAGGAAGAAAAAGAGCAGAATGAAGATCCGCGTGAAGAAAGGAGCAAACAGCCTGTGTGTCTCGGCCCCGCCGCAGGAGCAAGGAGGAATTCAGGGCCCTGGAACCCTGCCAAGCTGCAGCCCACTGCTGTCCTGGCCTACGACGGGTGGGGGGCACCGCATTCGCTGGTGCGGCTCTACTCAGCAAACACTGGAGGTCTGGAAGAATTTGGCATTTTTTGGCACACTGAAACAATGATGGACCAAAGTGTTTCAAATTTGTTTATTATTTCCACATCAATAAATATACATCTATGACATTAAATATATCATTGTTATGCTATTGATTCATTCTACATGCTATAAATAGTTATATAATGCAGATTTAAATATATCCAAGAGAAACAAAATTTTACTGTTATTGCATCATTCTGCTTTGAGATCTAAGCTCCACTTTTGAAATATGATCATAATAACCATGTATATAAATGTGTGTGTGTGAATGTGTGTATATGTACCATTGTTCCACAGGTTTCTTAGTATTTTTTTACAGTCTCCTACAAATACAGTAATTTATCATTCTAAACACTACTAAGATTTCTTCAACATTTTTTACAGCTTTATAATGTTTTACTGATTATTTGAAACCTGTGAAATTAAGGATATTAAAATTAGTTTTAACATAGCAGGTTAGTTATACACTCTTTAAAAACAATGCCACAAAAGGTTCAATGGCATAGAAGAATTATTTTTGTAAATGACAAGTGTCAAGTTTCATTTTAGAAGATAATTAAATATTGCTAGCATATCCAGTTAGCATATTTATTGTTGAACACTCTACCTACTGGTTTACATTACTAATATGTTATTATGTTTTTTCTAGTGTTAGGGTTTTTTCTTTTAATATTTTTTCTGCTTGGTTAGTATATTATATAAATATATAATGCAGTGTGTGTGTGTGTGTGTGTGTGTGTGTGTGTGTGTGTGTGTGTGTGTGTGTGTGTGTGTGTGTGTGTGTGTGTGCACTCTTGATTTCCCAGGGAAGGATTACAGGAACGGTTTTGTGAGAAATTAATTTTACTCTTACCCCAAATCAGGGGGATCAGAGGCCTCAGCCTTTGCTATTACTGCCCTGAATATTTAATGAATAGCCCCAGATCTCGAAAATAATATTCATTAAAAGTAGTCACAATAATTACAATAATTATAATAATTGTTAATGCAACAATCATCTGTCATTCTGAGCTTTCATGGGTGAGGTGAGCAAACCGCCTGCCCCGTCGACAAACAAAACAATAGCTTCGTTGACTTGGTGGATCCACCTTAATGAAGAGTTGGATGTCATTTACTTGGGTTGAGGGAAGTTTTAACGATGTATATTTACAAAAATGATTTGGGCTACTTGGGTGACTATTGAGTTCTAGTGTTTGTCAGAGACATTAGCTGCAGTTCCAAACTAAAGAAGCAACATTTATGTCTTTATTGACTGACTGTATCCAGAGTGAGTGAAAAGTGATTTTGCAGACTATTCACACTATTCACACTATTCCTATAAGCCCAGAGTTAAACTACATCACAATGAATTGAATCCCCTCTGAAAACTCTTATTAGAAGCTGGTGGCCTAGTGGTTAAGGAGTTGCAATCAGAAGGTTGTGGGCTCGAATCCCAGTGTCATCACTGAGGTTCCCTTGAGTAAGGTACCGTCCCCACACACTGCTCCCCAGGTGCTGTGTTCCTGGCTGCCCCCTGCTTCACTTGGTGAAAGGGTTAAATGCAGAATTTCACTTTGGTCACACTGTGTGCTGTGGTGTGTTCACGCATGACTATAAGGGGCCACTTTACTTTACTTTAGCGCTAGACTCAGTCTGGGTCTGGGAAACTGGCCCTAAGACTGTTCAGGTCTTGATGACAGCCTCACACCGTTTACACTTTTTTCTTATTTTTTCAAATGAGCTGAAGCGGCTTCTTCCCACACATTAACTGCTGTTTGCACCGCCCATACTGGCCGGGTTTCTCTACTCCACACGTCTCCCAACACAGTCCCACAGGTTCTCAGTGGGGTTTGAAGCTGGTGATTGTGTGGATGGGGCATCGCCCAGATTTCTTCACACCGCCCCCGCTTGACATGACATGGCATTTGCCTTGGTCTTGTTGGAACCTCTGTTCGGTGTTTTGAGAAGAGAAGAGTTAGATCCCTTCAGACTGCATCAAACACAGCTGCTGAACACCAGAGTACCAACCACACAGTTGACTATGATATTTGGCAAAATGACATTTTATCGCACTTTGTTTAATGATGTGAATTGCCTCTATAAATGTAACAAATAAATGAATAAACAAAACGCATTAAAGCTGACCCCCTGTGTCATTTCCATTGAGGGAAAAGAGGGAGGATAATACAGGATGCTCGCACGACCGGCCGCACCTGGGACAAGGGCTGAGCAAGGCCGAAAGAAAAGAGAGCACGTTTAATCGCGGATTAAAGAGTTATATCTCAGCACGACACACACACACGCACACACACACACATACTGTACCCACCCTGCTTCACCAGCCAATGCAAATCTCTCACAATGGTCTCCTCCGTGAAAAAGGGTTGGAGAGGGGTTTTGACTGACAGCGGTTTGGCAGGAAGCCACAGACCCGGCAGGATCCCCTACTAACCGGCATTATCCGCAGGCCTCAGCGCCCTGCTCTCCTCCACCATCCAGCACTCACTGCTCGCGTTTGTTTTCCAAACCCAAATGCCAAACGCATGGGGGCCGTAGTCAAAGAGCTTCAGAGGGCCCAGACATTTCAGAGCGGTCCATGTGTTTAGAAACTCCGCCAAAGAGAGGGTGGTTTACATTCTACCGAGAGCACCAAACAGCCCCCTTTTGTCTCCCAGACTCGGGGCGTCTTAATTGAGCCGAATCAAGCAAGTGGAAGAGATTTTCTTAAACGACATTTGTTGATGTTAAAAAAGGCACTAATATGGATGAATATTTTTGCAAGAAAGACAACACTTAATCACTGGATCAGCTGCGCATACATTCATCCTTCATTAAACACTCAGCCCTGAGGCTCTTTACAGCTCTATAGCTTCTGTAATATAGAGACTCTCACGATTTCAGTTCATGACCCCACACTATCAAGATGTTCAAAAAACGGTGCTTATATAAATAAAAATATATTTTCTGATGATGGATATAAAAATGTAAGTCACGATGAATCTACATAACATCTACATAACGCAACTCACACAAACCAACATAAGGGTAGCACAGACTGAGGTTTCCTACTTTTGCATTTTACTCACTTAATATTTACTAACAACACTCTCAGTATTCTTTGCTTACAAATACATATACAGTTTGTTCGCCACTTGAGTTCCTTTATTAGCCAGAAAATGTCAGATTTTTAAAATTTATTCACTACTGACCTATAAAAAGCCCCTAATATAATTATAATATATAATGGGGAACACCAGATGAGTCTCAGATATTTAAGGAGCTATTAAGTGCTAAAACATTAACAAGTGCATTTAAAGTTTAAGGACAGTCTAAAATTTGACTCTGTATCTACCAAACTGACCATGCTGTGCTGCCTTGTCCTGTCCAGGTGGGAATTTCAGGGTAATGGGCCTAATTTTGTATAGAATTGTTAGGAATAGATGGGAGATTCTTGTGAAAGGAAGGGGAATATTTTTAATTTACATTGTGCTTGTTTCCCAGACAAGGCATGGCATAAATTGGGGGCTTGTATGAAACAAAAGGAATTCATGTATATTTGTGGTTATTTGTCATAAAAAGCTTATGTAGACATCTAGCAGCCTCGTGACTGCCATTCTTTACTAAAGTGTTTCCACATGTTCTGTATGTTCCTTCTGTTTTGTCCGTGTTGTTCTCAGGATCTACTGAGGCATGTCTGTAATCTGCCTGGGTGACTTGGAGATGAACTCAGGCTGAACTCAGTCTGACACCTCACTCAGGTGTTACAGGTTCCAGCGAAACTGGCCTCAAATTCCAAGTGACATCACACCGCCTGGATCCACAGAACCACCGCTGTGGAATCAGCGCTCCTTCTTATAGGAGTGTCAGTCATTTCTTTTCTAGCAAATCACACCCACATGGGGCGGCCAAAAATGTGCCTGGTCCTCTTTAGAACCAGTTAACTATGCTGAAAATGAATGTTGATTAACTGAAAATATCCTATTTGCCTTCTTTGAAAATCAACTGTCAACTACAAATTTCCTCTGGAATCAATATCATGTTGTGATTCTGATTTTACTGAGTTGGTGAAATGAATCTGACATATCTAAGAAAAATTTATCCTTAATCATCCATCTAACCAAGCGTCTTTAAGTTGCCATGACTACCAAAGCACTGGCCAATAGGACTTTCAGTCAGCTTCATAATTAATTACATTCTAATGTTTTCTGGCCTCAGAATGGAAATCACAGCAATAATTATTTCCATTTTATTATCTCAATTTTATCTCCACTTTGGGGCGCATGTTTACATTTTACCCATACACAATCATTCCTGTAGACAGAGTGCCAGAAAAGCAGCTCAGAAACTTCACTTCTCTGGCTGTACGGTCAATAGCAGTGTATCTCTGTTTACATTACAGGCCAGACGTCTGAGCCAACCTGATTTTTAAAAAATGATGTACGCAACGTTTTCTTGGCGTCAATTTCTGCCGAAATCCCGACGAACGCGAAGAAAACGCCACTATTGCGTTACATGTCGTTCGGTTGACGTTCTGGAGGACCGAATATGTGCGATGAGTTTTCTGGGAATCGCGACAGATATTTGTTGAGTGGCATGTAATGTGCTCTTGTACCAGTAGCAGCAGAACCAAAAGTAGAAACTGACATTACTGACATGCGAGTGTAGTTAAAGAACTTCTGCAGAAATCTTCGCATGTCTTTAAAAAGCACAAAAAACGTCCCTTTGACCTGACGCTGTGCAGTAAGAGGGTGACCCCAATATCGGCGACGTATCAGGAGGATTTTTAAAACAATTTTGTCGATTGTAAGTTTTAACAAAGAATAAAACGTTGTTTTCAATGTAGAACTACAATGTTTTCAATGTAAAACTACAAATCAAGATGTCCGACATGTAAACAATCTGGAGAGAATAATTACTGCCCCCACAGGTGATTACACGAAACTACACATTGGGCTGCAGGCTGGCGTTAAACAGTGTAGCGCCTCACTGAAGTCAATCAAGAGCAGATACAAAACGCAACAAAAACGCCCATGGCGTTCAGAGCGCGTTCATTTATCCAAGTTTCAAACGTCCGTGTGGACGAGGCCTTAATTAGAAGATCAGGATCTAGAGTTAGAACCAAGGAGTATATATAGACCACACTGACAATCCTTCTGTGCGAAGTATACTAAGCCCTGTCTAGTTACCGAGCGTTCTGTCATTAAACCTTACTTTGTTTGTCTGTTGTGTTTTCTATGACCCTGTTCTGGATTGTGGATTTCTCTTTGCTATGTGTTGGATATTGCTTCCTGCCTTTGGCAACTTTGTTACTCATTAAACCTCGATTCCTTGTACTCTGCGATTGGAATCATATCTATGTTACAACACTGCTTTTAGTGCCAAAATTATGCCCAATCCAAAATAAAGCAAAACATTATAAGAATGATGTCTTGTCCTCCCCAGTCTCCAGATCTTTCTCCCATTGAGCTGCAGGCATGAGCTGGAGACTCACAAGTTCCAAGTGCTCCAGAAAATCGGACACAACTGCTTGCTGCTTGAAAAGGTGCTGGGAGGGTTTGGACACAAGTTATTTTAAAAAATGTCTGGAAAGGATACAATGAATTTGTGCTGCTGGAGTGAAGGCAAGGGGTGATTCTGTTGAAGAAACTCATACAGAAGCTTTCAAATCCATTCAATTGCACTAATGTATCTATTGTATATTGTTACTTTACACTTCAAAACGAGTTACATTTGTTTTAAGTATTTCTAATGTTTTCTTATAATAAAACGTTGAAAGCATTTAATTTTTTGTTGAAAAAAATTCAAGGATGGGCCCAAACCTCTGGCCTGTATTGTTGAAAAACACAATCACCTAATCCTATATAATTCTGAGCAGCTGTGACATATGACGCCAAATACTGTGAAACATTGATTGATGTCCAGCTTTTCACAACTTCACCTGTCATCTAAGGTGATACTGTGACTCCAGAGTTGTATGGATTTCACACAGTGGGAAAATGTCTGCTAGGCCACGCTGTGGCCCTCCTTCAGACCTTGGGTCAGGATTAGTTAATTGCCATTGGCTGGTCGGAATTGACTTGCCTTTTAAATCTACCTCTCAGATCTCCCGAAGGGGCTGATGTCGATGAGGAGAGATGCGCCGAAACATATTACAAGTATTGATTAAAAAAGGGCAGAGAGAAAAACAAGAAAATGCAACTCCCGAGATGGACGAACCTATAGACTGAACCTACAGAGAGAATAAAATAATGACCTGACCTCCCTCCTCACTGAGCAGGTGACTGGGAGAAGTTTACCAATACTGTACTTCATGGAGATCTCCACTTATTGAAAAAGTGGCATAACATCAACCACCAGTGCAAAATTAAAATTACTGAAGAAATTATTTGCTTCTTGGCTCACTATTGTTTTGTATCAACCAAGATGACACTCAGAAGGCCTGGAACTCCATCTGCCCAGCAACAGACAGTTAACCTAAACACTGAGGTTAGACCATTATAAATAATTAATATATTATGATGCAAGTTGGGAAAGATCCATTTGGAATAAGTTGCATTATGAATAATAAATAATAAACACACGTCGGGACTGTGTGTGTGTATGTGTGTGTGTGTGTGTGTGTATGATACATAATGAGGTGTTTTTAGCAGTTTTAAGCAGTTGTGAGCCCTAATTGTGTGTTTACAGTAAAGGGGTCCTCCTGCACCCTCAGTCTCAAAGTGATTGCTCCCCTCCCTCACAATAGTTAATGCACAGCTATCTCCAAATTACACTGCCAGTCAGAAGTTTTGACACAACACAGGTTTTTACCATCTATTTATTTCATAATCTGCAGATTTTTATTCTTGTTAAACTGGAAAGTTGTTGAGTGAAAAACCATAAAAGAAAGTATGTGAAATAAAGCCAGTTTCCTTTCTAAGATGAGAGAATCTGTAACAGTGCAGGTCCGACTCCTATTAACTGGTCGTTGGTGATACAGAGTCAAATTCTAGACTGTCCTTTAACTTTAAATGCATTCAGTAACTTAGTAGCTCTTGTCTGGTGATCCACATTATAACATTATAATTATTATATTAGGTGGCTGTTTGTAGGTCAGTAGTGATGAAAATTACATTTCCTGGCTAATAAAGTGAACATACTGTAAATGTATTTGTTAGCAAATAATATTGTGTGTATTTATGGTAGATATGAAGCGGAATAACATGCCAATGTAGAAAATCTCTGGGCGAAAACTTTTTACTGATTATGTTTGAGTAAAGTTAGTAGGAAAAAGTGTTTCTCTGATGAAAGTGATGTTCTCTATCTAATAAAGGAGCTCTAATGGTGAAGACATTGTAAATGCAGGAGTGAAGAGTGTGAATAATAAGTGGGTAATCTGAGTGTGTGCCAGAACTTCGGCCTGGTGGTGTAGAGATGAAGATGCGGTAGAAATAGAGCAGCGTGGAAGGTAATCATTTCAGGGGCTTGATCGGAGGGGGCGCGTGCCTGCGAGGGCGGCTCGAGAGTTCACGTGCAATTCATCCTGGCCCGCGAGACGCTGGAAAACGGTGCCATCCAACAGCCATGTTTATTTATGAGCCCGCCACGCGCGCCAGGCTCCGCGCACCGGAACTTCTGTGCCGCAGCTGCGTTTCTTTGGCTGTGTTTCACGCGACACGCACGGCTGTTCTGTGCGCGGCACGCGCGCTTGGCACGGGCACGGGCGCGCGCCTGCTTTGCTGGATCAGCAAGCTTAACCCAGAGAAATCTGCACACAGCGCCATGGGCCCTGACTGATAATCAATCTTGCGCGGGGCTGCTCGACAGTTGTCACTGGGACTGGGACACACACACACACACACACACGCGCGCGCACACACACACACACACATACACACACATTCACAGACACACACACGCAAGCGCGTGCAAACACAGGAGGAAGAGAGGGTGGAGCAGGTGGCAGATGGGGCCTGTCTACTGAGAGAGAGCCACTAGGTGCATCCAGGCCATGCAGAGGGATGTGTGTGTGTGTGTGTGTGTGTGTGCGCGTGTTTGAGTGTGTGTGTGTGTGTGTGTGTGTGTGTGTATTTCTTCCTCTATGTGTGTGCAGGGCTGGCCCTAAATGTGTGTGTTCTGTCTTCCTCTAGATCTGCCCACACTTATTCTCAGGCCTACTTAGAATGGCAAGGCATACTCTGTGTGCGTGTGTGTGTGTGTGTGTGTGTGTGTGTGTGTGTGTGTGTGTATTTCTTCCTAAAGGTGTGAGGAAGGGTGGTCTCAAGTGCCAGAATAGGTGTGTGTGTGTGTGTGCGTATGTTTGTGTGGGTGTGGCTATTCTTGTATGTGTGAGAAAGGCTGGCTTTATGTGCCAAAATATGTGTGTGTGTGTGTATTTGTGTGTGTGTATGTGTGTGTGTGCGTATGTGTGTAAGGGGGTGGTGGCCTAGTGGGTAGGATACTTGCCTCTGGACCAAGAGGTCATGGGTTTGAATCCTACCTTCAGCACCACCTCTGGGTTCCTGAGTAAGACTCTGAACCCCAAGTTG
Source organism: Bryconaethiops microstoma (assembly GCA_037577275.1). NCBI lineage: Eukaryota > Metazoa > Chordata > Actinopteri > Characiformes > Alestidae > Bryconaethiops > Bryconaethiops microstoma. Next base: position 11,271,344 of record JBBJLS010000032.1, on the reverse strand, counting down.
TCCAGGGAGACTGTGAGACTGTCCCCTGTAGTTAGGAAATGGAAGTCGCTTTGGATAAAAGCCTCTGCTAAATGCTGTGTGTTTGTGTGTGTGTGTGTGTGTGTGTGTGTGTGTTAGTTTGTATCAGCGCTGGAGAAGATCAGACACCTCTGTCTGTATCAGTGTCTTGAATCAGACAGATCTGAGTGATTGTGTTGTTTCAGGCTGAAATGACGCCCTGTGTTTCAGCACTAATCCACTGAGGGATTCAGAATGCGGAGCGGCTGCATGTTTTACTGCACGTTTCTGTTTCTGGGTTCTGACTCGATTAACTTGTCAAAACACATCAGACAGTCTGACCATCTGGTTTACTCTGAGACTGAGAGCAGGTATACTGGTGTAAGAAAAATGTTGCATTTCTTCTTTGAGGCAAGTCTCTAGCAACAGACAATCAAGAGAACTTGTTAGTGACCTCCTGGATCACCTTCACGTTTCTCACAGAGTTAAAGATAAATTTGTTAGTGTCATAGAAAACTCGCACTGAAATGTAGCTTTAGCCCAAACAGACAGTCGAGCTTGAACTTTGCTGACTTCGCAGTTGCTATTTTGTGTCTCTTGTTGTTGTTTTTTTGCGCAGACAGTAAACAACAATGGCTTCTTTCCGTGTTATGACGACATTTCGAACAATCAGAAAGCGGTGATGCAGTCAGCTCGGCTACAGCCTGCTTTCAGCCCTGCCATCGAGCAGCTCGGGTTATTTGTAATGGAAAAACATTTGTTCGTGGTACAGTGAGGTTCCTTGTGCCAGTGGAAAAGCACCATTAAAGTGACACTGACATGTGCCTGATACACTCGTACCAGCATCACACACCTGGACTTGAAGACATCCGTGTCACGCTAACCCTAACCGTCTGATCATGCTGCGTTCAGAAACTGACCAGTGATGACTGGTGTAGAAGGAGCTTATACATTGTGGCCAGTGAGTGGAAGTTTAGGGTAGGTGTTTCTAATAAAGTGGCCCATGAGTGGAAGTTTAGGGTAGGTGTTTCTAATAAAGTGGCCAGGTGTTTCTAATAAAGTGACCAGTAAGGGGAAATTTAAATTAGGTGTTTCTAACATATTGGTCAGTGAGTGGAGGTTTAGGGTAGGTGTTTCTAATACATTGCTTAGTGGGTGGACATTCAGGGTGGGTGTTTCTAATAAAGTGGCCAGTATGTGAAAGCACAAGGTGGATGTTTAGAATAAAGTGGCCAGTAAGTGGGCAATTAATGTGTTTTTTTTTTCAATAAAGTGGCCAGTGAGTGCAAAATGTGCAGTATAGGTGGTGAAATCGTGTTTCTGTACTCAGAGCAGCAGGGGCGGTTTGGGACTCAGGCCTTCATTCCAGCGACGCACAGCCAGTCAGTTCAGATTGTGAGAAAATCATTAGCCTGTTATGATTACACATTTTTTCAAACAATGCACGCCAACCTTGTACCAGTCAGGAGGCCCACTGCTGTCAGAGAGAGCGTGCTTTTACTTTCTCACACAACTGTGCTCAGGTAAAAAGAAAAAAAAAGCAGAAACGAGTGCTGCCACAGGTGTGAGGCGTGAGGTGTGTGTATGTGTGTGTGTGTGTGTGTGTATGTGTGTGTGTGAGCGTGTGTGTGTGTGTGTGTGTGTGTGTGTGTGTGTGTGTGTGAAAGCGCGAGCTGTCGGCCCATGTTTTCCACCGCTTGCCTCGCGAGGCTGATGCGCGCTGACGGGCTGTGATTGACACGGTGAAGGTGTGAGAAGCTAAAAAAAGAGAAAGGAATAAAAACTAAAATAAAAAAAAACTCTTAATTGCTCTGTCAGAGTGGGTAAACTTCTGGAAACATCCAGACTCAGTTAAACGAAGCATGGAGAGTAAAGAGAGGGGCAAAAAAAATTATCTGATCTGGTGTGCTCTCTCTCTCTCACACACACACACACACACACACACACACACACACACACACACACACACACAGTCACACATAGTTATTAAATAGTTGTAGTTTCTGAATAGGTATTAGTTATTGAGTAATTTTACACTTACAGTTGAATAATTCACGAATTTCCAAATACGTATGTAACTACTGAATAACTAGTGAATAATTTACAGTAGCTCCTGAATAAGTAGTTAGTGAATAATTTACAGTAGTTTCTGAATAAGTAGTTAATGAATAATTTACAGTAGTCCCTGAATAAGTAGTTAGTGAATAATTTACAGTAGTTCCTGAATAAGTAGTCAGTGAACAATTCAGAGTAGATACTGAATAAGTAGTTACTGAATAATTTACAGTAGTTCCTGAATAAGTAGTTAGTGAATAATTTACATTAGTTCCTGAATAAGTAGTTAGTGAATAATCTAACGTAGTTCCTGAATAAGTTGTTAATGAATCATTTACAGTAGCTCCTGAATAAGTAGTTAGTGAAGTATTTACAGTAGTTCCTGAATAAGTTGTTAGTGAATAATTTACAGTAGTTCCTGAATAAGTAGTTAGTGAATAATTTACAGTAGTTCCTGAATAAGTAGTTAATGAATAATTTACAGTAGTTCCTGAATAAGTTGTTAATGAATCATTTACAGTAGCTCCTGAATAATTTACAGTAGCTCCTGAATAAGTACTTAGTGAATAATTTACAGTAGTTCCTGAATAAGTAGTTAATTAATAATTTACAGTAGTTCCTGAATAAGTTGTTAATGAATAATTTACAGTAGCTCCTGAATAATTTACAGTAGCTCCTAAATAAGAAGTTACTGAATAATTTACAGTAGTTCCTGAATAAGTAGTTACTGAATAATTTACAGTAGTTCCTGAATAAGTCGTTAGTGAATAATTTACAGTAGTTCCTGAATAAGTATTTACTAAATAATTCACAGTAGTTCCTGAATAAGTAGTTAGTGAGTAATTTACAGTAGTTCCTGAATAAGTAGTTAGTAAATAATTCACAGTAGTTCCTGAATAAGTAGTTAGTTAGTAATTTACAGTAGTTCCTGAATAAGTAGTTAGTGAATAATTTACATTAGTTCCTGAATAAGTAGTTAATGAATAATTTATAGTAGTTCCTGAATAAGTTGTTAATGAATAATTTACAGTAGCTCCTGAATAATTTACAGTAGCTCCTAAATAAGAAG
>JBBJLS010000032.1:11239928-11253594 GCA_037577275.1 Bryconaethiops microstoma | reverse complement strand
CATCTACACACCTTCACACACACCATCATACACACCTTCACACACACCATCATACATCTACACACCTTCACACACACTTACAAGTGTGTAAGTCGCGTTTTATAACCGGTGTCACACACAAACGAACATAAAGAACAAAAATTAATACATTTATTTCATTTTAGGTCTTTGAAACGAAAAGAAAAAACTCAAGATCTTTGAATCCGGGAGAACTTTCAGGATAGTCCCTGCCCACAAAATGGAGAAGTGGTTGAAGTTATGTTGTGCAAAAGTTTTTGACTGGTACTGTAGCAATTATTTTTCTAAAAGTTTTTAGAAAAATACATTTTTACAACAAGGTGAAAATTGATCAGACTAGCTAAGCAGCTAATTGTGACTTTGTAAGGCCCATGATGAGCAGCGAACATCCTTTCCACTCATCCCCCACCACTAGAACCCTGCATGTCCACGTACAGTACCTTCTATTATTCATGAGGCAGCCCTTTGCTGAGTGTGTGTATTTGTGTGTGTGTGTGTGTGTGTGTGTGTGTGTGTGTGTGTGTGAAATCAAACGGGCCTGTCTGTGTTCTAGCTCTGCCCCTGTCCACCCACTCGCACACACCCACGCCCAGCCTGCAGTGTGTGTTCGCTGGAGTGGATACACACGCAGTAAAGGATATGAATATGGTGGGGGAAAGACCAACACGGCCCATGCAATTTGGTCGCCATTGGAGTTCAGGGAGCGTATGATCAGGAGAGTGCGTCTGAATGCCCCCCTTTAGAACCCATGCTGCGTGGAGGCTGGGCCCCAATGTACCACACACACACACACACACACACACACTCACACACACACATCGCACACGTACACAAATATCACACATGCGCAGCGAACCCCCTTCACTCTCAATTTAACCAGAAATCGGATGAACCCTCCCTGCCTCATCCCTCACACACATGTGTACGTACACACACTCTAACACACGTATACACACATACATGCTCTTTCCCTGTCACATATACACACACACGTCCATACACACACACACACACACACACTGAGACTAACACCAGATTTCATGGAAGAAAGAGTAGATATAGTTGTGAGCTGATCAATCAGCACGCGTGAACTGAAGCGGCAAGGCATTAACAATTCACATCCACTCTCAATCCACTCGCCCGAGCAGAAGAGCCTGCAGACGGAATATTTAATGCGCGCCGATTTCCCCGCGCTGAAAGGCGACCGTGTCTCGTGAGCCGTTCGAGGACAGCGAGCCTCGGCCCCTGCAGGCCGCTTCAGTCACGGCCTTCGTCCACACAATTAAAGCATCATTCAGGTGCACTGCTCACACCTCTTTATCCCGGACCACCTCTATGGAAAGGCCCGTCTGATACCCTCTCCTGCTCCCCTGCTGTGAGCGAGTGTCTCTGTCCAAAGACTGTGGTGTGTAAACTCTGGCAGCTTCATGACCAGCTAGCCAAATCTCCAGCACTAGAAAAATCCCCATAAATGAACTGACTTTCTTAACTTGGAATTCCACTAATGAAACGAATTGAATTGATTTCAATTGCTTTATACAATTAGTTTAAATATGCAACTGCTCCTCATATTAAAAGATAAACAAATAACAAAATACATACAGAATGTACATTCTGTGCAATTTGTCTGTGGAATGACTGGGATTGTGCAGTTATTGTGCAAGTTCTATTACAATTAAATTATCATATATATTATACAGTTTAACTGCTTATGGTAGACAAGTCAAGCTTATCTTGCCAGTTCAAATGTTGGGAATGTAACCCTGACAATAAGTGATTGTTTATTAGAGAAAAGAAGGCATGCTGATGTATTCATCATCGTCATCAGGCGGGTAGTATGTGTCGTGTGGTGTAGTGTAGTGTACAGTTCTTATATTTTATTTTGTTATTTTGCATAGCTTTTGTTGGTTATGCTGTGTGTTCTGTCCACTTTGCTGCTGTAACAATGCAAATTTCTCACCCACTGGACTAATAGAGGGTTCTCTTATCTTACTAATATCGCATAATTGAAATCACTTTTTTAGCATATATTATAGTTGAGTAGGGAGCTAACATTAGCTCATATATGTTGGAGAAGCTTCTCCCTCTCAGCCTGGGGCGTTGCGTTGTCAGTCTGTGGAGCCAGTCCTGGGCCCCCTCAGGACAGTGCTGTCAGTTTGGTGGATCAGTGGAGAGCCCAGCAGCCGGGGAGAAACACGCTTCACGTGTGAGTTCAGCTGAGAGCCTGTCACTGTCCTCAGCATTGCAAAAAGTCAAATTCAGATGGGCGTCGATGTTTAAGAAAACAAGCGTTAAGCACCTGAGGGACAGCGGGACAGGGCCTGAACACAACCTCACTGTCAACATCAGCAGGGACAGCTGTCACACAGATACACATGTGTACTGTCCACAAACAGATAGATAGATAGATAGATAGATAGATAGATAGATAGATAGATAGATAGATAGATAGATAGATAGATAGATAGAAACACATGCATATGTAAAAGCTAACACACAGGCCACATTTTTATGTTTTTTCTTTCCTCCACAATATGAAATTCATCCACTAAACAGTGTTTTGAATGCTTTAAAACACACAGACGTGTTCCTGCGTTCTTATTTACTCTCATCATTAACAGAATAACCATGTCATTTAACCAGGGGTGCGCTCACTTTTGCACCGGACTGTACACCAGCTCTATTTGAGATACACCGCTATTATTTATTTATTTGTCGCGGTGTGAGGTTTGTCGGGCGTGTATCTGTACCATAAGGCCGACGGACAGGCTGCAGTGTGTTGATGTGTGTCGGAGGTTTACATTAATCATGAGACGCGGAGCAGCATATGCAGAGACTCGGTCCTGCTGAGGCCACGGGCGGCTTCAAAGGCTCCGGAGGAAACGCCGTGGCAGATGAATGAGAATACCAGGAGCAGATGACCACCATCTGGGAAAAAATCTGACCGCTCTGCACAGACCTGGGGCGCCGCCAGCGGAACATGATAAACAAGCTGATTAAAGGAGCGGCGAAGTCCCGGACATCCTGCTAACGCAGGGACTTTGCAGGGAAAAGGCAGAATGCTAAAAAAAATACTGGACTTTTTTTTTTTAAGAAACGATGGTCTGTTCACTAATCGTGCCAGGCGACTGGCACCGGTATGGAAATGGGTCATGCTCTACCTGTTCAAAAGGAAAAATGGGGGCTAGGTGGTGCTTTTCCATCTGGCGAATGGGCGTCTCATGAAAAAAGCCCTGCATACGTGGCAGCCAGGGCACGGCGGCACAAACGGAGGCGGCATCCACGCTGCTGGCAGCCAGACTGCAGGAGTATAAGAAACACTGCAGGGGCCAGAAACGGTGTGCGTTCTGCAAATACAAGTAATTCAGATGCACCTTAAACTGATAAGAACAGGCCGAGCATTTTTGTCTGTTCAGCTTTTATCTGTTTTATAAATAACCTGTTTCTTAAACACAAAAGACCACATGATACACTGTACACCAAACAAAACTAAACAAAACCTAACAAACTCTGAAACTAAACTAAAGAAACACCAAAACAAAACCACATGCATTCCAAAACAAAACAATTTTCAAAACAACCTCAAGCAAATTCCAACAAAATGAATTTTCCAAAAACAAAACAAAGCAAAAAATCCAGAACAAGACAAAACGATCAAGGAAGCAAAACAAACTCTTAGAAAAGATGAAAAATACATTTGACCTCAGTGATGGGGTCAAAATGCTGATTTAGTTTCAGATCCTCATCTATAACACCAAGGTTTCTGATATGGGTTGCATCCAGCCACTTACTTTTTCGAGGCATAAACACAGTGAGTCTATAGCACTGAAGTCATTTGGTTGAAGTTCTGGAAAGATCTGAGTGTCGTCAGCACAGCCATGATAAGCTATCATTCACTCTTGGAGAATCTGGCCAAGAGGAAACATGTTTAGATTGAACAAAAGGACCCAAGAATTGATCTCTGAAGGAAACCACACAGAATATTCTCTGGTATTCTCTGATTTTTAAGTGTCTATAGAGACAAAATAATCCCTGTCTTCTAATCAATGGCTTTTGAGGACCGCCTTGAGAGCCCAAACCAATTGTCTAAACTGTCCAGCAGTATTTTATGATCGACCTTGTCAAAAGCTGTGCTAAGACCAGTACCGGGACAGTTGTGTTCCCTGAGTCTGTATTTAGACGAAAAAGTAATTTAATACCTTTATCCGAGCTGTTTCAGTATTATAATGTTGACAGAAGCCAGACTGAAAGTCATAGTAGTCGCCATTTGAATTCAAGTAATTACTGATTTGGTTAAAAACCACTTTCTCATTGACTTCACCTCTGAATGGGAGGTTTGAAACAGGCCTATAATTGTTAAGTGTGGAGGCGTCCGGGTCGCTCTTTTTCAGGAGGGGTTTTTTAACAGCCGCATTTAATGATGCTGGAAATGTTCCTGAGAGAAGAGGGCCGTTAACAATTTGCAGAATTTTGGATACAGTACATCTGAAAGCGCTTTTAAAAATGTCAAGACAGCTGGTAGATGGCTTAAGGCACAACGTTAGTTGTGACATGGATACTAAAGTACACTATACTACACTATACTCCATTACACTATACTATACTACACTATACTGCATTATACTATACTATACTACACTATACTGCATTATACTATACTATACTACACTACACTGCATTATACTCTATTATTCCATCTTATACTACACATTGAACCATGCTATGTTATACTATGCTCCATTATACTTTACTGTAGTAAGATATACTATTCAGTACTATACATTGCTTCACGCTGTTATATTGTTTAACTCTTCACTGTCCTATACTACACTATACTATTCTGCACTACACTTTATACAGTAATATACTATACTACACTATGCCATACTATACCGCACTACACTATACTATAGTATACTGCACAACTCAGTACTAAACAACATTTCATTACGCTATGCTATACTGTTCTACATTACACTATACTATGCTACACTGTGCTCCATTATGCTATACTGTAGTATGCTATACTACTCAACACTATACAACATTACATTACACTATACTATATTATTCTACACTTCACTGTACTATACTACACAATACTATACTTGACATTGACTATACTATGTTATACTATACTTAATTACGCTATACTATAGTCTACTGCACAACTCGGTACTATACCTGATTACGTTACACTATACTATATTATTCTACACTACACTGTACTATACTACACATTATACTATAATATACCATACTATACTATGCTATACTATACTTAATTACGCTACACTATAGTATTCTGCACTGCATTATACTATGATACACTTTCCTATACCATACTACGCAATATATACCATACTATACTATACTGTATTATGTGAACTCCACATCACACTACACTGCAAAATACTGTGCTATACTATAACTATACTACACTATACCACACCACATTATACTACATTACGCCATACAACACTATCCTATCCTAGACTACAGCGTACTGTAATACACTCTACTCTGTAACACTACTCTACGCTATAGATTTGTGTCATAAGCCAAGTGTCCTAATACGTCTCCAAATAAGTGCAGTAAAACTAATAATAATAAAGATAATAAAATTTAAATATTAATAACAGACAAACGGTGAGACCAGACGACTCAACTTCTCCACAGTGTGCATTCTGTGCCCTCGTAAACACTACGGCTCAGGAAACGGTGGCGAACGGTGGGCCATCTGCTGCGCCGCTTGGCACCGGTGCCCGTGCCAGAACCTCCTCAGGTGGGAGCTGGAGAGGCTCCCTCAAGTGTGGTGTGAACATCGAGCACAGCAGAGCAGAAATCTGCTCAATATTCACACTTTCCTCAACACTCACATCTCCAGATGTGCTGAGATCTCTCTCTCTCTCTCGTTCTCCCCTCTCTCTCTCTCTCTCTCTCTCTCCCTCTCTCTCTCTCTCTCACACACACACACACACACACACACACTTGTACCTGATGAAGGAGCCGTTGCTAATCTATCGCGAGTGCTGAGCATCACTTACAAATCAGTGGCCAATGAACTTTCCATCCTGTTTTTTTCCTGAACAGCTGGGGTCGAACTCTTCGCATGGCAATCTGTTAACTTCAGCATGAAGGAAAAAATACAAATAAAGGATTTCCTGACTGTTTATTCAGTGGTGTTTTGTTTGTCATTTCGCAACTTTTCACATTTTAACGACTTTATAGGAAAATAATATCATATGTAAATATTTGTGCTTATGTTAATGACAGTTCCACCATGAGAGTTCTTACATCCTCTTCTCAGTGGTATAAATGTTTCGGTTACTGGTACATAAATGTGCTAAAAACGACATGTTATGTAGAACCTCTATACTTTAGTGTTTTATTTTGGGGGGGTTTTTTCCAACGTGATCTTATTTTCTTAGGGTTCAACACATAAACCTGTAGACCAGTTACATTTATTTATTTATTTATTTATTTTTTACTATTTTACATTATTTTAAAAAAACACCTTTACATGTAAATTATGATCTTTTTTCTTTTTTACAATAACCAACATTGAAGGTCAAGAAATTGCTTTTCCTAGAAGTAACACAGAACTTGTTAAAGTGGTCCTAGCTCAGTAGATTTTTGCAACAAAGGACAGACCAGCTCTAAGAGTGTGGGGGGGGGGGGAGTGTGGAGAGTTCCTTCAAACAGACAGCATCAAATTATTAAAAGAATTTTCATAAAATCCCACTTATATGTTAAATAGGCTGCAGCAAGCCCCCATGACTGTGGTTAGGATAAGTGGATGGATGGATGGATGGATGGACGGACAAATGATGGATGGACAGGTGGGCAGGTGGACAAACGGATGGATGGATGGATGCTTGGATGATTGGATGGATGGACAGATCCATTCTTTAGTTTTTTGACCCTGGGATTCATAAGATCCTATTTTTGCCCCATGTTACCCATTCAACAGCCCAGTGATAAGCTGTGGTCAGAAATGTCTCAATTTGAGCTTGTACTAAATACGCTTCCATAATTATTTAAAACCTGCTCTTCATAACAAGCAGGTCGTTTTGGTTTTGATGAGATGAACATTAACCTCCAGCCACTCTTACATTCCAAATTCTTGGCAAAAACCTTGAATCGGTATAAAACTCTTCATAAAATTAATCCACTGAAAGGTTCTTCGGTGAACCAATAAAACAGCATCACTTGTTCAGAAAGCAACCACAAGGCAAAATAAAACAATATTCAACATTCAGAAACAATACAAACAACACAATAAATAGACAATACAGCAATGTACAGTAATATAATGTAACAGTGTAGTGTAAAAGCTATAAGAAATGATCATTTCACTTCTTTCTTAACTGTACTCGGATTGTAAAAGAAGACAAGGTGTCCCCAGACTTGTGATGGGTATGTTAATCGCGACAGACAAATTTATTGTGCCTTCATGCTCAATGGGTCCCGATCAATGGAGCGGCAGGACTGACGGACGGGCTTAAAGAGTTGTTTCTGAGTGCCGCTGTGTTTTATTTCGGTTTAAGTGCAGCCCTCGCGTCCTTGACTGAGGAATATAGCGGCGGTGACACGGTGGATGAGGCGGATACAGCAGCGGTCAGGGGAAAGTCATTTATTTCCTTTGACCCATTCGGTCAAGTGGATTGAAGCTGAGCCTGCCGTTACTCTCTCTCTCTCTCTCTCTCTCTCTCTCTCTCTCTCTCTCTCTCTCTCTTTTTCCTTCTTTTTTTGTGGCGAGTGACCATGCCATATCTGCAATTACTGCGCACAGCTGAGGGTGATGGAGGATGTGATTTCGCTCTGAAGCCAGACTCTGGACCTTTTTTCCCTCATGTTGACACCATTAAGTCGTGAGTTTGAAGGTGTCAGCCTCGTCCGTTAGCTGCCGAATTCGCTTCTCATCAGCTCGGATCTGTTCTCAGCCCGGCCGTCCGTAACCCGGCACGGCTCTTAAGGTGTCACAGGAGGAAATTGAGAGGTGTGTGTGGGTGGGCAGCGCCGGCCCTCTCATGACCCAGCCGGCACTTAATGGCCTCGGCAGCCACAGGACTCCACTGCCCAGGAGAGGACGTTATTAAAGTTCCATTTCATCTCGAAAGGCAGCTACTGACATCGGCTTAGTCCAGTGGCTCCTGACGCTCTTCCTGGAGTAGGGCAGCACTGCTCTAATACACACACATACACACACAAAACCACAAAGCGTTTGTTAATCTACTAATTAGCTGGATCAGATGGGTCAGAGAGCAGAGAAAACACCAAAATAAGCATCACAGAGGGGACTGAAGGACACTGTGAAAAACACTGGGTTAGGCCAAATAGTAAAACACAGATTGATTCATTTACAGACTGGATAAATTACAGACTAGGTAAATTACAGTCTGGATGTATTCCAGAGTAGGTAAATTATAGATTGGATAAATAGGTCAATTACAGACTCGACAAATTACAGACTAGGTGTCACGTGGGAGTCACGTCCGGGAGACAGGTATGAGGCACAAACGCAGACATCCATGGTTTGGGGTTTTATTTAAGGACAACAAAGGGAACAAAAGGAGGCATGAGGGCCAGTCAAAAAGGGCAAGGATACAAGTGAAAACTGAGTCGAACTTAGAATTCAGTATGCTCCCATAACCTGAACTGAAAACAGGGTTAATTTAAATACAACAGGAAGGAGCACCCAGAACCAATGAAAAGACAGAAAAACGACTTTATTAATACTAGCCGGCTGAAACCACTTGGTCTCCTAATGCCGGTTAGCGGCGACCGCATTTAGAGGGCTAATGAGGCTAGTCCACAATCCATTGGTGCCCTCTAGTGGTTGCGGGGCGGAACCGTGACACTAGGTAAATTACAGACCGAATAAAATACAGACTGAGAAAATAGATAAACTACAGACTGAATAAATTATACACTAGGTAAAATACAGACTTGGATACATTACAGACTAGATAAACAGGCAAAGTACAGACTGGATAAACCTAAGCCTGGATAAAATATAGAGTGGATAAATCACAGACTGAATACATTACAGAGTGGATAAATCACAGATTGGAAACATTACAAAATGGATGAATCTAACATGGATAAATCTAAGAATATATAGATTACATGGGTAAATTACAGACTGCTCACGCAAAAACATTTTTAAAAAGGTTTTTAATTGCAACCATTTTCTGGAGGTTTAAATTACTGGTCAAATTGATTCCAGCATGAAGGACGTCAGTAAATTTGAACAGAACATGAAGGTTAAGAAGATACATTACCTGACTTTATATGTTTTGAGGAAGCACCTCTTTGACCTTATCTTTTCACCATCTCTGGTGGTCTCAACCTCAAAGCTTTGGACACTATTGGCTTGTCTTTTCCAGTAATGTCATTGTATTCTAAGAAAATGTGTGCTTTTACATTGTTCAAGAAGGCCCCTTTACCAATTTTTAGACATTTCATCTTTTCCTATGTTGATTTTAGACTTTCCACCAAATTCTGCTTCAACGGTGGCTAAAAAATAGAAAAAATACTCAAAAATCCAACTCAAAGCACTGAAGAGATTAAAGCTTACCAGTCCTGTGAAGAGCACCTGGAATGGATAGAGAGTATGATTTCTCTCCATAAGAAATCCAAAAAAAGCATCAAATCATCAAGCTGTGCATGGAGTATCTGCTTTAGAGGCCTGGAAGGAGTGTTTCACAAAAGGTAGAGAATGTGGGATCAGAATGTGCGTCAAAGTCGCCGAAGAGGCTGTTTAACAGGGGTTTATTCCAGTGTCTGGTCTCCGCCTGAACTCCTAATATCTTTATGGTAAACGTTATCGCGTGATGGAACAATCTTCATCGATGCATTACCCACAGTACAAATGAAAGAACCTCAGTATTTCCATAACCATGTTGACTTCTTTCAAGTCTCCTTTCAAGTAATACCTCAAATTATCCGCTCCACTGCTCACATTTCTTTCCACTTCGCCAGGTTTGATGTTCATTCTTTTAAAGGTGTTCAGTCTTTCATTTGCGGCTCACCAGCAACAGAAATGATCTGAGGCTCAACAGAACACCTGCAAAATGACACGCCTGTCAAATCTGGCTGTACTAATTTTTTTTAATGCTTGATTTAATAAAGTCAGGATTAGAAGATCTTAAATGGCTGTTGTTCGCTCTATAAATCAGTTGAATAAAATTGGCGTTTCCGTTTTTGGACCGGGCCTGTAGGTTATAGTGAAGTTAAATCATGTAAAAAAGAGGGCCCAACGTGCCTGTCGAGGATTCAACCGTTTCGCCTGTCGGATATATTCAAGATTTCAGTGGTCAGTGAACATGGTGAAAGGATGTCTAGCTCCCTCTAACCAATGCCGCCACTCCTCTAATGCCACTTTCACCGTGAGCGGTTCCTGGTTCCCGATGTCATAATTACATTCTGCGTCGGATAGCTTAAGTAGAAGAGGATGTGGATACTAATCAATGCATGGCCTGAGCCCGTCATCTTTCTTTTCAATAAGAAGAAGCTAGCCGACGCAGGGGAGGTGGATTTGCTGATGTACCCCTGCCGGAGCGCCTCAGCCACGTAGTCTTTCCACCTCGGACAATGGACAGATATGTGACCGAGGTGGTGTAGCCCCCGGCAAGAGGTCAATCGCACAATCCCACGGCCGGTGCAGAGCTCCAGCTGGGGTGGAGACGTGTTGCATGTCCTGGGGAGGACTTTCCTTTCCCTTGTTTATGCTGATCCAACCGGATAGTTAGGGCGATCAGTTCATCCAGAGAAAGACCCTCATCCCGGCAGATGAGTTCCGTCTGTAGCTCACTGCCTAAGCCCTTTCGGTATGCGACGATCAGTGCAGGCTCATTCCATCCGCTGTCCACCACAAGGACACGGGAATCAAAGGAATAATCCGCCGTGACTCTCACGCCTTGGCAAAGCTGGAGGAGATGGGTGCTGCTACTCGAACACCAGGTAGTAATCCAGGTTTTTAACTGGAGATAATCTTGAAACTCGGAGGCCCTGCATTGCCAGATCGCTGCCCTGTCCTAGAGCCACTGCAAAATACAGATTGCATGCCATTAAGAACTTCTTCCACCACGAAGGACCTCCTGCATACCTTTCTGGTGGTGCAGCTGGGGCTGGAACAGGTGGTTGCGGTTGAGGGACCAGGGCCAGGTTCGCGACTACAACTGCAAGTTGGTCTAACTGAGCATGGACTCCTGCTAGACTCTGTTGGACGAGTTCCGTTTCAGTCGGGAAAGGAATCCCCGCTGCGTCCATGTGTGTGGCGCTGTCTTCTGTCATTGGAGAGAGGACGCAAATGCAAGGGGACGCAAATTCTTTACTCAAACTAAAGAATTGTTTCCTTCCCAGCGAGCCTGGACAGGTCACTTCTCCTTTGAAGGTCAGTTTCACCGAAGTGAACCGAGACGGACCGATAACTTTTTTCTTTAAACTCCTACTTTTTCTTTCCCTCTTTCCCTTTTCTTTCAGGAGATCTTTTCCGAGCCTCAGTGTGCGTAGGACTTCCCCAGGGCAGCCACACCGCTGGTTCTTCCTGCTACTTCTAAAAAAGGTAAAGAAAGTAACGTCACTTAATTTTGAAGCAGGTTCAAAACCTTTCATGTAGGGCTCTTCGGTCTGTTCAGCGGTGGGAGGCTGCTTGATGTTTCTTCCATGAAGCGCTCAGGACACAAGCTCTGTCCAAGCTCTTTCCACAACCAGACGAACGAGGGACTTAGACAAGGATAGATGATGGTGACAGCGCGTTGGTAGTTCTGAATCAGCTGGCTTTTAACTGGAGAGATATAGTGAGGCATGACACAGACTACCAATCACAGGTCAAGACGAATTAATGGACAAACGAGGATTAACTCACTCACAACACAAAACAGGTGCGGTGTCTGGCAACCCTGTTACGTCATCCCTACCGAGTGGATACGGAACAAGTGCGGTGTCTGGCACCGCCAGCAAACACAACAAGCCTACACGCCCCTCGGGCTCAGAACTCCGGTGACACTTCTCTTTAGGGGCGGGGTCTAGGGGCCCTGGATATGACAGTGCCTTGGCAGACCTTGAATCAGTTTGTGCTGAGAAATCAATGACATTCACAACATGAAGCTACCTTTACTTCTTCATAGAAAGTAGAGATAATGTGAAATTCCTTGTTTCATTTGTTGTGTTTAAATCTTATACGTCTACAGTCACAGAAAAATCATTCGTTTAACCTCAACAGGCCCATGAAGGTCATTTATCTAAAGGTGTTTAATGGATGTTCTTGTTTCAGGGAGAGTTAAGGATGTTTCAATACTGAAAGAAATATTAAATGTTTTATGATGTTTAAGAATTAATAACGAAGCCTAGTGTGGATCTTCGTCATTGTAAGTTTTTACAAAGGACTGAAAAGCCACAGCACATGCAGGTTAGAAGAGTCAGGAGTTACTTCATTTGAGTTAAAATTGAAAGTAATGAGAGGTTTTTGCTGATTGAATGGTTGGTTTTGTTTTGTGAGCTAAAATTACATTCTGGTTTAAGGAGATAAAATTGTATTCTAAAATCCTATTACATTTTTTAACATTATTTCATTTAATTTTGTAACCTAAAATCATATTCTATTGTTTTTGCAAATACAAGTGTGTGGCCAGAAGGGGCAGGCAGAAGATTAAGCAGACAACGATGAATTTTTGCATCTAATTAATATGCTTGATCATTATTACCATGGAAATTGTTTACCTAAAACTAGTATTTGTGGAATGCAATCACCCTCCAAGGAAAGGAGGTGTTTTACAGCTGTTTCATGGAACAGCACCTAAAGTCAGCCCAGGAACAAGAAAAAACATCGGCAGACAAATAAACAAAGTCCCAGAAAAAAAATATCCATGCAGGGATAAAAGTGAAGGCCATTTGTATGAATGAGGAAAAGGAGAGGGAGCAGGTCGGCCTGTCTGCCTCAGTAATGGTTGCTGAGCCGTTGCGAGGCAGGATGAGCCCTTTCAATCTCGCCTCTAATAGAGAATGACTCCACCGAATTGCGTCGAGCGGCAGCATCTGAGGGCAGCCACATTGCTATTCCACCGGTATCACACATCAGCCCTAACAAGTCCAGACCTACAGTGTGGTTAGACTGCAGACGTCCAAGAGTGGACTCTCCTTCTTACATTCTCTTTTTCTCTCCTCCAGAGCCTCTAACAGCAGCGGGGAGGGGCGGGTTCCTCGTGTTCAAGGGTTTCGCACCGCTGCCACCGCTGCTTTTTCATTTCTAACAGCTGACAAGACGCCAAATGTTTTCCTGCCACCACCGGGAGAACTTCCAGTAAGCATAAAGTGGCATTTCTATCTGACAGAGCCTGTCCTGTTCCTTTTAGAATATCAAAATGTTGGTACTTAAGCTCATGTGGAACTTTCAGCCCCGCTCCTGAAGACCTGACAAATGGGAGCGCTCACTTGGCTGCACGTGACTAGATACCAAGAAGAAAATAAATGGATAATTTGTCGTCTTCAGCCACCCCTACTTTCATTCTATTTTGCTTTGAATCACCTTGTTGATTCTGAAATGGAATTTTCTGCCTGTCAACCTGTCTTATCTTTGTCATACTGAGGAGATTAAATGAAAGAAATGGGAACAAATGTTTTACTGACAGGCTGCAAAGTG
>JBBJLS010000032.1:11094027-11106853 GCA_037577275.1 Bryconaethiops microstoma | reverse complement strand
ATTTCTCTTATTTTGATGTTTTGTCATTTCCTTTAAAATGATGCTTTAAAGAACAATATTTTATTTGGAAATGAGGATAAATATTGGCAGCAGTTCTTAAAAACTGAGGCAAAGTTGTTCAGTTCAATACTTGCAGCTATAAAAGATAAAAACTGAGAAACTGAACATTGTTGCAGTGCTCTCATTTTTTCCCCAAAGCTGTACACGAACATGAAACCAAATTATTTTTTCCCTCTTATTCAGTCATATTAGCCAGGTAATTAGGACAGTTTTAATCACTATAGTGACAAATTATGTCTCAATTTCACAAGATGCCTTTCGGAGTGTACTGTGAATAATGTAAGCACTGAAAACACCCTGACTGACTGCATAGGTCATTACAATAAGACTATAATAAGCCCTAATTACTTTATTTCAGTGCAGCAAAGTGTGTGAAATGCTGACTATAAATCAGATATATGATGGGGTGGTTGGTTAGAGCAGTGGATAACATCTCTGCCTTCCAAGCAGGAGTGTGAGGTTTGCTCACAACATTTCTCCAATAAGCGTCCTTGGGCAAGACCCCCAACATTACATTTACCTACATCTGTAATACAGAAAAACAAAAAGTCGCTTTGGATAAGAGAGTCTGCCAATGTGATATTTAAATAAATGTTACAACACTGGTAACTTCTCAGACGTCAGAAAAAAAACAAAACATTTTGACATTTGACATTTTTGAAACGTATCGAGATATATTTTTGCCATAATCGCCCAGTCCTATAACAGCCGCTATAACTATAAAACTATATTTTCATTAAAAGCTTTCAAAATAATGAAACCGAAACATTACAGAACAGTGAAGACGATGATCTTGTATTATACTCCCCACAGGGGGATACATTTTTTAATGCTGGGAAAAACAATCGATACTGCAATATGATTCAAGTCAGTCCAAGAAAGTCCAATATTATACGGGAGAGCTTGTGTCTATGAGGGCAACTTTGCTTCTTATGTTTATGTGACATTAAAACTGCAATGTAAAGACCAAAGGCAAAATGTTGCTGACCTGTCAAAAGCATAAGGACTTTGATCAGTAGGTAAAGGTGTGTTCAGTCTCATGTTACTATCAACAGAACGAGCCTCACGCCCAGGCACAGACCTGCAGTGCTGCCAGGATTCACAGAAAAGGTCAGCCAGCCTTTATTATACTAGATATCAAGTAAATGTGAGGTCAGCTCATGGCCTTGATACGATATGAGGTGATGCTGTATGACACATTTTATCTGTACCCACTTTATTCACACCAGACAGTCAAAAACGAAGAGTTTGTCACTGAAAGGAGTCATATACTCGTGTTTTTTTTGTTTTGTTTTTTTTTTTTACAAATGGGACAATACAAACAGACCAAAACGACATAAAATAAAATTCTTACTACCATAAAGTATATCCAAGTTCAGAACATTTCTCCTTTCTCCTATAAATTTAGCACTACGTGAGGTATGTGGACTTTTGTTACGGTGCCACTTTATGGCCTCGACACGATATAAAGTGATACTGTGTGGTATATTTTCATCTTTTTTTACCTTTTATTTGCACCAGACAATCGGTCACTGAATGGAGTCGTAAACTCACACTTTTTATGGATGGGGCACTAGAAACAGGCTAAAATGACATAAAATAAAATCTTAAAGAACATAAAGAACATCAAAGTTCGGAACATTTCTCCTTTCTCCTGCAAGTTTAGCACTACAGGTTTGTACGATTTTGCTACGGTGCCACTTCATGGCTTTGATACGGTATAAAGTGACGCTGTATTGTATATTTTATCCACAGTTTCTCACTGAATCAAGTCATAAATTCACACTTTTTATGGATGGGGCAATACATAAGGCCCACAATTACGTGAAATAAAATCTTACCACAACAACGTATATCAAAGTTCTGAACATTTTTCCTCTCTCTAATAAAATTCGCACTACAGGTGTGTGAGGTTTTGTGCCACTTTACGGCCTAGATCCTTTTAAACTGACACTAAATGGTACATTTTATCTGTACCCACTTTATTCACACTATACAGACAATACCAGTGTGTCACTGAGTGGAGTTTTAAACCCACTTTTTCCCTTTTTATCTGCTTTCATGAATTTTATGTATCCTTTAATGAATGGGGCAACACAAACAGCCCAAAATTAAAATCTTCCTACACTAATGATCATCAAACCTCAGTACATTCGTATTTTGTCTCATAAAATTTTCACTACAGGTGTGTAAGGTTTTGTTATGGTGCCACTGACGGCACATTCAGATCTCCTTTGCATCTTCTCCCCCAGTTCTTTCAATAAAGGGATTTTCTTTCCATTCAAAGCCAGGTTACTATGTGCTACTACAAACGCTTTATCAAAAACGTCGCGCTTTTTGACATCTCTCTCCGTCTCCCTTGTTCTCCTGAGCCCTTAATTGTGCAGTGAGCTCCCACTGGAGGCTGCGGAGGTCTGGGCTAATCAGCCTGCTCCATTCTTCTCCATCCCAACGCCCCTCATTAGACCATCATCAGCATCAGTCAATAGCCACCTCACTGAAAGCTGAGCTCTGCCCCGCAGGTCAAAGAGCCATTGTTAAAGGGCTAATCAACTGAACCAACCTTTGACCCTCCCCTGGTTAATAAGTACAGGAACACGGCGGCGGCCTTCCGCCGCACATGCCCAAACATCTTCATTATCGTTAGGGAGGACAATGGGCACAAAAGGTGGAGCCCAACGTCTTGAGTTCTGGTGCTGTACCAGCAGATGTAATGGGTTTGGTTTTTACAGACAAAAGGCCAAAATTAAAAGCGGATCGTATCATTTATTTATAGTACTTCACGTTTAGCTCAGCCAGGTTCGCCTCCTGAGGGTAAATCTCTGGGCCTAGGCTTCATCTGCCACTCAAGACATATGAATTTTAAAATATGCAGAAATGAATTCAGATCAACGGAAAATAGGCAGAAATACAGTACAGAAAATCCCAGCACTGAACTTCAGTTTTTTCATCAAACTGGATCTGAACTAGCAGTTATTTGTTATAGATGGATGAATGGATGAATAGCTAGATAGTTAGATAGACAGATAGATAGATAGATAGACAGATAGATAGATAGATAGATAGGTACAGACAGACAGAAAGACTGACACACAAATGGATGAAAGGATGGATAGGTGACTGGATAGATAGATCGGTGAATGGACGAATGGACAGATTGATCAATCAATGGAGGAATGGACGGATAAACGGCGGCTGGATAAATGAATAAATGGAAGGACAGATAGGTACATAGATGGATGGATAGACTGATACAGCAATAGACAGAGAGGCAGACAGAGAGACAAACAGATAGAGAGACAGATTAGCCCGAAAACTCCACCTAATGCTCCACCTCATTCACTGACAATGATAAACGAACCCCAGCAGGAGTGAGGGGCCGCCAGGTGGACGTCACAAAAGCAGCCAGATGTCCGCTCTGGACCGTCCTTTCAATCAATCGAATCAATCAGCTCAACCTGCCAATTCCAGAAAGCCTTCAGAAGGGCCCCGGCAGAGGACGCGAGAGGCACTCACATGTGTACGTGCGGGGGCTGGAAGCGGCTCTGGTTGATGTTGTAGTGAGTGAAGGCCTGGGTGGGATTGGAGCTGTACTCGTCCACAGAGATGGTCACCTTCCCCTGGGAGGAGCCTTTGCGCGCCATGGCTCCGCTGGCTGGGGCATGGGCAGGTCAGTACGCAGCAGGTCCGTCCGGCGCTGCAGGCATCCTCCAACACCCGCCGCTATCGCCTCACCGGAGCCCCCCGCTCACCTGCACAGACCCCGGGGAGCCAGGGAAAGGAGAACAGCCGTTAGTGTCCAGTGGGGTCTTATACTGATATTACTGTTATATTATACACACACACACACACACACACACACACACACACACACACACACACACACACACACACACCTTTAACCCTCCTAATATGTTTGAGGTCAATTTGACCCCCATTCAACATCATGCCTAAATAAATATATACATATTTTTTGCTTCACATTAAATGATTGTAAGCAGTTTTCCTAAACAACTGGGTAAACATGAAATTAACATGATGATGTGTTCCCAGTTTGTCCACTGGGCTCGGAGCTTAAAACATATAGGACGTTTTACCACATGTGTTTCAGATGTTTTGGATGATTTTATAATCTTCACTAAAGTAGGGATACACATATCACACTGTTTCTTGATTTCAGCAAGTGAACTCTCTTGGCCAACCCCAAGAACCGATCTGAGATCAGTGCTGTGTTCCTTCTGAATTTAAAATCTGCGCAGAAAGTGCTTGGGATCATTCTTCCATGCGTAACCTGAAGCTATGCATCACTTCCAACGTCCCAAAGAGAAAAATAAGCAGCAAAGGAATAAATGTAGCGCAAAGTGCGCTGTACTGTTACTACTTTATAACGATTGTGCTGAAGAAACAACTACATGTGGATCCAGTCCCGTCTGGAGAACATCTCCTCGCCTTAACAAGGTCAGTACTGATACCGACACTCATCTGGTGGCTCAGATCGGATCTGTGCATCTCTAACAAAATAACATTTCTCAAAAAAGTCACAGTTACGCGGGTATTTTAAGCCTAAAGTAAAAATGCCCAGTATGAGAAGAGGTAGATACGTTCCGATTAGACAGTCTTCACTTTTGGCTTAGGATGTTTTAGCCACATAAAACATAAAAAACAAAATTTTACACACATTTTATTTGGTTGTTTTGGATTATATGCTGTAATATGCAATTATATAATTTTCAATAAACACCCCTCTGCTTTAGAGCCATAACTAAACATAATCAGACCTGTAGGAGTGTGAGAACCAGTGACACGGGGGGAGGGAAACATTTTTCAATAAGAACTTCGATATTTCCCACATTGTGGGGGCATTACACGATATTTCCTGCACTGTGGGGGCTTTATTACATGCATATCTTATTTAAAACAGCACTACTGAGGTCACCAACAAAGAAATATAAAGTTCTGAACGCATAAACCTGGGTAGGGACTCAAATTTCAACCACTATTTTCAGGAGGTTTGGTCAAATTGACCCCAAGAATGAGGGATGTTAGTAAATCTGACCCCAAGAATAAAGTATGGTAGTAAATCTAAACATCAGATGGGGGTTAAAGCCCTGTGAGAGATGATGATCTGCTCTGAAGAGCCTCTGTCTGAAGGTCCTGCAGCCCAAGTCTTTGCTATAGTAAACATTTACCTGCCACTAAACGAATGGAGAATCACAATGAAGCTCCTGTGTGAGTGTGTGCATGTGTGTGTGCCCCCCCCGGCCTATATTTAACCGGTTTTTTTTTTTGCTTTTGTAGGTCACTGGTTCATAAATCTTCAGACGGAGCCATTTGCAGCAGGTCTGTCTAACCTTTCGACACAAACTTGAACTCTGCCCTGAGAGGGAGCTCTGGGAGAGCAAGAAAAGAGCCCCAGCTCTCCAGGACATTCAGACCAAGCTCCGGGCTTCACAACGTTCCACCAACAGAAAGCTGGCGTTGGTGTATTTATTGTTTGTTTGGTGTTTCGTTTTTTTTTTTTTTTAATCACAAAAACCTGCCCTGCTCAGGCTACGGAGGTGCAGGAAGGTCAAAAAACAATATCACAGAAACAGCACTGTTTCTGACCCAAGACACGCTACAGTGTAACATTAAAGCCACTTTAGATGAAAAGAAACAATAACAAGAAAAAGATTTAAAAAAAAAAAAAACATGAAGCAATTGTAGCGTCTTCGCTACAATGTTGCAGCCCCGCGTGCGCTCGTTCGATGAATGGAAGTTCAAAGCAAAAAACAAAAATAATAACCTGAAAAATAAGGACCCCAGCTTGCTCCTGACACGCAGGGCAGGGGCGAACTCACCTCTTTTGTGCCTCCGTCGCTTCCTCTCTCCCCCAGAGACGTTTTTGGCTGTTTTCCCTCCACGAAAAAAACAGAAACGACCTTTTTTAGCCCCCGTTTTTTGCAACAAAAAAAAAATGCTGGACCGGAGCACGGTGCACGCGAGAGAGAAAGAGAGAGGGGATAGAGAGGGATAGAAGGATTCCTTGCACGGAGGAAAGGAGGAGGGAGGTCCGGAGAGGTGGAAAGGGCAAAAACCTTCGACCCCCGGGGGTCTCCGAGCTCTGCCGTGGAGCTGAAATGCGACAGACAGACGAGGAAGGAGGGAGAGGGAGCACAGACTCGATGTCGTAGGAGGAGGAGGAGAGGGAGAAAAAAAGAAAAGAGGAGGAGGAGGAGGAGGGGTCAGAGAGCAGTGGCCCGGCTGCTGCCATCACGCCCAGGTGGAGGAAGAAAAGTAAGGAAAAAAAGCGTGTGGCTTTAAGAGGAGCTCGCCTGTGCATTACTAATGCACCCCAGGAGCCATGCAGTGCATTAAAAAGTGCTGAAACAGGAACAAAAGCACCGAGCTGCACGTGAGCAGAGCCCTTCTTGGGCTCGTGGAAGGGTCACGTTGGCCAAACTGGTCGCGTGGACCCGCTCAGAAGGGTCTTTCTCTTACATAACACTCTGCATCACCAGCATCCAGGCATTACGCCACCTCGCCAGCCCCGTTTGACCCCAGCCTGTATCCTTTATTATGCTTTCTTTTCTGGCCATCAACCTCCTCTGACTACAAGTCCCAGCATGCATTGCTGTTAAAACCTCACTCAGCCATTGGGAATCCCCTCCCCAAAGGCCATAAAGAAATGGGGAGGTGGATAAGTAGCAGTAATAATCGTAATCTTGATTCCTTCTGCGTTAGACAAGCAACACAAACACAAACAAAAACGTAACCCCAGCCAGCCCTCCAGTTGTAGTTTTCTAAAGGAGGTCCCTCCCACCTCCAGGACACATCAGAAGTGGGGTTTGCAGAGTTGACTTAGGAAATTCAAGCTCTCAAGGCTGTTGATGCGTCGCTGTAAGAGGAAAGTGGGCACGTTTATGGCAGATGAAGCACCGGGTGCATCTCTCAGTTTGGCTACAGTGTCCTTTTAAAAAGAGTCAAGAACCTGATCTGATCCGATCATGGAAAAGAGTCACTGGGAAAAGAGACTTTGATCTTAAAATAATAGTTTGTCTTCTTAAAAAACAAAAAAATTAGGTTTTACTGTTTTTTTTATCAGCAAAAATGTGTTTATAAACTAAAATTTTGAAAAAAATGGGACAAAAAACAGCTGCTTTTGAATGGGGCACAATGCAGGCCAGCCAATCAGAACAGAGGGCATTTGCATACATCACTTTTAAAAGACATCCTAATGGATACTGAGAGGTGGGGAAAATGTGTGTATAAACTTACATATTTATATGTATAAACTCACACATTTTTACATGACTTTTCAACTTCTCAGTATCCGTTAGGATGTCTTTAAAGAGTGGTGTATGTAAATGACCTCTGTTCTGATTGGCTGGCCTGTATTGTGCCCCATATAAACAGCAGTGAGAGCTGAAACACTCCTTATTACCTCAACAGGAGTGGGCGGAGCTAAAACACTGTAAGCTGAATAGGTGGATATATTGGAATAATTGCTCCTTGTGACGTCACAAAAGAAAAATCATTCAAAATGGAAAGTTTTAAATTATTTTTCAGAAAAAAAGCATGAGATCAGTCCTTTTAATGATCATTTATCTACACAAAAAGCTGTTATGCATTTTGAATGAAATCCAGTTTAATTCTCATGGTCTGTTATGATGTACATTTTGCAAAAAGAAAATGCAAAAAACGTTGTTATTGTATTTAAATACCAGAATTCTGAATGCCAGGAAACGGTTTGGGAGAAAAATAGCTGAAATAGTACCTTAATCCAAATGTCTCTCTCTCTCTCTCACACACTCACACACACACACACACACACACACACACACACACACACACACATACATATGACTCAGGCACTCATTGACTTCCATAGGGACTCGGTTGTCATTATTGATGTGAGGTGTGTGAGTGTGTGTGTGTGTATGTGTGTGAGTGTGTATGTGTGTGTGTGTGTGTGTGTGTGTGTGTGTGTGTGTGTGTGTGTGTGTGTGAGGGAGGGAGGGAGGGAGAAGGAGATAGAAGAGGTATTCTTTGAGGAACAGAGGGTGATGGAGGCAGGGAAGACACACTGACAGAAGGTTTCACTTCCATGGCAACCAGGCGGCAGTGTGTTTCATGCCTTCTGTCTGAAAGCTTTGTAGAGGAGTGTGTGGCACCATCAGCTCTGCGTTCTCCCCCTGCTGCTGAAAGGGGGAGCATCACTTACACGCGGCTGCCTGCCTCTCCAGGAGCAGCGGCGGGGAAACTGCAGCAGGACTGTCATTATTTCAGTTTTCTTTGGCTTTCCAACAATAAGAACGAAGCCCGTGTTCATAAAGAGCCCTGCGCTGATCCAGAATCAGACATTTTCGCCCATTTCCACTGACCTGAATCCCAAACCAGACCTTAGATCAGCACGCTCACGCTGGGATGTGTTTAAGAATTTACCCCAGCATGCAATATTTAAGCCGAGAAACATTGTTTTATTAAACATAATACACCTCTGAGTGTTTCTTTCACCAGCAAACGTCGTGACTCACAAGCTAGGACCTCCGAGTCCTGCTTCTATATTTACTTTTATAAAAGCAAAAGACACTTTATGTGAGAGACAATCGCGTTTTTGTGTCCCCGTGTCCTCATGTGCTCTTTAAAATCACTTAAGGGCAAAAAAGAGAGAGAAAGGAAACTCTGATGTGACAGCAGAATTGATGCTGAAGTGAAATGTGAAAAGTCAGAGCGAGATGAGTCACGGAAGCGGCCCTGAAAAAAGGCCCACAGAAAGTTTTCAGAGTGTACAGTACAATCCACTCCACTGAGCAGATGGCCATGGATTGACCTTCAAAGTAATGATTAGGAGAACAGATCCATAATCCCAAGGAGATGAATCAATATACCCTAATTCCACAGAATGCACCGTGGACAGGCTCTCTCAGGAGAGCACTCTCGCCCCCGGCTGACCCCTGCGGTGACGCAACAGTTGCAGAAACCTTCCAGCAACTGCCCTGCAGATCTGCCCTGGCTGCGTACAGATGGGGTAAATAATGAGGAAGCAAACAGGTACTTCATTTAATAGCTTAGTGCTGATGAATGTGAATTTGGATCTTCTGTGCTGGAGATTCAATAAATGCGAATAAATGTGGGTTTCTTCTGGTCACTATGGCATTCATCCACTGAACTGTCCGCTCTGTCCTGGCGTTTAAATAAATAGAAATTTGGTCAAACTGTACTGCTGTAACCTGGTGATTAAATACATGAATTTGGACCAGTTGCACTACTCTGTATTGGTGATTAAACAAATGTGAATTTTAACCACTTGTACTGCTCCATACTGGTAGTTAAATGTGAATTTGGACCAATTGTACTGCTCTATCCTGGTGACTAAATAAATGGGAGTAAATGTGGGTTTCTTATGGCCGCAACGGCAGTTATCCACTATGCTTTCCGCTCTATATGATTAAATACGTGTGAATTTTAACCACTGTACTGCTCCATACTGGTGATTAAATACATGTGAATTTGGACCAATTGTACTGTTTTATACTTATTAAATAAATGTGAATTTGGACCAGTTGCACAATAAATGTGAATTTGGATCAGTTGCACAATAAATGTGATTTTGAATTTGATTTATATGTAAAATACCTCTGTTCTGATTGGCTGTCCTGTGTTGCACCTCATTCAAAAGCAGTCTGGTCTGAAACATTCCAGCATGAATGGACTGAGCAGAACTGCTGTGGGCTGAGTAGGTGGATTTATGTAAATTAGTTGCATTGTTTAGTACTTCAGTTTGGTTTGGTGTGAAACGAGTCACTACGAAGAAACAGCTGTTGTGACATCACAAAAATATTCAATTCCAGACAGAATGATTTTGCAGTTTTCTTTTGGTGAATAGTCTGGGTAGTGAGTGGTATACATGAATGATATAACACGATGTATAAGTGTCCTTATATGTGAGGAAAATGGATTTTTCCGTGGTATGGACCCTTTAAGCACTCATATACTTTATATAAATGCCTAACCTACCTTGTGCATGCACTCACTCACTGATCACTATGAGCTTCACTCACCCTGTAGGCCCAATACATGTTATAGGAGTTCAATTACAGACTGCAGCCCTTCTGTTGCTGCACAATCCTTACATCCTACAATTCTGCCTACAAAGAACAGCACTGTGGTCGGAAACTGACCGCTAATAAAGGGCTAGAGATGATTAACGCAAACTTTGCATCAACAGATGGGCTTCAGTCTCTATTTGTACACCAAGTGGAGCCACAAGAGAGGGTTTCTTAGAGTCACTGTGGTGTTTAGCCACTATGTTGTCCACTACTAGAACCAGCTGGCACTCAATGTCAGATCTGCACCAACTGAAGCTTTAAAAAGCTGCTAAAACTACACTATTCTCTGCATCCTTTTAAATATCTGCACTTTAATCTTACTTTTAATCTTCTTTTATTGATTTTCTGTGTATGGTGTTCGTCCACTATGCCGTCGCTGCTGGAACCAACTAGAGCTTTAAAAAGCTGCTAAAAACGGCACGGCACTATAGCTGCACCTCCACTGTACTTTTAATCTTGTTTCATTGATTTAATGTGTTCTTTTATTTATCTTACTGTTTTTGTGCTGAGTATTTATGTCCTATTCCTGTAAATCACATTGAATGACCTTTGTGTATGATAATAGGCCATTGAAATAAACGTTGACTGACTTGACTTGATTAAAGTGGCCAGTGAATTTGTTGCTGCATCGGCAAAACCAGTTTTATTCCTGATTGTGTCTGGATTGAAAGTCACTGAAAGTCACGACTTGTATCTGTGGTTTAATTAGTATTTGATTCATATTAGTCTTGTAGTCCAGTTAGATTTTGGAGCTTTAAAACAAAAGAAACTGAAGTAATAATTTACTCTGACCTGAATGTTTCATCACACGGGAGCAAAATATAAACCAGGCTACAGATGCTGTATGATAGGACGGAAATATAAATGAGTAATTCTTACCCCTGAAATATGCATCCGAGGCCTGTTTGCAAATATAGAGCCAGACAGCCTCTGTCACATGAGTCCAGCTACAAGTGAACCGTCCCGTCGTTTTCTGGTGATCTATGCCGACTTGATGAACAGGAATGTTGCAGATCATCCAATGCAGACATTAAAACATGCTACATATGATTCGACACGGCTGTTTCCTTGACCTCTCGCAACCCGGACATTCAGTTTGACCCCCTTCGGAAGAGGAGGTGCCGCCGACCTTTGACCTGTTCAATAATTACAGCCGCATGTCAGGGGGAACTGTAATGATGTCATCTGCAATCGCTCAAATGGGCCCTAGGGGGAAGAGAATTAAGACATTGCTTGAAAAGCAGGTGCTAATCACCATAGAAGACTGAAATCAATGGAAAACAACAGTGACTCACCTGAAAAGGAGCTTTATTTTATGCACAGTATAGCAGATACTGGGTTTCATGACAAAAAAAGTTAGTGTAGCACATAGGATATGAGAAATGTGACCATCTGGACCGCCTGTACTGCTCTATACTGGTGAGTAAAGAGCAAGTTTTGTTGTATTTTTCCAAAGTTGGAAGCATGGTGTTGTCCAAAATGTCTTGGTTTGCTGAAGCATTAAGATTGTCTTTCACTGGAAGCCCAAACCCTGAAAAACAGGTGTGTCCCAATACTTTTGTCAACATATTGCATGTAAATGAGCTCTGTTCTCATTTGTTAACCTGTGTTGTGCCTCATTCGAAAATGCTCAGCACGAATGGACTGAGCTGAACTGCTGTGGACTGAATAGGTGGATTTATGCAAATGAGTTGTTTGTGACATCACAAATTAAGCTCAGCATGACGTCTGACACCTCGAGCATCAACGCAAACTGGGGTAACTTCCAGTTATTTGCTGTATGACGACGATTTAGCATTTGTTGCACAAATGCATGCCCGTGTTCTAATGGTTAATACTAATATGAATCTTGAATCTTTAATCTTGGGATCAGTGTCCATCTCTAAGCCTCTGAGGCTTCACAACCCAAAACCTGCCTCTTTTCTGATTGGGCCTCTACGGAAATGCGGTCCTGAGCCTGCGAGCATGCTTGGACTAATAATAGACCGTGGCCTCTCCCACACCTTTCATGTATGTGGGAAATTAGAAACCTTGTGTGGAGTTTTACACCGAACCCTGTTCCTTTTCTTTGTGACATCTGATGGATTTGATACAGCGAGTGAAAGTAAATCTCGCCCAGCAAATAACGTATTGATCTGCAGGCCTCTGGCCTTGGCAGCACCTTGTCCTCAACACTGCGAGTGAGTGGCTTTTCCTGAAGGCCGCGAGGAAAAAAGAGGGAGAAAGAGACTGGGAGAAGGTGAAAGAGAGAGAGAGAGAGAGAGAGAGAGAGAGAGAAGGATGACTGAAGGATGTGTCATGTGTCTCTGTAAAGATCCTTAGGCCCCCAGCCGCTCTCCTGGCTTGCCACTCATCTCCTGACCTCTGTCTCTCTCGATCCCGACTCAATTATTTTTACTGTCATTAATCATTGATGTTGTCAGGGAGGGTTTTATCAAAAGAGTGAGGTTAGACGTGCTACACAAGTTGCACAGCCGGAAAGGTGTGCAGTGATGGAGCCTCAAGGCCTTATTTTAATTCTGAAAAATAGCAGGACCCTCCATCTTCTCTGCTCGCCATTTTTACCGGAGCTCATGCATATCGTGAAGGTGCTCTGCATTACTTGCAGTAAATAAATGTGCACAATGCACGCATTCGTACTACACATGTTCTTCATTATGCATATATATATATAT
>JBBJLS010000032.1:11017336-11035360 GCA_037577275.1 Bryconaethiops microstoma | reverse complement strand
CATCCATCCATCCATCCATCCATCCATCCATCCATCCATCCATCCATCCATCCATTCATCCATCCTTCCATCCATCCATCCATACATCTAACTATATGTTTAGATGTATTTCTATCCCATTGGGGACTTGGAGCAAGGTAAGTGTGTCAAGAGGAGCTGGGTTAGAGTGGCTTTGTCTTTCAGTGTTTACTGTGTAACCTTTTTGTTAATTTTGGTACCATTTTCATTATTTTCTCTCAGTAGCTGGGTGATATTATTTCAATGATTCTTTCATTGATTCCCAGCGGACCATTTACTATGACACTTATTAATTGTAACACCTTATTCGGACTTGTTTTGTTATGGAAGTTTGTTTTGTTATGGAAGTTACTGTAAGTGGATTTCAGATGCAATCTGTGATTTTAATCCAGTATTAATCTGAATCCACAATTTCTGCATTTTTGCAAGTCTGCAAGATGCCCAATTACTCTGTTAAACTCAAGCGTATTTTTTAGCTGTTACTCTTAATGCATAACTATGAATAATTCAGGGGCTTCATTAAAACTAAAGTAAAAGTTATAAGTCTGAAATCATTGTGGTTACTTGGAGATTAACGTCAACATGAATCACAGATCAGAACATATTCTCCTTCCATGCCGTGTTGTATTTCCAAGCAGGGAAGGGGATGTGAAGTTCATTATTAGATATTTCAATTATTTAATAATAATAATAATAATAATAATAACAATAACCAGAAGTAATAGTAATAATAGTAATAATAATAATAAAATAGTAATAAATTATGCACAGTAACCTAATGAAAACCATAAAATAATTTTTGAGTTTGGAAATTTCATTGCATTCAAATATTACATAAAAACAAACATTTTTGTCTTGTAACATTTTATCGTAATATGAAACATGGTTAATATCATGGTGTCAGTGTGGCTTCAGTCTAGTTGGTGGGGAAAATCCAACAGTAACTCTTTCAATATTAAAAAATAAAGTATTTATTTCTATGTGATTAAGTGTCAGAATGCACAGTTACAGAGACTTCAGCTTGTGAGGCCACATCCAATATTAGATCTTCCCAGTTCAAACAAACCTGATTTATCAGGTTCATCAGAACAAACCTGCCTCATGTTGTCTGATACCATGTTGTTAATGTATTTTTTCCTGTGAGGTTTTTATCCAAAACATGTTAAATGTCACTTTCATGAACCTCCTTTTTCCCCCCATGATAAAGATTGTTAAGAGTGAGCTTATTTCACAGCATAGATATTTTAGTAAAGAAATATTACATAAAGAAATATCAGATTGATCTTGGTCACAGCTAATAATCAAGGTTTTGAAATTGGTGTCAGTATCAGAAAAGGAAAAAGTGGTATGTGCCTCATCTGATAATCACATATCACTTGGGGTTTCTTGAGTATCTCTCCTTGACCTGAGATTAAGACTGTATACATGACCATTTTGACCAGAGTTCTCTGAGCAGTGTGATGATCTCAGTCAGAGTATGTGAGAAGATTGGAGGGGTCAAAAGTTTTGCTCTTTTGCGGTAGTCTTTCTGGTGGAACTCCATGTTTTCTACAGTACTATGCGAAAGTCTTGAGGCACTTCTTTTTTTCATATTTCGCTTCCAAAGATCCAGACTTTCTTGTATTTTAATATGGTCTTGAGGAACAGTTCTCCAGACTTCCTGAAGGACTTTCAAAGTCTCTCATTACCAGTCCAGTCCCTGAACCTGAGCAGTTTGAGAGATAGGAAATAGTAATTTTGCACTAACAAGTTGATTCAAAGAAATGAGGGAGCTGCTGACAGATAGGAGAATGCCTGTTCCATGTCTGTTCAATCTGATTAATTTTTATCCTATTATTATACTTAATCTGGAATGTATGGATAAGACATTACAAACTTCACTACATGAATGATATAATTTGTGGTTTTTATTGCGTGTATTTTCCATAGGTTTGAAATAATGTGCGTATTAATGACCAGTGTGTGCAAACTGCAGCCAGATCGCTAATGCCAGTATGTGTCGGAAAAGTTCTTGTGGGTTATAGTATCATCAGAGCGATCGCATAGAGAAAACACTGACTCACGTCCAGCCAAATCATACTGTAAAACAGCCCACCCCCAACTCCCATACTCAGTTATAAAAAGGAGGTCCTCCTAGAGCAGTGTTTCCCAACCTTTGTTGAGAAGCCTGTCTCTTCTGCTCCAACACAGCCACGTAGTTAATTACTATGTTAATTCAGCAGTTATTATTTAATTCAGGTGTGTTAGAGCAGGAAGAAATAAAATGTGCATTTAGTATTCATGATCAGAGGGTGGTGGGTTACCTTTACAGAGCTACATGTACTCAAGATAAAGTACTTTGTTGAGCATTTTCACGTTCAGTTTTTTCAGGTACGTGTGTGTTAAGGAATCTGCTTTTACTCAATTTGAAGTTTGTCATTTATATTGAGAAAGAAGAACAGAGCAAACTCTGCTCCAACACAGCTACTTCAACTCAGGAGCAGCCTGTTAATTAGCTCTTGGGTTAATTCAGGTATGTTGGAGCGGGGAACAAACAAATTCTGCATGTAGTATTTATGTTTAGAGGATGGTGGGAAATAACATGTGACATTTACTGTACAATGTGTTACTCAGTGTGTTCAGTATTTTCAAGTATGTTTATATTAAGGAATCTACTTTCTACTCAGTGTGAGGTTTGTCATTTATACTTAGAAAAAGTTCTTGTGCCAGATGTTGTTCTAATGTAGTTCTGAGTCACTTCACAGTAGTTTTAGACCTGCTATGTTTGTACTTCTACTTTTATTTAAAAAATCCTGGTTTTTACTTTTGTAATGTGTGGGAATGTGTCTATGAAAAATGTGCAGGTCACTATTGTAAGTGTTAAACTACACAACACTCTTAAACAATTAAAACAGTGATGTTAAGAGCAGTGTGTGTGTGTGTGTGTGTGTGTGTATGTGTGAGAGAGACTGTTTCATCCTATGTTTCATCCCTCTACAAACACTACTGCACTCACAACACATATGGAGGCGTTTCTTCTTTTTTACACAGCTCACACTGCGATAGTTCAGAAAAGAATAGCAACCTGTGCATTTTACACACACACTGCCACAAAAAAAGGGAAAAGGGAAAAGTCTTATTTCTTTCCATGGCTGTATTTCCCCAAAGAAACAGTGCTGTAATATGGGTTATTACAGGCTATTCCAGCCACATCTGCAATTACCCAAACAGATGGCGATGTAGACAGCTTGGTGTCTGCTGCCAAAGCGATTCCCCATCCTCACTGCCAGTACAATGTCAGGCCTTTGAACCTGCCTCCCTTCTCTGGGCATAATCCACAAACGAGACTTTTCATTTTGCCCACAGCCTCACTCAACCTGAGCCCACCCTCCCTCTTCAGAGCCAACTGCACGACTTCTCCGTCGGACGGGTAAAGAGAGGGAGAACTGGTGTTAATATCAGCATGTCGGACTTGAGATTAATCCTAATCTCCCTTCTCTGTGTTGTGCGGCGCGGGGTTGAAAGCCATGGGCAGCGAGCAGCAGGGGAGCACTGGCCTTTGGATCTCCTGCTCAGGGACGGATAAAGCCAACGGCGGCGCCCGCTGGTCCAATGGAATCCAGTCGGAATCCCTACAGCTCTTCGCTTTCAGGATACACTTCCTGTAGAGGGGTATGATATTGGCCTCCCACCTCTCCAAGCTCTCGGGAAGTGTCTGCTAACAAGCTGTTTCTGCAGCCCAAAAGCCTTGTTTCTGCTACACATCAAAGCTACGGCCACTTCAGCAGAGGCTGTGGATGTGTGTGTGTGTGTATGTGTGTGTGTGTGTGTGTGTGTGTGTGTGTGTGTGCAGGAAAGATTAATGTTAATCTCTTCAAGTAATATTTCCTCAGGATGAAAAAAATTGGAAAAAAGTGCAACAGGTGCATATATGGCTTCAATCGTCTCCAGTGTGTTATTCGCTATCCTTGAAGCTACTCGCAAGAAAGGCATTGCGATTCCATAAAATCTATTATCTGTTCGGTCTCAAAGTGATTTGAACATTATGTGATGTTCATTTTCCCAAATGAATGGCATTTTCAGTCTGATTGTGCAGTGATCAAATGTCTGTAGTCGAATTTCCACTGCACTTCAACAGGACAGTGGTTCTAGTTCTAGCATGTTCCACCTGCTTGAGAGATGGAACCAGCATAAAAACTGCAATTAATAAATGAATTGTCATTTAATGTTACTCTATGGCATCTAATTTGGCTAGTTAACTTCCTTGTATGCTAGTTAGCATAACGTATTGCCTGACATTAAATGATATACTGAGCTGTTCTGGGCAGACACACTCAGAAAAATGTCTGCCTTTCTACACGTTCATGAAGCAAAGAATCAGTTCTTCTTTGTTGAATTTAACGATCAAAACCGCTTCTTCTTTGAAAGTTAACATAAAAACTTAGCCTTAGCTTCCCAACTAACCTAGCTTATTTCACATTAGCGAACTTATATCACATTCGTGATTCCGACTTTTACGAATCACTCTAAAAATAGCCACTGACACATCAGCACATCCTTGTATACGTTCTGTTGCACTCACTGGTGATGACATACTGCTTGGTGACTTTTTATTTGTCTTCACCTGGAAAAGTAAGTCATTGGTTCATTCTTTGCACTGGTTCCATTAGGTCTTGCTGGTACCGACTTTGAACATGTAACAAAACTGTAACATTAGAACCTGTGGTACTAAAACAATGGCCAATAAAAAAAAAGCACAGTTTCAGTTTTCTGGTGCCAAAGGTACAAGTACTTGCAGTGGAAAAAAAAGATTTATGTTGCTTATCAGAAGAAAAAAATAAAACCCTGCTTAAGGTTCTACTCTTTGAGTGTTCAATGTCTGAGCTGAGAAGAATTCCTTAAAAGTGAAGGCCATGAAAGAAAGAGGCTAAAAAGGGACTTCAGTTCTTTTCAGGGACTTCATGAAGTGAACAGCCACTCCGGACTTAACGTTATGTCCTCCTGTCCACTGATGGTCAAGAATGAGGGCAGCAAGGTCTCCCAGACCCCACCAGGACCTATTGAACTCAGGGATACGTTCTCAAGAGCCTCTTTCAAAGCCTACTATTTATTCAGCCCCCTGTCAGAGTCGCTGCTGAAAACCCAGGCAGCATCGACCCAAAGAGTCGCAAAGCACTAAAAGCATCCTGGTACAAAACTTTACACTGGCCTGAAGTTAGAGCCTTGGGAATGCCACAGGCTCCATTCCGGTCCTATAAGTCGAATTTATAGGCCGTCTTAAGTAGAGAATAGCTGGAGCTGGAGGCCTCTGCATCAAACTTGCACAAAAACCCATCCATGAGTAAAGAGGTCGGCCTGAGCACTTGGCCTGCCCAGCTGCCTTGAAGTGAATGGGGTTTTTCTTTTTGAGGCCATTCAGTGCTTTCTGTCCCTCTGCATACAATGTAGGTGTTACAGCTCAAAGAGAGAGGGAGAGAGAGTCACAGAAATAGAGCCCGGGCCCTTGAGTGACTATCTCGAGGGGTGTTTTTCATTCTCAGTCAGTCATGAAATCATTCCTCCTTCAGATAAGGAGGGGTCCCGCGCACAAAGGGCAAGGGGGCTCCCGATGACCCTCACAACATTTTTATGGGACCTTTTCTATCCCGGATACTAAATTTGATTCTGAATAAAACATAGACACCCCCCCACCCACCTTAGCACTATATATACATATATATATAATATTATTTGAAGCGGATTATCGCAGACCTTGAGTTAAATTTGGCAGGTCTAGAATATACAGTATGTCAAATACATACACCTCATTTTCGTCAGACTTCAGTGTCCAGGAAATGTTTTCTTTTTCCCTCTTTTTTTTTCTTGCATTAGCTGCTTTTGGCTATTGACTCTCTTCCCCTTTTGCGCCTTATCATTCTCCAGACTCGTGACAAAGGGGAGTCTTTGAGCAGTCTATAACCCTCACTGGGAGAGAGGAGAATCTAAAGACTATTAGTGGCAAGAGAACACAAAAGAGGTCGATGGGGGAAGCTGTTAAAAAGGAAGACCTCCTCCCTCCCCTCCTCTGCCGTAGCCGGCTGTGATACAGAGATTAAAAACTTTCATTTTAGATTTTGCTGTATTCATGGAGGTCGAAGGCTGAATGAGGTCTGGTGGAGCCCCTTAGTGGTCCAGGGGACTTTCATTCTCTGTTTTGGAGACACAGTTTGACTTGGCTTACAGGAAAAGAATCTGCCCTTCTGCAAAGCAAGAGGAGAGGAAATTAATGGTGTGGACCCACCAGCCTGATCTCTGGCAGGGGAGCCCTGATCAGTGCCCTGGGTTTATCAGGTGGTCCGACTTCAAGAACCTGCCTCAAAGAGGCCAAGAAGTCTCTTCACGAGTTTGAAAGGAGGGATTTGGCACACGCTAGGCTGTGATATTAGCTCAAAGCTGCTGAGAAACATTTGATGTCCGTGGAGTCGTTTGGATCCATCATTTGCAGTGCAATGTTTGTAGTTGGCCAACAAAAAAGGTCAATTTTAGTATATTTGTACAATTTCATAACTTTTTTGGCAAGAAAAATAAAAAAGTCTTGAATCTAGACAGAGTATGCAGCTTATATATATATATATATATATATATTTCCATTTGAGTGGGGTACAGTTATGTTCCCTAACTAGAGATGCTAAAAACGTACTTTGAGACAATTTCAGAGACATTTTGATACTGATGTTAATCCTACAATAGTAAAGACAGTAAAGGCGTCTGATTGGGATGGATAATGAAACTAGGAGCGACAACACTTTGGTTTGTGATGGTTGTTACATTCCCAATCTCTTTCCTTAACTGAATATCTTGCTTCAAAGAGGATGCACAAGATTCCATTCTGTACAAGCTTTCAATGCAGTCATTTGTCCAGATATCAGTTACTGCAGGGCACCAAACCGGTATTAACTCGTTATGGACAAGTGATTGCAATGCTTTCTCAGATGATGTATTGTCAGAAAACACATTTGGGAAGACCTCAGTCTGAAGACTACTGAGAAGACAGGCCTCCGAACATGACGTGTCAGGCTGAAACAACAGATAGAGTTGCTTTCTGAAGAGCGAGGATGTGATGTCCATGTCTGGGCCAGATTTCTCAAACCGAAATTTGACAGATTCGCCGTAGATAAACAAATCAAACAATATGACTTTCTCCACAATATGCTTTTGCACCGAGTTTTGTTCTTTGGTCTGAGAACCGTATCGTGTTCGGCGTGACTTCCCCCAGATTAGAGCCGCACGCTTAACCTGCCCTCCATTCACCCTCATTCAGCCTCAAATCAGCTTTGTTCGAAGATTTCACAAGGACCGCAGTCACACACACCCACTCGCACAAACGGCAGAAAGAAAAGAGGGGAACCCGCGGATATTTCCCGATGCTTATTTTTTCGCATGTTAGCCCCATTTGGAATCGGGAGGTCTCGCTGAATTTAAGCATCCGCTTCGCCTCTCATTGGCCAGTTCTTGCTTCACTGAGGCGGGCCATTGCCAAAACACTTGAGGAAGTCTAAAGGTTAGAGGAGGGTTGAAAGCCGGCGCTCGTTTGAGCCAGTGTCTGGACGGTGATGGTGCGTGCCCTCTCTGCATGACCTCCCAGCAGGAGGGCTGTTGTCCAGCCACATTCACGTGCCACACTGCCCCACATGGAAACCCTTCACCTGTTAGAGAGCCACCATTAGACCTTCACGGCCTTTTGTGGTGCACCCGCTCTTGGCCTTTCACCCAAACAGACTGTAATTTCATCAATTTTTCATGCCTGTAGTTGCCATGAATTCCCTAAATTTCCATGTCTAAACATGAACAATAAGGAAATTTCATGGACCAGAGACAGGCAGGATGGTGCGAGAAAAGAAGGGAAATATCCAAAACGAGTCCACTCTATGCTCTGGCAGTGGAAAAGGAGGTGTTTTGTTCTTTAATGAAAACCAAATGGTCTATTTGGGCTGACTTTAAAGCCATTGAATCATCACTATGAGTGTTCGACACATGCACATATGTAGTGGAAAAGCTAAATGCCTGCGAAGGTGCTGTTCTTGCTCTGGTGTTGTGTGTGAAATTACTGATGTCTTCAGTATTGAGGGATGCGTATTTTGGCCTGGCTTACTTTAATGACTGCAAAATTTGACCATACATCGACTGGGCATCTCTTACTTCTTTAATGCATTTGGCAAAGCTCTTACAATTTACCTGTATGGACACTTAGTGATACCAACTCTGTTAGCCGTGGACGGCCTATCTGTCAATAATCTTGTTCATGAAGGCCTTCTCTTATTATTCATCCCCATAAAGACTCTTTTCTTTCTCTCCAGGTCGACCTGGGGAGGACGGGTTCACCTTTTGAGTCTTGGTTCCTTCCGAGGTTTCTTCCTCCAGCTGAGGAAGAAACCTCGCCTCTGTTGCCTTTGTCTTTCTCACTAGGGGCTCAGACCTGGACTCTGTCAAGCTGCTTTGTGACAACTTGGTTGTAAAAAGCG
Source organism: Bryconaethiops microstoma (assembly GCA_037577275.1). Lineage (NCBI taxonomy): Eukaryota > Metazoa > Chordata > Actinopteri > Characiformes > Alestidae > Bryconaethiops > Bryconaethiops microstoma. Next base: position 11,026,862 of record JBBJLS010000032.1, on the reverse strand, counting down.
CTATATAAATAAAATTGAATTGAATTGAATTGAACTGAATTACCCAGAGCGACTTGCAGTTGAATAATTTTACAGATGTAGGTAAATGGGGAGTTAGGAGTCTTACTCAGGATCTCTTATTGGAATCAAACCCCAATGGCGCTGCTTGGACAGCAATGACATTACCCACTAGACTGACCACTATATACATACTTCTAATGGTGGTCCAGCTGTTCTAATTCAGTATGCATTGCTGTCATACTCAACAAGTATTTCACTATCAGATTGCTCCATGTCATGCATACAACTTTTCGGATTACTTTTCGAGCAACAAAAGAAGAAAAAGCTGCTACCTGTTACAGCTGACAGAAGGTTTGGACCTAGGCAAGTGCTTTCATTAGCTTGGGGATAATTACTTTTACACCAGAGAGGCTGTCTGTCTTTGTTAACTGCTTTATATGTGAGAATAGATTTGGGTATTAAGTGCCTGATGTCTGATGGATGAAACGCTCTTCTCTAACGGGTATCGACCAGGATAGACAGACGGTGCTGCCCCCTCCCAACGTCGTCCTTTTGCATTTGAATGCGTCAAAGGGCCCAGTCTCTGGCAGAGGGCCGTTCTAACATCTTTAATCCTTAAAATATTGTCAGAGACCATGAATGCCTGCAATGCAGCCATATGTGTAATTATTCCGTAATACCCCTTACAAAGTGTGATTGTCGTCCAAGGAATTGTTTCTTTTTTGTTGAGGGAGATGTTTACGGGCAGGAGAAAGGAAGGAAAGCTGCATCACCACGTTTAATAGAAAGATGCCGTCTTTACAGGGATGGAGAAAAGATCGTTCTTGATTTACGAGAGAGAATATATTTTTAAAAACTGATTAACTGGAAAGTTGAACTTAGAGAGTGTATCTTTTACAGATTCTTTCTTGTTTTCTTTGTTGGGTGATGTGGTCCAGGAGCCAAGTCATGTATAAGTAACGTTGGGCGCCGTCTCCAGGGCTGTGGAGTTGCTATTCGGTGGTCTTTGTGGCTCGGTCCTAATAGAACTGCAATGTCACTGAGCCAGGGGACGTTCTTTTTTCAGAGGGATTCCCTTTTTTAACCAAAAATCGAAATGCTTTGTTATGATGGATCCCTATAGACTCAAGGTTTTTATAAACTGTTTGCAAAACTTAAAAAGTTTGTAAAACTGAAACTAAATTAGGGTCAGGACTAAAATTAGGACCAGTATTAAAGATGGTGTTAGGTTAATGTTTTGTGTTGACATTAAGGCTAAGATTAGAGTGAATTTAAGGTTTAGGGTTAGATTTAGGTTTTGGGTTGAGATTAAAGTTATGGTACATTTAGAGTGAGCACTAGATTTGGGGTTTAGGGTTAGATTTAGGTTTTGGGTTGAGATTAAAGTTATGGTACATTTAGAGTGAGCATTAGATTTGGGGTTTAGGGTTAGATTTAGGTTTTGGGTTGGAATTAAAGTTATTGTACATCTAGAGTAAGTCTTAGAATTAGGGTTTGGCATTAAATTAAGGCTTTGGTTTGAGATTGGGATTTAGGGTTAGGTTTAGGTTTAGAATAAGGTTAGAATAGGTTAGAATAAGTGTCAGGGTTAGGTTTAGGTTCTGGTTCCGAGGAAGTGTTCAAGTGAAAAGATTAAATTAATAGATATTTGCTTGAAAGGAAGTCAAATACTATTTGAACATTGCTTAAATATAAAATATATGTTTAGATAAGTAAATAAAAGTCCATAAGAATTTAAAATGAACTGTTTAAGACTTCCTCATCTGGAAAAAAATTCCTGAAATGTGAAAGTAGTTTCCATAAGATACTGACTGTACGATAGATATATTTTTAACGATTATAGATGTAAAGTTCTTACAAATTCCTAATCCATCTGAAAGGTGTTGGGGAACCACAGTGTGTGTGTGTGTGTGTGTGTGTGTGTGCGCATTTGGAGAGAGGCGCTTTGTGGTTTTCTCATTAATTCTGCAACAGTTGTCTCATCTACATCTGTCCAAATCACTGGGATCTTCTATGGAGGAATGAAACACTGCTTAAATCACAGCCATTGGAATGAGAACAAAGCGTCTGACTCCCTTGGAGCGCCCTCACCCAAAGTCCTCTCGACGAACCCACAAAAAGCTTACACCCACACACACACTCTCTCTCTCTCTCTCTCTCTCTCTCTCTCTCACACACACACACACACACACACACACACAGTTGCTCTCTATGAAAAAGCCTCTCTGTTAATTACCAACAAGTGTTGTTTGAAGGAGGACTTTGAAGAAGCTACATTCTTCTCCCTTTCACTTTCTTATATTGGAAATAATGAGAGGGGATGACATGGGCCATGGAGAGGTCTCGCTATTTTTAATTTGAAACCCATTCTGAGTCGTTGTCGCTAATAAGACTTTACACCAGCAGCCATAAACATGTGCGGGTCTCAAAGTGCGGCAGGACAATTCCCTCTTGCCTCTCTTGGGGAGTGAGAAAGGAGCCCCAAATAAGCTGAGCCTGCTCACGATTCCCGGCTTTAATTAAGACACTCCAGATCCACTGTGAAGCTTTCTTTCCCATAGAGGTGCTCATGAGTGTGTGTAAAAACAAGCCTGAAAGGAGAAAGAAGCGAGGGAATGGATGTTTGGAGAGAAAAACAGAGAGATTAATTAATGGGCAACTTTAGTTCAATGAGACAAGGAGGTGTATGTGTAGGCATGGATGTGTGTGTGTGCCACTTTGGGGGGGGTTTCCACCCGTTACTTCTCCGTCCAGATGGAGTGAAGCATGAGAGAAAAGAATTGCTTGAGAAACTCCACTGGAATTCTACGGCGAAATGATCTCACTAATCTGCAACTGTACTTCGAAACTTTTTAAGACTTTTATTCTTTGGCATAAACCTTAAACAACTTAAACACTCGAGTCCCATGCGACGGCCGCCAGCTTGCAGCGTGTAAATCCCATCCCTCAGCACCTGGTGCTTTATGAATACATTTACTTCCATCCTCTCTCTCGATCCTCTCTGCCATCGCCCCTCTCTCCCTCTCCAATGTTCTGCCTTGATCTGGGCTTACTTGGTCTCTGAGAGGTTAAGAGACACATGGGGTCAAGGCCGATAATAATGGGTTTGAAAAGCCGTCCCTCATATTTCTGTGGGAGTTTGCTCTAATCCTCCACGCCACCCCAGAGTGTCTTAGTGACAAGTCAGATTATGAAACAGTAGCTTTAAAGCCCAGAGGGCCTGTGATCTTGGCGAGGCACGGGCCCGTAGCTCACTCGTCAGCACGGAGGTCGTCGCTTGAATGACGGGATGATATTTTTCAGCAATCTCACAGTAATGGTATAGAAGGCCTTCACACTGACACACTGAGCTAACTTTATTATTCTAGAATGTTAAGAAAGGAATAGACAAACGAAATGAACCGGTGTGGATGGGTAGAGCATTGTAGAACTGTGTGAATGAGGCATAACATTATATAAGAATGTAATGAGGGAACATTCTAAAGCACTGTGAATGGAGGAGAATGTTGCATAACAGTATGAATACGGGTTAACATCGTAGAATGGTTTGAATGGGGGTGAGGACATTAATGTGTCAATGATGAAAACACTCTAAAACAGTGTAAATGGTGAAGCACATTCTAGAACAGGAGGATGAGGAGGAGAACATTTTAAAACACATGAAAAGAGGGTCCTAGATCAACTAGAATGGGGAAAACATTCTGGAACAGTATGAATGTGGAGAAAGCCGTAGAACATTGTAAAAAGGGGAACAGCAGAAAACGAGAGAACGTTCTCGAACAGCGTGAATAAGGAGGACACTAAAATGATGGGAATACGCAAGAACATTTTACAGTGTTCACACATTTACATTTTACAATATTATGACAAACTATGAAATCGTTATAGCAGATTTCCGAACGCAATCTTGGAAATCGGGGCTGTTCCCCGACGAGCTGGGTTGCTATGGCTTTAAAGCACAGTCTGCACAGCGGATCCTTAGCTCCAGGAGAACATCAAGAAGAACAGTAGCACAGATCTCCTTTGCTTGCGGAGCGAGCATCCTGCTGGGTGTGGACGAGGAAAGAAAGTGGTAGCTGAAGACCTACCACCAGCACGCAGTGACCAATCACTACTGTGGACCCCCATAGTGTACAGACTAAGGGTTCCAGGGACAGATGGGCTTGGTTGAGGGTGGTTTTGGTGTCGCAGCACCATGCTGCTATGATATACATGTTCTTTATTTGTATAGTTTAGCACTCGTCAGAAGGAAAGTAGTCGGAAAGAGACACTGGAGAGACACTGGACTTAAACACAGTGAGCCATGCTTTGAAATCAATTCTGCACCAAACTGGGAGCCAGTGCAAAGACCCAAGAACTGGAGAGATGGGATCTCTTTTCTTGGTTTTGTTTTGAACTCTAGCAGCAGCATTTTGAATGAGCTGTCTAACCCTGCAGGAAATAACGCCGTGAAAAAGTTTCTCTAAGTCTTGTTTGGACACGAAATCTCTAATTTTAGCAATGTTTTAAGGTGCCTAAAATGCTGATTTTGTTATAGCGTTAATGTGGTCTAGAAAACTAAGATCTCCGTCTATGATCAAGCCAACATTTTTCCACAGGTTGACGTTTCAGGTGCTCCAGATTCCAGAAGGGCACTGAGAATCTATCTTCCTTCTTTATTATGAAGTATTTAAACTGCTGCATTTGGGCGAGGAGTGGGTCAACAGCGGGATGGTGTCAGTTTCATGTGAGCTGTGCCAGAACTGGAAGTGGAAGTTAGTATTCACACCCACCGCTGGCTGTGGACAGGGAGGGCAGCTTGCATGAGGGAGCAGCCAGAGGCTAAATAATGGCTAGATTAGCCCGAGCAGATGGACGAGTCACAGTCCAACAGCTAAACACAGTGGCTGCACATAAAGACAGTGGTTAAGTAGAGTTCATTCTCTGCCACTGATAGTGTCAATCTAACTTTCTTTACGTTCAAACACTGCTCTTTAAAAAAGGAAAGAACATTGATTAAAAAAAACAGAAGCAATCTGTACTGATGCCCAGTCTGCATTTTTGCAGTTGTCAGTTACCATAAGAATTTCAGTAGGTGTAAAAATCTTTTTAAAATGCCCACAAAGCCCCCCATAGCTAAATGCCAAGTCAGGCTTTGAGTGATAACATTTTATTTCTTTCTTTCATGTAGTTTCTAAACAGCTGCACTGTGTGAAAATGTCATGATGAATGAAACAGTAGATGTGCACCAAAATGAAATGTAATAAAAACTTATATTCTCACATATCAAGAGCGATGCCAGTCTGTCTCTCCACACGTCAAATCTTGTGTGGATCTTCTTTACACAAGTTTGTACGAAGCTATTTGATGGGGTTTAATGCTGTATTCAGCTGAACTTGGAAACGGTAAATCGGAGCTCGCGTAATCATTTTTAACCATTGCCTTTTTGAGCTGAAATGTGGGGAAAACAGCTGTCTCTATTAAAGTGAGTGTTAGTAGCAACAGATAATGTCAGTAATGTGACTCATAATGAACAACAGTGATGCATTTACCTTCTTAAAACAGCATATATTATGGTAGGAGTTATAGATTTAATCAGCTGCTGTGGGTTTACAAGCACACTTTTCTGTCATTTTGATTGAAATCATTCCCATTTGAAGATTTCAGATCAGTTGTCCATGGGATGTGATCTAATGCCTGTATCATATGTGTGACATCACGTGCACACATCATGCAGTCATCTTCCTCCAGGGTTTTGTTCTACATGTGTTCTGTGGTCTATTCAGTGCTGTGGTTGCCGTTATTGTGTTGCTCTCACTTCGTCCGTCATGTCATGAAACAGAAAGCTGGTGGCTCAGATATTTTGTTGTTGTGAGATTGTAGTCTTCAGAGTTTTCCAGCAGTTTTTAGTTTGTTCAGCGTTTCAGTCTGCACAGGCTTCATTTGTTATTTTTAATAGACCTGAAAAGTAAAGTAAAGTGGCCCGTTATGAACACAGCACAGCACACAGTGTGAAATTTTGTCTCTGTATTTAACCCATTCACCAAGTGAAGCAGGGGGCTGCCACCAACGAGGGGCACCCATGGAGCAGTACCTTGCTCAAAGGTACGTCAGTGATGACACTAGCAGTGCTGGGACTCGAACCCACAACCTTCTGATTGCAGGGGCAACTCCTTAACCACTAGGCCACCAGCTGAAAAGGGGCTTCTTACTTTTCTTTCGTCTATTCGTCTAGTATTGTTCAGTTCTCAGAGGTCCAGTTAGGCTTGGAAGCTGCCATTTAAGAAATGGATGTCGCCGCACATTTACATAAAGATAGTGGGCATGCTTAAATTGTTTACATGGTACAGTTTTTCTTTTGATTAGTTTATGAAAATGTTTAAACTATCTCCGCTGTAGTTCACCAAAATTTAAATCTGTTTGGGCCATTTTTTCCTGATTGAGGTAAAAATATGGGGCATTTTTATAAATTTGTGTTTTTTTATTTATTTTTTTTTATTTTAAATGGCATAGTGGGCTCCATATAAACCCACCCTCTGAATGCTGACTGATTTTAAAGCAAATCTAAAAAAATTAAGTAGTGGTGCTTTATTTCTTTTGACATGAATAGCCATGTTGATTTCACAGCTTGAGCATAGCACCATCCCCACTTTCCGAGTATGAATTCACAACTTAGGGGGCATTTTTTTTAGCTTCTTCTAAGTTGAATGTTGGAAATTCTGAGGTATAATCTCTCATTGATCACAGCATAAGCTTCCACTACTTGTTAGCTATGTTAGCTTCATAGCGTCAGTGCAAAACATAAACCAAGTGGGAATCAAGCGTGAATGATTACATTTGCAGGAAGTGGACAACTGACCAGAATCAAATGGGATATAATTCAGTTACCCCGTCATGAATGGTGTCAGTTGTTGAGTATTTCTCTTTTTTCTCTCTACTTTTTCTCTCCAGATTTAGGAAAGTTAAGCAGAAATCATGTTTAAGATGCAGATTTGTGATTTTCAGGTTGTGTCCGTCTAAGTGAAAACTGAAGCCCTGCGGAATGCTTTAGAAAACAGGTACTAACGTAATTCATCTTTACGATGTGACACTTCTTCTGACCTGCTAGAACCACATCCAGAGTTTCTTCAGGCATCATTCTACATTCTTGGAGGAAATGTTAAAAAAAAAAAGCTAACAAGACTTTTAAAAACCCCTTTGTCCTGCTCTTCAGAGAGGCTGCCTATAGTTTGCCCAATTCCATGAAGTCTATTAAAGTGTGTTTAGTCAGCATTCGCATTGCAGCACGAGCTAAAAGCCTTTTGGCCTCTTTGATAATGGTTAACTTCTCTTTAAAGAATGCCAATGATCCTCCTGTCAGGCCTCTCGAGGTCTGCTGTCGGTCTGCGTTCATTGGAAAGAGAACAACAAAAAACAGGAAGCAAATGAAGAGATTTATTTGTTTTTCACAAACTGTAGCTTTAAAGGAACGCTGCACCCAAAAGCAAACATGGCTGGTAATGAACAGCTGCTAGCAGGGAGTCATTAGCATTATGTAGCCCATTATGGATGAGTAACTAGCCCCTATTTACTGCTACTTCATTGTCAGAGTTTCCTTTTTTAAGCAAGCCTTTAGTGTTTGGAATAAGGTGTGTAACTGTACTCTTAGACTTGTCTCGTCAGGCCTGTCTTAGTCGTAGGAAATGCCATCTAAATTTGCAGAATAAAATTCCTGTCAAAACCTCATATCTTCAAAAAAGTAACTGTATAGGAGGAAGAAAAAAAAACATTCAGGATCAATCAGAATCAGAAAACATTACTGATCTCGGAGGACATTGCTTATGCTATGACTGCACAGACACAGAGGCTAGAAGAATACATATTATAATACACAGTATTAAAGTCAAACTCTGCAAACTCTGAAAATGCCTCGTACTAATACACTACGTTATATACACAAAATGTGCTTACTGTGGTCAGTAAGAGCGGTGGATATAAATACTATAGATGAATAAATAAAACTGCTGAAGTTTACTAATTAACAGAAGTGGTGGTTTGGAGTTGTCCTCTATATCGAGTCTGTTATTGCACTTGACACAAGTAGAGATTTTATACATAACAAGACTATTGGATAAGTAATGAATAAGTAGTGACATATTGATTTCCAGTGTAAGTTTGCTGACACGACGTAATTGGTGTTCTCCTCCAAGCATGATGAGTCGTCCAGTGATGTTGCATTAGTGGCAGGTGGAAAAAGTGACTCGGAGGAAGCATCTGCACGTCTTCAAGTTGAGCCAAAGTTGACTTTGAGGACAAGGAAAAACCTTTTAATTAAATTTCAGTTTATGTTAAGAGATTTTTTATGCAATTTGGGGGTATTGGTCCATTCTTCGTGGCACACCGTGTCGTTCATTTGGAACACTGAAAACAGCCGCCGGCGTTTTTAATGTAAAAAATTGAAAAACGTAAAAAAAAAAAGAGATAAAAGTTGCTCACAGGTTTGTGAATGACATGCATCATCAAAATGAACTGGCAGTATGAACATCTGACAAAAGTAACTACGTCTAATATGTTTCCCTCCCCTCTCATATTCCATACTGGACACCTTTTAGGAACGAGGCAGCTTAAGGATGCAGTCTGCTTGATGAGTCTTTAAATTGTGTGGTCCCAAAATGTTAATTGGCAAAAATGGCTTTTTAATTAATTAGTTAATTAATTAGTTAATTAATTAGTTATTTATTTGGATCTGATGTGTTGGAGCCGTTACTGCCTCCAATTACTTGGTTAAATCACACTAATAAATTTTTTTTGGTGACTGTAATCAGTTTTAGAAAGCTGCTAAAAACAGCACTATTCTGCCCAGTCTTCTTTTAAATGTCTTCCATCACACTTTAATTTTCTTTTGTTGATTTTGTTTCTTTTGTTCTTTTATTTTCTTACTTCCTACTGTTTTTATGCTTCCTGGTGTATTAGTATTGTATTCTATTCCTGTAAAGCACATTGAATGACCTTTGAATATGATAATGGGGTACATAAATGAACTACTCCTGACTTACAAAAAAGTCTAAAAATACTTATTTGGAGGATCTGATTGTTTTCTTTCAATGATAAGTGGTCTGGTGGGAGAGGAAGGTAAAGCATATTATTAGATAATATTATTTCCTCCCACCTGCCAGTGCATGGTGGCACAATCATCAATCAAACATTAGCAGACGCTTCTGAGGCGAGACAAAAGTCATTGCTGGGGATACACTATGACTCTCCAGCAGATTTTAATTTTACTTTTACTTTTACTCAGATATATTTAGTCATTTTTAATGATTACGTTTTCCACAGTTCCTCTTTAGTCCTTCACGTTGATCTTTTTTGGGTGTAATTTCATTCTGGTGTGTTTGCTCAGCTCCTGAACTACTTTGGAGCTTTAGCATTTTATTTTAAACGAAAACAACAGAAAGATATATACAGCTCTGAGAGCACTGCAGTTTATTTTGAAATCAGCGTCTCTATGAGTGTGAAACCGTTCCAGTCCAGTGTCTGTTAAATTCCTACACAAGCACCTCATTCTGCT
>JBBJLS010000032.1:10960541-10976370 GCA_037577275.1 Bryconaethiops microstoma | reverse complement strand
AAACTGAAAGCAGATCTGATATCAGCATGAAAAACTGGTTTAGAAAAGTGTGTTGTGGTTTCTGATGATTACAAAAACAATTTTTTGTTGACCTGTGTAATAGACCATTATAGCACTGCAGAACCTAGAAAATATATTGAAAATAAAATATTGGCCTTTGAATTAGGAACCGCAAAGACCCTGAAAACCTTAGCCTTACAACCATACCCTTCAATCTGAAGACATACAATCCATGACTAAGGTTGTAAAAGACCTTCACAAGAATTGCCACTGACATGATTGGTGATGCTCCTCAGGTTCTACTTCAACGTAGAGTCGTGTGGCTCCCTGAGGCCAGAGACTATAGTGATGTCGGCGCTCGCCGTGCTGAAGAAGAAGCTGAGTGACCTGCAGACGCAGCTGAGCCACGAGATCCAGAGTGACGTCCTCACCATCAACTGAAGCGTCAGTATAGGGGTTACAGAGTGATGAAGGGTACACATACCTAACACTGTTCAAGCAGCTAATGTGAGGAAAGTGGGGAGATTTTGTACAATAGTCTTTTTGTTTTACTTGTTTAAAGTTGTGGGTTGTGGAGAATATTCTTGATAATAAACTCAAAAGATTCTGTGGAACGTTGTGCACATCTTCACCACAAGAGGGCAGCACAGAGAAGCCAAACCGTTCATACTGATCAATCTACTGCACAAAATGTGATAAAAGTGTGTCATCACTGAAACTTCAGTACATTCAAACACAGCTAGGACTTCATTCACCAAATTTCTTCACAGTCAGATATTTTTAAGGCTAAAATGAGCTGAAATGGCAGGTCACTGCCTGTCTGTAGTCTTTTGGTTGAGTGCCTCACAAACCAGCACATGGCTTAAAGGAACAGTTTGGAGAAAAATCATTTTCACAGTTTTGCTTTTAATCCAGACTTAGTTGATCGGCCAAAACGTTGTTTCTTTTGTTTAGAACTGAACGTATGAGACGTATGTAACTCCAAACATCTTTAGGTTGATAGATTATCCCTGGGTTGAGGAGAAATGTACATGTTTTTTTCTGAACTGTTCCTTTAAATGGCATCAAAATTTCAAACCAAAATTGGCATGAAATAATCAGCTAAAGCTCCTAATGTCAGTTCTGTCCTTTTTTTTTATTGCAGTTTTTCCACAACAATTTAGATGTTTTTCTTCAGAACTGTTCTTTAAACAGCCCCATCGTTTCAAACCCAAATTTACGTGTATGATAATCAGCTTGATGTCAGTACCGACCTCTAATTATTGCAGTTTTTCCCACAGCAGTCTAATCATAACTAGACCTGGGAGTTGATATATTTTAGAGACTTAAACCTTGATATTGGTACTCATTCCTGAACATTGTAATAAATTGAGCTAAAATGGGTGTGGCTTATATCAGAAATGACATTGCTGTGCTGGTAGTGAGTGTATTTACAAACAGCAGCGAGAAGCAATGAGGTGAATAACATATTGAAGGACATTCAGACAGACAGTCAGGGTTCTAGATTTTGGAAAAAGAATGTAGCACTGAAGAAATGCAGTAAGAAATATTGCATTTCGACACCCAGCTCTTAAGACAACCCCATATGAAAGAACCGCTACGTAGAACTGGACGCCAGTTTGTGTAATATATTTATTTCTTCCTGTGAGTTTTGGTATTTTTTTTTTTTTCCATACATGAGTATTGAGGATTTAGAGGAAAAGTGCAGTCACATAAAATTTCTCTCTTTGACCTTAATAATTTACCCTAAAATAAATAAAAGGATTCTGTAGGACAAAATTACAGCGACATAGATCAAGTGAGTTCATTCTTCACACCGAGTGTGAGAGACAACGTCTACGTATAATAAAATAAAGACTAATATCCAAATCTATTCTGACAGGTCCTCTTGTAAAGCTCAGTGAGTTTTAGGATGCATCACTGCTTCCTTTTAGAATTCCATTTGGGGAAAAAAAAATTGCATGAAGTGTAACTGGCCAATCAGACGTTCCCGCCGAGTGAATCTTTTCATGCCGGGTGAGTGGCCTGTGCGCGATTTTTACAACTCGTCTGTGTAAATTACACATCCTCCAGATTTTGGCTTCATTTTTTTTTTCATTACAGGATCTAAAAGAAGCAGGTGAATACAGCCATTATCGCTCAGTATTACAATATTCTGTATTTCACTGAGACCTATATATATATATATATGTGTGTGTGTGTGTGTGTGTATATATAAATTTCATTCAATTATACTGCATGTGGAGTACTGGCAGAAAAAAAAAGACCAAACAGTTTTCTTGAAGATTGTGTATTGCTTCTTAACTGATACCACATAAATGTTTATTTATCTTTTTTGGCACACCACAGATCAGTTAAATGTCATAAAAATCTCAAATAGTTCTATAAATCTTTAAAATACTGTGCTGTTTCCTAAAATAAGATATATAGAGATGATTGATAACTCTAACTCCTCTAAGGTAGAGATAAGCAAACACGTTGCTGAACGTCTTTACTGCATACTTACACCAAACGCCATCGGGCGGGGGGGTGGTGGGGGGGGGGGGGTTCTTTAGCCCGTCCGTTCACGTTCATCACTGTTTCTATGACTTTTCCCCTCGGTTCGAGCACGACCACGGTACTCGGAACTCAACGCAACGAAAGATGATGTCGTGTATGAAGCTGCTGGCTAGTTAGTCTGGTCTGGTCATAGCTGTGATGCAGACGGACTGAAACCATGGTCAGAAACTCAATGCCAGAATGGTGGGTACCGAAACAAAGAGGTGATGCTCGAATGCACAAAGACCGAAGCGGATTTGACAATTTCATAGCGCTGTCAAACGATGAGCTGTTTCCTCAGGCTATTGAAAACTGCAACAATGATCAGCGAATGTTCAAGCTAGATTTGGCCACCTTGGCAAAAAAAGAAAAATAAGTAAATAAAGCTCATGGCTTTCCTCTCAATACGAGGAGGAGCCGAGGGTCAGCGCTGGGGGGCGAAGGCCAGGGTTCAGAAAGGGCATTGAACACAAACACTTTGTGAAGAGTTAGAATACAGAGCAGCACGGCAGAGGCGAGTACGCCGTCAATCAACTCAAAACATGCTTCAAGGTAGATGGTCTACAGTTTACATAAAGCAACAAATTGAAGAAGGACCTCTCTCGCTTTCTCTCTCACCCTCTCTCTTTACCTCTCTCTCTCGCGCGCGTTCAGCTTCATAAAGCGGCTCTAAAGCGTCCAGTAAACAACTGACCATTTTACAATTCGAGACAGTGATATGTATAGTTTTGCGGAGGTTTTGCGTAACGTCTTAGTCTTTCCTCTGAAAGAAATATCCAAATAATAAATCTGAGAGGGTAATAGTAAATAATAGGTGGTTAAATGGTAGTAATAATAAATAATAGTGTGCCTACAGCAGACAAAAACATGTCAGTTAATAAATAAAACATACAAATAATCTGAACGGGTAATAAGTATGTTGTAAAATAATAATAATCATAAGAATCATGATAATACGCTCAAGTGTGGAATGCAGCTTAAATAATCAGTGAATATTAAGGGTGTTTCTCTAAAGGCAACTCTTCCACTTCTTCGCCGTCTCCTCACCTGACTTGCTAATCCCTTTTTAATGAAGTATTCTTTAAGCTCGCATGATACTGAGAACACAAAGAAAAAAAACAGCTGGGAGATAATAAGGTCTAAAAATACAGGAGAGGGGGGGAAAGCAGTCTAGTCTAGGAGTTCAGGAACCGAACGAAATGGCAGCGATGCCGTAAGACCTCCTCACGATGTGGAAGACACTAAATATCAGTAGAAATTACACTTCAGAAAGACTCGAGTCATTTGTTTACCCATTCAGACGAATATCTAAGTAAGAAGAGATGAAAAATGGCAGAGACCTTCGTGTGGCATCGGGGGCGCTCATTCGGCACTCAGACGTGTTTCCGGTGAAGATGCCCATCCCGGGGCCATGAGCAACGTGAAGTGAGTGAACGGCGTGGCACCAACCGCCCTCGTCTACCGGATCCATCTACTTCCAAATCGTACGCGTAGAAAAAAAATATATATATATAAGCACAATATAGGCAGCTGATACACGAACGATCCCTCCCTTTTTCCTGAAGTAATATTCTCTGGATAATCAGTCATTTTAGCAAAGATAGAAAATGATCGGCCAGCTCTGCTGGTTTTCAGTGCGTTCGGTGCGCCAGGCCAGAGTCCAAAGTAAAAGCCGAAGAGGGAACGAACGGTCAGCTCCGGTGTGGGGACTCCGTACGGCGTGTCGGCTTTGTCGCGTCCCGCCTGTGGCCGGGGCTTCTGAAGAGCTTTGTGCTTGTGCCGGAACGTGGTCTTAGCGCTGTGTTTCTGTTTCTTCGGAACGTGTGTTGTGTGTCCACCGCAGGCAATGAGAGGAGAAAAAAACCCCAAAAGTATTATTAAATGAAGTGGAACGAAACCAAAAGAGAGAGACGGAATGAAGCTCTATGAACAAAAGAAGGCTGCGATGTCCCCTGACAGAGCCAAGCCCAGTCTCATCTGTCCAGGAGCAACTTAAGCGCCCGCTCGATGTTCATCCTGTGGCCGACGCGCGTCACGCCCAGGTCGATGAGGTCCTGCTTCTGCAGGCTGGGCAGATGGCTGCCCTCGATGTCGTTGTCCATGAAGGCGTCTCTGTGCTCGGCCAGGTTGAGGCTCTCCAGCCAGTCGGCCACGTCCTGCTTGCTCCAGGCCAGGACAGGCTTGGTGGCAAAGGGCTTGTTGGAGGCGGCCTGGATGAGGGTGAGGGGCGAGGGCGAGCGGCTGCGGCCCGTGCCCAGGCTGAGGGGCGGCGTGGGCAGCCCGAACACGTCCGTCATGGTGGGGGAGGCGACCGAGGCGGGAAGCGAGGCAGAGGAGGCACAGCTCAGGCCAGAGTCCGGAGGGGACATGATAGGGCTCGGGGCGCAGGGGTGCGGGTGGTGAGGGTGAGGATGCTGGGGAAGTTGCGGGGGGTGTGAAGGGTGCGGGGAAGAAGGTACACTCTCGGACTGTCGGCACGGCGATGGGGAAGCAGGCACGTTTTGGCCGGGCTGGGTGCTGAAGGAGACGGCGGTGTTCTGCTGGGTACCTGAGACAAGGGACACCACGGCGTCCGGGTTTCTGCAGGAAAAGATAGAGAGTGAGAGACAAAGAGAGGGAAATAGTGAAAAAGAAAAAAAAAAAGGAAGAAGCACAGCGAGAGAGAAAAGTGTGCAGATCTCTGCCCATTCAGTGTTTTATTCTGAATTCAAGGGTAGTAATGGATGAATTTTCCTCCTTTGCAGTAGTAACAGCCTCTACTCTTCTGAGGAGGATTAACCCGATTTTAGAATAGTAGAGATGTTAGACGGAGCTCCATCACTCCAGATAACACAGTTCTGTCTGCGTCCCATCTAGCAGTGGTTTTCTATGAAAATTATACACCTAACTTCATACAGTCCATTACAATTGTTCCCCAGCCTCAGATCAGCAATTTAAAGTTAAATAGTGTTAAACATTATTCATCTACAAACTTCTTAGGTTCTATTATTTGGGTTCAGAATTACCTGTATTGTCATTATCAAACATAAGCATGGTGTGCAAATGTTTGAAATCTCCCAGTCAGTACATTTATTCAATCAATATATTTTTTAGATTTTCTAAATGAAAAATAAGTACACTTTTCCTACATGGAGCAAACTCAAACTCTTATTTTTGGTGCACAGTTTCTAACTATTTTTACTTAAGCAATGTGCGGAAATGTGTTCTGTGTAGAAGATGTGGACATATTTACAATTAGAAAATTGACAAAATGTCAATTGTTTATTTTATTTATTTTGATTATTATGTTCCAGTTTGTTTCACAGATCTTTTATATGTTATATATGTTATCTATAGAGGTAGCATTGGGATGGGGAGGTCCCAAGACAAAGATCTCACAATAAAGTGACTCTTTAATTTACTAATATTAATATTTATAATATTTACTATATATAATGTTAATATTTTAGAAAACAGCAGGTGCACCCTTTACATTGTGTGAACATTTCCTAAAAAGTGACAGTGATGATAAAAAGCAATGCATAAAACAACGTATAATGCTGTATCTGCAGCAACCCGAGCCACAGAAACGAATTCTCCCTGTACGTCCTGAGAGAGTTGCCTGTGTGTGTGGGAACACTGTGCTAATACACTGTGTTAGTGTCATCCTGAGCCATCAAATAATCTAAAGCCAACTACAAACATTCACTATTTAGTGCCAGCTGAGGGCGTTTCACATACTTGCAATTTAACACTGCAAAATCATAGCACTGCATAAGAAACAGGCTTTTTATAGCATCATCACTTTCGTCCTAACAATTTTATGATTTGACGGGCACTTGCATTCATTGTGCAAGCAAAATACATATAATAAATGACAAAATAGCCCAATTAAAACCAAGATACGCTATTGGAATTAAACAAAATGTGTCTTGTCCTGTTTCTCTGTATCATCAACAAGCACGTGCACTGTATCATCAACATTTCATTCCTGACTTCCTGCCACAAAGTCAGTGAAGACACCGCACATCCCTTTACTCAGTGAGTTCTATGAACGGCCATGTGCCTGAACTGTCAGGGCATTTTAGGGTCTGTTCTGTGGTCTGTAAATAACCAAAGCTTTTCATACTAAATGAGGCTCTGGCCTGAGCGAAATCTGCAGTAGGAGGCAGCAGCAGTGCAGCTGTGTCGAGTAGATATGCCCAATATAGGTACCCAACCCAGAGCACATACGCACACACTTCAAGCTGCGCTGCTTTTTAAGACTGAACACTAGAACGGAGTGGCGCAGTGGAGATCTGCGTGCAACTTCAAACACGTCTGCCTTTGTCATCAGTTGGTAACTGACGTTTGCACTGTTGGGTAAGGGGGCTTTTGAAAAGCCTCATGGGGGCAGTTTGTGTGTGATGTGATGACTGAGTAATAAATGGGTAATGTTCCTAAATCGACCGCACACACACACACAAACACACCTCTCTCTCTCTGCGATGGTTTGGTCTGTGATCATCACACTGACGTTGCTCATCTCGTCCTCAAGGCTGTTCTCATTATTATGTTGCTAGGCAACCCTTTCTTTCACGGGCAGAGCACACACACACTAATCTCGGTAGCTAAATGAATGTCTGTGTTACTGGGGCAAATGCTGCTGGTGCTGGTGGTGAAGTTGAATGTACCTTGTTCCAAAATGAGTCCTACATCCTGTGGGAGAGTCTAATGCTTCCCCTGGCTTTGGTGCTTTGTCCTTGTTGACGTGTTGCAGTACCGAGTTCATCTCGGCCATCCCCTGGGGCTTGGCCTCTGGGCCATGGGTGTTTTTCAGATCCAGAGGTTCACCCCAGAGCTTTGAGGTTCTTTGTGTTGGGGTTTTCAGAGGCTCTGGTGGGGCTGTTCCTGGGGGTGGTGGTGGGACGGAGGAGGGCACCCTGAAAGAGCCCATATTCTCCTCGTTCAAGGCGTCCTTGTAAAGTGCATTGCTCTTGTTGACGGCGTGCTTAGCCTTTGGCTTGGGCAGGACCTGCACCCTGTCCACCAGAAAGGCCTGTCCATCTGCATAGACTGTGCAAGTGTCCAGGGTCTCTCCTCCTTCCGACGATAAAGTGGAGATGCTAGACACAGTGGAGACCGTGCTGGTTGTCTCCAGCTGAGGGTCTCCACTGCTCCGGCTATCCACCTCAATGCCTGAGTCGATAATGGGCTCGTAGGGTTCCAGAGGCCCTGTGGGGAAGCTAGGAGGTGTGCAGTTGGTAAGGACTGTCGGTCTCTTCATTTCAGAGTTGTTAGTGGTTAAGTGGGGGTAGTAGGGAGCAAGGGAAGGTCCCCTCATGCCGTTGGTTTTCTGTTTTAGCAGCTCATTGATTGTCCCCGACTGATCTTCGGGGATGTCAAAACTGTTGGCAAACTCTAATGGGGGAGGCAGGGGTTCACCAAACACAAACTCCTCATCAATGTCCACAGAGGCCAGAGGAGGTGGAGGGATACCAAAAGGAAGTTTGACGGGTTCATCCACAGAGCTGACGGTGATAATGGTCTTTCCCTGCGGAGCTGTTGACAGAGACTTGTTGGGTGGAGGGTTATTTGGTGCCGGCTGGTTGGGATCACGGAGTTCTCCAGGAGTACTGTCTGGACATGCATCCTCATCTCTATCCCCTTCTGATAGACTGTTTTCCTCTGATTTGGCGCCGTCTGTAGTGTGGACCATCAACAGCCCTGCTGACTTTTGCTGTGAGGTGTCCACAATGTCAATCAGCATGTTCTTCTTCTCTTCTACCCTCTTCTCAGGCTTGCCCAGATCGTGTTGGTACTTGGATTCAGTCTCATACTTGGACTCAGTCATCTGTCTCCGCAGGCCACCCCTCGGCCGGCCCATGGTGGCAGTGCTGGAGAAGCTCACCTCCACATTAGGCCGAAGCTTTGTGTCAATGAACAGTGGCTTGTTGAGGTCCAGCTTGGATTGGTCGCTCTTAAGTGGCAGAGGCTGGGACTGCTCCCTCATGGCCCGGTCTCTGGCAGCTAGAGCTAAGGCTAATGGGGAATTGGGGTCGAGGGGTTTTCCAGTAACAGGATGAACATAGTTTCCGCTCCCTGAGCTATAAGTCTTGTGAGCAGGCAGACTGATGGGACTGTGTCCTGTGCGAGTGTTCAGAAGCTCCCGTACCATAGTGGGCTCAGGGCTGTTGAAGTCTGTCACATTACCGCCTCCTCGTGGGATGCTTAGCAGGGATGAAGGGGGCGCCATGAGCCTGCGCAAACGCTCGTCACTGCTGAACATGCCCTCGTCGATGGACTTGGAGTGTCTCAAACGTGGCGCAGGTGTTGGAGACACATCCTCATCACCAGCATCTGTGGATCTGAAAGATGGAGAGTTCCTGTGCACCTCTAACCTCTTCTCCCTTGCTGTGCTGGATGCCATTGCAGTTGCAAAAGGGATGCTTGTGTTGAGGCTGTCCTCTGGGCGAAGTTGACCTGTGTGCTCTGGTGTACTCGTCTCAATCTCCATACTGCTTCCCTGACTGCTCTTGCCGCTGCTGCTGGTGGAGGGCTCTTTGATGATGATGGTGGGGATGGGAATGGAGCAGGTTTTCTCTGGGCTGTCCTCTACATTGGATTGCTTGACCAGCATGCCCTTCCTCCGTGCGGGCTTGTTTGGCACAAACAGACCAGAGTGACCCACTTTGCCAACATCTGAGTACGGGTTTTCGGGGATCTGGGCCCTGCGCATGTGAAGGCTCTGCTGGGCAGTTGGGCTGTTGCAGGTCTCAGAGTTGTACTGTTCGGGGCTGTCTCTGTAATACATGCCCTGTTCTCGCCAGGTTGAACTCAGGCTGGAATCTCCTCCTCTGTCTGGGGGTGTGCTATTTGCAGCAGGAGTTTGAGCCGTAAAACCTGCTCGGATTGTGCCGTAACCACGGCCGGCAGGCGGAGGAGCACTGTTATGGGGTGGAGATGGAGGGGATATGGCTGGCGGTGGAGGAATGTCTTCTGATGAGTCAGGCATTGACAGGCTTCTTGTAAATTTCAACATGGGAGGAGTGAGGAACTGCTTTTCTTCTTCCGTTACGCCTGTGGTTGGACAACAGAAGGATTATTAGCCACCATATCTGGTAATAAAAGGCAAAAAAAGCAATTACATAGATATCATGTACACCCAATATTTTATATAAAGCAACCAAAAAAAAAAAAACTGGCAAAAGTGGGTCCAGTGAAAAGAGGCGATCTTTTTAGACTTGATTTGGTAACTGTGTCCTATGACATAACATCTTATTGATTATTTATTTATACAGAATGAAAAATGCCTTCTGAGACCCGAATCCTGTCAGTGCAAACTAGATAGGAGCAAAGAAAAAAGTCCATAAAAGAGTCAGTAAAAAGTGTCAGATCTTAATATAATAAAATATACAAGGCCTCCAGTGAGCTGGATAGTGTAAAATAGCACAGTGATGCAATCTTGTTGTTAAAGAAGACTTGCCTATGGACGTCTGCCGGCGCATGGTTCCCTTTGGTACACCCAGGTAAGGCCCTTTAGGACTTCCTGCGACTGGCGGGGAGTCCACTGATACGTCCTGGCTATTGCACAGGGACTGCACAACCACACAGATTCATGTTTAAGGTGTAGGTAAAGGACTTCATAATCTGCAGTGGGTTAAAACAGAGCTGATTGTTTCACTGACTGTTTTTTTTTTTTTCTTTTAGCGATAATTTAAACATTTAAAAATCTTTTTTCAAACTTTTTGAATTCTATATGGATACACGTGACTACATCATGTCCAACAGCTCCTACTGTATAAAATATGGTACAGTTCTCCTGTGTCTTGCATCTACATAGGACAACAACAAATAGTGTGACTTGAACAGCGAACAGAATGCTATTATAGGACCCAACGTCTATACTTACATTCATTTCCGAAGCCACAGCGAAGCACCTGCTGGTGGGCCGCGGTTTAACAGCAGCCACCCTCACGTCCAAATTCGAGCTGTCCCACACAGGTTTCTGGGGAGGTACGACCTCCTCCACTTTATCTGCAAGACAACAGCGGCCTTATTTTAGGCTTTCAGGAAGCTGCAGCAAACCACAAGTATCAAAATCAAGCCATTATCCTCTCACAGGATCTACAAAAAAAATCCAAACCAAGCAAGAGAAGGAGAGGGAGAGGAGACAGAAATAGGTACATTGACACTGGTCAAGGTCAAAGCCGTGCAAGCTCTTCCTGATTCCATGGGAATCCTGCTAGAGTAGCTCTGTTTCTCAGCGGCCACTGTGCAACATGCTAGCGTTAGCGCTTATTTTCAGACAACTCCCATGCATGGGAAATGATTACTTAGGGTGACTTGAAAAACAATCCTCTTCTTCAGAGCCGCAATATCTGAAAGCTGATCATCTACACAGGAGCGGAGGAAAGGGAAGTTCAGTGTCTGATTTGCTGCCATCACATTTGTCAAGACTGCATCTGGTTAGCCACGCTCGCGTGCACTCACACACACTCGCTCTCTCTCTCTCTCTCTCTTTCACACACACACACACACACACTCACTCACACACTTCGTTCTCTTTCTTCTTAGCATCACAATTCTTAAATATTCGGGATTCAAATCCCTTTACACCTCTGAAGCATAAAGGGCTGATTTTAGCAGAAACTAGTCAAAACTGACCACTCTGCAAATGCGACTGTTTTAAATTCAGCGCATGTACGAGGAGCTGGAATATGTCTGCACTGGTTTCCAGAACAGTCAGTTTGGTTATTCTGATGAACCGCCTAAAAGGCCCATATCCTACATTTGTATGTCCACTTATGTTTAAATGTACATTTTCAGCATTTAGCAGGCGTTTTTATCCAAAGTGACTTCCATTCCCTAACTACAGGGGGCAGTCTCTCTGGAGCAACTTGGGGGTCTTGCTCAGGAACCCAGTGGTGGTGTTGAAGGTAGGATTCGAACCCATGACCTCTTGGTCCAGAAACACGTACCCACTAGGCTCCACCACCCTTCATTCCATTCATGACCTAATCTCTCTGGATCCCTCAGAATTAAACAGAGTTATTATGGTGACCGTCAGACAGTTCAATCCCAGGTCAATACACATCCTCTGCAGAGAACACCCAGTATGTTATATTAATGAAATAAATGGCAATTGTGCAGCATACATGTGTCTCTTTAGAGGATATACGAATATTTTCTCTTTGAGGAGAGTACTTGTGATGCCACAGCTATCTGAGAGTGCATCATTTTCCTCACTGTCTATGGGTGGGTAGGATGGTTCTCCCTCTCCAGTAGCACGATGCTATCCAGCGAGGGCATCTGTTATTAGACATAACAGAATTAGCAGTTAGCAAAGTCCACCAATCATCTTGAGCTGCCCAAAGATGTTGTGTTATGTAGAGTAGCTTCGTGTAACTTTCTCCCAGT
Source organism: Bryconaethiops microstoma (assembly GCA_037577275.1). Lineage (NCBI taxonomy): Eukaryota > Metazoa > Chordata > Actinopteri > Characiformes > Alestidae > Bryconaethiops > Bryconaethiops microstoma. Next base: position 10,964,454 of record JBBJLS010000032.1, on the reverse strand, counting down.
GTTGGTAGCATCATGCGACCGGTAAGATCAATAGTGCGTAGAACAAATGGGTAAATTACTGAAAATTTCAATAAAATATCATTTGACCTGTGACATCCAAACCTTTGCAAATGATTGTATGTACAGTCCTGTGCAAATGTCTTGGGCACCTGCAAAAGTAATATTTATAAACTGTTTATATGAGCAGTGAGAGTTTTTTGACATTATTACTAAATTTACTAAATAAAACTACAAAAATAAATACAAATATTCTACAGTAAACAGTGATGTTCTGTTCAGTATATCAGTGAGTTCTTGCGGAAGTTCAATATTACTGCAGTTTCATCAGAAACCTGGTTCGACTCCATCAGTCCTTCATTAAATTAAATCAGGAGCTGCTGATGGAGTTTCACAATCCAAACAACGGCTGGAGGAACCGAGTCTGGAACCGAACCTGTGTTCTCCTCACCGGCTCACACAGTATCAACTACTGTTATAAACAGAACTAATCCTGATACTTTTCACCGCTTTCTTGTTTGTTTGCATTTACTCTAATGTTCACTTTGCTGGCAGAAATGATAACAGGCTTTAAAGACTTTTACACAATACTTTATGTCTCATAAAGAACATGTACACTGTATGTCCAAAAGTTTGTGGACACCTACTAATCATACTTTTCTTTACTTTGCAGACCCCTGGCACACTGCTGTAAGGATTTGACTGAATTCAGCCACAAAAGCATTAGTAAGGTCCAGTATTCACTAAAATATTCACTAAATACAATAACTGGCCTCCTGGATTCTTTTGGACATGTAATGTAGCAGAAAATCTGTTTTTCTCCTGTGGTGAGTGGTCTTGAGATTGCAGCGTTATTCGGAAGCTTAATTGTTTACGTAATTGCATCTTAGTTTCTGGCTATTTTGCAATCAATTTCCATGGATTTAGGGAAAATTTGATGGTTTTCAAGTCTGATTATTCCTTTGGTCTCTGTTACCGTGCCAGAGAGGTGGTCCTGATGGGAGCACTTTTACAGCCCCATCCACTTCCATAAGCAGAGAGTGAAGAGAGGAGAGGACTACACACACACACACACACACACACACACACACACACACACACACACACACACACACACACATACAAAACAATGCAATAAAAATCACATTAGGCCCTGCAGTGTATCCTGCATAGCGGAGGTTCACGACCAGGAATACGGGATATTTAATATCGAGGGGGCGGAGCAGGACTGAGAACAGGGCTCCTCCCTTGACGAGAGCCAGGTGAGCTGCGTTAAGGGAGGAGCCAGAGCTCTTTAAAACACGGTCTCTCCGGCAGGGAAGGGACAGAGGAAAAAACTGACATGAGAAAAGACTGTGAGAGGAAAGAGTGGCCAGAGTAGGAGAAAAAGAGAGGTAGAGAGGAGAGCCCGTGCTGTATTTCAGCCCAGAGTGGGCCTGATTGTGCTTTGTTTAAATAAAGCCTGTGCTGGTGTCTCTGTGTTCCTGGATGTGGGTTTCGGTCTCTCAGCACTGTGAGCGGCGACCGTTCCCACATATCGGATCACGACAATGTGACAGTGAGCAGAACTTCTCGGTCTAATGGCGGAAAGTCACGCTGGCCTCAGTAAATGTAATGGGGCTTGATTTGTTGATAGGCCTGTATAGCTGAGCCACTGCCTCACTCTGGACCTCTACCGGGGTCCTCAAGTTACCACATTTTGGTGTAAGTCGAAACACAATAACCGATCCTAACACAGCGGTAGAATCTAGAACATAAAAACACAAGCAAGTCACAGAAAAAGGAGAAAACATAAATGTACTGTACTTGAACGCTATACTGTAGCAACGGAAAAAAATGGCGAGAAATTAGTGTAAAAAAAATTTGTTCAGAAGTCATTATAAAGGCCAAAAAGTCGCCAAACAAAGCAACACAAATGGAACACTCCGCCGCTACTCGGCCGCTCTCCGGAGCCCCTCCCTCTGCGTGTTTTCCCCTCCCACTTGTGGGCGGAGACTATCCTGAAAGTTCTCCGGGTTCAGAGATCTTGTGTTTTTTTTCTGTTTGTTTCTAAAACCTAAAATAAAAGAAATATGTTTATTTTTGTTCTTTATGTTCATTTGCGTGTGACGCCGTTTTTAAAACCCCAGTAGTGGTTTTTATTGTTATTACATGTTTTTTTAAATTACAGTAACTTTGGTTCTACGTGACACAGGAACACCAAACAAAGCTCAACATGACGTCTGACACCTCGAGCACCGACACACATGGGGGGAACTTCCGTATAAGGAGATATTTTGCTGTATAACGAGAATTTCCCATTTGTTGTGCCTCCGGCACAGATCCGTACTGCTCGCCTTCTAAAGGTTCATTAAAAAGGAAGTTTCTATATTGGTAGTATCGTATCTGTATTGTATGTAAAGGTGCTCACAGTGAGTTGGAGTGTGAGTGTCGGAGAAGGGACGCTGAGGCAGGGGGGCAGTAGGGCAGTCTGGGGGAGGAAGGCAGGGACGAGTCGGTCATTTCCTCGATGTCAGAGTGCGAGGAGGCAGATTTGGGTGACTTCTTCTTCCCAAAAGCCTGTTTAAAGGAACTCCTCAGCTGTGGACAGAGGGAGAGACAGCACAGTTCATCATTAACTGTCTTAATGGGCAGCAACCAGTGACCAGTGAGGAAAAAAGCAAGATGTAATTTCATCATTAGAAAAATTTTAGTAGATTAGAGAAAATGTGTACAGATCCTACACTTTACAACACAACTACCTGTATAAAGTGTTTATAAACGATTTACAATCAGGCTGTTAATTAGGTTGTAGACAGTGTGTAAATCATTAATAAGCAGTTATAAACAGGTTATAACAGTCGTACATTGATGCAGGCTCACTACTTGGAGGATCTTGCTGGTTACTGAGTTTATCTCGTCTCTTTATCAGGCAGAATGTTAAACTGTCAGCTTCATCTGGTCTTTGTTAACACGCTACTACCATTAAAACACCAGATCTTACCAAATAGTGAGCCATTCATCAGTGTATGACTTGTTTATAACTGTTTATTAATGATTTATAGCAACCTGGTAATAAACCATTTATAAACCCTTTATAAAGGTAATCTTACTGTAAGGTGCCATCGATTCTAGCAGTAAATTAAAGTGGTTTCACAACTGAAATAAGTAAATGAGGTGTAAGAAAATGACACTCATTTACTTTCACAACCTTTATGAGATAGGAATTACAAACACCTCAACAATGAGTAATCCCTCCCTCTTGTACCTCGGTGCTGCAATAAGGAGGAAAACGTACCTCATAAACCTTTTCCGCCAAATGAAAGCACAGAGAAAACAAGGAAAGGCATAATTCAATACACCACACTCGGAGAGACAGAAGTGATAATTACACCTACAGTCTTCAGAGCTTACGCTGAAACAGAGGAATGCGTTCTGGATACTTTTTGCATGAACTGTGATGAATGTAGAAGGACCACAGGGTGCCAATAGCTACACTGCTGACAAAAAGGGGGGAATTTATAGAATCTAACGGTGTCACCCGACCACCACAAATCACTCTCACACACGGGTCATCCGGGGAGAGACTGGAAACACAGTGTCAGAGAGACGTCCTGCAAGACCACAGCATTGTTTTCTCTGCTCTAGCACTGGTTCCCAACTCAAGAAAGACTTACTAATCAATCGAGGAGGTGAAAATACTGTGAGTATGGATAAACCAAGCTGATCTGAAAGGCTAGTATTTGACTAAATGTTCTTGCAGTGAATGCAAATATCTGATGGGACGGTATTGCCAGGTTCTCAGTACTGATATACAGTACTGATATATAATATTGAGGCCCTCATTTCTTCATATTTCTCTTCCAAAGATCCAGACTTTCTTGTATGTTAATGTGTTCTTGAGGAACAGTTCTCCAGGCTTCCTGAAGGACTTTCA
>JBBJLS010000032.1:10932022-10948439 GCA_037577275.1 Bryconaethiops microstoma | reverse complement strand
AATAATTGATATAGTCTCCTAATTAATACTTATTACTAGAATATAGAAACTAATAAAAAAAGGGGAATCCATATACAAAACTGTTCAGTGTTATGACTTATTTGATGTTAAAACCTTTTGGGAATGTAGTGTCTAAGTCCCTGATCCAAATGGTCTCCCTCCTCCTTCTTTCTTGTGTTGACCACATAATGTTAGTCTCCAAAATTGATATTCTAAAGTGTGAAATGGGTATGTGACTAAAATGTTTGATCAAAGGGGTGTCCAAGCATTGCTTGTGGATATTGTATAGGTGTTGATTAAGGCGTATAAGTAACATATGCTGCGTTTCCCCTATATATTTGTGCTTACAGTGTGTGCAATGAATTAGATAAATCAAATTTTTAGTCTGAAGATTTACATGATCGGGAAGAAGATACCCTTTGGATCCCATCCATTGGACCTTGGGTTGAAAAAAGTATTGTGGCCCTACCGGAGGAGCTTGGTCAGGGCCCGTCCTGAAATTAGCCCTCACCAATAAATCCTTCAGATTTTTATTTTTGCGATACGCTGAGACTATTGAAAACTCCCGCAAAGGAGTGTGTGTTATTTGAGTAATCCTAAAATGCTGCTTGATTTGTGCATTAAGTGTTTGAGATTGGCAATTATAAGTGGTAATGAAAGGAATTACTCGTTTGGGGTCTGGTCGCAATCGAGGCTGGATAGAGTTGAAGGACCTCCGAACCTGTGATTTAATGTGACGCAGGAACCGCTTGGAATAGCCCCTGGTACGAAGAACTTTGAATAGTGTTTGACTTGCTTCCTCAATATGGATATCCAAAGAACAAATACGGTGAAACCGAATTAACTGAGATTTAATGATGCCTTTAAAAGTATGTTTAGGATGAAAGCTGGTTTTATGGAGAAGACTGTGAGTGTCTGTAGATTTAAAAAAAACTTTAGTGTGTAGTGTTTTATGGGTGTTGGAGGAAGACCTGAAAAATACTGTGGTGTCCAAAAAATCCACCGTCTCTAAATGAGTTGTGGATTTAAGTTTAATAGTAGAATGATGTTGGTTGGCTATGTGGAGAAATTCCTGGAATTTGATCTCACCATGCGACCAGACCCCAAAGATATCATCCAAATACCTGTAATAAATTGTAGGGCGATGGGCAAGCTTCCGAAATAATGTTTGCTCCCAGTAAGCCATATATATGTTGGCATATGCTGGGGCAAATTTTTTACCCATCGCTGTACCATGAGTTTGTAAATAAAACTGGGAGTTAAAATGAAAGTCATTGCGTGTGAGGTTGATCTCAAGAAGTTGTAGAATTTCCTCATCGGGTCTATTGGGATCTGGATGCTGACTGAAAATCTGTTTTACTGCAAAGAGGCCTTGGTTAGTGTTGATGTTAGTATACAAACTGTCAATGTCAATTGTGAACAGAAATGATTGTTTTGGAAACTGGTGAGACTTTATTTTTTCAATGAAGTCGTATGTGTCCTTCAGATAACTGTCATGTACTTGTGATAACGGATTGAGAAAGTAATCAATATATTGGGAGGAATTATAAGATTCACTCCCACAATCTGAAACAATGGGACGACCAGGGGGGATCTCATGGGGGATCGTCCATGTAGACGGTGCTTTGTGGATTTTAGGTAAAAGATAAAATTGTCTGGTGCGGGGTGGATTTGGACCTATCAAATAAAGCATTTGTTTGCGATTAATATATCCTTTATGTTTTAGTGACTGAAATATGAGTGTTAGCCGGGATTGTGTTTCTAACTGTATTGAATGTGGTATTTGGGTGTAGTGTTTCTTGTTGTTCAATTGGCGGTTTGCCTCTAAAACATATTGTTGTTTATCCAGAATCACTATGGCTGACCCCTTGTCTGCCGGTTTTATTATAATGTCATCATTTGTTTTAAGTTGTTTTAAAGCTAATCTATGTGTTGATGATAAATTATCTGATATGCTTGAGTGGAAGGGAAGTCTATTAGCTGCATGAAAATTTTGTGAAATCAATTGTTGAATAGGATCTGAAATTAAGTCGAATGGTGGTTGCCAATTGGATTTATTAGTGAATGGAATAAAATTGTCTGATTGTGAATAGTTGAAATAATCTAAAAGTTTGAGCTGTCTGTTAAAGACATGGACATCCCCCATGAGTTCCCCCTGGTCGTTACTAAGTGGAGTTGGAATAAAAGATAGGCCTCTGCTCAATAACTCCTCCTGTGGGCCTGTAAGAGAAAATGTTTTCGAAAGATTAAGTATATTGTTGACAGGTATACAATTGGGTGGTTCTGTTGTACACCTTGGAGTTTTTAACAGTTTAACTGATCCATCCAAAAAGTGAAGATCTCAGTCGCTGTTTCTTTTGTCCAATGGATGGGATCCTGTGGTTCCACCTTAAATCTAAGGGGAGATATTTCATTGAGGAATTTAGAGTTAGAACAAATGAAAGAATTAAGCAGTTGAAGATTTTTCTGTTGTGAGCGTGGTAGTCTATCTGAAAAATGGATTACTGGAGTATAAATTGATGCATTGGGGAAAGCCGTGGCTGCTGCCCTCCACATCTCCTGTAATTGTTTTTTGGCCGTTTGTTGAAAAAGTTGCTCTCTATTGTTTAGGCCTACTGAAAGAATGACCTTCTGTGTACTATTATTGGGTGACAGTTTCTGCAGAACCTTTGCAATATGTTGAAAATTTGCTCCCGGATAACTATCGACTTGTACTAATGGATTCTGGAAATGAGATAATCGTGCCAAATTGGAATCCCCCATTATAACAATTGGTTTATGTATTCTTATGGACCAGTCTTGAATTTTACGGTTAGATCTAGGGTGTCTAGTGGGTATTTGTAATGTATTCGAATTTGTTGTTTGCTGTTGTGTGGGAATTAATATGGGAGTCAAGCGAAGGTTGGGTAAGGTAGTGGAGGGGATAATCTGGGGGGGTGTTAGAAGGGAAGACGAAGAAGGAACCGGAGAGGGAACTATCGGAGGAGATTCAGGATGGTCCTGTGGCTTTGGAAATAATTCCTTTTTAGGCCCACTCATCATGATCTCTTTTACCTCCGTAGATCCAAGGGACTCTACTGGGGTAGTGGACATATCTACTTGACTGGCCGGTAAAATAGTATTAGTATTAAGGACAACGCTAACATTGCTGATAACAGTTGCCTTAGGTTTGGATTGATTAGCATAATCAGTGTTATTTGGGGAGGAGGTAGTGGCTGGAATGAGTTGAGGATGCATCTCAATGGGGACCTGTTTTGTTTTAGGTCTGCAGGAACTGTCCCCATGGAATTGTAATTTAATGGTTTCTTTGCTGGATGGTCTGTACGTCAGGAGACGTGGAGGGACAACCACGGCCGTCCGATCCGGTCCAGATAACTGCATCTGTTGAGGTGAAGGAGAAGAGGAAGAGGGAAGAGCAAGGGGAGGAAAAGAAGTAGGAGAGAGAAAGTTTGTGGAAGGAGGAGGCAAACATGCAGCTTCTCTTTGAGTTATAGTGTTCAACAACTGTTCCACTTCCAATAAAGTTGAGTCTTGTAGTTTGAAACCGAATCGGTTCCGGGCCCATTTACAGGCTCGTTCCCAATCCGGCTTCTCAAAAAGGGTAATACCTGAAACCAGTTCATCTTTAGTTTTGAGATAGTGGTTCAACAGAAGCTGCATGTTTGCCCCCATCCAGTCCTTCACATTATCTGCAATTAAAGTAATGATTGTATGATTAGGGCATGCTGGTTTAATGAATTGAGTAAGTTTAACAACTTGTTTCATCATTCCCTTTGGGAATGTCTTTGTGTCTATGGCTTTTTGAATGATGTGTAGGTGATGTTTGATTTGTATCAGTTTGAAGTAGGTTTTTGTAAGTAATATCGGTGATGTATTTAGTGGTATTTGGTTTGTCCTATCTGCTTGTGTATGCTTGGTCAATCTGTTGATGTTACGTGATACTATATCAGATATTTGTGTTACCTCCTCTGTTTGTGGAGTGTCCAGGGCAGAGAATCTGTTATATGTTTTTGCCATTGTACTAAAAAAAGAAAAGGGTTGGGGAATCGCCCCAAGTTCACCAAACCTTGGTAATGGTGTGAGTCCGTTTGTCCATGGCTTGTTCCTCAACAAGGATGCCAGCAGGGTAGTCCACCTCCCCGATGTGTAGATAAAATCCGTTTAAAAACAACCACTTTATTGAAAAAAGCTTTAAAAAGGTTAGTCCCTTGTGCACAGAAAAACTTTTAAAATCAAACAAAAGTATTCCATGAGTCCAGAAAGATTGGTTCCTAGAAGCCGAAAAGAAAGATTGTGAAGCAATTGCTGTCCCGACGTTTCGCGAAATGGATCCGCTTCTTCAGAGGACTGTAGTTGCTTCCAGGCCTTACCCAGATAAATGTTTGGGGAGGATCCTTGTTTAAAAAAAATAAAAAAAAGGGGGGGGGGGTTTCAGAGGAGGAGCTAACTAATTGGGTCATGTTCTTGTCAATCTAACTGTGAGTGCTCTAATTGGTTGAAGAAACAAGAAGAAGGAAGAAGGAAAGAAAAGTGTGCTATGATTGGATGAAAAAGAGCGGGAAAGTTGCAAGGATTTGTGGGTAATGTAGTTTTTGTTGTATGTAGAATAATAGAATGAGTACTTGTCTAATTTTTCTAATCTTCAAGAAAGCAAAATAGGAGGAAACCATGATCATTACTTATCCTTTCTTTTATATTGGAACTTTAGAAGAAATATATAATTCTGAATTAGAAAAAACTAAAATCAAAGAAACAAAACAAAACAAAATTATACATCTATATATATCTTAAACAAGAAAGAAGGAGGAAGGGACTAAAAGAGAACCAAATACGGATACTCATGTTATAGTCCCCCATGGCACTGGCTAGGTTGGGTTTAGATATTGGGGTAGGGATCATGGGACAAGATTAGAATAGAGGTTAACCCCTTTTATTGCACTGGCACATAGGGTACGTCTTATCATGAGTATTTGTACTAAAAAATCCGGTTTTGGGTTGGGGATAGGGATGAATAGAGGAAAGGAGTTGAATAGGTTTAAAAGAGAAAATGGAGTGATAGAGAAAAACTTTGGGTTCGGGTTGGAGGGAAGGCAAATGTAAGGGTTAGAGGAGCAAAATTGGGGTTAGGACAAGACTGGGGTTGGGATATCGGTTAAGATTAGGGAACGGGAAGGGGTAACCGTAAGGATTAAGGTATGGGTAAAGGTTAAGTTTAGGGTACGGTAATTAGGGCAATGGTCAGGGTTGGGGCATCGGTTAGGGTAGGGGTAATGGGAGAAATAAAAGTAAGGGTTAAAGTGGGGTGAGGGTTAAGGTTAGGGTGAGGATTAGGAATGGGGGCATGGGTTAGGGTTAGGGTAAGGGTTGAGAATGTGGGTACGGATTGAGGTTGGGGTGAAGGTTGGGAATGGGGGTACGAGTTAAGGTTAGGGTAAGGGTTAGGAATAGGGGCACGGGTTAAGGTTAGGGTAAGGGTTCATAGGGATGGGGTACGGGTTAAGGTTAGGGTAAGGGTTAAGTTTAGGGTAAGGGTTAATAGGGATGGGGTACGGGTTAAGGTTAGGGTAAGGGTTAAGTTTAGGGTACGGTTAAAGTTGGAAAGGCAAAGTTAAGTGAGGATCCAGGTCGGGATGAGATACAGATGAAAATCTTTCTGTACAAGGAAATGGGAGGGAGACTACATAGTAAAAAATGAAGTAACACGGAACTATGCGGCCAAAATATAAGGACATTTTTTTTATTTATTTATTTATTTATTTTATTTTTTTTTTTTTTTTCAAAATCCTCAAGTGGGATATGTGTGTTGGATGATGTCAGGTATTCCAGTTTCTTAGCACCATGTCTTCCTCAGTTGTTCTGTAGCTAACTTCAGTTCATGTCTGAGACCAAAGCTTCTGTCACCTTTATCTAACAGTTTTATGCAAGTTGTTTGGGAGATACAGGACTTTTGCTACACTTGAAAGAAAATTGCATGCAAATAGCAGTTTTCTCTGCTTAATTCTCTCCTGGTCCCTGATCGTAACGCTAGATTAATATGGGTTAACACTCTTTTTCAGTCGCAGCTGTAACCTGTTATGTAGGAGCCATGCACATAAAAGCCTGTCCTCAAAAGCAGCTGGACATCAATAGAGACTCAACTGGGAATTCAACCAAAAAGCCCTGGGGCCCTGCTGGCTAAATCACAAGCACTCCATCACTCTGAAGTCCCCAATGCAATTCAGAGAGATCTCACGTTCTGGCAATATATCCAGGTTGACTGTGCCTCAAACCTCTGTGGGTACATTCATGCTGCCGACCTGCATTGTGAAGACTCTTTGTTGAGACACTACACCATCAATTAACAGCCCCACACTGCAGGCATGAGTGGACCTGAAGCTTTCTGGCCTTCATTCATTATTCTGGCGCTTGGTTCAAAGGCATCATAAAAAGGCCGACAGTGTCACAGTGCACACACTGCTGCTCCCCTCTCACTGACTGCCGAATATTTCACCGTGAAACAGAAGCCTAGCTCTGCAAAAGGACATGCAGCCTCATACTCAGCTTCTGAATTCTCCAAAGCCCATTTATTTCAGAATTAGATTCCCGAAAACTTTATTGATCCTGAAAGAAATTCCTATTGCTGTGACCATACAGACACACAGAGACTACACTACACTACTATAGATTAGTAACTTAAAGAGCCTAAATTTGAATTTACAGTTTTTCTTTTTCACCAAAGGATCAGCCAAGACCATCACTTTGACATGGAACTCATGACTTTGGCTGCCACTATAGCGCCCCCTTAAAGCAAATCTTAGAATGCAACTTGTCATTGCATTACATTATTAATTGAGTCTCTATTGATGTCCAGCATTTTACAAGGCAGCGACACAACACACTATACTGGCATAAAGAAATGCATTTGTGTTTGTGTCCTTGCATGAATTATGTTTCTGGCAAAGCAACGTGCAAACTCAGAATAAATATGCAAGAAACGATTTTTATTCTTTCTGCGTGATGACGTCTCTGATTGGGTAAAATCACAGCCTATTGAGGGGACACTGCTGTATCTCCTGCAGCTTTTCGATCAGGCGGAGACACTCAGCGCAATGCAAATGACCTCCTGTACAACCTTAAGGTGCATTCTTGTGTTTCTCAAGGGAGCAATGAAGGACAATAATTATGTGTAGGCATCGACCATGGAGTAGGATGTAATCACGAACAGGACTTTATTACCAAAAGAACTAACAAAACACTGTTAGTAACACAGGGACTTACAAAAGGAAACAAACTATAGCAAAACAAGACTGGGGTGGAAAATACATGAACAAACACAAGTCAAGAAGCATATGGGCAAAACACAGAGAAAACTGCTAAGAAAATGCCATGGAGCAAGAAGGACCGAGGGAAACCATAAAAGAACACAAAAAACATCAAGAACCAACAAAGAATCAAGACACAGATGAACAGGATAGTAGGGGGTGGGGTTTTAGCCCTGTCTTAGCCACGCCCCCTTGTTATCCTGTTCACCTGTGTCTGGTTCCTGTCTCCACCCCTTCCCAGGTGTATCTCGTTTTCTTAGTTCGTGTGTACTGTATATACATATAGTCCTCATGTTCAGTCTAGTTTTGTTGGTTCTTGATGCTCTGTTGCTGTTTTCCCTCAGTTCTTAGACTCACATGTAACAGGTAAACACAGGAACACGGAGAACGCAAACAACAACATAGACAAGAAAACAGGAGAAAGACAAAACATTACAAAAGACAAGGAGGATGTTACAATAACCTACAATCCATTAGAATATGATCGTTTTAATCTTTTCAGACAGCAGCCATAAAATGCAGCTTGGGCCGTTTTTAGAGGTGCATCAGTCCAACCTTGAATTTTAAAGTTAGATTTAGAAATGTTTTTTAAAATCTCATTTGACTTTGATTAATTAAAAACTATCCGACAGATTAGCTTCCATTCTGCAGGCTGAATAATCACTAGTAGACCTTCAGAAAGACGTTAAATCTTCTGACAAGCGATTTGTTGCTTTGAGAGCCAGAGTAGTTGGTCCATGCCACAGTACAAAAACATATGATGTGAATTTTGCGTTATATGATGCTTGGAAGTGGTTCCTGCTTGTGCTGCATCACTCCTGGTTTAAAACAAGTTTTAAAGCTACGTGCTAATGTACGATCAGAGGGTCAAATTAATATTTCAAGCTTCAGAACTAGAAATATCACTCAAGTGTCACTTCAGCCACCTGAGAACCTCACTGAAGTCATGTCACCAAAGTAAGCAACCTTGCAAGAAGTCTGTTTTTGTGATTTCCTCATAGCTAAAAGCAGCATTAGCAGCCATTCTGGGTCCTACAGTTCATCAGAAACCACATAAGCGAGCCCATTTGAAAATACTCAGTTTGATTTGGGGAAAGTATCCGATGCTTTAGGAAGGTAGTGTGAGTGATGTAAGCATACACATACATCATTGTGAAAAAGTTTAGGCACCTATGCATATTGTTTAAAGCCATTTTTCGGAGTGTATGATAGTTTCTTTCTGCTAGCGCAATTAACATTAGAATAAATGCAAACCGACAGTAAAATGACAAAAAGCATGAAGAATTGCTTTGTTTGTAAAACAACTCAACACCCATCAGTGTGATTTTGGGCAAGTGTTTGCATGATGCAACTGTAAGCATCCATCACTAGCTACATTAGCCGTGTAGCTCCAGTGTAAAACTAAAGCCAGACGCCAAACGTGTTCAAACCACCACTTTAAACAAAGAGGAATGATTATGTAGGATTTGAGAGAAGATCCGCGTGGTCCTGCCGCCATGCCTGATCGCTGGATATGCTCTGTTTGAATGAGGAAAGTATAAGAAGACTGATCCTGCTCTACAGCTGGTATCAGCTCAGCCTGGGCCCACAGATGATCTTCCAGCAGTGTCTGGAGGACACATGGATCACGGTTCTCTTTTTGCAGCTGTGCTGGTCTGATAGCAGTAAGGTGGGTTTCCGTGGTTGTTGTGTATTGATGAGTCTGTATGACCATTTTAGGATCATTAATATGATGTTTGGACATATGTATTCTGTATTACCTGACTGAATGTATATTTTTATACTCACAGATTTTGATCTCAACGATTATGCGATTTCTTTCTAAGGCTAATGTCTATGCATGAAATTATTTTCTTAAACAAGAAGGGTTGGTTCAATCACTAATTGTCAAGGAGTCTTGAGTGAAATGGACTGAATTTAAATGCCAAGCCACAAGAGGGCACTGAGACACCCATCTGGGCCTGCACGTCTCTTATTAAGACGTTCATTATTAAACAGCCTCAGAGGCATTGTTATTGAATTTAATTGGCTAATTATATAAACGTGTGTGACCAGCCCACACCTTGGCACTAGTTACTCTCAGAAAGCTTGATCATAATCTGTACACAGCGCGAGAGCAAAGCCTTCATACACCAGGCACCTGAAGAATAGTCTTAATGTAAAACAGCACAGACTGGCAGCATTTAAACCAATATACAGCTTTTAATACACAGTGAAGAGAAACGCTCACTGTGGTACAAGCCGCTACAGGGATGGTATGAATCTGATACTTGCAATTAAACTCATATGACAGGTAAACATACACAGTTCTGTGTAAAAGTCTCAGGCACCCATGGAAACCGTTTAAAGCCATTTTTCACAGTGTGTGATAAAGTGCATTTCTGCCAGCAAAGTGAACATTAGATCAAATACAAACAAACCAGAAAGCAGTAAAGAGTGTCAAGATTAGTTGTGTGTGTAAAAGTAGTTGATACTGTGTGAGCTGGTGAGGAGAACACAGGTTCGGTTCCAGATTCCTCCTCGGTTCCTCCAGACGTTGTTTGGATTTGTGAAACTCCATCAGCAGCTCCTGGTTTAATTTAATGAAGGACTGATTGAGTCAAACCTGGTTTCTGATCAAACTACTGGACACAAGGAACACATCGATATGCTGAACATGAAATGTACTGTATAATCGTGTTTGTATTTATTCCTTTTAATTTTATGTTGTTCATAATATCACTGTGAAAAACCTACGGCTCATCTAAACATTTTTAAAATATCATTTTCACAGGTGCCTAAGACGTTTGCACAGGTTTGTATGTGTCCGATCTAGGACACATATGAAAAGGCACATTTATATTACCAGCTTAAGATGGCACAAATCAGATCTAAACTTTTCAGAGCAGTTTAAGGTCCATTCACACTAATGACAGATATGGGTCACTTGCAAAGAAAAATGTGAACCATCAAGGCAAAAAGATCGGATTTGAGCGGAACATCTAAAGTGAGCAAAACAACTTGTAGTGAGAATTCTACTGTAGTGGTTTAAAAAGATCCGATTTGTGTGTTCACACTGCTTTAAAAAAATCAGGCAAAAGAATTAAGGCAAAAGAAAAAGTTCAAACAAATCAATTTTTTTATCCAAGTCACATCAATCCTACCTTTAAAGATCTGAGTGAACACACAACTCTGATCTTTGCAAACCAGAACTGAGCCACTTTTATATTTATGTATGTATCCGATTCGTGAGTATGTGACCTTAATGAGAACAGCCAGAACAAAGTTAATATATTGATGTGCATGTTCATATCTGCACATGCACATATTATGTAACCGTCCCGTGTTGGGGATACAGGAGCAGATTCTAACTGCAGGTTTCTGTCAGTAAACACTGCAGAAGCATTAAAGCATCTAACCATTTTTCACCTCCTCCCCTAATCATGAGCAGCTGAGGCTGGATCAGAGCTGATGATCTTTGAAGGTTTGTGCTGCTAGTAGGTTGACTTGTTACTGTTTTTGTTCACACTGACAGATATTGCTCACTTAAAAGAAGCTGAACAATAAAGCTTGCAATGTCTGCGTAACCACTGAGGTTCAGATCTGGTTTGAAAAGATCGGAATTGTCCGCACACAAAAAAATCCAGATTCAGTCTGGTAATGTGAACAAAGGTCTTTGCTATGAGTTCCAGTGTTTGCTGCTTTATAATCCATTACAGATGCCTTGTGAGCAAAATTCTGCAGGTCAAAAAGTGGCAGAGCAGAGTTCCAACTGTTAAAAATGACTTGTTGGCCGAGTTGACTCTTAAAACATGTCAGGCAATGTGGGCCATAAAAAAACCCTGACCTTTGCTTCACTATTATTCACTATTAACACACGGAGCTGATTCACAAACTGAAAGTAGGGCAGTTGTGTAATGTCAGATTGTTGCAGTCCGGGCCGCTAGCGAGCATTAGGAGCTTAAAACGCTGTGCATCTTCCCTGGAAAGAGCTCCTTTCCTGTAAGTCAGGAGGCCTACGACAGGAAGTAGACTGCAACACATTGCCATGGTTTCGCTCTGTGCGTCTCCATGACAACGTGCTCTGAGAGAGGGGTGTGTCTGCTGAGTAGGAGTTCAGCTGGTTGCTTATGGAATTTTCCTTTTTACCCCCCTCAACACCCCCCCCCGCCCCCCCCGGGTGTCCGACGCCAAAATGACGCAACATGCGCAATAATAATAATGTTAATAATGTTAAATATCCTTAACATGCAGTTCCAGACTGATTGACTATTGACGTCTTTCAAGTAATTCTTCTCAGACCATCCAGTCCTCGAAAAGGTCAATAAAGCTTTCAGATGAAATGCTCCGTAGATTAAACCCAGTAACTCCAGGACCTCCCGACACACGCCCTAGGATGACCTCCTCTATTGCACTTTATTGTAAATAAAGGGGAAGCGAAAAAGCACGTCGATTTGGGCCAAACGTGACCTTGGATTACATCACAGCTCTGATTTTTCTGACGCCTTCCTCGTGTCGGTGTTGAGCAATAGTGACCCGCAGCTCCAGCATTAGGGCCGCTTACATAACCAGCCATCTGACAATGAGCGCTTTCGCACTCTCTGCAAAACCTTTTTTTTCCCCCCAGCACAATATTAATAAGTAAACAGTTGTTCTGTGGTGTGAAAAGGAGTCCGGACAGTAATTTGGGAAACGGATGGGCCGGTATATGGTATGTGATGGGTTTCTGGTAATCCTGAGGGACTCTGAGCAGAAATGAGTGATTTAGTGGGCAGATGCAAACGCTTCAGTTATGACTGAGCACAAATATACTGTAGCAATACCTCCAAAAATGGAATTTTGCAGGAGAGGGAAAAATGTAATTGGTGTATTGATCCCTTCATTACGATACACTTACAAACGAGGAAAGAACATAAACCCAAGGTTTTGTTCCAACATGCAAAAACAAGATTGCATCGATTGTATGATTGATATCATGGTTGATTACATGACTGTTACAAAACCAGTGTTTGGAGACACCCAAACATTGGTTCTATGTCCAAAAAAAAGTCTGTTCACCGTGTTTTACCACTAAGGGGGGTGTTAACTTGCTGTCTTTCACCAAGTCTTTTATGGTAAAGGACAACTGAAAACAGGTGGAGCGAACTGGGCAGATTATTTTTCATTAAGACACAACAAACAGTGACAGGTATTTCGATCACTGACCTAAGCTTTAACGTCTTTTTATGAGTCTGCTGTGTCTTTTGCTCTGTAAGACTGAATTGTTGCATTTTGTTGCTTTCCAGCCTCCACAGCTGTAACGTCTGACACACTCGACCCTCGGTTCTCTCTCCCCATAAATTATAGAGGTGATTCGCCCACAAAAATCACCTTTTTAAATGTTCAATACTGGGCTCGTGGTCAACAGATCAAAAATCTGAATACATGCGCACTACCCCTGATATTAATGGACATTTTGACGTTGGAACCATGTCAATATTTCAAAAACTGTAGGAGAAGAAGAGGCGGCAAATTCCAGCCATAAAAAGAACAATAATAAAGTAAGACAGAAAAACAATAGTGTGATTGTTTCCGCGATCACGTTTAAAAATACCTTTGCCTGTCCTTTTCATTTTATGTATTAGCTCAGACATAAATCTCTCAGTTGTAGTGGGGAAAGTAGGATAAAAATCCATTTCTACAGGTCTGGCAAATCTTATTGTGTTCCGACACGGTCAGCCAGCAGTTGGTGTTGGTGACAGACAGGACGTAAAGAGCCCATACACGCTCGCCGGTGATTCAGACAAATTACAGCTGTCAATTCTAATACGGCATTCATACAGAATGTGTGGGAGACTCTTGATAAGTCAAAGAAAGAAAAAAAAAAAGCAAGAACTCAAAGCGATATCTGACACGAGGGGTAGCATCGCTCCGATGCGGTGGTATACGCTCGCCCATGTTATGATCAATTAACCCGACGCCTGTAAGCCACTGGGCAAGGGACCGAAAGGCCAATTGGCTAATGAGAAGACATTTGATGTGCAACGGACCATGAATGATCGCTTAACGACCCTCACCGCTGTCCTTTCCCAAAAGCCTTTTGGTGATAATTATTTCAAAAGTGACAAAAGAATCGGCCCTTTGGAACAATTTACATTTCATAATTGAAGAGGGAAATTTGAGGCCAGTGGATTAAGTGGATTCAAAAAAGCAAAAAAAAAAAAAACAAAACCCAACAACCCAACCCATTAAGTGAAGAGTGTTCTTTAAAATGAGGGTTAATCCCTCAGGAAATTTTAACAACTGAATGTTGTGAAAGCTTCGTTAACGCAGTAATGGATCATTACGAGATCGGCGAGGAACAGTGATAACAGAACAACAATTATCTGGCACTGGGGAACAGCTCATGAGAGAACATGCAAAGACCTGAACCTGCTTTGACCTGCAACAGCAACTCCTGGTGACAGAAGTGTCACGTTTTGGAAGAAATCTCCATTTAGATGCCCAGTATAGCTCCTCAGATGACCTCAGTAGAACAGTGCACTTTGACAGTGATAATAAGTAAAAAAAACAAAAAAAACCCCCCTAATTTTCAGTTCCTGTGGGGTGTCTAACTAAAGAAGACGTAGTCCTTCTGAATTAGGCTTTGGGGATTTTAAGGCTAAGCTCTCTTTCTCTGTCTCTCTCTCTCTCTCTCTCTCTCACTCACACACACACACACACACACACTCACAAACACGGATTATAAGAACATTTAATCTTACCTCGATGCATCAAAGCTGTCGTACGATCCCACGGTGTAATGTCGAAAGAGCTTCCGTCTTTCGGAACGGTCCGCCCTGGCATCTGCAGAGACAAAACAAGCACTCCGTGTTCACTTAAATCCACACAAAATTACTTAAAATCACTTAACATTCCACAACTGCCAGCAGAGATCAGGAGCCAAATCACAGGTTTCGTAGCAAATCATAGCAAAACTACTCCCAACATTTCTTCTATTCCGCTTCTAAAATGCTCTATGGGCCACCACCATCAACATCCTCGCCATCATTACCATCATTACCATTATCATAATTCTAATCATTATCCTAACTATTATTACCATCATCACTCTCATCCTCATCACATATCATAATCATTAACATCATTAGCATCATCATCAACATCACTGATCATAATGACATTCACTGTCATCGTCACCATCATCATCCTTATCGTCATTACCATCGCTATCACTATCATAATCAAAATAATCAGGATTCGTCTTCTTATTGCCATCCTAATCATCACCTTCACCATTATTACCATCATCATCATCATGACCATCATCATCATCATCATCATCATCATCATGCTGGCCATAATGACACTAACTATCATCACCACCACAATCTTTTCCATTGTTACCATCATTACCATAATCACTATCATAATTATAATCAACATTATCCCAATAATTATTACCATCATCACAGTCATCCTCATTACCATCGTTATCACTATCATTATCATCATCAACATCATTGACCATAATTACATTCACTATAATCACCAAGATCAACATCCTTATCATTATTGCCGTCATTACTATTATTATTATCATAATCATAATTATCTTCATGTTTGTCATCACCATCATCATCACCATCCTGACCATAACTGCATTCACTATTATCACCACCATCATTAGCCTCACCATTATTACCATAATCACCATCACCATTGTCACCATCGCCTTCACCATCCTGGCCATAATGACATTAACTATCATCACCATCATCATTATCATCATCGCAGTCATCCCGATCATCATCTTCACCATCATCATCACCATCATCATCATTGTCCTTACCATCATTACCATCATCATTATCATCATCGCCATGGTTACTCTTACTATCACCATCATCATCACCATGATCCTCATCACCATTACAAGCTTGGTTATCATTATCATCTTTATCAAAATCTTCATCATGATCATGATCATCCTCCTCCTCACTATTACCATAATCCTCACCACCATCATCACTATTACCTTCTTGATCATCATCATCTCCATCATTACGGTCATCAACATCACTCTCTTCATCACCATCATAATCATCAGAACCATCAACATCACTGTCGTCATACGTATCACCATCGTCACTGTCTTGGTCGGTGGCATTGTAAACATAATCATCCTGATACCACATGAAAATCCAGTATGGTCTTCCACTTGCATGAAGAAAAGCACAGGGGACAAAAATGCTTACAAACTGGTCAAACTGTGCAGCATATGTCACCATGTCTCAGCAGCAATTTCTGCTTATAAGGGAATCATACAGAGAAGATCTGCTAGTGAGTGCTGTAAGAAACAAATGCACAAAGCACAATACTTGCTCTTTGATCAGTGACTAACTTCAGAAGAATCAATTGAAGCTCAGGAGAATAATGGCTTTCCTAGACACCAACACTTGGAAGGTCCATTTGAACTTCTTCAATGGTAAAAATCAGCACTTTGCTACAGAGGTCAATACGGCATATTGACTCACTCACCAATCAGCCGCTGACCACAGCCACAAGGATGCTCTTTGAGGGGAAAACAAACACAAAGGCCAGCTTTGAGGAAAGGCAGATATTGACCGAATGCTATGGAAGTGAAGCTAATGAAATGGCCACTGGACAGTGAGAATAAAAAAAATACTCTTTCTCCTTTCCGCTGGTAAAGTGAATGTATCAAGTGTATCGAGAGGGTACATGTTGGTATTTGTCATCTCTAGTGATCTCAATATCAATTTTGAAATGTAACCACAGAGCCTTTCTACATGTACAGCACGTATATATGAAAAGACCTTATTTCAAAAGACAATGTTAGAATCATCCACTGAGAAGAAGAAATTGTCCTCACCCTGTTAACACTGCAACGGTTAGCTCTAGTGTTAGCATTAGCTCGCTAATGGCTAGCATCAGCTCACTGCCAGATAGGCTATTTAGGTGTGTGTGTGTGTATATATATATATATATACATACAGACAAATGTATTGGAACACACCTCTTATTGACTTTACTTCCAGTGAAGGGCTTCAACATAACAAGACAACTTTGTGGACCCAGTTTGGTGAAGAACCTTTTCTATTCCAGCATGACTGTGTCTCAGTGCACAAAGCAGCTCC
>JBBJLS010000032.1:10900174-10912587 GCA_037577275.1 Bryconaethiops microstoma | reverse complement strand
CAATTATATGTAATTACATTTGTAGAAACTCGGTTATGTTCAACATCATGCGAACAGTGTCTGCATTTTACTAAATTATACAGTCGTGTTCAAAGGTTTGGGTCAAATGATGTTTTGTTGATGTTCTAAGTGAAAATAAGTACATCCTCTACAGAAAACACATTTCCATACATATTTAATTTATATATACATAAATTAAATAACTTACATATGGTAAACAAATTGGGGGGAAAAAACTGTGATGCAGTGAAAATCACAAAATGAAGTATAAAGGAGGCTGTAATTAAGATGGTCTTCAATAAACGGTGGTAAAGAGTTGAGCGATAGTTGCGATAGTTGCTCAGACTCGGATGTGGGCCTGGATGTGGAAGGTGGTAATGAGGAACTTCTTCCAACGCAGTCCTTCCCAAGGCAGTTCCAACAAAAGCTCCAGAATATCTCCACTGAAATTATCAGCGCTGTTCTTTATTTTCAGGACCCTATAATTAACATCAAATATGGGTGAAGGACCTAAGCTGACAGCTCCAGTATCTATAATGGATCAAATGAAGCGCGGAGCTTGTGTCGGAGAACCTAAACACCACGAGCATGCTGCCACAACACACACCACAATCTGTATCTCAGAGTACTCTAATGAACTGGAACTGGTGAGTGAATGTGGCAGATGTGTGTGTGGTTGTCAAGAGGGTGGGCACTGAGGTCCAGTCCCATATATGTCCCCCGTGGTCTACTGACTCCAGCTAGAGTGCTGGTTTAACCTCCACACTACTGATGCAAGATCCTCATACACACTTGGTTTGCGCAGTGTCATGAGCAGCCACACACTGACCATCAGCGTGTGGCTGCAGGGCGTTTTGTGTTTGACTGCTTGTTCTGGCTGTCGTGTGAATAGTCCAGTCCTGCGCATCTCTCTGTATTAGGTCATCGACCTCATTCTGCTACAGCGGATCCCTTCAGAGAGAACAGCCACGCTCAGACACACACACCAGCGCTTTAACCTCACTGAGACGGGCGTGCGTCGGGTGGCTACGGTTACGTACCCGTCCACTTGCCTTCCCCCATGGCTGGTGCCAGGCCTCGTCAGCTTCATCATTTCAGCTCAACACCAAGCTAACAGCGGAGAAATGATCCAGATCTGCAGCTTTTAAAGAGACTGCAAACAGCGCATAGTGCTGAAACAACCTATGCCCTTGTTCACTGAAATGATAAAGCAAGGTACAACAACAGGAAAGGGGGTGCGGGGGGCTTCCAAACAGAGGCATAATGGCCCTGCCCACTGGTTTGCGAATTCTCTGAATAAAAATAATGCAAGACACAAACTGATTTGTTGCAAATTGTGAGGAAGTCTCCTAAGTGTGGTGTTCAGTGCTTAAGGGTAGACCTTGACAAATAAATAACTGGCTTCCCATTATGTTAAAAATTCAAACCATGAGATGTTTAGTGGTTTTAATTAGGAATTAAGAAGACTTTGACTTGGAGACCTCAGTAATTCCTCAGATCACATGTTGCCGTAGCTGTGCCGCAGTGTCTTAAATCCCAATCAGTCCCAGTCAAACAGAGGAACTGAGCCTCTCGTCGTTTCTATATTTTCTGTGGTTTTAAGGTAACTGGATTATACCACAGACACAGACACATACAGACACACACGCACACTCTGACTTGTGCAGACACGTATGCAGGCACTGTTATCATATATACATACAAACACATACAGACTCACAAACACAATGGTCCTGTTCACTTTAAAATACACTGAATGGTTATTACATAAAGCTTTTATGGGTCCTCAGGCCTGTAGGTAACCTTTTGAACGTGATCATCTAAAATGGGTTGGGATAAGGGTAGGTCAGCAATGACTATTATACGTTACATTACGGCTCTTAATGTGCTTTGTATTACAATTTGTTTCTTTGTTTTGTTCCTCCCCGACTCCGCAGTTAGAGACGTGGATCTGCCGTCAGGTGAATCTGGAAATGTCCCCATTACAGTCACAAACCCCCACCGATGGGATGAGCAAGAAATTATAAAAAACATATATAAATTATAAAAAATACTGTATGGATGTTTTATGTACGTGTACATGTCTATATTTATGTGTATGTACAAAATCAAGTCTCACCACATTCAAATGAATGGATTTTACCTGTCACCATCATGGACAATCGTGAGCGAATATCTTGAAAATGCAACAATACAACAGATCCGTCTGTTTTAAATCATTGAAAACGCACAACAGTGTGAAAAATTCACACAAAAGGTGTGTTTTGACTGAACCAACTGACTTTATGCTCCTCTGTCTCTACCAATTAACAGTTACTGAGCAAATCCAATCTCTGAGCTTTCTTTATGTTCTAGTCAGCCTCGCTGTGTTTATTCTCTGTGCATGGTAATGAATACGCTTTAATGGAGGCGGTTTGTTGTGCCGTGTGTGTAATGTGACGATCTCAGATGTTATCCGGTGGATGGATTGGGGGACAGGTGCAGGTGGACAGGTGAGATAAAAACAGAAACGAGACACTTTAAATCTCTGTCTTTCTCGCTGCCTCTATCTACTCTTTTTCTCTTTTCTTTCTTTTTTCTTCCTTTCTCTCAGTTCTCACTGTCTCTTTGTTTATTCTTTCCTCCCTGTATTGCTTCTCTGTATTTCTCTTTGTTCTGCCCTGTATGTCTCCCTCAATCTCTCTCACTTTTTTTGCCCTCACTCCCCCCAAAGACATTTATTTCTTAGTGTAAAACAGTAAATGCGACAGAAGGGATCGGATACAGCAGGTGGATTTACATACTTAACCTGAGTGATGGAAGTGTTCAGGTTTATTATGACCACCTAAGTTGTATCTACACTCATTTTATTAGAAACACTGTACAGATTACAGTACTGGCTGTAACCCATCTGAACTGTACCGGAAACTGTCGCACTAACAAAGTTTGAATTGAACTGAATTGAACCGAGAGAGAATAACACTGTCCTCGTTACACAGTGGACTATCAGAAGATTCTCACGAACACACACACACACACACACACACACACACACATACACACTGCAGGTGTGACTTTAGAGCAGGATTAATTAGCACCCAGCCTCTTCAGACTTTCTGCTCCAAATTACACATCTCAAGCACAACACACATGCCACACACACTCAGCAGCCCATTTTTCAGGGTATTTATTTGTCTTCGGTAATAGCAGCTGGAGCAGGTACGCATATAAGTATATACTGGGCTGAAGTGTTAACTGATGCTTTCACTCTGTCTGGGGATGAAAGGAAGGCACCCTTTCTTTCTCTCTCTGATTGATGTCACTACTGCACACACAAATAATACATTAATAGTCGTGTGTGTGTGTGTGTGTGTGTGTGTGTGTGTTTGTGTGTGTGTGTGTAAAGCCTTTTCTTTCTCTATGTAGTAGATGAAGCCCTTAGCCTTGAATATATCTTTCCATGTTAATACCCGACACTTTTAGTGCAGCGTGTTTACAATGAAAAATGCAACAGTGTGTGCTGTGTATTCCCAGAAGATGAACCAGGACTGATGAAAAATAAAGCTGTAAACGCAAGGTGCGTTAAGCAAGGTGCCATCAGTGGAAGTTGTATTTTAATGTCTGAGATGAGAGTCAGATTTCCGTTCTAATTGTATTTCAGGTGATGTCTTTCGATTTAGGATATTTCCAGTTTGACATAAAAGCAGTGAAATGACTAAATTCCTAAAATTAACAAGTTTTAATTGCTAACTTGGTGCAGCTCAATGCGGTACCGGGTCATGGCTCTGTTTGAGATCATACTATCCTACAAAACTGTCCAGGCTCTGATGGTAAAGTATTTGTAGTAGATATAGTAGAGAGTGGACAGCATATAACACACTGTAAAATTACGGCATGGCTGCAGAGAGACCACTAATTAAAGTAAAGTAAAGACGCCCTTCTTTACTTTACTTTAATTAGTGGTCTTAATACAATGGGTTGCTATTGACACGCAAGAAAAATTCCACGATCTCTGAACCGCGACTTCGCGGGGGAACACTGTAACCCACTTCAACAACCAGCCTGTCTAGTGAAGACCTCATCCCCTGCAACTGCAGCAAGCTATCCTACGAATTTCCCACTTGTGGGACTAATAAAGGTTTATCTTATCTTAAGCCCAAGAGCTGGAGCACTACCACAAAGGGGCGAACAGTGAAATATTGCCCTAGGTAATATTGCCCGAGAGGAGTGTCTCACGGTGTGTCTCTCTAGGTATTAAAGGAGTGTCTCACGGTGTGTCTCTCTAGGTATTAAAGGAGTGTCTGTCCACATTCAGAGAAAACTGGTGATCAAGCCTGAACACATTGGCTGCAAAAGCGGATGCAACAACAACAGCAGGTCGTTCACTAACAGACTGGTATAGATGAGCACAGGTTTGTCTGATATCAGTACACTGTGAGTGTATGGCCAGCCAAGCTGACCTGTTGGTAAAGGGCATCTTTTGGGAACCACACAGAATGTCTTTAGCAGTGACTTGGCAGTGTCAGTGGAAATATGGACAGAGGTGCATATCTGAAATGTAGGAATGTCACACTGGTGCACTGCAGCTGGCAAAATCAGACGCCGGGATTTCTGCTTTTGCCACATGTCAAATCAGCACCTGACACTGGAGAGGCGTAGACAGTGGTGAAAGGAGAGATTGCTGAAAATGCACCACTGCAAAGCTTCTCAAAGGCCTGGATACAAGGCTTACTGTCCGTCAAGTTACGTGCCGCTATGAACAAAGCATCAGTCTTGCACGGCAGGTGAGAAGTCTAATTTTGGGGAAGCTGGTGACTTAGTGATTATGGCGTTGCCCCTGCGATCAGAAGGTTGTAGGTTCGAATTCCAGGACTGCTAGTGGCACCACTGAGGTACCCTTGAGAAAGTTACTGATGTGTGTCGCTCTGGATAAGAGCGTCTGCTAAACGCCATGAAAGTAAACGTGCCGTCCCCACACTCTGCTCCCCAGGCGCTGTGTTCCTGGCTGCCCACTGCTTCACTTGGTGAATGGGTTACATGGGAAGAAAGAATTTTGTGCTGTTCACACTGTGTGCTGTGATTCACGCATGACAAATGGTCACTTTACACTTTACTTTACACTTAAAGAACCTTGGGCTAAAGAAGCGTAAGGGTGATGTACAATTTAGCCCTAAGATCTAATGCGCTGAAGCAGCATGAACCACCTTCCTCTGAGACGGTTACATCCTCAGGCCTCTTGAAGACTCCCGTTCCTTTAATCACGTCAAACTGTGCTTGGAGTTATATAGCGGACTACTTTGGGACCCTTTCCTTGGTTGGGTTGAATAGGTCCCATCCTCACCCTGTCCTGAAAGGACCCCCAGTGCCATTATAAAGAAATTAGGGATCAAACACTTTATTAAAATACTTGTGCAGTGGATCTCAGGACCCAAGACCACAGCTAGAGAAAAGCGCAGAGTTGGTTGCAGGGGCAGGTTTAGGTGTATCAGTTGGGGATACATGTAGCACAGACATGGTCACATGGCGTAATATGAAATTAGGGATCTTCCCTAACTGGTCACACAAGGCATCAGTGTGTGGTTCTGCCAGGTTTCCACATCACAAAGTTCTGGTGGCAAATCGAGCTCAGTGTAGTCTCAGACCCACACAGTAGATTTAGTGGAGCATCTCAGTGCACCATCAGACCTATTCAACATGTTTGTCAGATCAGTTAGCCTGCGCCGATAAATATTGTGTATTCTTTTCCTTTTTGGGTTGCATTTTGGTTCAATTAGTATTTTTCACATAAAATCCTGGCACTTAAACCAAACCGGAAGTTATGTTTTTAATATTAGGTTAGTTTTCTTATAGGGGATGTCAGTTTGCCTGTAATTCAAATGCTGTCTGAATGCAATGTAACGCTTAACGTTCAGTATTGTCCTTTTTGTTTGCTTTTTCTTTTGAGTAATACGCTTTAATTAATGAGTCTGCCTTTATTATTAATCAGTTAATGTTAATGCGAGTTCGAGTGTATATAGGTTATTGAAAAGAGCTATACAAATTTAATTTATTGTCGTAATTTTTTATTAATTATAAATTTAGTTTAATAGACGCAAAAAAAAACCCCCAGAAACAAGTGTCTTCACACACACTCACAAGATCTGCCTGCTCTGAGACAATGATGTGTCTGGCTATTTCTCTGCCCCATCCTCTCTGGTTTCACTGCTGTTTTTGTTGTTTTTAAGCACAGAAGCGATGGCTCCTCAGCGGGACTGCACACAGCCGACTGGACAACACGTCAGCTCCAATATCATAATGACCACAAACAGCGCCTGAACAGGAAAGAAAGAGACTTTTATAAATATGCCCTCAGTCCACTGTCTAAGACTGCTAATACATGGGACACATGGATGGAACACACATACACACACACACACACACACACACACACACACACAGATCTGAATAATCATCCATAACTGAATTACATTACATGCATGAATGTGTGTGTGTTTGATGGATGCTATGCACTGAACACTTACTGTATATTTACAATTTTTTGATAAATCTAATTTGTACCCTGAATATAGCCAATCTGCCAAGACACGCCTGGTTCTTACCAGGCCCAGAACTAAATCATGAGTGAGGCATCCATGGGGCATCCAGGGTCGCAGGCGGTGCTGGAGCCTCTGCCAGCAGACATGGGGCAAAAAAAAAAGGGAAGAAACACACAAACAAACACACATTCACCCAAAAAGGTGTTTAACTGACACCTAGCCCAAACAGCCTCAGACCATTATCCCTCCTCCACCAAAATGTACCCTGTTTGCAGCATTTTCCTGGCATCCACCAAGCCCTGATCAGACTGC
Organism: Bryconaethiops microstoma; assembly: GCA_037577275.1. NCBI lineage: Eukaryota > Metazoa > Chordata > Actinopteri > Characiformes > Alestidae > Bryconaethiops > Bryconaethiops microstoma. Next base: position 10,905,760 of record JBBJLS010000032.1, on the reverse strand, counting down.
CAGATAAAGTGAAGCGTGATTTATCTGATGCTTAGAATTGATCTTTTGGTCATGATAACCCATTTCATGAAGCTCCTGACACAGTTCTTGTGCAGATGTTGCTTCTAGAGGCAGTTTGTACTGAGGATAGGGATTTTAATGCTCTACCTGCTTTTGCACTTGGTATCCCTGTGTGTTGTGTGTGTATATGAAGTGCTTGGAGTTAATGTCCTGGACAGCTCAAAGCGGGGGGCGGACGGTGAATGTTGGATGGTGAAACACTACTAGAAGTTCATCAAAGGTCATTATTGCCATTTAGTTTAAGAGAGAACGAGAGATTTGTTTTCTCTGAATTAAGTAAACGCTGCATCATTTCTCTAATTTTGATGTTTTGTCATTTGGAAATTAGGAGAAACATTGTCAGCAGTTCTGAAAAACTAAGGCAAAGCTGTTCAGTTCAATACTTGCAGCTATGAAAGATAAAACCTGAGAAACTGAAAATTTTCGCAGTGGTCTCATATTTTTTCCAGAGCTGTATGTATGTAAATAGTCGATATCTATGAACACTGTGAATAAATATATACTGGTACTGGTGCAGAGTCCTCAGCTGCCTGGTAGCAGCAGAATTCACTCTCCAAACCCTTGAGTGAAGAGCTACATATCGTAGAAGTGTTTATATTAAATGTTCACGATAGTAAAATAGTGGTAAATCTGAACTTTTCTTTGGGCACTATTTTGCCTCACAACGTCCTGCACGTATCCCTCCACCATGAATGGGTTTTAGGCCAAAAGCTTCTCAATACTGTTATAAAACAGTCTCAGGCTTCAGGCAATGCCTTCATAACCACTCATGTCTAAATGCTTTTAGCAGCATTAAACTCTTCAGACATCTGTTAAACATCATTACACTCTTCAGACATCTGTTAAACATCATCAAACATCTGTGTAACCTCCTGACCTTCTTTAACAATATGTTTCAGTTTGCTATGGTAACTGTGGTTGTTACTAGTTTGCTTACAGCTAAGTCACGATTCAGTCAATCTTCAAAATTCGTTTTGTCTTTAAATCCTTCTGTAATATTTGCAAAAACGTAAATTCTCCCATTGAATTGGTCAAGTCACTCAACCTCTCTCTATTTGGGCCGGTTCATACATTCTGCTTGGACCTCATTGATCACCACTTATTTTCTCAACTTCTGCAGCACAATTAGTCTCATTAACATACGGTTTTTGGCATATTTTTCTGGTTTTTTTTGTCAATTTTCTGTTTTCACGGCACAGTCTGGATCTTATTACCACTAGTAGAATGGTGCATTTCACACCAAACCATTCAATCGTAGCTACAATTATGCAGAAACTTTGAAAAATCGATAGAATTTCATTTTATAATAATGGCAAAATGCCGAGATTGGGGACCTCCACTTTCGAAATGAATTAGATTTATGAAACATTCTGCTCTTATCATATTTCACTCAGCTTCCATCAGAAATGAGCAGTTATTCCTGGAGATAATCCAATCAGATATCCTGCGGTCCAGCAGTGTTTGATGTATTGTTACACCACTGATATTTGGTGATATTGCTGGAAATGGACGAGGCGAGACGTGACATCTCCAACAATCGGCCGCGACCTATTCGCAGACAGTACGACCGGAAAACGCCTCTGAATTGCTTCTGATGATGAACGGCCAGGCATTTCCTAGAGCGGATCAGTGAATTATACAAGGCAGGAGAAGAATATGCAGTCAGCAAATAAACGTTAATGGAGCCACAATTACGGCTGCAGTCCGTGCGGCGCAGACAGGCTTCAGCCGCGACCGGCTTCTCCCGCGACCGCCCTGCTCCATGTGCACGCCAGCACAACCTCCAGACAGACGGTCTCATCCATATTTATCCCCTGTGACCAGTACCTCAATTTGTGTATTCAGAATTCACCATTCGGCTCATTTTAAACATTTTTCTTGTGGCATCCAAATCTCAACAGGACTGACCTCCAACACATGTCTCATAGAATTAGGGACTTCACTATTGATTATATTACTATTAATTATATTAATAAACTGATTATGCTGGTGATCTGGTGATCACTTTAAGATACATCCAGTGGGAGCCCCTGTCTGTCTGTCTGTCTGTCTGTCTGTCTGTCTATCTATCTCTCTATTTATCTATATATCTGTTTAATGTGGAGTGACTAAGTGAAAAAGACTTTTGCACAGTACTGATCTATGAATGTATGTATGGTGTGAAATACTCTTTTCTACAGAATTGTTCACAGTGGTGGTGAATGGAACCAGACGTCTGATTTTAATGCGTCTAGTGTAATGTCTGTAAAAGCTCCGCTCACATAAATTAATTGTGTGAAATGCTTACAAAAGCACCGCCTGGTGCCTGAGGTACTGTTTTACGACCACTTTGAGGAACGTTTGGCAAAAATAGAGTGTCGAAATCCATTCATGATGGGGGGATACATGCAAAATACCTTTTCAGACCTACTTTATCATCAATACCGTCATTCCATGTAGGCTCCCAGGTGCGTTTTACAGGTTAATGAAACAGCTGTATTTGTGTTGTAGGTGTGGCTCCCCTTTCCATTCACCACCACTGTGAAGAAATCACAGTCGCTAAGTTTCTCTACAATGAACCATTCTGCACACCAAACCCACCAAACATCTAAACCTCTGCATTCTAATGAAATAAAAAAAACAGTAAAGCATCTTTTAAAATGAATAACAAAGCATGCATAAAAAAACTAGGAGGCCTCAATTATTAATTAGACTCTGTTTCCTAGTGTAAGAGCAACTTAGAGTGTACGGATGAAACAAAACGAAGTGTGACGAATGAGCACTTCTTAATATCACTGTAGATCTGAATTCTGACCCTGTAATGGTTCAGTTCTGATGAAAAGTGAAGCTTTTAAGTGCAGATTTACTCACACACTCATTTGCCTAAACGAGACGTTCCGTCCTAAACGATTTGACATAAAGAAGCTGAAAAAGCAGCCGAGCTCTTAAGGCTGATTTGTATTCAGCCACCCGACAGCAAAAAGCTTCCCAACGACTTTCTGCTGTCGCCCCTCAGCCGACACAAAGCGGGCCTGAGCTGCACTTTAGAGCGCCGGGCACAAACACTGTCACCGGCACAAACAGCAGCAGCGTTTCACCGCGGCAGCGGCCAGCAGCGCGCAGTTTCATGCAAAGCATTTCTTATAGAAACACAGAAAATGCGCGAAAAGTGTTCCTTCTAAATTTTCAATGCATATGACATCTCTGTGTGTGTACGATAAAAAATGGATCAAAGCGTGATCTACGCGTATACGGTCTTGTTCGGCGGGGAAAAGAGTTTTCTTCACATTTTAATCATTTTTTTTTTTTCTTTCATTTTTTGACACAAAAAACGAGAACGCTCGAACCTGTTAATATTAAATGTGTATCAATATGTAATTTATTACGTAACTACCTATATAATTCAGTGACTGTATAATTCAGTGACTGGCTCATAAATACCAAAACACACACAAAAAAAAGGAAATGTCATACGACTACCATAAAACTCATTTCTCTATATATTATAATATTAGAATCACCTCTAGGGGATTCTAGTAGTACATTAACACCAACTAAATTTTATTGTGTGTGTGTGTGTGTGGTTTGTTTGTTTGTTTGTGTGGGTAGGTATATATATATATATATATATAATTACAGTAAACCCCCGAAATTCACGTGGGTTATGTTCCAAGAGCACCCGCCAATTGTGAAAAAACGCTTTGTGATGTGGTAAAAAATTGCCTAAAAATGCCTATTTTTATCGTATAACCCCTAAATATGCCCCCGAATATGCTCCCAAAACACTTTTTCATTTTAAACTCAGTTTAATACATCACCCTTAAAGAAAATGTGAAGGTAAACCCATATCTGTACTGTACAGTTTACACTGAACTCTGCAGTGCTAGAATGTAAATACTGATGTTACCCCTGTATAGACTGGACTGGAATTCATGCAGCGTGTTTTTTTTGGTATAAGCAGGTAAATACAGTAATAAATTCATTTAATTTACAGTAAAATATAATACAGTAAACTGTATGGGTAATCACCAACAGTGATATTGATTGATCATGAGGATTTACAGTTCACTGATCATGAGGATTTACATCTTTTCTTCAGGCGCTTCAGGAGGAGTCGTATTGTAGTGACCGCCGGTTAAAGCAGACACCGGACAGCGACTCGCTCATCGGCCACGCCCACACTCACACCATGCATGTAGGAACTCGTACATTTTTTCTGGAGCTTAGGTTCATTTCCAGAAGCCTCAGAAGGTCCAGGGCGTTTGGGGGCATCTTAGGACTTTAAGAAGAACAAAACGAAAAACAGGAGAACACGAGGCAGCAATATACGGTTACTTTGTGTCTCTCGACAGTACTAAAAAATGTATACCGTTATAATTTATATGGAAATTTACCTGAGTTTAGTGAATAATATTTGTTCTTATTTATTCACCACTAAAATGTGTAAAAAATTATTATATATATATATATATATATATATATTGGCAAGAAAAAAGCTAAACTGCCATGAATTTGTGGGGGTTTCAGCAAACAATTACTAGTTTGGCTCTATGAAAAAATCTGCAAACGACTGAAGCCACGAATTCTGAACCGTGAATCTGCAGAGAACCACTGTATATGTGTGTGTGTGTGTGTGTGTGTGTGTGTGTGTGTGTGTGTGTGTGTGTGTGTGTGTGTGTACACACAATACAGGCCAGAATCATTGGATCAGACATCGGAAAAGCCTGAATGATCATTTAATGCTAACTCAACTTTGAGCACCACACTGCCAAGAAAAACACACAGATAGTAAGACAGTCCAGCAGCAGGGCTCCGTCCCAATTGGCTCCCTTCTCCCTACATAGTGCACTTAAAATACAGACTCCTGCACAGTGTAGAACCCGTCTAACACAGAGCCGCTGGAGACTCAGCCACAGTGCCCTCTAGAGGAAGTAGGGAGTCGTTTTCGTTTCAGACAGAAGCGCTATCAATAGCTTAGTTGATGAAGAGAGGGAAAAATCAGTTTTAGTATCGGACATGGAAAAGTGGTATCATGTCACTCCTATTATTTTTTTGAGCTCCTAGCAATCGGCATTGTAATTATTTATATAGCGACGTAATTACATTTGAATAGTAAAGCAAAATGCATTGACCTGGTCAACCACGGCTAACTTGAATGAGACTCTTAGTCTTCATCTAGACTTTTCAGGAGTGGTAAAGCAACACTACTGTGCATCTACTTATTCCTTTTCCCAGCAGCACATCCTGCTCTTCCTGGCTTGCTGAGCAGCTTCTACAGACCCGTTGGCTCTCGGCAAGAAGCTGCTACAGTACGGAGCAGGAGGCAATTTACAATAATGACATAAACTCAGGCCAAACCACATGGCCCCTGCCGCCTCAGGCAAACAGCAGCTCTGGGCTTGCTGCATGTGTGTGTGTGTGTGTGTGTGTGTGTGTGTGTGTGTGTGTGTGTGTGTGCGCGCGCTGTGTTTTACTCTCTTGATGGGGGCAAAATATCCGCATGACGACAGGAAGACATGAACATTCGGGGACTGCGGGAACATTTAA
>JBBJLS010000032.1:10858379-10872960 GCA_037577275.1 Bryconaethiops microstoma | reverse complement strand
TCTCTCTCTCTCTCTCTCTCCCTCTCTCTCTCTCTCTCTCTCTCTCTCTCTCTCCCTCTCTCTCTCTCTCTCTCTCTCTCTCTGTTTCTCTGTTTGTTTTTTGGGTTTTTTTTGCAGGCTGACTAAATGCGGCATTCCAGTGGACACAACCTCGAGAAAAACAATTACTACCTGAGTAGAATGTCTGTCAGATCCCTCCCTGTTCCTGAAACATGCCTTTCTCAAGACTTATTAGACTTAAGACTGAATAAAACTGCAAACCTGCAGGAGTCTCTGCATGAATGAGGTTCTGTCGATGTTCTGAACACCCTCTGCAGAGATACATTTCTGGACATTCTGGACATTGGGTTTAAGTGTTAACTTGTCATCTCAGCTACATGCATGTGTACAGTGAGTTATATAGATATAAGCTCTGAACTTTTAGTGACAGTTTAATAAAAGGGGTCATTTTTCACCTCCAGAAATGCTCAATACTGCATCAGCAGTCGAGTGGAGAACAAACGATACTGGAATGTCATTGTGTTCTTTATTTGTGTAAATGATCAGCAGCAGTTCTGTATATTAATACGCAGTTACTTTATTTGCTGAATTTGACATATTAGAAAAATAAAAAATGAAACGTGGCTTGTTTCTTCTCGTTTAGTATTTCCATGCTTATAAAGTACTTTGTGTTGAGTAGAAAAACCTGATTTCTATTCTCCTGCCCGTTCACCGCTGTTTTAACTACTGCTGTATTTCAGGCACTGTCGTGGGCTAGTCTGAACACAGCGCCAACTAGTGGATTTATTAACCAGTTGGCCCAGTGGTTCTCAAACTGGTCTACAGGGACTTCACAAAGGTCCAGTGGTTCTCAAACTGGTCTACAGGGACTTCACAAAGGTCCACCCAACAGAGCAAAAATGTGGACCATATGGTGGTCCTGAAGGACAAATTTGAGAATGAGTTGTCTAGTTTAATAATGTCGAGTGTCCGCTAGCGATGCACAATGATACGGAATCATATTGATGTTGGTAGATAATTGCTTTAGAGAGATGCCTGGATTTGTCTGATAGTTTAAAAAGATATTTAATGTATTGAATTAAAGCATTGTACTTCATTTGTAAGCCTACAGGAATATATGTTATATTTCGCTCCAATTCACGTAGATGTTGTCTCAGTTTCTCCTTTATAAATATTTCTATACAAAATTGGGCGACATGTACATGAAAAATATTGAATATCAACGTGGACCCACAGTTTTCATATGGGTCCACCACCGGTATCCGTGTCATCAAATCTAATCTCGGTCAAAATGATGCAGGATAGTCTATAACCGTGCATCAGTATTGATTCATATGTGTACTGGGTCACATCACAGTTGCGGCATGATCTTAGTTATGGTTTTAGGTCAGAATAAAGTGAGCTTTTTAGTTCTGAATGTCCTCGAGGCATTGCTTTAGGTCAAGCTTTTCCTTACGCCGTGTTCACAAAGCGTGTAAAGCGCTTTATTTTTTAAACAGATGTTAGTAGTCACTGGTAGCTTTGGTTTCTAGATTCCTGGGACTTTAAAATACTGTCTGACTTTAAGATATGAACAGAGATTGTTGTAGTTCTGAGATGTGCTGCTGTCATGTCCTTGAGCGCAGGGTTTAATCTAATTTTCTCCAGTTCAGTAGCAGGCTGCGGACCCCAGGCTGGTGATTTTACACTCCCCTGTTAGTGGACGAGGATTCTCAGTCAGAAAGCCGGCGGTAGGCAGCACAGTCAGACCATTCTTCTTCTTTGACTCAACAGCGTTTTGTCTCCCTCAATAGCCGGTGGGCAGATTTGCCCCCCACCTTCACCTCAACCCCCTTTCGCTTCGATATCCAGCCTATGGAATGACCTGGACTCCATCAGCTAATTAGCTTCAGTTAATTTCAAAAGAAAATCTGTTTCTTTTTTTTTTTTTTTCTCCTATTCATACATCCTTGCAGGCCTGACTGAATGAAGCATAGCATTTTTATTCCATGAATTGAGCTTGGGATCAATGAGATTACTCTCAAGGTCAGACTGCACTGAATCAGTTGCTGTTGTACTGGATTGGGTTCAATACAGCAAAGCTAACAGCATCGTTAGCATCAGCAACATGAAAGACAGTTAAAGAGACAATTTAATCAGAACGAGATCTCAGATCTTCTTAATGGCAACTTTCCTCAAGAAAATTTTCCACCGTTTTTCCAAATTTCTGCATAATTTCAGTGGTTTAGATATAAACAAGTCATTCAGGGTGAGTTTGACGTTTATTGTTGATAAACTTGCCAACCCAGATTTCTTTATAGTGGTGGTGAATGGAGCCAAACGTCTCCAACACAAATATAGTCATGACTTTTACTCTCCAAAGCCACCAGTGAATCTACACGTTTTCTGAGTGTTTATATGGTAATTTTATGTGGTAATTTTCTCCAAAATAGAGCATTTTACACCAAAGTACCCAAACCATCTTTAGAATTTAATTATGCAGGAATTTCTAAAAATCTATATCCAGAACAGATTAAAAGGGAACTCTGCATAATTCAGTGGTTTAGATGTAAACGTGGTGGTGGAACCTAGTGGGTAGGATACTTTCCTCTGGCCTGAGAGGTCATGGGTTTGAATCCTACCACCACTGGGTTCTTGAGCAAGACCCAAGTTGCTCCCGGGAGACTGCCCCCTGTAGGTAGGGAATGGAACGTTTATTGAAGATAAACTTGCCAACATTCTTTACAGTGGTGGCAAATGGAACCAGGGGTCTCGATTTTTGCAACACAAATCTAATAATTTTATTTACCATCCAAACCCACCAGTGAACCTAGATGTGTCTTCTGAGTGTTTATAGGGAATATTAATGATGGTAAAATGGTAGGAAATTTGTTTGCGTGACTGTCTGAGCGGGTGCGGTCACTCTCTTGGGTTTAAGTGTTTGGAAACAGTACAGAGACCAAGTTCTTGTCAGAAGTTGCCCTCTTGGGCTTGACGAGGACCAGCTTATACCTCCCTAAGCCTGTGCCATCCCTGTGCCAGCTATTTTTCTGCCAAAACAGTGTTCTGGACGACTCTCTGAAACTGACCCAAATCTTCAGCCCTCGCATGGTTGGTAACAGGCCGAGCAGGTGCAGTGAAATGGTAGTAAATCTGAAAAAGACGTTTTCTTTGAGGTGGTGTACTTCTGCACCATAAATAAATTATGAAAATACATTTTAGGCCAAACTCTAACACTCAGTGCACTCATAACCATTTCATGCAATGAATTTTTGTCAGGGAACTTTTATACGACTCAGACGTCTGGTTCCATTCACCACCACTGAACAATTCTGACTTGGAAACTTTCTTCCAAACAGAGCGTTGTAATGAGATTTCTTTTTGATGAGAATTTTTTGCAAGTGACTTAGAAGCTTTAGGAGCTACAGGATTTTGATATGACTGTGACTAGTAGCAGAAAAGTTCAAGATGTGATCCAGCTTTCAAGTTCTGATGGTAATCCTTATCAATGACTTCAGAAGTTACTGAAAATTAATTTGTAAAGTAATTAATATGAAAAGTTTTTTTTTTTTCCTTCCATCCCCTTCAGATTTGGACAAGGATCATCCGAAGAGCGAGGGGGGCGTGGTCTGGAGAGTGACAGGCGGCCTGTTCAACCTGACCAAAGGAGCCGTGGGGGCCACCCTTGGGGGCGTGGCCTGGGTGGGCAGCAAAAGCTTTGAATTGACCAAAACGGCCGTGACGAGCGTCCCGGCGGCCGGCGTGGGATTGGTCAAGGGCAGTGTTTCCGTGGTAACGGGCGGGGTGGGGGCGGTGGGGTCAGCGGTTGCTGGTAAAGTGACTTCGAAGAAAAAAGACAAGTCCGATTAGATCGGCTAGCGGCTTCTGTTCGCTTTGATGTATCCGTTACTGTCTGAGCGGGTGCGGTCACTCTCTTGGGTTTAAGTGTTTGGAAACAGTACAGAGACCAAGTTCTGGTCAGAAGTTGCCCTCTTGTGCTCGACGAGAACCAGCTTATACCTCCCTAAACCTGCTAGCACTAGAGGAGAAACCGCAGAATTCGCCTCAGTGGCACAAACGGGCAACTTCTGCCATAAATTGCTACTTCTGATGTGTGTTTGACCTTTGGGATCTCATGCTTTCTTTGTCTGGTTGTTTTTGTTTGTTTGTCTGTTCATTTATTTAACAGCTGAGGGATGGGACTGTATGTCTGCACGTGGAAGGGAGACATACATACATACACACACTTCCATTCATTTACATGATACGAAAATGAGACCAGCCAGGGTGAAACTGTAAGTATTATTTAAGGCTTTACGCCCACAGCAGCGGGGAATTTGTGGTTCCTCTAATTTAGCACACCTGATTCAACCCCTCATCTAATTATCAAACCCGCGGTGAGCTGAGTCAGCAGGGAGAAGTGTGAGAAGCTCAGAAAACCCCAGGACTGGGATTGCAAATTGCTTTAATCAAGGCTGAGTGACCTCCTACAGCAAGGCAACAGTTCCTACTAACATACCCCTAATATCTCACATCTCGAGTCAGGCTTATTAACAGAAAGTGGCATCTGTACTAGACATGGTTATTCTTATTTCTCTTGATGGAAAAGGGTTTTGTTGATACACTGCATTCTTAAAATTAAAATGAAAGCTTCCAAAAGGGTTCTTCTGAGCAATGCCATAGAAAAACCGCAGGAATTCCACCTGTTTTTCCTCCATTTCTGCATAATTAAATGGTTAAAAGTGGTAAACAAAGCAATTCCGACAGTTTAGTGAGAAATACTCTGTTTTGAAGAAAGAATTGTTCACTTTGGTGATGAATGGAACCAAACGTCTGAAGCGCTCCCTCATATATGAAATGGTCATGAAAGCGCTGCCTGTTGCCCAAGATTTTATGATGGTTTTGAAAACGTAAAACCTATTTTTTTTAAAACGCATTCATGGTGAAGTGATGCATGCAGGGCGTTGTGAGGCGAAACCGTCCCCCAGAGACCACCTATTTATTACCACTATTTTACCCTCATCAACATTCCTTATAAACACTCGGAAGACACTCGTAGATTCACTGGTGGGTTTGGAGGGTAAATAAAATGACGTTTGGTTCCATTCACCGCCACTGTAGTTAAATCGGACTTGGTGAGTTGGTCTAGTTTCACACTCCTGAATGTTTAGTGTCTTCATTCCTGATATGTTCTCAGATTTGCAGTTCTGAGGAGTTTCCCGTTGCACCATGAGATGCAGGAAAGATCTGTCAGGTTATGCTGACGTCACACTGTATGAAAAGAAAACTCCGCCCCAGTCCAGAAAGCGCTTTTTTTTTTTTTAAACTGTTTTATTACTTTAAAGTGGTAGAGGCTTTGTTAGCAGAGAAATTTGATTTGAGATTATTCGATCAAACAGCTCTTTAGTCCAGTTTTATTTGCCCTGAGAAACCAGCCCTCCTGCAATGCGTCAACACGACTTGTATCATAATATTTGCCGACAGAAAGGTGATGTTGGATCTGATGTAGTTTACGTGCCTCCATTTGTCATAAAGGTTGAGAGCAGGGGAGAACAAAGCCGGTCCTGGAGGGCGGACGTCCAGCACCGTTTATTAGTTTCATTAAACACTCTAGACGGACCAGCAGTGTTTGAGCAGGGACCCGCCCGGCGGTGCTAGACGCCGGCCCTGCAGAACCAGATTTGGTCAAGAGAGTTTGACCATGACCTTCTTAGTGTTCAGAAACACTTCAGATGCACCACCGATGTATTCTCTCCCTCTCGCATCCGTTCTTTGCAGTTTACGTGATTACACTAGACGACGTGTACGTGGAAGTTACACAACCTGTCCTTCTTTTTTTTTTTTTTTTGCTCCATTTATTTCACTGATATGTGTGTTTGTTCTGTTTCACTCTGACTCTTCGCTTGGCATGGTATCCCTGAATACTGGTGCAGTGCATGCTTCTAGCTGTAGGCTTCTCCACACTGTGTGCTGTTCAGTTTGTGTGTGTCACGATTCATCTTCACGATTTCGCTGGGTGACCTGTTGTCCTGGAGACTCTGTTACTATAAACTGGACTTTGGGGGAAAAAAAAAAAAAAAAGTAGATTTTTGTCTATTATAGAACTATTTTTGCTAAATTGACGCTGTATTCTACAATTAAAGCAATTCTGAATTTTAGAAATGTGTTGTGGTGTTTTTATTGTGTTTTGGTCTTACTCATACTTTAAAAAAATCTCGAAAAATGTTGAAAACCTGATTAAAAACCACTTTGAAGACCCAATCAGATTTTTGTTACTTTTCAACAGTCACGTTTTACAAGGCATGCTATATAAATGTTAAAGAGCCAATATCGTACAACTTTCCTTGTATTTTAGTTTTTATTAAATTTAGTTAATGAACTTTAATGAAGTAGAATTATCATTCATTTTAACATGACCGCTCTCTTATCCCTTAGAATTAAACCGGGTTAAAAGACTAATATGTGTAAATGACACCACTATTCCACTACAACGTTGGTGTCATTTCTGTACTGAAAATGACCGCCCAATAAATTGCAGCCTGCTTCACTGGTGGTCCTGGGGGGGCCTGACTTTTGATAAAGCGGGGGGCTAACCAGTAATGTAGAGAAAGAGATGGACTACAGTCTGTGCGTCTGTATTTTCTGTGGAGCTGATAAACTGAACAGTGAGTTCAGATAAAAGGCTAATGTCTAGTTTAGAGTAGGCAAACGAGTCACAAAATTTTTACAAAACGAGCAGGTATTTCAGCTTTATTTCAGTATATAACTGTTTGTTAGTCTGTTTCTATTTCAGAAAAGTGATGAGAAGTTGGTTTGCCATCATATGGGCCCTTTAATGTGAGATGAAGCTGAACATGGATCTGAACTGGGTGTTTGCTTTTTCCCCTCAGTTTAAAAATCCAAATATTTGTCAGTTTACTTTGGCACTCAAATGACATTAAAATTACTGCGAAGTGAGGTTCCGGGTAATCTGAATGATGACACGACACTGGTGCAGCTTGGAAGGTCAGGAAATACATTTAAAAAGAAGGAATACCTATTACATGAACATACATATCAAATGTGTACAAAATGAGCTTCGTTTTCTAATGCGGATCTATTAATCTGATCACTGGACTGAACTGAATAAGACTCAGAAATCAAGACTGGCTGCAACATTCACAAGTTTATTGCATGGTGTTACCGTTTCAGACCTCTGTTTAGCGTATATGTGTGGTTTCTGCAGAATAGTATTTGGTCCTTCACCCACAACCCTTCACCTTTTTTCAAGGAAACAGCCAGAACACAGCGGAGCTCATTATCCAGATGCTGCTTGTCACTAAGTATAATTAGCATGTTGGTCGTTTTCCTCCTGATCATGTTTTACTGCCGTCAAGCTGAAGATCTCTCAGTATTTTGGTTTGTTTTGTTGTTGTGCTGTTCGGCAAGTGTGACTGCGAGTGAGCATCCCATCTTTAGTGCAAATCTGTTCAGAATGAAGTCAAATTAAGGCAACGGTAGGAATGTAGAAAAATAGTTGTGCGATTCTTTTGCTTACAAAAAAGGTACAAACGTTTTGTCCTCCACGACCGAGACGGACATGTTTCTGAGCTCCTCGGGCGAGTTCACGAGTCTGTAGCCCAGCTCCTCCAGGACTTGCTGGCAGACGGTTTGCGTGTGATCAACGATCTCAGGCGACAGCTTGAGCCTCCAGCTCTCGGCGGTGGCGGCCGAGTCCCTCACCGTGCCATACTTGTGCTTGGCCGAGACGTCGTTGCTGCCTCTGGTGTTGTTTCGGATCCACTCCTCCACGCTCTTCTCCATGGAGAAGCCCAGAAAGTCGTAGATTTCCTTGGTCTTCTGGAGCGGGTTGCGGGCCAGGTCCTCGTACCTCACCAGCATGTACCTGCCCCGGAGCCAGGGGAGCCGGCTGGAGCCGGTGGTGATGGAGTGGAGGATGTCCTCACACACGGTGCTGAGCTGGGTCAGGTCCAGGTTGTAGGGCTTGCGTCCGGTGGCCCTCCAGATCCTCCAGAGCCTGTAGGTGTCCCGGAACGTCTCGATGCGCGACGACAGTATACCTCGTGGGTCCCTGACCAGCTGGATGACCTTGAGGTTCAGTCGAGGGTCCTCTATGAGCACTCGGAGGTCACCTATCTCCGGGATCCGCACAGTTTTAATGGCCACGTGGCGTCTCTCTCTGCAGGACTCGGCCGCCAGGGTCAGATTGAGGGAGGCGCATTTGCGGATGCATTCGCCCTCGTCAATGTACGCCTCGCTGGGGCTGAAAGCGTCGCAGACCGGCGCCGAGCAGAGGGCCTTGCTGGCCCCTCGGCGGAACAGCTTGTCCGTGGTGTGGTTTGCGGGCTGGGGCTTGATGTAGCTTTCTAGGAAATAGAGGTCGCAGTCATATAAGCTCCGCAAGAGGTCCCGGCTGGCCCCCAGCATCACCCTGCGGTCGGCCAGGTTCCTGCTGTGGGTGAAGTGAGGGATCAGGGTGGTCTGGACGTGGTAAAGGGGCTCAAACAGGTAGAAAATATCCGAATGCTGGTTGAAAAGCTGCCCCACGAAAGATGACCCACTGCGAGTTGTGGCCAGGATGAGGATGTGAGTTTTCCTGGAGTTGTTGTAAAAGAAATAAGGGAATTCGTCACACAAGCCCCCGAAAGCGTCCGCCTCCAGCCCCGGGCTGCAGTTCAGAACGTTTGGGACCGGGCATATCTGGAACTGCTTGCCAGTCAACGTCCTGATCGCTGTGTACTGGATGGCGATCGACGCCAAGCCTAACAGAATCACAGCCTTCCAGGAACATTGCATGGCTGAGTAACTTCATTTAGATGATGCTTGCTGATTTGATGCCCATCGGCGAAGGGACGACTGAGGAGGAGGTAAAAAAAAAAAACAGAAGGCGTCAATGAGATTTCATTCATTCACAAACTAACCCAAAAAAGATCTGCCACAACCAGAAAAGCTCTGTAGAAAGACAAACATGTATCGAACATGAAAGTAATTGTAATACATATTCGAGAGGTCATCTGGGTTTGCATTATAACTTAAACTCAGTTAACCTTATGAATGGTTTTTTAATTGGTTTGCTTGGCTTTTTCTCTGTGGATCTATGAATCATTCGTTTCTGTGGAAGAGCTGTTCTTTAAAGAATATGTTTGATACTCTAAGCAAAAACAAAAGGTTCTTTGAGTTCTAATCATAGCAGAACCCATTTCTGGTTATATAAGAAAATGATTTTTTTCCCCATTTTTGTATATAGATAGATGGAGATTTTATATATATATAAAATGAGAGAGAGAGAATGAGAATCTATGCAGTATCTACACAGCATGTTTTATTACAGAACTAATGCAGAAAATTAAACATCACTACAGTAAAATGAGTCGAGGTCTTTCAAGCTGGTTTGGTTCCAGAGGCTTGCAGCCATGGCACAGTTTTGTTCAGATCCACCACCAGCCCTCCAGATTAAACTTAATGAGACATTAATTAACCAAACCAGGCAGTGGATGAACACTGATCTTTAATTAATACTGATCTTCCTTACAAAGAGATCTGGAGACATTTAAGCAAATACACGAACAGGCACTCAACCCTTGCTTACTATTAATACTAATATTCATATTTTTTCCCAGCAAGACCCAGTTTAGCACTTTTTCAAACATACACTTTTTTTTTTTTAAATTGAATGTCCTTGTGTGCCTAAATAAATCAGTACATTGATCCATACATTTATCATCGCTACCGATTACATTATATCCAACGGTTTATTATCGAAATGACTGAATGTAACATATAAAACGGAAACAAAGCTACACCAGGGTCCTGGAGGTCCACCAAAAATGTAGTATGGACCATTTAATTAACACACGGAGACAAAAAATCGAAGAAGATCTTGGAGCTGGATGCACACTGAAGCACCTGTGGAGAACGAGCTCGCGCCGCACCAGGTTTAGTGGAACGAGCCCGTCCTCGTGCTTGCATGTGCATATTTGATGGTTATCAATGCATAACAGGATTCACTGGAAGTGTGATGTTTGTTTCACTGGAGAGGGGTGAATATAAGCAAGACAGTATTTGAATAAAATAAATATAACTGCATCTGAGGGCGCGAGACATCTGCACGCAGCAAGACAACAAAGCAGAAACATCATCAGAAGATGCGTCTGGAGGATAAATCGTGCAATAATAACCTTTCACTTGCCTTGTTCAGCAAACACGGTGCTGTTTTCCTGCAAAGCCCCAGTCATTCTCACGGGGTTACCATCAGGAGGTATCACCTCAAAGGAGAGGCGGGCGAGCTCGCGCGTGATCCATTCTCTCGATCCGAAAACAAACGCGTGTGTCTGATGGAGAGTCACTTCACACGCGGAACGAAACGTCTCTGCTCCAAATCCGTGGAGAAATAAAACTCAAATTTTTAAAATATAGGAAAAAAAAACCCCAGCGTTTCTATAATAAAGGCGCTGGGAGCGAGAGTGCCACGCGCCGTCTGCCCGAGCCTTTGATCTTTGAGTGCACGCGCGCAAAAGATTCCGGTCGTGTGCGGAGAGAGCGCGCGAGCTCCGTGTGTACTCGTGAAAGACTCGTTCCGATGAACCGATTCTTTTTGAGCGAATCTCGATTCTTTTTGAGCGAAATGAGTCTTAAAACGAACCAGACATTTTAGAGCAATTCTTACAGCAGAGCTGATTTCCAGAAATGGAACCACAATTGATACTGTGCGGAATCCTTAATCATTAAGAGGAACCAAGACTAAAAAAAAAACGCACTAAACTGTGGGGGAAAATCACTGAAAAGAAGCAACACCAAGAGGAACCAAGACTCGTGAGGAAAAACCTGACAAGGAGCATGAAGAGGAGCCACTGTAGGAACCAAGACTCAAAATGAAACAACCACAAGAGCCTAAGGAAGAATCATTAAAGGTGAACCAAGTCTTAAAAGTAGAAAAAATCCCTAAGATCTGTGGAAAAAGCACTGGAATTAACCAAAACCATGATTATGAAACTCAGAGAAGAACCAAGACTCATGAGGAAAAACTGCCTCCACTGTGGGGACCAAGACACAAGAAAACTCCCTGAACTGTGAGGGAAAAGCACTGAAAAAAAAACAAAACTACCTAAAAGCAACACTAAGAGGAACCAAGACTCATGAGGAAAAACTGCCTAAAATGTGAAGGGGTAAGCACTGAAAAAATACTGCCTAAGAACATGATTATGAATAATTATTTTTTATTATTATTATTATTGTTGTTGTTGTTGTTTTTGTTGTTGTTGTTGTTACTATCATGGTCATTATAATATTAATAATAAAAAGAAAAGAAGAAGACTAACATCTGCCTAAAATGTGAGGAAGAAATAATCAGAGGAACCGTTGCTTATTAGGAGAAACTCCATATGATCATTAAGATGAACCATCGAGAGAAACCAAGACTTGGAATGAGAAACACCATAAGAACACAAGAAAACCACTGAGAGAAGCCAAGACTCATAAGGAGAGAACATGAGGAAAAACGGCCTCAGAGCGTGGAAAGAACCCACTGCGGAAACTTGGAAGCATAAGAGCTTATGGATGAGCTATTTCTACTCAAAAGCAGAACCAAATCCCTAAAATGTGAGGAAGAAACACTCAGAAGAACCAAAACTAGAAAGGAGAAACTCTATAAGAACATGAGGAGGAATCACTGAGAGAAACCAAAAGTTAAACGGAAAAACTGACAAAGAACATGTAGAAGAACCAGTGAGAGAAACTAAGATTCATAAGGAGAAACTCCGTTATAACATGAGGCTTATAAGGAGAACCCCTAGAAGAACATGAGGAAGAACCACAGAGAGAAACCAAGGCTCAAAAGGAGAACCCCCAGAAGAACATGAGGAAGAACCACAGAGAGAAACCAAGGCTCAAAAGGAGAACCCCCAGAAGAACATGAGGAGAGCATGACTCATTAAGAAAGACTTCTTAAGAACACAAGGATGAACCAAGAGTGAGAAACCAGGACTTTAAAGGAAAACTCCTCATGAGTATAAGGAAGAATAATTGAGAGAATCAAACCCTCAAAAGAACACAAGGAAGAACCACTGAGTGCAACCAAGTTTCATGAGAAGGAACTCCATAAGAACACGAGGAAGATCCGTGGTGAGAAACCAGGACTCATGAACTAAAACTTCATAAGAACACAAGGATGAGCCACTCATAATAAAAAAAGGCTTTAAAGGAAAACTCCCCATGAGCAGAAGTGGTAGCAGATAGAACTTCTATTCTTGTAAGAAGGAGCAGTGGAGGGCCGAAGCCTTCAATACTCAGTGATACAGAATCTTCTCAGCCCTTTTATAGGACTTTGATAGACATCTTACACAATATGATTATTTTGAGAAAAAGGTAAGATCGTAAGTGTTGGGTTTGTCGGGGCTGCCAGTCTTGCTGAACTTTCACTTCTGCATTTTATGTAGAAAGAACATGATCCAATGTCCCTTACAAATAAACACATGTATACATCATGTACCATAGATTAATTTTGGATCATGCTACATTTTCTTGCAAACTTTAAGGAAGAATAATAGAGAGAACCAAGACTCGAAAGGAGAAACTCTGAAAGAACATATTACCACTGATAATAAACCAAGGAAAACTCCCCATGAGGAACAATAATTATGAGAACAAGGACTGGAAGGAGACCTTCGCTCTTCTGGCTCTACACACTATGTTATTCTGAAAGATCCAAATTTACATGCAGGATTAAACCGACACTCTGAGATCATTTGGAGGATCCACGGAGGTCCGTCAAAGTCTGTTAGAAATGTTATGGTGGACTGCTGTGTGGCAGACATTTGCAGAACGTTGACTGTGACATTTTCTCTCTGAGCTCTGTGGTTGATCTTTCTGTTGCATGTCTGCCTCCATCAGTGAGAACATGGGAGGCGAGTGGATTATGGACTGGATGAAAAAAGACCGAAGGGATTTGTGAATCAGTGAATCGATCTGTCGCATGTTCGATTCACTGAATCGGTTCGTTAGAACTGAATCGAGTTTTTCCACAAAAAAGCATTCGAGGCTACTGTCAATTATGACAGTTATTTTTTCCCCCACCCCTATTCAGATAAGCGCACACCCACCTCGCGTTATGATTGGCTAGTCTTGTCCGTTCCGGCGCCAGGATTAGCTGAACCGTTTGTCACTCATAAAGAGTATGCAGATTCGGGGCGGGGCTTCACTGAAAACGGGCGGGAAAAGAAAAACCACGTCAAAAGAAGCGCGAGAAATTTGAGGTAGTTTTTTTTGTTTCGTTTCAGCACAGATTTGATCATGAAAATAAAACCAGATGAAAAATTACCAGTTAAAAGCAGCACCATAACTGGTTGGTGCTAACAGACTATTTAAAAAAAACATTTTTAAACTCTTTATTTGATTTGTAGCTCAAAATACACATTTAAGTCGGCTGGGCAGGCTAGGAAAGCTAGCAGGCTAACACTCCAGCAATATTTATTTACAGAAGAGGTTGCTTAAACTGAAATATACAAACTAAAGTTGATAAAAATCATGTTAACTGCAGCCTGTACACACCTTCTGATGTCTGGATTTAAACTAGAGCTAGCTTTAAATTCAAATATGACTTGATCTTAACATAATGGTACAGCAGAAATGAACATTATCATAGAAATATTTTTAAAAAACATTGAATTTACATAGATTTCTACACTAAACATTGCTGTATAGAAGCATACTATGACTGTACTTATTATGCATATTATGACTGTACTTACCAGTCAGTGTAAATAAAACTAAAAAATGAATTCTAGTTAGTTTGTGTAGGGTAAATAGGTTTTTTTTGGCTCACGTTTCTCTTGTCTGATTTGTTATAAACACTGGATCACCGCAGTGATAAAGTTTATTTATGTTTTATTTATTCTCCCATTTCTGATGGGAGTTAATAGTGTTTAACATATGGCAGTAAATTTGTAGAGTCTGTTTATGCTTCAGGGAAAGTTCTGTCCTCTCAGAGCTGGATGGGAATAATTTGGATAATGTCTGTTTTCACTCCAAATGATTATATTAAGCTTAAAAAAGAATTCAGTAGGATGAATTTGTGTAAGATTCCTTAGAAATTAAGCATAAAATTCTAGACGTCTAGTGTATAATACAAAAAAAAACTAACCAGAGCAACTGTAGAGGTGTAATTTCAAGGCAATGCATCTTGATTTTGTTTCTCTCATCTAAATATTTTGCTTATCTTTTGCTTCGTTTGTTTTTTGCAGTGTGGATACCAGACTCTGGGGCCCGAGCGACAGCTTATAGCAATAAATGGTAAGTGAAAAAGCTCTCAAAAATGTCCTGTTGCCTCATTAAAAAAGTGCTTTAATAATCTCTTACAATTCAGCTTAATAAAACGGGTATATTAGGGAAGCCACTCTGAAACAGACAATTATGCAGAAGATTTTAAATCCAGCCCTCAGGGACAAGACCACATTTTTGTTGTGCCTCATTTCCAAAAACACACCTGAGCCAGATAATCAGCACTTCCAGCGCTGTGAAAAAGTATTTGTCCCCTTCCTGATTTCTTATTTTTTTGCATGTTTGTCACACTTAAATGTTTCAGATTATCAAACAAATTTAAATATTA
>JBBJLS010000032.1:10841699-10852591 GCA_037577275.1 Bryconaethiops microstoma | reverse complement strand
GTAAAACAGTCTAGAACCGGTGTTTACCCTCAGAACTCAGAGTGTATCAGTAAACTCTAATTTCAGTAAATATAAACGGTGTAAAACAGTCTAGAACTTGTTTTTGTGGCATGGCTGGGGCAGAAGATTTTTAAATTATGGTGACATTAGCATGGTATGGAGAGCTCCAATCGCAAAGCAATACATAAGAGAATAAAATCAAAATGAAAAATGAACAAATAGCCAAGTTCAAAGTAAATGACTGTTCTCATACGGCCGTATGCAAAGTATGTTCACCCTCCAGACAAATCACGTTTTGTATTTTATATGTACCAAGTTAACACATCCTGTAAAACATTTTAGTGCATGATTTCTTTTTATTTGTTGAGTTTAACTGGACCAAATTTAGTGTACCAGAACCTTTGCACAGGGCACATTTTATGTTTTTTGTTTTACTTGTTCCCCAACATGTTCCGCAAATAAGAGGTGAAGAAGCCTATCTGTGTAGAGGATGTGAATATATTCACAACTAGGACATTAATAAAAACATATCCTTAACCCAGGGGCGTTCAAACCATTGTACACGATTGTATACTTCAATATAAGTAAAAGTATTAGCATTTAAAAATACTTAGAAAAGTGCAAATCCATCAAAATTAGACTTGAATACATGGAGATGAGCAAAGACTGATTAACCATCATTTGAATATTCTTTTGGATGTAAACGTGTAACAGTTCTGATGTTTCACTCCAAAGGCTGGCATTGCTGAAAGCAGGAGATTTTTAGATTACGGTGGCATTTGCACAGGGTGGAGAGGTTTAATTAAACACCTTGGATGATTAAAATTGAAGCCTCATCTCTGCTGCTAATTAACCCAGAGGAGCCATCGAAACACTCAGTTCACACATAAATTACAGAGTGGGGAAATATTATTTCACGTCGAACGCCACTAAGGCCTTAATGACGTGTCTTTTATGGCCTCTAATAATGATGTATGCCAAACAAATCGCTTTCAAGTGAGAGCAATTGCTGTTTTGGCCTTCTGCCGCTGCCTTGGGCCTAATTGAAAGTGGATTATTCCAAAAGCCATATTGCCTTACTGCCTTAAAAACCCATATGACCATAATGATGCCTCAGAGAGAAAATAAAGTGACTGTACAGTAGTAAAATGTGGAGCTTGCTCTGTGCAGAGGTGGAATCAGCATGTGAAAAGTTGAAGCAATTTTTGGACTTTAAGATGACAGGAACCACACAGCCTCAAAATGTTTCACTGAGGGCTTTGTCTTCCATCGCCTAGAAACACCCATAGAACTGCAGTTCCAAGGAATATCCAAAGTACTCATTACGTATTTAATCATAATTGTTCAGACAAGCGATTTTGGAATTGTTATGAGATATTTGGCTTTTCACAGCAGCGAAGGTCCGTCCAGGGTTGGGGGTTTAAATCCGGCTCCTGGTCTTGTGTGTGTGTGTGTGTGTGTGTGTGTGTGTGTGTGTGTGTGTGTGTGTGTGTGTGTGTGTATGTGGAGTTTGCATGTTCTCCACGTGGTGGTGTGTGTTTCCTCCAGGGTCTCCGGATTTCTCCCACAGTCCAAAGACAGGTGCATCAAGTGAATTGGGGATACTTAATTGACCGTAGGCGTGAGTGTGTGACTGAATGGTGTGTGTGAGTGCTCCCTGCGGTGGGCCCCACCCATTGTGAGTCCTTGCCTGATTGGCTGGTCTGTAGACGTAGGATGTAGCAGCACACATACTTTGAGATGGTCGTCCTAAATTTCTGAAAATAATTACAGGCTGTCTTTGGTCTCTGTGATGACGTCTGTCTTTGAACTTCTCTCACAGTGCGACATAGGACCAGTGCGCTATCTTGGGCATAGGAACAGCCCAAGATAGTGCAGTGTATACCAGGCATTTGTCCTCGGTTGCTTCTGATTTCATCATGGGGCTGTATTTTGTATGTTCGTCCAGAGAAGCGGCAAAAAACACATTGTGCATGAGTGGCTGCTATAGTGCAAAATCAGCAATCAGTTAATGCAGTCCTTCCCAACGGTAATCCTCAAAATGTAAAAGTATCTTTTTTTTGAAAAACTTCCTCTTTTACGACACATATTCGATTTTGTAAACGCGTTACATGAACTAGAGAATGAAGTGTGTACCTGGTGTAGAATGTGTTTCGGAATGTTCGTTTGGGAATTTTGGATGCGATAC
This sequence comes from Bryconaethiops microstoma, assembly GCA_037577275.1. Lineage (NCBI taxonomy): Eukaryota > Metazoa > Chordata > Actinopteri > Characiformes > Alestidae > Bryconaethiops > Bryconaethiops microstoma. The sequence goes on along the minus strand of JBBJLS010000032.1, from coordinate 10,850,403 downwards.
ATTCAAGCACATTCGCACTAGAAACTCAGGCATGCAGAAAAGAGCCTGTTTACTATAGACCGCCTGCGTAATCTCAGACGGGTCATTGGCTGATGCATTGTCACAAAGCCAACAGCCAGCTTTATTTCAGACAATTTGTAATTGTCCGTATGGGAATTGTACATTCCAGTGGCACAGTATAGCAATAACATATCTAGAAAATAACACCTCCCTAACAACGCAGTGCATTTTTCACAGCCCTCGGGCATAACAGAGGACTCGGTGGCGACAAATTATATAAGTGCGTTGGAACCGAGCTCACGGATAATGTTGTTATAGAACCGCGTCTCTTTTCAACAACAAGCCGACGGCCCAGGGACCCGTGATATTTTCCACTTTGTTCCCCGCTTTGTTTTTCTGTGATATTTCACAGCATGAGTATATGGATCCTCAAACCATTCTATAGACCAAACTCAGAGACCCCAGGAGAAATTTAGCCCTGAGCAGCGGCAGATACCCAAACACCAATCTGCAGAAACAGTTTTTTCATTCTGGCTGTGGTCAGGTCCCAGCATGAGAGCGGCTAAGCTAAAAATAATATTGGCTTTGTCTTCTGTGATCATACGAAAACAAAGCGTGGGGCTGATGATTATGTGTTTTGTTTACATCTTCATTTTTCTCTCTCGTGAGATGATAACAGACTCTATGTTCGTCTAATTGGCTTCACTTCAAATGCCCTCGTGAACGGAGCTACATTAGTGGTGATCTGGGTTTTGGTCTTATGTTATAATTGCAGTAATAATCCATGTACGCATGGTAACTTCACAGTCCAGCCTGACCTAAACTGAGTTTGGTCAAATGTTCTTCTAATTTATTGATGCTTCTCAATTACGTAAACAGGATGGTTGAACTTGAGATTTTTCAAAAACATGGTTCAATGTTTGCCTATTTGCAAGCTAAATAATACTAATAATAATGATATTAATTTAATGAAATAGTCTAGGACTGACACTTTCGAATATTTTCATTTTTGATTAGTCCGTTGAGTATTATCCAGTTTTTAAAAATCATATAAGAATCAATAGCAGTCTAGTATTATTAATACATTATTATTGTAATATTATTTCATATGTTACACCACACATTTCCAGCAGTATATATGAACCATTCTGTAACTAAACCTCACTGCAATGAAAAATATGTTGTAGCATATTTTGATATTCCAGTGTATTTTAGGTTGGTAACAGTTTCTAATGCAATTCCCACAGTTTATAGTCAGTTACCCTGAAACAATGTCCATGGAGTTGTTATTGTGGTCTTTTATTTTTGATAGATATGTTTGAGTTTTCTTCCTCACCATTCTTTATCTGTGTGATGAAAACCGAACCCAGAGAACTTGTTAATGACGTCCTGGATCACCTTCAAGAGTTACAGATAAATTTGTTAGAGTCGTAGAAAAAACTCCCACTGAAATTTATCTTCAGCCCAAACAGACAGTTGAGCTGGAACTTCATCTACTTTCCAGTTGTTAGTTTGTGTCTCCATTGTTGTTTTTTGTGCAGACAGTAAATAAACAGTGTTGTGATGACATTTTGACCAATCAGAAAGCAGCGATGCAGTCAGCTCGGCTGAGGTCCACTTTTAGCCCTGCCGTCGACCAGCTCGGTTCGCGTCGCTTTATTTGTAATAGAAAAATATTTTTCTGGGGTACGACGGGGTTCCTTGTGCCGATGGAAAAGAGACATATGTGTGGTAAGTAGACCAGGTAAGTAAGTAAACTCACTTCAAGCCTAGTAAACATTAACAAAGGTCAGTCATATTTGGTTTTATTTCTTTATTTAGGTTAATTTTGGTGTAATATGTTTATTAAAGTGATCCAACCAACTGCCCTGCGGTGGACTGGCGCCTCACCCAGGGTGAGTCTCTGCCTCGCGCCGTAGACCATCCAGGTACCCGCGACCCTAGTAAGGATTAAGCGGTTACAGAGAATGAAAGAATGAATGAATGAATGAATGAATAAGGGATCCTACCAACTTGATGAGGTGAGCTCTGCCACAGGAAACACATTTTGAATGTGGGGTACATCAGTATCTCCTAAGTAATTTATGTATCAATGTAAGACTGAATATAAATGTATTGAGCTAATGAGGCTGTAGTTCGGACCCTTCTCCACATCCCTGTGCCACAGAACTGAGCATCAACAACAACCAGAACTGAGCATCAACAACAAAAAGTAAAATAAATAAGACTACCAGGACAAAATAGCATCTCTAGGTTCTCCTGGGTTCCTTTCCATTACATCCAGTCACATCTCAGACACTCTGGACCTCTCTCTCCACATCACCATTCTCTCCACAAGTCCTCGACGCCCCCCCCCAACCCCACCCCCCCCCACCCGAGAAACCCTTTTGGGGAAATAAATCACCTTTTCTTCTTATTACTGTGCCACTATCAGAGCAGACCCTCCACAGTCCAGCCAGTTCCTCTCTCACATCCACCTGCTGGAGGAAATCTCCCCTTTCCATTTTCCCTCTCATTCTCTTCCTTCACTTTTCTGTGCTTTTCTCAGTCTCCCCCTTCTCTCTCTTTTTCCCAGTTTACCTTTTCGTTTTCTTATTTTCATTTTGATGGATTACTTGGTTTTTTTCATTCTCTTTCATTCCCTCTCTCTTTCTCTCTCTCTGTTATTTTGTTTGTTGCTTTCTCTTTTTGCTTATATTTCTCTTTTTCATCTTTTTCATTTTGTTGTTTCATGCTCTCTTTGTTCCTTCAGTTCCTTTTTACATTCCCTTTATCTCACATTTTCCTCTCTCTCTCTCTCTTTTCCCACCCACCCTCTCTCTCGCTTTTCATTTTGTTTGTTGTTTTCTCTTGCTTATATTTCTCTTTTTCATTTTATTGTTTCATGCTCTCTTTGTTCCCTTTGTTCCTTTTTTTATTCCCTTGATCTCACATTTTCTTTTTTGCCTATTTTTGTTTTGTTGGTGTCTCTCTCTCTCTCTCTCTCTCTCTCTCTCTCTCTCTCTCTCTCTCTCTCTCTCTCTCTCTCTTTCTCTCTACTTCTTCTTCTTTTTCTTTATTTCTTTCTTTAATGTTGTTTCTTTTTATCTGATTCTTTCATTTTTCTCATTGTCTTTTTTTTGTTGTATCTCTGGCTCTCTCTCTTTTTCTCTCTCTCTCTCTCTCTCTCTCTCTCTCTGTGTAATGGGCTGAAATGTGTGTGTTTGGGTGTTTTAAACACTCTTCTATGTGGAAGATTACAGAAACAACACAAAGAGCCTGGCCTGGATTAGGGATGAAATATTGCATTGTGATGCATCAAGCAGCCCGGATTAGCCAGACAAACAGCAGAGCTCGGAGGCATGTATTTTTAGCAGCAGCCCGTGTACACACCTTGGAGGCATTAAATCCTGTCCCTTTTCTTTTGTAATTTGGAGGAGAACATTGGAACATGTTTGATGTGTTGAGTGCAGAAAGCCCTGATGCATTCCCATCCGACGTGTTTAAGCAGCGTCAACTTCAAACGTCAGCATCAATTTCAGCAAACATGAATCGGCTTTGAATTTCTAATGCCTCACTTCAGTCTGGCCCAAATCCTACTTTACTGAAGACTGAAGGTGTTATAATTAGCTCTTTCTGCACTAATGTCTCATTGTAGGAACTTAATTTCCTTATATCACACATTTCTACTCTATCAAACACAGACGAGTCACTATGCGGACTTCACTGCCTGAACTGCAGAAGGATTTATAAGGATTCCTGTCAACAGGTTTTAGCTACACAGTGTTAATTGGGGTTTACTTGTCAGGTGACACATGTCAGGTTCAGGGCTGAGGGCGTGCTGGAGCTCACGGGGGTTAAATTCCAGGCACTGCGAGCTGGCCTGGGGCTCTGGGTGTTGGCCAGCCTGCCATGCTGGGACCTCGGGGATTTGGCCTGGAGCCCAACACCGTAGTCAGTGTGCTGCCGCTGCCTCCGCCTCCGAGTGTATTTAACATAATGGCACGGTGACAATATCTCTACCAAACAGAGTAACCCCTCACAACATACACAACCAACACAGACCCTCACGAATCCCTTAAACTCAGTTCTTTCACACTGGTTTCAGAGTAGATCTCAGTAATATCTTTGTTTCTAGTAGATACTGAATAATTCAATGTAGAGACTGAATAATTCAACGTAGTTAATGGATAGTTCATGGCGAATACTGAATAATTCATATTAGACATTGAATAATTCACAGTAACTACTGAGCAATTTATAGTAGATAATTGGTCATTTATAGATGTTATCATTTCCAATAGATACTGAATAATTCATAAGACTTAATAATAATTCAGTAAACAAGTCATGTTACTGAAAAGTAATATTTTAATACTACTCCTACTACTACTACTACTACTACTACTAATAATAATAATAATAATAATGCATTGTAATGTTGTCTTGTCCTGTTGTTCTTGGGTTTTTCCTGCTCTCTCTCTCTTGCTCTTTTTTCACTCTGTATTTTGTCCTGTCTGCACTTATGTAGTCTTGTGGTGTTTCTGTTTTTGTTCTTTGTGAGTCTGTTTCTGTTCTTGTGTTGCTCCATGGTCCTGGAGGAACATTGTTTGGTTTCAGTTTGTACTGTGTATATATGGCTGAAGTGACAATAAACCGACTTGACTTGACTTGACTTGACTGAATATATTGAGATCTGATCGCTTAGACCACATTCTAAGGTGGTCTGGGCTTCTGCGTGTGCACACGTGTCCTGGGCCTTATTGCAAGAACAGTGAATGTACACACTCATTCACGCACCAACAATGTCATATTAAAGTACTGTTTTCAGTCCTTCGTTTTGTTTTAATTTTGGCCGACTCGGCATGGGGAGGTCCTGCTGGTTAAAAACGACAAAGCATTCGCTTTTTGTAAACAGAAATGAATGCGTTTATTTGCATATAGAGCGGGGGAGTGGTCACTCGAGCCGCATGTGTAAATGCATTCTGAAGCCAAGTGTGAAACTGGCCTTTGAGTCTAATAGAGGTTATTCAGCAGCCTGACTCAGTTTGAGGCGAGAGTGTGAAAATTTTGGCCTGCACATCATTTGGTGGACCAGAGCTTCCATTACTCCAGTGCAAAACCAAAAGAGGAAACTTTGAACACAAACATGTCTTGACTGATGCAGTGTTGTCTGTTGTATTGTCTCGGATTTACATCCCATTTGCACTACTCTTACATTACTGTGTTGTCCATTTATTGCATTGTTTCTGTCATCCCGTCCACTTTATTCAGTGCCGCAACTACCTCCTGTGCAATAACCATACTAACGGTGTAACACTGGTCACTCTGGAAGGTTTACATCCCGTTCACACTACTGTTACACTGCTGTATTTTCCATCTATTGTATTGCCTCTGTCATAACATGCACTCTGTTGAATGTTGCTATGTGCTGCACTGTGGTCCTTGGAGAAACTTCTCATCACACTCTGCATGTGTTCACAGCTGCTAAGGACAATAAAGTAACCTTCAACCTTGATGGCATACATCAGGGCTGCAGGGAAAATGGTGTAAATTAAATACTTGCTTGACTTTAAGGGGCTAAAACACTTGTAGAAAAGACAAGAATTATATTTAGCGTATGCATTCAGCGTCCTGCTGGAATAGTACAGCAGAGAAATCCGGATGGAGTGTGAGAACGGCCCGTGCTGGACATTAATGATGATTAATAGCGAGGAAGTGGATTAATGAGAATGGAAGACCTAGCAGGTGGAGGAAAACTCCCCTCCGTCCACAGCCCCTCACACCACCAGCACTGCGACACACCGCGCCGGGCTCCAGAGCCAAAACGCCTCTTCTGCGGGTGCCCTTGAAAAGCAGGTCCAGTAATTATCTTTCTCCTAGGCAGATGGCAGCAGGTGCGGCTCTGACTTCGAGCTTCACCATAATTACATTCTGCTGCTTCAATCGGATGAGACCTGAGAAGGATTATATCGGTGAACTCTGATGGCACTTTCAGAAGTTACTGCTATCGACTAGAGGAATTTCAATGCTGATATGGAGCCGTCGCTGTAAATGTAGTCGAGAATGTGACTCAGGATGCATGAGAGGAACAATGATGTAAAAAAAAAAAGATCAGGAACTCTGTTTGAGTGCTTGTTTATAAGAACTGGCCATAATCAGATGGTGAGGAAGTCTCCCTGCCTTTCCTTTCAATCTGAAAACACATGTGGAGATGTTTGCGGTTCTTTAAATTACGCAAGAACACAAACTGTAATGAGTTTTCTATCCCTGGTCAAATGACACAAATGACACGTTGATTTTTCTAAGTAAAAATAAGTTAATGCATCACATTTCTGTAAACGGAAAAAACATAAGTTAAGGCACTCTTTCAGTCAGTACTTATACATGAGCTTTCACCTGTTCTTGAAGCCAGTTAACAGTCTAATCACAGATTTTCAGTAATATTGAAGTCCAGGGATAATTTAAGGCCATTTTAGTTCTTCAGATAGTTCAAGTATGATTTTGAAGTCTTGTTGTAATGTCCAGCCTCTTTTCTACTTCTGTTTCTTCACTGGCTGCAGGACATTACCTTCCAGGATTTGTCCGGTGCCACTCACAAACACATACATTTATTTAAACGCATTTCCTTTTTTCTCTCCAAACATACCTTTGGATAGCTTTTACATACAACTAAGTATTTCCTGATTCACTTCAAAGTCAGTGGAAAAGATTTAATGAAATTAATGTGGTTCCCTCAAGGTAATGTTTTCTGTACCTTCACTTAGGAAGCAGTTATACTATATTCTGTTTAAATTAATTTTTAAGCCTTTAAAATATTAATTTATTTTAAGTTAAGATAAAAAAGTCCGCATTCCAAATCAAATGAAGTGTAAATTCATTTATGAAGCACAGTTGGACCTTAAAGATTAATTACACCCTAAGAAAAATATTAAATTAAAATATATTGCATAGTAATATTGTTTTTGTTGGAATTTCACCACTTATTTTCAACTGTCAAAATAAAATAATTGTGGTCAGACGTTCCCTCTGGTTTACCTCTGCTGGAGGCACACATGACAAAGATCACTAGTAAACCGGTGTTTCCACCGTCTGATGAATATAATAACCTACACACACACACACACACAGACCCTCGTCTGTTTATTTCACCTTTATTCATAATGCAGCTCATCTATACCCCACAGTATAGCAGTCTTTAATCTTTATAATGATAAAACCTTCAATAGGTACTCTAATGTAAACACTGAGGTTAGCACGAGATGTTAATGTGTGCGGTGACAATGTCAGCTTATCTGAGACATAATAAAAGAATTAAATGAGCAAATCATGCTTTTCATAGAAAACTATTTTTATATGTGGGGGCCAATTCATTTGTTTGCACTGTGGTCTTAGTTTTGCCTGGATGTTCCTGCTTGCCAGCTTCATTTGGTGTTTATTTGTAGGGAAAAGTTGGTATTTCTGAGTTTCTGAAACCATCTGAATGCAGCATAAATAACCGTCCCCTACTCCCCCAGTAACCATCCAGTGTTTCCAGTTTCCAGTTGTGTTTCCAGTTTCCAGTTGTATTCAAAGCCAGTGTTTACAGTGTTGACGCCAGTGCTGAAGGCCTTGAAGGTGGGAGCGTGTCCCTGCCATGCGTGTGTAAAGAGAGTGGCTCATATTGGAATTCTGAAAGGGCTCCACCGCACAGAGTAATCTTTCATATGTATGAGCTGCTTTTTATTCATTTATTTATTTTATTTATTTTCCCGTTGGCCAGGAGCAGCCAAGGAGCAGCAGGCCTGGACAGGTTGTCATCCAAGAATGCATTCATTTTTTAAATATGGATCATGTCATAATACTCCTTATTATGTGTCGTCGTGCCGTCAATTAAAGATCAGTATAATGCGAGTTGTTGGCGTTGAGGTAACGGCAACTTCGCAACACAATTTTACCTCACTCAGCACTTTAATAGGCCCCATTAATCTCACACTCCAGCTCCGTTATCCCATCCACGCGTCCCCCACCACAGCGGAGCTGGAAATAATGGACCCGATAAAGCAAAGCAGAACAGAATGTTACGTAGCCAAACGACCGTGTAAATTATTACAAATGCAAATCACTGCAAATTTAACAAAAAGAAGGCCGGATTTCATCACCAAGACTAATTAAGGCAATACAGTATTTAGTGGGAGGGAAAAAATAGCCCTCAGAACATGGATCCATACCAGAAGTACAACAAATGGTAAACAGACGTACAGCTCCTTATATGGAAGTTCCCCCGGTGTGTGTCGGTGCTCGAAGTGTCAGACGTCATGCTGAGCTTTGTTTGTTGTTCCTGTGTCACGTAGAACCAAAGTTTACTGTAATTTTAAAAAATTTAAACCCCACTACTGGGACATAAATGGACATAAAGAACAAAAATGAACAAATTTCTTTTATTTTAGGTTTTAGAAACAAACGGAAAAAACACAAGATCTCTGAACCCGGAGAACTTTCAGGATAGTCTCCGCCCACAAGTGGGTGGCGAAACCCTGCAGAGGGAGGGGCTCCGGAGAGCAGCCGAGAGGAAGAACAGCAAACGGCGAGAGTGTAGGAGAACGAACACCGGTTCTAGACTGTTTTACACCAGTTATATATACTGAAATCAGAGTTTACTGATACAATCTGAGTTCTGAGGGTAAACACCGGTTCTAGACTGTTTTACACTGTTTATATTTACTGAAATCAGAGTTTACTGATA
>JBBJLS010000032.1:10823946-10834507 GCA_037577275.1 Bryconaethiops microstoma | reverse complement strand
TCTTGACGAAGAAACACCTGTTAATTAAACACCATTCCAGGTCGATTCCTCATGAATCTGATTGAAAACATGCCAAGAGTGTGCAAATCTGTCATCAGAGCAATAGGTGATGTTTTCAATATTAATCTACGATGTAACCAATAATAAAAACAAAGGAAATTGTTGAATGAGAAGGTGTGTCCAAACTTTTGACTGGTAGTGTACTCAGATAAGTATATTGCGGCATAATTTGACATTTCTCACCATAATGATAAATAATGCCATATTGCCCACCCTGGACTCGAATCAGTTTGACTCTCCCTCTTCCAGATGGACCTGTCTGTGGAGACGCTCTTCAGCATCATGCAGGACAGACAGAAGCGCTACGCCAAGTATGCAGAGCAGATCCAGAAGGTGAACGAGATGTCCATGATTCTGCGGCGGATCCAGATGGGCATCGACCAGACTGTTCCTCTGATGGAGCGACTCAACAACCTGCTGCCCGAGAGCGAGCGCCTGGAGCCCTTCAGCATGAAGACCGATGGAGAACTCAAATAGACCCGGAATGCCCGGTCCAGAATGTGGACCAGGGAGAGCACTGTTACACACTTTATCATGGATCATTTGCGGAAGCTGTGGTGGAGCTCCAGCGGCGTTCTCTTTGTGTGTGGACCAGAATCATTTCACTGTTAAAGACAAAAGATGTACAGAATGTTTCGTATTGAAGACATGGAATGTGTTTGACTATGAAGAACAAGGAGAAAATCTCGTGTAAATATGAAAATAAAAGGCTTAATAAGATCTTTTAAATAGAGTTGGTTATATTTGACAGTGTTTTGTGCTCAGAGGATGTTTCTTTGACCTGCATACCCGGATGATGATCCTTACTGAATAATACTTCCCACACAGTTACTACTTTCAGCTTCTAGCAAAGAAATCAAAACAATTTGGACTGTGATATAATGACAATAGGACAGCAAGATTGTCAAAAGGTCATAACTGTTTTGTTACTGTCCAAATAAAATCACATATCTCCATTTGAATTGTATTATTTGAGCACAGCAGCTACTTTTTACCTTGTGTAATGTTTTCATAATGAAGAAAACAATGCAAATGCTCCATAAACCACTAGGATGTCTAGTAATACTCCTGCAATTACATTAGAAGTAAAGACTTTTTGCCTTGTCCTGTAAAGTACCTTTTTTGGACATTTCATATTACAGTTCAGACTGGCATGATCAATGTGTTTTATGTGGTTTTTAAAAATTTATTTATTTAAGTGCATATTGAATCCAATTCAGGCTTTAATATTCCTCTGATGGAGCGACTCAACAACCTGCTGCCCGAGAGCTTAATACATTATTAAGTTTCATTCAACGTAAGTAAAAATATTACATTTTCCAGAAAAATTGTTGCAGGAACAAATTCAATGCCTCATGCAAGAATAGCATTTTATATAAAAGAACTATCTTTACATGTAGCAATTCAGTTCCCAACATGTCAAAACTGAATCTTAACTTTAAATATTAAAAATTGAACTAATAAAAACAGTCCCTTCCATTTGAGTGAGGGTGTGTTATAGGTCAGGTATATATGGTGCTTCCATTAAAAAATATATGACTTAAAAAAAATAGAGCTAGCAATTATTTATTAAAAACACCAGGAAATATTCAGTGAAACATGGTTGTGTGTGTGTTTGTGAGAAAGTCCAGTCTGATGAGAGTATATTTGGTAATTATAGAGAGTATAATGAGGATTATACTGCAACAGAATGTGTTTTTGAAATCATAATTTAAACGTATTTGGTATTTCTGCTTTCCAGGACCAGACGGTTGAAGACAATGACACTTGGTGGGTGGGTTCAATTGTTTGGAAAGTGCAGTTTAAAAAAATGTTCCTTTTCTGTAAATGTGGTTTCTGTGTGGTTAATACTTACGGTTACGGTTTTGCATTCCTTTGTATATGTTAACAGTTTTTGCACATCATTGATGTAATTTAAAACATATACAGTATGTTAAACTGTTTTGATATTATTAAGAACAAAACAGTCCAGTTAAACCATTCCAGGAATATATAGAGGGACCCCTCTATATATTAATGTCGACTCAAATATCATTTATATTATGATGCTCTGATAAACCAGCAGGTTATTGCGATGTTCAATTTGATCATCATTAAAAACACTTGGTCTAAGCTGTGAAGGATGGGAGCGTGAGGGATGATATAGGTGGTGTAACTAATAATTCTCATTTTTACAAAGAAATATTGTGATTATTATTTGAATTTTTTGGCTTTGCAGGGTAAAATTCTGAGTTATTTATGCATGAAAGCAGTCGTAGGTAAACCCAGCGGAAATACCCAAAAGGAAAAAACGCTTCAGTTTTGGAACATTTTTGTTCACCAGCGTGAAACAGCAGCTGTTCTCTAAAACGCTGTTCCTTTTTCTCCCATAAAGGAACTGTAAAAGCTGCTTATAGTTCCTTATGTGTTTCTAAGGTTTGTGATTCATGTTAGTAAAGTCGATTAATGCTAGAATTTGATTTTTCACACGCTGGATGGTACTAAGTTGCGGGGTGGTGGTGGCCTAATGGTAGGGTACTTGATTCTGGACCAAGCGATCGTGGGTTCGAATCCTACCTTCAGCACCACCACTGGGTTCCTGAGCAAGACCCTTAACCCCCAGTTGATCCAGGGGGACTGTCCCCTGTAGTTAGGGAATGGAAGTCGCTTTGGATAAAAGCGTCTGCTAAATGCCGTAAATGTAATGTTAGATATCATGCCTGCTTTCTATCAACATGGTGATAATAATAATAATGAAAACTAAATGAATGATCTCCATATTATTACTATTACGATTATCATCGTCGTCGTCATCATGAGTTCTCCGCTCCACCAGGCGGCAGGAAAGAGCAGCACAGTGTGAATGAGACTGAAAGCGTTATTCATCCTGCGTTCCTCTCCGTGTTCTGGAGTGAGATGTGCTAGTTCTCCTGTTCTGGAGTGTGAGAGCCGGGTCAGGATGCTCCGGCTGGGCTCGGTGCAGCAGAAGGTCCCGTGTGTGTTCCTGACCGAGGTCCGGGAGGAGCCGTCCAGAAAGAGGGACTGTCAGGTGAGGAGGGGGACAAGGAGCTGCAGGTTTGAGTTCTGGGTGAGATAGTGTGAGAATGTTGGACCTCCTGGTCAGGGGTCCCACGTGGTCCCACCTTTGGTGGGTTTAAGTGTGTGAGATGCAGCACGTCGTCACGGGTCACTGTGCTTCCGTACGTAAGACCCCTGACCATCCCACCAACATGGACTTTAATGACACTGCATTCAATTCCATAGACAGTAATATGGAGTTGGTCCCCCTTTGTAGCTATAACAGCTTACACTCTTCTTGGAAGGCTTTCCACAAGATATTGTAGTTTCTGTGGGAATTTGTGCCTGTTCATTCTGTAGCATTTGTGAGGTCAGACACTGATATTGGACGAGAAGGCCTGGATCACGATCTCCATTCCAGTTCATCCCAAAGGTGCTGGATGGGGTTGAGATCAGGGCTCTGTGTGGCCAGTCAAGTTCTTCCACACTGAACTCATCCCCAAACTGTGTCCACAAAGTTGGAAGCATGGTGTTGTCAAAATGTCTTAATAGTGTCCTTCACATTGAGTGTGTTGGGAAGTGAGGAGCCTAGAACCAAACCCTGTCCATATAGTGTTGTCACTGCACTCCTGTTGGTGGAGTGGTCAGGTGCCCCAATATTTCTGTCCGTATCGTGTACAAACAAGTACAAACAAGCTTATGGGCTTTTTAGTTTATTCATTGTTTATTCATCAGGCCTGGCAGTACTGAACCAGTACTGTTCCTGGAACTGGACTTGCCGAGCTGTTTTTGTGATCAAGGCTCTGGAGTTTAAAGAGCGAAATGTTCTCGGTACTCATTGTTTCTATCCTGCTAACTGTCTCCTGTGCCATAATAACACATGTATAGTGCAATATTAGGCTATTCATTCTGGAAGGTTTGCATCCTCTTGACATTGTAATCGTGTGAAATATATGTATGGTGTAGTATTATCCATTCTGGAGGGTTAACATACACTCATATTACACTTCTGTATTGTCTCAGATGCACATCCCATTCACACTACTGTTACACTGTTGTGTTGTCTGTATTTATTGTATTTATTGCTGTATTTATTGTTTCTGTCAATCCTTGCACTTTGTTAATGCTGCTAACTGCCTCCTGGGAAACACTCATGCTAATGGTGCAATATTAATCATCCTGGAAGGTTTATGTAGTGTTATAGTATAAGTACGGTTAAAGTTGTATATTTATTGTGTTGTCTATTGTCTCTGTTAGGCTTGTCACGATACTGAAATTTCAAACTCGATACCGATACTAAGGATGATACTCGATAATATTTCAATACTACAGCGGAGAAAAAAACAAACACAGGAACTTTTTAATAAATAATTTGAAGTGTGCTCAGGGGCTGTCGCACAGGTTCTCTGCCGGGGAGAGCTGAGGGTCCCTGTAAAATTTCGCTGCGCTAGGTTTGAGTAGACAAACGAAATGCTCCGTTTTGTTTGTCTACTCAAAATTATACAGCGACTTTGGGTATTTTGAAAAGCGCTTTATGAATTAAATGTATTCTTTTTCTTCTTATTATTATTATTAGCCGACTCAGAACTTGGCAGCGCATTTAAAGGCGCACGAAATGGGGGAAGGTTTTGGGCTAATAACTCCGGATCCACGTGGGCTCGTTGGAAAGGTCTCACGGAGATCTACCGGCATCTCAAGTTTGGCGTGGCTGGGTGTTCGACCCACGGAGCGACGTGGCTCGGAACGTCCGTGATCACGGGACCGTCGGGCCGGTTCTGCGTGGAGGAGAGCTTCGCCACCGGCCACGTTCGATAGGTCTGGGGGAGCTGAGGGTCCGTGTGAAATCTCGCGGCGCTAGGTTGTTCCCCGGCCGAGCTACATTTAAAGGTGCGTGCCACACTTTTTTTCCTCCGTAGAGATCCAAAGCCCGACTCTCTACGGAGGAAAAAAAGTGGCGTACACCTTTAAATGAGTCCCGAGCCGGCTGTCATGTAAACACTGGGTCCTCCGGGTAGCCGGGGGAGGGGCTGCCTGCTGCAATGCCTGTTGAAAATTGTTGTAGTCTGCTGGCCATTTCCGTGAACCAGTCACGTGCCACTGCGTCCCAGGAGACCCGATGCCCTCACGCCATCACAGCCACAGAAACAAGACCAAGGTTCAAACTGCTGTAGGACCACTAGGGGAAAGTATGTAAATGTGCTGTTTTTGTGACCTCACATAAACAGGGTGTTTTCCCAGTTCAGGATCTGTATATGGACTGATCAGCACATTAACTGTAAAATCAACACACATTATTCTTTTGATTTATGTTCTTAATTTGATTTATTTGACTTTATATTGTTATCTCTGTCTCTGTGTATCTGTGCAGTTGTAACATAAGCAATTTAATCTGGGATCAGTACAGTTTATTGATTCTGATCCTCCCTTCCCTTTTGTGTTCAGCAATTTCAGGTCGTCGCCACTGAAAACCTTAATCCTGTGGCTCTGGAGTCCAACATCGACTGCGCCCTCGCCACCGAGAAGCTAGATGGCACGTGCTGCTACGTCACGACATACAACGGTACGAGTAAAGGGTTCATAGACTTTCCGAGAAACTGGCAAAGCCAGTGAATCTCTGTTTGTAGGCTGATTTCAGAATCTGAGGAGAGACTCTGAGTGTGTAGGGAGGAGGAGGATGCTGAGGAGAGACTGAGTGTGTTGGAAGAAGGACGTTGAGGATTGAGCTGCAAGGAAGAGGTGGAGAGGAAGGCCTGAAAGGAGGTTTATGGATGTAGTGAGGAAGGACATACAGGCAGTTGGTGTGAGAGAGGAAGATGAGGAGGACAGATGAAAATGGAGATGGGTCGTCTGCTGTGGAGACCCCTATTCTGGGGCAGTAGAAGGCAGCGGCGGCTGATTTTATAATCTGAAAACTTGATTGATCCCAAAGGAAATTGGACACACCAACACAGAGACATCTAAAATACAAAAGTCAAAAGAAAACTCTCTAGAAAACACTCTCTTCTCTTCAAAATGCTGTGGTCAGTAAAAGAGGGAAATATAAATATAGATAAATCAATAAAATTACTGCTGAAGTAGTTTACTAGTTAACACAATAGTGGTTTGCACCCTAAATACTCAATGTATAATGTCAAGGATTATTTTTTACATATTTACCCATGATACCCCTATCCTGTACTGATATACTGTGTGTTTCTGTCACATCTCCTGTAAAAACAAAATGTTTTGTTTTGTCTGCTTTAGGTCATCCGTACCTTTGGGCTCGCCTAGACCGGAAACCAACCAAGCAGGCAGACAAGAGGTTAAAAAAATACCAGTATTCTCAGAAGACCTGTAAAGGTATTCCTCATCTTATCTTCTGCTCTTCATCTTATCTTCCACTCAGAGTTCAGTGTAACATCTTGCCATCACTCACCTTTATCAGTGCGACATAAGGGTGGGCATCACAATGCATGAAGATGATGGTGTTTAGTCTGAGTTTTGTTTTTGAGTTAGAACAGATAAAGAACTTCTAAAATAAAAAAGTGATTCTTTGATCGTGTGTTTTTATGGCCACCTCCACTTTGGCGCAGGGTTGGTTTCTTTGGGAAATGGCTCCAGCACCACTGCCAACACTGTTTCGGATTGGTGGCAAGGATAATGAATGAAAGGATTTTTTGACTTGCCCCATCACTTGGGAGCTAAATTCTTAAGTGGATTCCTTATGAAGTGAAAGTGGCCATTCTGTCATATGTGAACACAGCACAGCTTCCTCTGTATTTAACCCATTCACCAAGTGAAGCAGTGGGCAGCCAGGAACACAGCACCTGGGGAGCAGTGTGTGGGGACGGTACCTTGCTCAAGAGAACCTCAGGGGTGCCACTAGCAGTCTTGGGAATCGAATCCACGGCTTCCTGATCGCAGGGCGAACGCCCTAACCCCTAGGCTACTAGCTGCTGGCCGAATTCAAAATAATAAAGTGGCCAATCATATCGGCAGATTTAAATATTTTTGATTATGCCACCCTAACAAAACATTTGGTAAAAAATGAACTGAAAGAAAAGAAAGGCAAAATGAACTTATGGTTTGTGTTCTGGCAGGTTTCACGTGGAATGTAGAAGATGATTTCAGAGCTGTACCTGATTCCTGGATTCCTGCACACCGTGTCCAACATGAAAACAGCCATCCAGTGCCTGACGAGCACGGTCATATCCCTGGTAAATGGATCTTCACGCTGTATACATTTCCCAGAGCTTCTGTTATAATTCATGTAAACATAGGCTCCCAGTCCAAGTCGTGGGAGCTCAATGCAATGAAAATTCTTGTTTCCCGCAATTCTGGCATTTACCTGGTCTTTTATTAGATGAGGCAGGCCTGTTGTCGACCTGGGTGGATGATCTGCTGACCATAAATTTCTGAACTTTTGCTTTTAAGGATGGGTTCCAGTCGATAATACCAACAAGCAGTACTGCTGGCACGCCTCCGTGGTGAATTATGAGGCTGAATTGGCCCTTGTTTTGAGGACCCACCCTGAGGATGAAGATCTGCTGGAAATTGCAAGCGTTCCGCTGTCAGAGTTAAAGGAGCAGACGCTGGAGCTGATTGGAACCAACGTCAATGGAAATCCATATGGTGAACATGCAGTTGATTGGTGTGAAAATAGCAAGTCTTGAAATCGGTAACCTGTGGCTGTATGCCTTCAAAATTCCAGGTGACACAAGGCTTAAAATTGCATATCTTAAGTCAATGATGTTATAACATGGTTTCCAAATGGTTGACGTTGAAAACGTCACTGACCAGGGGAGAGGAAGGACAATCCTACTCACCTGGAGAGAGCCACACTAGTTATACTGAAAATTTATGAAAGGATAAATGTTTGCAGTTGCTTCTCGAATGTCCAGAAAAAGGTCGAGAACTAGTGATGTCACAGCGATATGGTCAACCCTAAGACAGCTGTCCTACTTGGGAACCTGTGGAAAGGTTAGTTTTGAAATCTCTGTAGTACAGTGTGGTGTAACTCTACTGCTTATTCACAGGATTGGGCAGCAAGAAGCATCCACTGCATGTTCTGGTGCCCCATGGGATCCTGCGGGTCAGAAATGCTCCTCCAGTGGAATATCAGCAGCTTTACTCCTGGTTCCAGGAATGCCATGAGGGCCGTGTGGAGGGGATTGTTTGGCACTGTGACGATGGGACTCTCATCAAGGTATTTCCAGAGCTCTGTTTAGACATTTCTCTCTCAAGCTCTGTGTGTGTTGCTAATATTATCTGTTGTTCCAGGTCCATCGTCATCACTTGGGTCTTAAATGGCCCGATGGCGACACTTTCCTGAACTCCCGGCCTGTGGTTGTTCACGTGGACAGGATGACATATGATCTCGAGGGTTTGCCTGGGGCACACAAGGACTTGTTCAGCGCTCTCTTCAGCCTCAACGGACAGCACTTCAACTCCATACAGGACATCCAGTTTGAGGGCTGATCAGTTAGGTGGACCAGGAAAACACAAAACATTCCTCCTGGATGCTCACCTGGTGTTTACAATATGGTCAGTGATGCTAATCTTTGCTAACCCTTAAACATTACCATGCGGTCAGAGCTGCCTATTGCATTTCCTTTATGAATCTGTAGAGCATGTACTTAAGCACTGAATGATCATAGGCACATGCCGTGTGGTGATGCAAACTTTAAAACGGTAGATTCATTCACTCTCGATTTTTAGAGGGAGAGTTAAATTGCATATCTGTTTTATTTGATTCATTTAAGTTTCTGAGTGCAACACTATTATAAGATGTGAGTGAATGGGCTGATTGCAAAACATGGAAATATGTAATATATCTCAC
The DNA here is from genome assembly GCA_037577275.1 of Bryconaethiops microstoma. NCBI lineage: Eukaryota > Metazoa > Chordata > Actinopteri > Characiformes > Alestidae > Bryconaethiops > Bryconaethiops microstoma. Next base: position 10,825,632 of record JBBJLS010000032.1, on the reverse strand, counting down.
ATGAATAAGGCTATAATAAAGCATTTAAAAAGCTGGAAATTTGGCAGACAGCCTCCGAGGTTTATTGTGTCTGAGTTTAATGATTATGGTTCTACACACTCCTGTAAATGTAATAGCTCTTCTGTAAATCAGTAAGTGTTGCAGTTAATAAAGCCACAAATAAACAGTGCAGAAGACAATAAAATCCAATCTTTGTGTTATGAAAAGCACAGTTAATTACAGTGTATTGATATACTTTGTCACAAAATTCACATGAAAATATATGAATTAGTAAAACTTCCCAGTGTCGACATTAAGACACTGGTCTTCATAGAGTCTTTAAAATAATTTAAGACTTGTACCCTCCTGTACAGTTCTGCGTTAGCCAAATGATCCCTCTGTTGGGATGTCCACTGGTACTCCAAAGCGTTCTGAAACTTTTTTCAGCTGTTCCTCCAGAATGATGTTTTTCTTCACCTCTATGTTATAATTGTACTTTAGATCTTCAAGCTCCTCAAAGAACGTTGGGTCAAAGTTTGACAGTTCTTTTGTCATCCTTCTCACTTCCTCCTTAGAATATGGGCAGTTGTTACAAAAAAAAAACAGAATTAGAGTAGAACAAGGTGCCAATTAAATGAAGAAAAATGTAGCATGGAGTTTGAAAGGTTTATGTTGAACATGCTTTTGCTTATCTGCCAATATTGAGACCAATTGGACTATAAAACAGATGTTTTCATCTGCGTTATTTGGGAGCAAGTTGTGTGCAAGTCTCAGAATTTCCACCTATATTAATTTAAAAGCCCTCTTGGCTGTAATAGGTTTAAAGTACATGAGGCCTGTGAACAGTATTAAAAGTACAGCCACAGCAGGGGTCATTTTAAGACCGTGTAAAGCCTCACAATGTAAAACCGAGAGAAACTCAATCCCTCCCATTAAATTCATCCATCCAGTCCTGGTCATAAGGCAAAAGGCAAATAAACATGATCTGAAAAAATATATATCATTCTGATATTAGCTTTTCTACATTTGTGGCCAAACATTTATCTTCCACATTTGCCTTTTTTTTCTCCAAAAAAACAAAATGTATCAGATTGTTCCCTGCTCTCCCCTACAGAATCTAACTATGTGATGAAGAAAAAAAATACTACTGTGAAATATTACCTGCAGCCTTCGCTTTTCAGTATTGGCTGCTTCTATTTGGGCCTGAAGCTCTGTGTATCCTAGAAAGAGAGAACACGAAAGAAGTTACTTTGATGACCTAGCTTTGAATAAGATCATTCAACAACGTTCAGTATAATTGTACCTGGTCCTGTCACATTGCTTCCAAACTGCTCTTCCAATTTCTTGATTTGCTGAAGAAGCTGAGCCTTCTCCCTCTCTAGCTGATAGTTAGTGAGTCTGTTGTGCAAGCGGCATTATTTGATGTTACTTAAGAATTAAAATGAGCTGTGTCACCTCATATTGTGTGACATAGTTCACCTTACCGAACAGACTGGAACTGAGCAGTAAGACCCTCATCAGTGGTTGCTTCTGTGGGAATATTTTTCAGGAGCTCTACCTGGTGGGGAAATATGTATATAAAATATATACACTGCTCACAAAAATTAAAGGAACACTTTTTTTTTTGGGACTGGCATGAAATCAATTAAACCTGTCTGATAATTTTCTGGTTGGTTAAGCAGCTGAGGGCATTGTTAATCACTTTCA
>JBBJLS010000032.1:10787617-10821911 GCA_037577275.1 Bryconaethiops microstoma | reverse complement strand
TGTGTGTGTGTGTGTGTGTGTGTGTGTATATGTGTGTATATGTGTGTATATGTGTGTATATGTGTGTATATGTGTGTGTATGTGTGTGTGTGTGAAAAATGCACAGGTTGCTGTTGTTTTCTGAACTATTGCAGTGTGAGCTGTGTAAAAAAATAAGAAATGCCTCCATATGTGTTGTGAGTGCAGTAGTGTTTGTGTTGCAGCTTTTCTATGTGCTGTATTCCAGCAGCTTCACTCCTGATTCAGTTTCTGATGGGATGAAACAGTCACACATGCACACACACTGCTCTTAAGGCATTCAGTTTATGAACATCAGAGCTTGTTTTCATGGGTAGGAAAGGAAAATTAATTACAGTTAGCCTAATACCTTGTCACAACTGTAGATTTCCAGGTCTTGCTGTCTGCCTTTTCTAAAGATGTCCCTTTGGACTGAGCCAATAGGAATTTCTGGGTGGTCTCCTCAAGCTCTGCCCTCAGCTTCTCGTTTTTTACCTCCAGACTGGCCTTTTCCACCCTCAGCTTCTCTGCAGCCTCAGATTCCTGTATTGGAGTACAACCTCTTGCAATTCAAGCTGAAGTTTAATTTAACATAAGTTGAATCATTTAAATGAGCTACACGTCACTGAAGAATGAAGAAAAAAAAAACCTTTCTAATATCTCTGCGCAGTCGCTCATTCTCCATCACAATTTTCTCGATTCCTTTAGTTTTCGATTCGAGTCTTGATGTAAGCTGGCCCTCCGTTTTCCCTTTCAGCTTGTCATATTCAGCCTGTACCAAAAAAGAGAGATGCAGTGACATAACTTAAAAACATAGCAGTAAAGACAAAGCAATATTCTGGTGGAAAATCTATTTCAGATTGCTTAAGTACTCAACACAATTTGAGGCAAGCACGCAGTTTGAAAGATCCTAATTAGCCCCGTAGCTGCAGTGCAAAAACTAAAACAATAAACTTCAGACATCAGACTTGTCTACTAGGGGACAATCGTGTATATTTGAATCCATTTAACCTTCAGTGTCTCATGTTCTCGCTCCAGAGTGGTCAGCTGCTCTTGGGCTGTAGCGTCCGAGCTCTTTTTCAGACTCTCATTTTCTCTTTGCACTCTCTCCACCACCTTCTTCATCAGTGCAATGGTCTTCTCCAGCTCAGGGACTGTCTTTCCACTTCGCCCAGACTGCACAGAAAAGAACAAATGGACAGCATTGATGAGAAAGCTATTTACCAACCAAACTTTTTAACATTGATTGAGCATGACAAAAAGGTCAAACAAGACAGACCAACTACGGACAGCACACAACTGATTTATTTATTTATTTATTTAATGAATGCAAAACATATCCCTTCAAGATAGGATGATGGATACGAAGACCTACCCCACGGACATGCCCCAGCTTCTTTTCCGCTTCTGCTTTTTCCTTTTTTAGCACACCACACATCTCTTTGAGGTCCGAAACCTGATCCTGTTTATGAAGAATAATTGGATATCGTCCTCATTGTGCCACAATGTGCTATGTTCAAAACAAGCTTTGTTGGTAAAGTGCCTCAAAGGAACTGTCCTAGTTGTTTTTTAAGGGAATATTTCATCCAATAAATGCTAATGTTGCTACTTATGAATCAAAATGAGCAGGGGCTAGTTAGCATTGTGCAAATAAAGTTGTGGTAATTGGTACGTTCTATGTTAGCATTTTGGCTTCTGCATTCCATTAAGAGTAAGAACTTGGCTGTACCTTAAGGCGCGGCAGGTCTTTGTTGACCTGCTCTAGCTGAAAGCGAAGCTCCAGATTCTCAGCGGATAATTTGAGGATTTCTTTCTGTAGTTCATTCTCCCTCTGTGATGGTGTACCAGAACCTCTGCCAGATGTCTGTGGAGAAAATGACATCATGTTAACAACAATTGAATGAAAAAAGTAAATAAGTAACAAGTCAGGATCAGGGTCTGGCAACAATACATGGCTGCTACAGTGCAGTAACAAGCACAACTCTGGGAAAATGGAAAGGAACACTAGCAGGACGCCTAGAGAACTACCAGGCCGGCTTTCGGGAACTTTGGTTTCTCTCATGGTACCTTGTGAGACTTTGGTGGTGCCACTTTGCTATGCCTCCCCTGCTTACTTCCATCAATTAAGGCAGCCCTAGATGTCACTGGTTCAAGGCTGCTGTCCTTAATAGATTCATTTTGTGACCCTTCAGAAAGGTTTTGGAGGTCTTTGGTGACAGCAGCACATGAGATGGAGGTCTTTCCGTTTTTTTCCTGGGCTTGTTCTTCTTTTGTTAATCCACCATCAAAAGAACTGAGTCTTTGCTGCTCAGAGGAAAGAATCTCTGCTTCTGGTTCTTTCCCTTGACCAGTATGAGTCTCTGTAGATCTCTGTAAGTCCTGGTTTGGCCTTTCCAGAGCTGATTCTTCCTCAGTCACAGATGTTTCTGTTTCCTTTGCATGTTGTTTGGGTTTGCCCTGCTCCTGCTCACATTGTTCTTGTTCGTTAAGTTCCTCCTCTGGTCTCTCTGGTTCAGCTGAGCCTTGACCTGTCTCAATTTTCTTTTCCTCCTCCTCAGGTTTATTATCTTTCATTTCCATCTCCTTCACATGCTGCCCTTCTTGGTCATCTTCCATGCACCCTTCCTCTTCATGCTCAGCCTTGGTGTTATCTATAGTTTTGTTATCATCACCTTCTGCATCCCCTGCTTTCCCATCATCTTCATCTCCGTCAGTTCCCGCAAGGTCACCTGAGTGTAGAGTACCATCCTCTCCTGCAGGAATAAATGTGCCCTCCTTTTCTTCATCTCGACTCTCCTCTGTTGCTGCCTGATGTACAGTAGGGGTTTCAGCTTGGTTTGCCCTGGCAATCATAACTGTTTGCGCTTTCAGCATTGTGCTAGAATCAGGTTTCTCCTCAAAATATTCTTGTACATGAGGTAGTTTGCCTTTGCTTAATGAGAAAGACTGCATGTTTTCATCTTGACTGCTATGTGTGACTTCAAAGGAAGATAAGCTGAACTGGGAAGATGAAACCCCACTTTTATCCTTTGGAAGCAAATGTTGGAAAAGAGAAAAGTTTAATGGAAGACGAGTGAGATGAGTTAAAGGAAAACTTTGGCCAGTGATGCTGAAATAGCCAGTAAATAATGAAAGATAATGGGGACAACTTTGCTTGATCTCATTGGCAAGTCTTATAATACGCATTTTGTAGCATGTTTGGTTGAAGTATTCCTTTAATGAAAAAATGAAGTTGAATGAACTGTGATTCTATTACCTTTGATTACTTGTGTATAAGAAATGGTAAAGAAAGACAGAACTAAAGAGAGAAAGACATGAATACTTACAGATGGCCTGGATGGAGCTTCTTTTGCCAGCTGAGACTCTAGAGAATGAAGCCTCTCTTCCAGATAGCGGTTTCTAAGGTTCATGTCCTCCATTGCAGCATCCCGAGGTAAAGCTTGTTGCTGTCTGAACAGCAGACATGAAATTTGTGCTGTAAAACTGCCACTGTTATTACTGCTATTACAGCAGATCAGACTGCTATCATTTAATTAATAGCAGAAAATGATTTAATGCAGTGATGTCCAATCTTTTCCAGCTTTGGCAGTTGTGGCTGCAGGTTTTCATTTGAAACAGACAGAGGCACCCCTGATTACACCTGTTTAATCTGTTGGTCTCAGCTTTCAATAAAGCTCTTGCTTGGTGGAATGAAAACCATCAACCTCACAGGACTTTTGCAGATAAGATTAGACATCACTGATTCAACGGAGGAAGATTTGGTGTAACGTTGAAAATGTACCTCATTATTTCAATCTGCTGCTCCAACTCACGGTTCCTTTTCTTTAATACCTCGATCTCTTGATCAGTCTCAAGGGTCCGTGTGCTTACCACCTGATCTGCTGTCACTCCACGACTTTTCAGCTTCTTCTGCAGGGCCACTTTCTCTTGCTCCAGCCTGCACAGTATGAGGCAAAGCACCAGATCTAGCCTTTTTTCATTATCAAATGTTGGCATATTTGAACTGAAAATCAAAGAGGAATACAGTATTTTATTTGTGACCTTCCATAGAGTTCTTTCATCGTAGCCAGCTGTTTGGAGAGGGAGTCTGTTTCTTTTTCCTTCTCCTTCAAAAGGTTCCGGACTTTCTCCATCTTGGCCTGCCACTTCTTTCCCTCCTCCCATCTCACAAGTTCTTCTTTAGAGGACTGCAATGACAGAAGCTAATAAATCAACTACAAACTACTTTTAGTTAAAGCAATTGTTTTGTTCAATTGTTTTTTTCCCCGTAATTTAGAAAACAAAGTGGTGCAGCAAAGGCAACAAAAGCTTAAATAATATTGCGGGGCAAACAAGAGCTCAAGCACACAAGGTGACTTACCAGAAGGTATTAATATGATCCTAGCAAGTGCCTGTCAGTAGAACCTTGTTTATCAAAAGCTTTGTTAATATTGAGACTATATTTTATCTTTACAAAGCAGATGAGACAGTGACCTCACAGCAGATTACAATTATTATGTGTGCTCACCTTGTCATCTCTCACTATAGTCTTTCTTTCTGCAGGCTCTGGCAAGCTCTTCCTGTCCAGCTCCAACTCCAGCTTGCGGATCTTTTTCTGTAGAGCCTCTACAGATGAGCCCTTAACTTCAAATTCAGTTTGACCCTGCAATGCACACATTTTTTATTAACACAGCCCTATAGAACCCAGTTATCAAACATTCTTACTGCCCTGACTTCAGCACATATAGAAGAAACTGTACAACTCTGGAGTGAACATTTCCTTTCCCTGAAGACCTACAAGAAAAGTCACAGAGGAAATAATAAGTGACGAATAGTGACGAGTGTTGTCTAGACACATTCACTGCTGTAAAACAGTGTCACTGTGCTGATAGATGCTTTCACTTTTGAAATTCCCCTGTTCCATTTTATCTTAATGGGATTTCTTAGGGAATCAGTCATACTCTGGGACTCTGTAAAAAAAAAACCAGTCTGTATACTCATGTAGCTACAGTATGATGAATACTAGTTTTTTGGATGAATCAGGTCATCAGTGTAACAGTGATTAGTGAGGCCATTCTGCCTGACCTGTAGTCCACTGCTGAGTCGCTTGACTTTCTGCTTGAGTTCTTCCGTTTCCTGCTCTAGAGTATCTCTCTCACTCTGGAGTCTGCTCTGATTCTTCTGACTCCTCTGCAGCTCCTTATTGAGGCTTTCTAGTTCCTCTTTTAAAGAGCCCTCTCGAGTTTTTGCTGTTCTCACGTTCTCCTTCCAGGACTGAAGCTCTTCAGACAGCTCCTTCACACGGGCCTGCCAGCAAAGACAGAGACTGAATATACTGACATTGATACCCAGAGAAATTTCAATTTTTGTATGTGTGGGAGGTGGGGGACACTGAACCTTCTGTGCCTCTAAAGTTGGTTGCATACTCAAGTGTTGACCACTAGTTTTTTCACGAATGAATGCATATAAACAAGAAACCTTAAAATTATTTGTATGCATTCACCATCTGTTTCCAGATTGCTAACCTTGAGCTCTTTGGTTTGCTTGTCCACAATCTGCTGAACATTGAAGGACTCCTCCTTTTGGGCTGCGTTTGCAATGATCTGCTGCTCGGCATGAGACGTCATCTCGGCACGAAGCTCCAGCAAAGCCTTACTTAGAGCCTACACAGAATAAGACCATATGTTCCTTATATGACTGAAATATTATATACTAAATTCTATAAACAATCCAGCTTTCTCTTAAAAAAAAAACACACCTAAAGCAAACCTAACAGAAGTGAAACAGAGTTAAATACACTTTCTCACACAATAATACACCGCAGAAGTTACGTGAGGGATTATCTCATAAGCTTTCAGATGTACTTTCTGGAGCACAATAGTGAAACATACCTTCTGTTGCTTCTCTTTGAGGGCAAGCTGGGCCTTAAGACGCTCAACCAGGTTTTTCATGGTGTTGCTTGGTGAGCGCACATTAGCCTCTTTCTGGGCCTCCAGTTCTGTACGTAGGTACTGCAGCTCTTTCTCCATCTGGGACAGCTGGGATCTCAGCTCCTCTGCCTCCTGAGACATAGCCTTCATCTGAGATGAATGCCTCTCCTCTAGCCTAAAAACACGGCTTAAAAATCACTAGGACTTCTGATTCGATATGATGTACAGACATGAGCATTAACCAGTGTGACGCTTGATACAGTGTGAAGTGTAAAGTGATATGTGTTATATGTGAACACACCACAGCACACAGTGTGAACAGCACAAAATGACATCACAAAAACATTGATTTCATAGCAGGCCTTTGCAGCTTAGTTTCCATGAATGGAGTGTTAGCACTGGAGAATGAATGTAGGATACTGGACTCTTTAATAGTGCTTCATGCTACATCAAAACTATTTCAGAAATATGAGGAAAAATCAGTTTTAAATTATATTTAAGTCTATATTTAAGGGTTTAAGTCTGGACTCTGACTAGACCATGCCAGGACATTCACCTTTTTCTCCCTGTCGTAACATGCACACAATGACCAGTCTATACCGTAAATCCCTGCTTCCAACTTCCCATAGGGCTCATGGTAGCCCCTCTGACCATTTTCTTCTTCACTCTTCCATCCAGTTTAGAGGAACGGCTTGATTTGGGGAGGGCCCTAGTAGTACCATAGACCGTCTTGTGCTCCTAATGATCGATAAAGCCTTTGATTGTTTTCCCATTTCCTTCAGATGTTTGACCGTGCCTTGCCACTCATAGATGATTGTTTGCTTTTAGTTGCAGTACCAAGCTCCAGGAATAGCTGTTTTTGTGCTGAACTAATCAAAACTACTACAACTGATAACAAATGGAAGACAATTAGCTTAATGCACAATGGAGAAGGTGATTAGTTACAAGTTTATATATATATATATATATATATATATATTTTGCCATCATATATTTCATTTGGATGTTATAAGATGAATTGAGTAAATACAGTAATTTTTTGTGCATGTGTGTGCGCATCATTTCAGGCTGCAAAGCAGCAAAATGTGAAATATTTGAAGGGTTTGATTCTTTTCTATACCTGCTGTTTGCTTGCCACTGACTAGTAATTATTACAAATGACTTATTATTGTGTATTGGATTTGGAACACAAAAATTAAACCCTTTGTCATAGAAATTCAATTCTTCTCATAGAGACTTAAATTCAGCTTTCGGACTGTGTGCGTTTGGTCTGCTATCTGTATGGTGTCCCACTAAATGTCACTCACTTGGCTGTTAGGGCTGTATGCTCTTTAGTCTGAGTAGCTATGGCCTGTCTCTGTTTCTCCAGATCAGCAGTCAGCACCTTCAGCTTGTGTGTTAGGGAACTGAGAGATGTGTCTTGCTCTGCGACTGTCTGCTCCATTTCAGCCAGACGTGCCAGCTGCTTTGTGGTTGGCACGGTGATGGTTGGTTTCTTCATCAGTTCCTACAGGATACAACCACATAAGCAGTCAATTTTATGTCTAATATGATTCAGGTATCTGTTATAGATGACCCCTGGCATATTACGAGAAGCGTTATTCAAACCATTGACTTGAATTATATAAAAATGAGCATTCTAGTGACACAACAGCTAACTGTAGGTGTTCACATTTTAAAACTTCTACCGTATTTTAATAATACAATCTATGAAGTATTCCAGCTATAGTCACCAGTGAGGCAAGTGGTTCGAGTTAGAACTGGCTAAGGAGTACGACATGCCATGCGACCACAGACTCAGATTCCACGGTATTTAGTCGCCTTTAAGACTTTGAGCATAATCTCACCAAAGTAGTCTGTTTGAAGCGGTCCAGAGACGTGTCTGTGTGCAGGTCCAACTTCTGGTGCAGGCTCCTCATTTCCTCCTCATATCTTTTTGCCATTTCCTCTTGCTCCTGTTAGAAGTAGACAGTTTAATTGAGTACGCAACTGCTTTTTTTTGCTCTTATTTTTCAGTTTTGAAAACCAGTGCAACACTGGGCCTTTGTGTTATGTATTACCAAATAGAATGCACATCAATATTCTTCATATTTTTGCCAGTCACAGATTTCATCAATATATTACCTAGTATATAGTTTTGTCTGTTTTCTTTAAATGTGTTCTCTTTTCGTACATGAATGTCTGATGATGCTTTTGGTCATATTTATGCTTAATTATAGAAAATACTTAAGGGTACACATGCTTTCAAGCATCACCGTACATTAGCATTAGTACCTGTCTAGCTTTGGCAAGAAGGTTCTGGTACTTCTTCAGAACCTCCTCTTTTTGGTCCAGACGGCCTTGCAGGTTGCTGATGGTCTGATGGGCGATCTTTAGCGCTGGCTGACTGTCTGAATCCTCCTGCTTGCTAAGGTCAGCAAGGAGCCTCTCCCTGTCAGCAGCGGCTGGGAGGCGAAGACGCAGCTCATTGATGACTCGGTCTCGTGCCAGAACATTCTGCTCTGCCTGCCACAGTGCTGCCTCCTTCTCTTGAAGCTTCTGCTCATACAACATAAACAATGAAGTTCAGTGACCAGCATCATGAAACAAGAAGTTACATTGTTGTGGGTACCTCTAAACGCAGACAGGTGGAGCAAGAGTCCACCTATCTGACTGACACACTTAGATTAGTTAGAGATGCTTCAATTTATTAATTTAACCCTCACACTGCACATTAGTAAATATTATACCATAGGTACAGATTTGGCAGAGGCTGAGATGACATGTTCCCTTCAATATTTGGAAAATGATGTCTTTTGTCTCATGCCTGGTTGGTATTTCCAAGTAGTTACAGCGCCATTATAGCTCTGTTTGGCCCTGTTACTGTGCTTTTCTTGCTATACTATGTCTGTGGTTAGACTGATCTGTGTTAGATTAAATATTTGTGTGTGTGTGTAATAGTAGTGAAGTAAAGGAATCCTGATATTAGAACTTTTTCCTGTGTGTCAAAGCATGAGTATAAGGTTTTTTAACAAACACAGTATCTGTCAGATGCTGCTCTTGGCTAACCAACTCATTGTCTTAACAGACGCAAGCAGTTAAGCACATTTCAAACCACACAGTACATTTCACGCTACAGCATATACACACCTACACAGCCTATGATTTCAGTTATTTGAAAAGTCTCTCATGTTCTAAATAAAGCAATTGTCATTTTCATCCTGATATTTTTTCTCTTTGTTCCAACTCCCATACAGGGATTGCTTTACATTGTTGTAGGAAATACAGTGATAATGAAGTACATGGAATGATACCCAAGCTTCTTTTTCCACAGTTTAAATTTTATATTAAATCTACTGTTAATGATGTTAACAGTCAGTTACAGCACTGTTATGCTGCATTGTGAATGGATCTGATGAGGACACTGACCTCCTGCAGAGTTTTGCAAGTGGCCTGCGTTTCCAGAATAGTGCGAACATGATCTTTTATTTTACTCAGAGCATGGTCCAGTTGTTGGGCAAGAGGCAGGTTTGGATCTGGTAGAGAGCCTGTTGCTTCTTCAAACTAAAATCAACCAAGCAAAGGAACACACATGCATCCATTTTAGGTAAGAGGGAACCATTTTAGCCAGCTGATGTAATGGAAACTAAGGCAAGACCTTTATAAAAATTAAACAGTCCATAAAATATAGGACAGTACCCTCTGTGCAGAACCAATAATTTGACTCTGCTGTTTCTCATAGAGGTCCAGTTGCCGCTCCAGCTCCACCTCTCTTTGATCCCAGGACAGCTGCCGCCCCTCCAGCAGCTGGGAGAAAGGAATCAAACTTGAAGCCAAGTCAAAAACTTTTCAGATGCGTAAACTTTAGTACCTCTGCTATAAACTGAATATACATTTTGGGATTGAAAATCTGTTTAACCCACACGACCCATTTTACTGGTGAGACTTGATTGAAAATACTTTGTATTCTTGTTACAAGTATTTTGTTGGTGAATTGTCTCCATTTCTATCCCTTTTAAAAAAAATACCAAATGGCAGTCTTACATTGTTCTGTTGCACCAGTTCTTCCTCTAGGTTGCCGATGGTGCGTTCTTGCTCAGCCACCATGTTCTTCAGGTACCTGATCTCTTCTTTCTGAGCCCCCAGCTCCCTGTTCTTCCGGAGCTCCTGCAGACGACCTTCCTCCAACTTCTTATGCCATTCGCTCACCTGTGAGGGTCAGAAAGGTCAACACTTGAATAGAGCACTCTAATACTGCCGATGAAATGTTATGCTGAACAACATTTTTAAAAACAGCTCATTAATATTAATTTTAAGAACTACTTTAAGAACTATTTCAAAAATTAAGCTGAACTTTGGTACAATCTTTATCAGTCAGCTTATCACTGATTCTCTACCAGTACCTTCTGTGCTCCTTTAGCATCCTTCAGTGTGGCCATGAGCTCCTCCAGACTTTTCAGCTGGAGTTCCAGCTCCTGCGCCCTCCCTTCTGCTGTCCTACGCTCCTCCTGTGCCCTACGTGCCTCCAGTCTGCCCTTCATTCTGTCCTCCTGCAGCTGCAGCATGGTGTTGGAGAATTTCTCCTGCTGGACAAGTGGTAGGGCTCCGGAGAACTGTGTGCGTAATGACTGCAAAGCGCGGCGGAGGTGGCGGGCACGCTGACGCCCCTCCTGCCGCGCATTCCAAAGCGCCTGCTGCTGAGCATCCAACTGCTGCTCTGCCCGCAGCTTTTGGACCTCCAGCTTCTGCAGGCGGGCAAAGGAGGCCTCTAGCTTGCTGATGGCGGCCGTTTCACTCAGCTGAAGGGCCACGATGTGTTGGTGGAGTTTGGCGATCAGGGCCTTCTCGTCAGACTGTGCCTGACCATTATGTGAAGGAGGAAACTATTACTGTTTGTTTCTCTAGTTTACTCTTGCCTGTAAACAATCAGATACTCCGTTCAAATACTAAAGTGTCCATGCTTCAGTAAACCAATACAATTTGGACTGTTTATGCAAAAAAATTATGCTCATCCCGAATAATTAGTAATACAAGCCAAACTAATGAACTATGCATATCAGACATTCTAAACCTGGTTAGAACTTCAGGAAATAATGTCTTACTTGATAGTCGAGCACCTGCCTTCTGAAAGCCTCCACCTCCTTCTCTCGGGACTGCTGCCTGGCTTCTAGAGAAGAAACCTGCATTTTGGCCACGTCTGAAACCTCTCGTAACCTGAACACATCACATCCAATTAACATCCATTGTCGCCTTAAGATTATTATAAGATGAGAAAAATACTGTAGTGTATTACTGTAATAGGAAGATACAATGCATTGCTGCTGGGATATTAACTACATTTCCTTGAGCTTACTTGGACACCTCAATCCTGAGCTTAGCTTCATTTTTCTCCAGCTCTGCAATGCGTTGCCTGTCTGCATCACTGACATCTTTACTAACACTGTCAGCGAGCTCGTCTCGTAGCTCACGCTCGACCCGCTGGGTCTCCAGATTCTGCTTCGCCATCTGGACAGGTTACAGATGACATACATTATTTTGGTTGTGCTTTAAAGCCACGTGTTCAGGATTTACATGTGCCAGGCTGTAGACTCACCTCAGAAAACTTGGCTTCCAGCTCAAAGTTGCGTTCCTCCACCTGCTTGAGAGAGTTCCTGAGGTGCTCATACATCTTCTGAGCATGCTCAGCTCTCTGCCTCTCATTCAGTTCCTTCATCTCCAGAGTGGTAATACGTTTGGACACGGACACAATCTCACTGTTGGCCAAAGCCTTAGCTGCCTTATCCATACTGCTCTCTCCACCTGCACACATGGACAGCTGAATCATCAGCTAAATGACCTCATGACCTTATCAAAGGTCTGTTTACCTGCTCACTGACATTTTTTAAAAATAGATGTTTATGATGCATGTCTAAGCAAGATTTAGGGTCAGGTTCTCCCTGCATAGCTGAACAGAGATACAGCTGGACAGATATAGTATGTCAGACTGTACCTGCAAGACCATCGGGATCCCTCAAATCAAACTTCAGCCTTCAAACTTTGAAACACTTTGCCCAAATGCGGACTTTTAAGAGAAAGGGAGAAAATGGTGCTTGCAGGGTCTAAGCTCTCTCTGTTTTTGCATGAAAGCAGCGAGCACCTCCACTCCTTTTAGTTTTAATTTATATATAATTCTAAAGTTCTCAGGGTCATTTAGCACCATGAAGAAACACAACTGCGGTCGCAAATCAACAAAGAAGAAATGCAGAAAGACTGAACATAAATGGAGAAAAACTAAGCTTCTGATGAAATTAAGACATTTTCAAAGAGAGACTCCATATTTACACAGGGAGTTAAACGGGGTCAGATAATCTCAACTCATCAATAATGAGAACAAAATTTATGCTGTTTTTGCCACCGTTTATAGATTAACAAATCCCAGTCGGCAGTATCTCTAGAATTCATCTAAAAAATTTGTGTTTGTATTGTTTTTCCATTGCCAAATTGAAAATACCAGACAAATCATCAGCCCAATCTAGTTAAGTAGTAACATAACATCTATAGAAACATACAGAAAAAATATGGCCTTTGTCTCTTGAAACTCAGGCATGTATTGAATCAGTAGAGAAGATAATAATATGCTGTTAGAAAAGTGCATCACTGAGGTTTACCAATAGTGCTGATGTGTTCCCAGGCTTGCTCTAAAGTGTGCAGTTTCTCTTTTGTGATCTCAAGCTCTTTGCTGATGGAAATGGTCTGCTCACGGAGGGAGGCATTTTCATTCTGAAACCACATGAGACAGTGTAACGGGCTTCGTGTTACTAAGACCAGAGCACAAAACAAAGACTTCATTAGATATAGACCCATACCTCCAGATGTTCCAGACTGGTGGTCCTCTGAACTAGATAATTGTCCTTCTGAAGGAGATCTCTGTACTTGATTGTAAGATCACTATATTGCCTGTTTGCCCTCTCCAACTCAGATGACAGAACACTATCGTCTAGAGCTTTCTGAAGCGCCGCCATTTTAAATGCAGCCATCTCCTGCCAAAGTCAGCACAATCATTTTAAGTCAAATGTACATTAATTTTAAAAATGCCACATGTTGGCTGAGTAAAATATATTTCAATGGCCTTGTCATGTGAGCATTAAGAGGCTCTTTTGCCTTTTGCTTCAATTTTATTCTAACATGATAGTTAAATAAAAATGTCAATGAATAAAAGGAAACTTGAGCACACCTTGAACCTCTGTAGATAACCTATCCTTTCGGTGATGGCAACCTCCATTTGGACAAAGTCATCCTTTAGCTTGTTATTCTCTTTCCTCAGGTGCTGCTCCTGCTCCAAAAGGGTGGTGTAACGGCGGGTCAGGGACTTCTCGTTCACTCTAAGCACCGTCATCTTACGGGCAGCTTCAGACATCTGTCTCCTGATCTCAACTGGGTCCTTCTCCAAAGCTTCCAACAAATTCTAAGAACCCACACACAAACCAACAGGATGAGTAAATGGAAAGTGGACTGGAATATTAAGAAGTCATTTTAAAATATATTTATTTCATGAAATGTTTGTTTAACCCGCATCAAAAGTATGTCGTTATTTGGAGGTTCCGTGTGTTTGGGTCGACATTACACATTGTTTAAGGCTTTAAAAGAACAAGTAATGCATGAACAGTTGTAAGGGTTAAACAATTTGAACTCAATGTTCAAATATTTTATAAAAGATAAACCTTTACTGCGGGACTTACATTATATTCTTTGATCTTCACTGAATCCACCTCTATCTGTTCTTCCATTTTGGCTTTCTTCTCAGCAAAAGATTCACTCTCCTTCTGCCAAGACTCCTTCTCACTAAAAGAAAAGTGGACAATCTATAACATTAAAGAAAACAATATTTCATTCTTCAGAACTTTTGCTAATTTACCATTAAGGCTGTGCGAACCTTTGATATTCTTTATAAAGTAACCCCTGTTGGTGGCGTAGCACGGCAAATTTCCTCTTGTACTCTTCCAAGGCCAGACTGAGCTGCTTGCTGGAATCTTCTTTGTTTTTAATCTCCTAAAAGTTGGTAAAAATACTGTATTTAAGATCATCGAAAAATAGGATGCAACTTCAATAGTCATATGTCAGATTATGTGGGTGGTCTGATGCAAACCTGTAACAGTTGGACCACGTACTCATTGAGGGAGTTAATGGTCTGCATACTGGTCGCTGCCATTTCCTCAGGTAATGGGAGAGTCATATGAGGCACAGCTGTGCCAGCTGCTAGACGTAATGCCTCAATCTCACTCTCCAAACATGCAATCTGACCAGATTTTAAAAATGAAAGGACAACAATCTTCATTTTTATGCCCTTACACTTTCACAGCCTCTTTTGAACTTAATTTTCACAACTTTAAAGAATTCAATTAATTTCAGGATCTCAGTGATAAAGAGCCTGAGACAAACCTTGTCATTGGCTCTCATTAGTTGAGTGAGCGTGTTGGCACCTTCTTCTCTAGCTGCCTTCATTTCCTGCCTCAGTTCCTCATTTCTGCCGGTCAGCTGATCTACCTGGGCCCTCAGATGTGCACCCACATCTCCTCTTCCTTCAGAGTACTTCATCTCCAGAGCCTGGTCATAACAAGTCAAAGGGTCTGTTGTACACCTCTAACGAATTTAAACAGGAGGTGTCGGTAAGGGTGGACAATATGGCAAAAATGTAACATCACAGTATCAATTACATTTTCTACAATTTCATCAATTACAATACCTGATACGCATCATGACTTTCAGTACATTTTTCAGTTTGATTATTTGGAACCTAATAGCACCACATTTAAAGACACTTCAATATTAGGGAGAAATAAAAGTTTGAACTAATTTGTATGTAGTGTAGAACAGGCATAGCACTGATAAAAGTTACCAAGATAGAAATGGCACAGGTCAAAGAAGGCCTCTTGGTGTAGAAGAACTTACACTGACGAGTCTCTCCAGGCTGGGGATTCTGACACTAGTTGGAGCAGAAGCTTTGCTCTGTGTCTCCTGGATGGTCTGCAGGATCTCCTTCATGCTCTGCTCCAACTGTTTATTCTCCTTCAGCATCTCGTTCACTGCAGAGGGTTGAACCAGTTGATCAGTGGTTAAAAACGACATGATGGGTGCCATACTTTAACTCAACCTGGCCTGTCACTCACGTTTGGCTTTGAACTGTGAAGATTCCGTTCTCTTCAGCTCCAACTCTTTCTCTCTGCTGCTCAGCTCTTTCTGCAGGTACTCGTTCTGAAGAAATGGGAGCAGGGAAAACAAAGTACAGTGTTGTAATCTGAACTAATGGGTGTTGCAAATCAAATCTTTTTTGTTTGTTATCAAAATAATGTATTTATTATTGATAATGTGTCATTCTTATTCACAAACAAAAGTGGTACAAAATGACTCAGTCATCCATCTCCTTGAGACTTACTTTCCGTTTGACCTCCTCATCAGTAGATCTGAAGTCTGATCTTTCCCTAGTGGATCTACTCAGACCCTCCTCATCAATGTCAAGCAGTGAACTACTAACTGTGATTCCTGGAAAAGAAAACTGTAAGTGTAAAGCACTGTACACTACTCTTTGAAAATGCAAGAATAAGCTGCACAATATGGACAAAATATTAGAATGGCAATTACCCTGTTAAATACTGCAACTGCGATGCCTTTTTATATATTAAAAATGTAAATATTATTAAACTTAAAAAGGGACAATTTACATCAGTCTTAAAGGAACAACATCAAAAACAGCCTGTTTAATAGTAAAGAAAAAACAGACTGGAAAATGATCATTTAAGAATTGTAATTTTGATACACAAACATCATTGGAAAATGTAAAGGAATATGTAGAATATGGGCCATTTAAAAAATTTTTGGAGAATCGGTCTTTAACGTCCAAAGACTGGCAAAAATAAATTCACTTTTGTTGGATTACATGAATACTTTGATTCATCAAAACTTCCTGGAACACCTTCTACGTTAACGAATTACGGAAATTCTAGAGTAGCCTAAGTGAGACTGCTGTATTACAGTCTTTGAATAATTTGTGCCTGGGAAAGTGCTTCACTAACAAGGTACTTTACCTTTGTCTTTCGCAAGGGCACGAATACGCTGTTTCAGCTCCAGCCTTTCTTCCTCGAGACGTTCAATCTAAGAGACAATCAAAGTGTCTGACACACCACACGTCCATATACTGACCTCACAACATTCTGTGGTTTGTTGTTAGACCGCTGAAGTAGATTAAAATCTGTCTCGCATTTAAAAGCAGGAAAAATACAATCAGTAATTTATATGCACATGTTCCAGTGCTCTAATTGGGGTGTTTAAAAGGGAAACTACACCTTTATACACAACATATTGGACCTATCCTCAGAGTATAAAAGTATACTACACCATAAAATTTGTGTAAACAACAGTGTTGTTAAAGGTTTTATAGTCTAAATCTTACTACCTCCTTCAGCAGGACCTGGTTCTCTGCTCTGTACTGTCTCTGTTTCAGTGCCTTTGTTCTCCGGAACTCTGTCAAATCCACTTCTTCTTTTGGATTTAGTCCTAATAAAAGATGAGAAGCCAAAATATAAAGCGACGATTTCAGTCACAGTGACACTGAAATGTCTGGAAATAAGATGCTCAGAGTAAAAAAAAAAAAGAAGACCCATGTATCACACACTTTCTATAAAAAAGACAAATATAAAATTCTTCTATGAGACTGACCCAGGCGCTCTCTTAGCTCTTCATTCTCATCCAGAAGGCCATTGATTTTCAGCTCCAATTGGTTTATCTCTTTGGTCATGGCTTCTATCTCCCGTTCCCGAACCCTGATCTGGTTTTTGCACTCTTTGATCTCAGCTATGGCAGCTTCCAGTCCAGCTGTGCCCTAAAATGGAACCAGACACATACATATTTCATCCAGCAACAACAGTGAAGAAGAAACATACTTCAAAGCAAACAAAACATTCAAGTGTATATTACATATGACACAATACTGTGCAAGCTGAGGAGTACAGAGGAGCCTCTGAGACCTGCAATCTGCCTTAAGACAGTATAAACTTTTAAACTAAAGGTCCATGAAAAGGCTGTATATAGCATGTTTTATGACAATGTCAGCTAGAAACTGTATGCATGTCAATTTGTATTGTGTATACGCTTACTGGGTTCAACTAATTAATAGTTTGACTGATAAAATTGTGACCTAGAGCTTAAAAAAATCCTCTATTTTGGTGTATAAAAAATAAAGAAACCATTTAGAGGTGAAGAATAATATGGGACTGCAATTAAAACGATTTTCATTTTAATGGGCTGGACCATAATTAAGAGCATATTTCAATCAGGCCTTTTGGTCAGGTCTTTAGTAAGGGACAGCCCTAGTGTGAGCAGTTTGTGAGGTGCATTATTAGGTACGACAGTGTTCGTTTGAGGGTTCAACATTGTGAGACTTGCATTAGATTGACATTATTTGAATGTATACTGTTTTATGCTTTTTATTCATATTTAAGAAAGTGGACAATTGCCATCTGACAATCATACTACAAATCATATCAATCAGCAAAGTACCGTTTAACAAAAATTATTGGAATCGTATTCATTTAGACCATATAACATTATATTAACTTATTTTAACAGTCATCAGAAATTTTAGCTCCTTATAGGTCTGTATGTAAGGCACTGGGTTCACTCACAGATTCATAGAAGCGGATGCGGCTGAGGCTCTCGCTTAGCTCCTTGTCTTTATCGCGGGCGTCAGCCTCAGCAAGTTGGGCAGTGCGTTCGGCTTGCTGTGCCCGGCGTTCAGATACCTGCAACCTGGCATTCAGCTCTTCCAGTTTCCTCTGCTGCAGAGAAGAGCCCAGACCTGCAAGGACCCAAATGATATGACAGTTATGGAACCACTGGTTCTTATGTGCATATTTTTTAGTGTTTCTATTATTGCGTGGCTGGGCAATAGAATTGGAGAATGAAGAATAAACACATTTTTGCCACATGAAGCCTACCAGTCAAGAAATCAGTCAATATAGTATAGATAACTGCAGCAGCATACTCTGAGATTACTGTTTTTAGCATTTGTCTATGGAGATGCTCCCATGAAGGAAACAGAGGTCACTAACAAAATGGTCACCTATTGTCTAATACACACTCAGAGGAAGTTTAGTTCGAGTTGTTATCAATAACGGTAGGAAATGTTAGAGTGAAAAAAAAGGAAAAGCCTTTTTTTTTTGCACACAGCAACTGTAAATAGCAGAAAACCTTTTTCTTTCTTTTGTGGTTTCTTGAGCTCCTCTATGAGCAGGGCATTCTTCTCCATCTCACCAGTGTACTGCTTCACTTGTTCAGAGAGTAGCTTGATCTGATGGTCTCTCTCTTGCACAGCCTTTGAATGGCAGAACACACATATACCCAAATTTATCTTCCAAACTAATCCGCAGGTCACAAAACTCAGACGTAAGACAGATAGCATTTTTTATGTGAATAACAACAAAAGTGATGTGTTGAGGCAGAAAACGGAAAACATACATTCACAGAATCAAATTAAATCAAATTAAAGAAATAAACAAATGTACTTACTCCACACAGCTCATAAATGACCTGCACCATGTAAGTAATGAGTCACAAAAAAAGGAGGAAAATGTGAAAGCATGAAACAAGTGAAAGGAGAAACAAACAGAAGATGGACAGAAAAGGAAAGAAATGGCTTGAAGCTACACAAGCACATCGTGAGAAATAAATTCATATATTCAGTATTCGATTCAGTATTCGAGATCGGTAAAATGTGAGAGGTGTATGAGTGGTAGGGCTGTAGTTACCGCAACTGAAATCACAAAAGGTTTTCCGAAAGCAGTACTAGTAAAAACTTTGTATCTTCATAGAGAACAGTAAGGCTTGTGATTTGCTATGGACCTGCTGCAGTGCAATGATGTTGCTTTTATCTGAATCCAGGTGAGCAGCTCTCAGCTTCTCTCTGAGGTCTCGAATCATCTGCTGGTACTCCATGATTTCAGCATCCTTCCCTGATAACACACTCTGCAAACACACACAGAACATCATCGAGAATATACAGATTGAGAAAACTTTGAGAGTGACAAGTAAGAACTGCACTTAATGGGTCACAAAGAAATCATCCATCTGTTTATAAACACACTTAATGTAAAATCCATCACATTTTATACAACACTAGCCTTTGTGTGGAAATTCCTCACTTTGTGAAAATCTCCTATCTTAAACTTGTCAAAATGTCCTCGCTTGAGCTTGTCAAAAGCTTAACTTGCTAAGATAAATATTACATAGCTTTAAGTTCCTCCTGTATTGGACTGTGCATTTTGTATTTATGTAACATCAACTCAAAGACAAGTGAGCATGGCTGCCTATCAGCACGAGCCGTGAGTCAACCTAAAATAATTTGCATATAACAGCTGCTGGCACACAAATCTGATGTTGATAGAATTCAGGTAATTATCCTGTGACACAGGCTCCAGCTCCGTGATGAATTTTGAGAATCCTTCAATGCTTTAGAATTCCCAGAACCGTGCGTGCCATTTCTGGACCAAATTAAAGTAATTGTAAGCACAACCACACACACAAGACCAACATTCCACCTGATTTAAACATACAGAAATTTTAACTTTACTTGGCAGGGAGCTGCATGGTCTTATTTTTTATATTTACTTTTGTTGAAGTTTCAATTTTAGTCATGTCCAATTTCACCCATTATCACATTATGCTACCAAAATGGGATAGTGAAAGTTAGCATGTGCTTCCTCTTACTTTCAGTGCCAGTACATATTTTCTAAGTGTCACTATTGTAATTTGACAGCTCCGTGTGCTTGGAGCATAATATTATATGCCAATTCTGTTCAATCTGCTAACTGACATCCATGCTAACTAGCACTGTGCTGAATAATTGGGGTGAAGAGTGGGGGACAATTATAACAACTAGAAGCTGCACTCTCCTAACCAATGTTTGGAGACAACAAAGCATTGGTTTTATTGGCAAAAAGTTAAGAAATTGCTCCCCAGGCAGTCTCGAACTTGCGATGTCTTGGTTCAGAAACGGGCAGTCTATAGCAAGCCATTAATGGGGAAGGCTGAACACACAGGAACATTTACAGGTAGGTTTTATTTAATTGGATCACAACAAACAGTCACATATGTCTTTTTTAATATAACTGACCTGAACTTTAGTGTCTGCAAGTCCTTTTAATGAGCGTGCTGTGTGTTTTGCTATATGTTTGTTTCTTTGCATTTGTTTTTTTCGCCTTTTGTTCTGTGCTCGGCTTCCATACGTGTCATTCCACTGGTCCTCTTAGCAAACAGATTTAAAATGAGGAGACTCAACCTAAACCAAAAAATCTAAAATTGAATACTCAGTCCCTGATCATCTGATTGGTTAACAGTGTACAAGCACAATACACCGGATATTAACGAACATTGGAATCATGCTCATATTTAGAGTGTTCTAAGACGAGAATATATATAAAAATAAATAAATAATAGTAATAAACCTTAATAAGAACACTAATTATACGCTCTTGGACTCTTGGCAGTGGACGGCTGCAGCACTGCAGAAGATTGCACTCACAAACTGATGCCAGACAAACCAATCAACAAAGACACACAGATATGAGTGCTGCTATACTACCTTCCACTCCTCCACTTTGGCATTGACTGCAGCCATCACTGGATCATCCTCCTCTGCGCGAGCCTGGATCTGCTCTGTTAGCTCTCTCACCTACAGCCAGTCAAGTCACAAAAAATTGTAAAATGCAATTAAGAGTCTTGAAAAAAGTAGTAAAGATTAATGAATAGGAGTGTGATAAAAGTCACACCCTGGCATCCTTTGGACTAGTCATCATTTAACATGTTGGAAAATCTTGAGCAATACTGCATAGCTTCAAAATGACTAGATATATGCTAATAAAAACAAACCTGGAGCTTGGCCTGGTCTCTCTCTTTCCTCAGCTGATCCACAATGCTGTCTGTCTGCTGGACCACAATTTTCATCTTGTTGTACTCATCTGTCATCTTCTCCATCTCTTTCACGGACTCCTCCAGGTTCTTCTGCAGGTGCTCATTTTCGCTCTTTAGGTTGGCAGCCATGTCCTCTGCGTGCTGCCAGGTGAAAATAAAGGAGTGTGAGAAAAAGCAGGCATGGCAGGTCAACATAAATGATACAGCAAATATCTAAAAAGCATGTCTATATTAAATCTAAAATTCCAGCCTGTCTGCGTAGTAACCATGACAATTTCAGACAGTTATTCATATAGGGCAGGAGCATTTCCTAATCTCTATTTATCTTTTATTTATTTATGCTCCTGTTTGTTTTAAAGCAAAATTATATGTTTTCCTGATAATGGGATTTGCCCTTGATAACAATAAACTTGATCAGCAAGCAGGATTACTGGCATTCACTGGTAGTAATAACCATTTTAATCGTTTTTGCCTTTAGGATGTCTAAATTTTGAAAATAATAGTTTTCAGACATCCCTGTGATTAACTACTTTATATTGTGTCATGAATGCAAATTACTATTTTTCCATAGAAACCATGACTTGAACCTTACATGAACCTTAAAAAGCTAAATATTTGGCTAATGATTTATTAATGAACATGTTCCACCTAGTAATTCTAATATATGAATGCGAATCACTATTCATTCCAATATATGGGCATATATATTGTAGAAACCTCCATGTTAAAAGTAGCATTTGCATTTGTTTGGATGAACTGAAAGAGAGATTGTGAGCCTTCTTGCCCAACATCCTGACCTCATAAATGCTCTACAGAATGAATGGGCACAAATTCCCACTGAAAATCTTGTAGAAAGCCTTCCAAGAAGAAGCTGTTCCAGTTGCAAAGGTAGGCAAACTCCATATTATAGTCTATGTATCTGAATGCAGTGTCATTAAAGTCCCTGTTGGCATAATGGTCAAGTTTGTAATTTTAAAGAAATACTTTTATTATAGTATATACTTTTTAGTTGTGCTGGGTTTTGTTTGTAATTAAGTAAAGCAATGACCCTATTGATAATTATAGAAGGGTCTGTTTCGACCAAGGTGTAAATAACATACAATGCTATATACCCAGGTGTAAATAACATACACTTGTAATCTAGCTCTCTGAAACAATCTATCTATTAAACATGACAACATATTTGTATACTGGGATCTTAGGGACTGAACCAGCGGCTGATTATGTGTGTTCCAGCTGACCTGCAGGTCCTCCATGCACTGGTAGAGCTGCTGGTTGGCTTTGTTGAGTCTCCTTTGAATCTCAGTATTCCCTTCTCTGGTCTGGAGAGTGTCCTTCTGCTCCAGCTCCTTCCTGTAGAACTCCACATCCTGATGGAGCTGCTCATTCTATAGCAGACCCAACAAAGAACAGCATGTTACAAGAATGAATGCTGGAGAAGGCTGTGTATGGCAAATAATCAGTGAGAGTTACTGCCTACTAATTTCAGCTCATACTTTTTCTTGATTTTTACAGACACACACAAACATACACACATACTAAGCTGTGCTGCACTCTGTAATGCCTAAGAGTCCAGTTCCTCTCACTCTGGTGGTCTTACCTTCTTCTTAATCTGCTTTATCTTGGAGGTGTGAACAGCATATGAGTGATGGTAGTGAAGAAAGAGAAAGGTAACATGCAACATGCATGAATATGGAATTATGAGGAAAAAATACCAAGACATGAACAAGCAGAAAAAAAGATGAAATTATGTAATGCAGTGTTTCAAGGATAATGATAAGAAGGCAGAGAAAAGGCACGACAAAGACACCTTTGCTTACTAGTGTCCCAGGCACTCCTACAGCACAATAACACGTCCTACCAGTGAGAGCCCTAACAACCTCAGGGGCACATACAAACATGCAGTTTCTTCTCAATTGTGATCCCTTGCCGCCTTTCAGAGCATGTACAAGCAAGAAATACAGACAAGAAATACAGACATGTACACAGTGGTGTGCATTTACCTCTCTTTTTAGCTTTCTGTTCTCATCCTCAGCCTCCTCTGCTCGCTGTGAAAGCTAGCATTTTGAAAAACATTCAAACCAGTCACATTGGCTGGCCTTCAACCAACACGTCAGATACTGTAGTTACACGATGTAAAATATACCACCACATGCAACCTTTCCAAAAAAATAAGAATATAAAGAGATATTACTGTCTGAGGCAACAGATTAAAGGGTGTATTATTGTGCAAATTTTATTGGTAGATAGCTGGATAGACTGAATGGGTGATGCAGAGCTGTCATGTTGTACCTCCTCATTGCTTTTCCTCTCTTTACTCATTTCCTTCTTCAGCTGGACCAGCTCCTTCTCCTTGCGCTCCAAGTGATTCTCCAGTTGGCGGATTTCGTCCCGGAGGAAGCGGGTGTCCCGCCCCCCTGTCGAGCGCTGTGCCATCTGGACATTCACAGGTGTAGTTAAGCCTCAACAACACAGCAAGAACCCTGATTTCACCATCTGCATGCACTACCAACATGTCTTTACATTTCAGGTTTCAACACTCAGTAGCACTGCATGACACATATTCTGAGAAAATACCCCTTAATGAGACACAAAAGAGGTAAAGTTATAACTAACAACAACTTGCAGCCAAAAAGGATTAGTCTGATAATCTTCTTAAGACTGTGCATCTCTACTGACCGCTTATAAGACAGAACAATAAAAGGCCAAAGGCTGGTGAATCCCTGAAATGACAGCCATTTCTGACACAACACCTGGGTAAAACGCCAACGATTTTGATTGTATATGTGTTTTTTTTTTAATTGTTTTGTTGCTCACATTCTTACCTCAATTTCATTTTCCAGTTTAATTATCTTTGCTTTCAGTTCACTTTCTGTGTAATGAGAAAAAAATTTACGGTTATTAAACTGCATGACAGGCTGTATTTCAGATCTTACTGACAGCTTTTTTTCAGCACATGGCAATTCACACATACCAGTTCTGGCTTGCTCCGTGCCAGCTTTGTCAACAACATCGTAGGCACAGCTTATTTCCTCCAACTTCAACTGTGGCACAATCAGATTTGTTAGACCAGCTTAAAGGGGAATTCTATCGAGTTTCTAAATTTCTGTATAACTCAATGCCTGAGATGCAAATAAAGTAATTCGAAGTGGGTTGATGTGAAGTGGTGAAATGTACAGAAACTTGATGAGTCGTAATATCTATGATACAACGCCACCAGTAAACAGGAAATGTTCTTCTAAGTAATATGTAACAGAAATGTAGCTTAGGATTTACACCAAAACAATCTGATTTTGTTTACATATTATCAATTTAATTATGCAGAAAATTTGAAAGATTTGTGGAACTGACCTTTAACAGTACAATTTAATAGCAACAATTAATGGCTAGCAATTCAATCAATTAATAGCAATTAAAAAAATAATTACTAGCAATTTCTGTCAGCATTATTATTGTTATTGTTTTATTATTATTATTATTATTAATAACAATAACATTTTGATTAATTTGATTAATAATAATACAAATCATTATTACTAGTGATTATTATTAATATTATTATCATTAATAATAATAATACTTAATGTTACATAACAGCTTTGTCTCAAGATGCTTCACAATCACAAAAATACGAAACACCAAAAAGAAAAATCATAAAAATAAGTAAAGAAAAAAATTATTGGACAAACTCACAGCAACAAAAAATAATTATTCAATGTTCAGGCTGTTATATAAAAGTAATTATACAATTATATTACATCAGAAATTCAACAATTACATTCTAAATAATCTTGATGTACATGTGGTTTTTTCCAAAGAGCAAACAGAGCCAAAAGGAGCAGAAGTGCTGTGTTGTAAAGTGTTGTACCCTCAGTAAAGTCTGTGAGATTCTGAATAGCTGGATGTTTTTTTTCCACTCGCTCTCCTTCAGCTCTCGAGGATGGACCTGCAAGAACAAGCTGTTTAATGACATGCAAACAAAGCTGATCTGGATTTGTTCCTCATATCTCTCATCTGGTGAGTAATACTTTACGAATTTCTAACTACAGGCTAATTCTTTTCTAGACTTAAGTACTAGACAAAATTTATGACCAGAAATCTGAGCCCCGAATAATTTTTTAAATATATGGTTCCCATTTACAGTGTAAGTGAGTCCAATCCTAGGCCTGATTTACACTTGGACATATCCATAAATTTTTTTCAGTACTCAGGAAACTGACCGCAGTCCTTTGGCTTACTATTTCCAGAGGCTACGCCAAGAACAATATTGTATACTGGAAACATAGTAATTGTGGAAAAAAAACATTTTTCAATTCAATCAATTTATACCAATTCACATATGGTCTCCCAGTTCATGTCTTAGATTTTCTCCAAAAATAATACATATATTATTCTCCAAAAATATATATATATATTCTAATATATTCATGAGACCTTGAAAAATCCTACAGCCCTACTCCAAATACCGTTTTAGCTTTTGGTTTTTTAGGTTTCATCATTCTTTGTATCTGTATTATAAGCCAATTATATTTATATTAACAATTGCTTATTTTTCAATGGATCGTTCTGAAATGTTTACTGTACATTTGTAACAATTATTTGTGTAAAGTGTTGTTGCTGGATTTTACAGCAAACAGATTTACAAAAATATTCTTTTTCCAAAACAAAGAAAATTGTCTCTTCTAGTTTTCACTTTCCTGCAACCACATTTTGATTCTTGTTAGTATCAACATCGATCCATCACATCTAGAAGTTATTTGGTCCTGCAGATCTTGAAAATTGTGCCTGAGATCTTGCTAGATATATTTGGAGCTGAACATCCCACTTTTTATTATATTTTTACTGTATATTTTGCACAATAAGGATTATTTTCAATAATCTTTAAGGTTTACTGTATCTGTGTGATATCTATTGAACCTATTTTCAACCAATTTGAAAGTTACAGCTTGTAATAGCTTGGTTTGTTGGATGCTAGATGGTGTCATTATTCTGTCTGAACAAAATATTATTCTTAGTTCCTTACCTCAATATGCATTTATTATTTTAAAATTTAAAAAAAATTTCTGACACCATCAACTAGTAGAAAAATAGTAATGCAAGGGAGATATTGCAAAATAGATTAAACATAATTAATTTAATCATCAAGCAGTTTCATGCGACAGTGACATCAAATTACCAACTCCTCTTCTAGGAGTCAAGCCAAGTAGGTGTTTATTGTCATTTCAGCCATATACACGGTACAGAGTGAAATGAAACAATGTTCCTCCAGGACCTTGGAGCAACATAAAGAACAAAAACAGAAACACCACAGTACTACACAAGTACAGGCAGGACAGTACTGCAACTTGTAAAGTCTTGCAGTGTTTTGTTTTTGTGTTGCACAAGTGTCACTTGAACTGGGAACGGTTCTGAATGCTGTGTGAATTCGCATGGAATGACCCAACTGCTACACTATATGGACAAAAGTATTGGGACACTTGACCATAACACCAAAAGGGACTTTAATGACACTGCATTCAAATACATAAACTTTAATGTAGGGTTGGTCCTCCTTTGCAGCTTCCACACTTCTTGGAAGGCTTTCCACCAGATTTCTGTGGGAATCTGTGCCCATTCATTCTGTAGAGCATTTATGAGGTCAGGCACTGATGTTGGACAAGAAGGCCTGACTCACAATCTCCATTCCAGTTCATCCCAAAGGTGTTGGATGGGGTTGAGATCAGGACTCGGCCAGTCAAGTTCTTCCACACCGAACTCATCCAGCCATGTCTTTATGGACCTTGCTTTGTGCACTGGGGCACAATCATGCTGGAATAGAAAAGGGTTGTTCCCCAGTGTTCATGACGTTGGAAGCATGGCACTGTACAAAATGACTTGGTATGCTCAAGCATTAAAATTGTCCTTCACTGGAAGTAAGCAGTCTAGCCCAAACCCTGAAAAATGGGTGTGTCCCAAAACTTTTGTCTTTATAGTGTATTACACTTGACTGTTAAGACCTAAATAAGATGCTGACATGACAGACAGTAAGATAAAATCTTTATTAAGGCTTATATGGATTTCATTACCTTTAGAATAATGTCACAAATCCTCTGTTCATCTTCACTTGCCAGCACGTCAGGGTCAACACTCATCACCAGTTTCCAGTCTGTAGCTGGAGGCATCTTGGTGTTCATGTGGTGTCCAGTGACGTTACACAAACAGGCAGGTCCTCTTAAAATGAGAGTTATTTCTGACCATCTGTACCTTCTACCTTGTCCCAGCCAGTAAAATGTGATGAGTAATCAGATGAAGTAACATGAGGGTCCATTAAGTCACCATCTGCTCCACAGACAGTTTAGTAGTTTAACACTTGATTTTAGAGCAACAGCCAAGAGAGAAATTGAAGAGCTATTTGGATATAAAGGCATGAGAGGAAAAAAAAGGAGAGGAATAGTTATTCCAGACTACCTTGTTGTCCTTCGTTTGCGTGACTGAGAGGTAATACAAACATGGCTAGGTAAATTCTAAAAATAATGTCATATTTCACCAAAATAAACCAGTCTAATGCATGACATCTTCGCCCTCTGTCTAAATACTCCAAAAGAAATTTATTTTTAACATTTATTTCACCCTAGTCTTTATATTTTACAGTATTGTATCGTAGCTGTTAGCCACCTAGCTAACTCAAACGGTCCGGTTTTTTGTTGTTGCTAGGCAACCGGTGAAAACAGTCGTATTCCGCTGTTAATCGTCGTAAAATAGGGGTGGTTAAGATCTACAAATCATAAAAATCACCTTATAGCGTCGATCATCGGAGATTATTATTTTGAAATCAACGAATGTTTATGTGCCCTGCTTGAAATTATTTTTTTTTCACAATAAAAGCGATAAAAAAAGATCCTTGAAAAAAATATATTGATTTAGACACAGACAGCGTATTGATTTTAAACTTTTCATATGAGATAAAACTTTTCAACAATAATCCGAAAATATTATTTTCAGAATCATATATTCTTAGTAATATTTTCCTTACGTAATAACACTTTGTTGTTGTATTTTTACAATATCAATGTATTCTTTCTTTCTAACACTAATTTATTATTCGCAGTAGTAATTAAATACCTTTTGTTATCTTTTAAATATTAAACTAAAGAGTGGGAACGTTTGTGCGCTCGACGAAAGAGGAACGATGCGACCCGGAACGGGTTTTTTGTCACACAACTGCAAAAGAAACGTATTAGCATTGAGCATCTGAGGTTCGAGAGGGAATAAAAGCTGATAAATCTTTAAAACACACACACAAACACACATTCTCTTCAGAATAACTCTTCAGAGCCATGAGAAGGTGGGTCTCTAGCATTTGTGGTTTAATAAGGCTCTTGTAAGGCTGCTTGAGCAACCGTTAGCCAGTGGTGGCTAATACAAAAGCTGCCAGAAGCTTCTCCAGCTGATCTTCAGTCTCGGATGAAAATTCTGAGTTTCAGGAGCTGCAAGATGGTCTTATTGGCGGGAAGAGGGCCTTAAATTAACTCAGTGACTAAATATTGACATTAAGCTTGCATGTTCCTGTGTTTCACCTTCTGCAGCACTTCTTAGAAGAGGTGTTTAGGGTGTTAATTGAAATGCTGTCACTAATCAGACAGGAGTCCCCTGGACTATGATGTTTGCAAACGACATTGTGATCTGTAGTGAGAGTAGAGAGACGTTGTGATCTGTAGTGAGAGTATAGAGACATTGTGATCTGTAGTAAGAGTGGAGAGACATTGTGATCTGTAGTAAGAGTAGAGAGACATTGTGATCTGTAGTGCTAGTAAAGAGACATTGTGATCTGTAGTGAGAGTATAGAGACATTGTGATCTGTAGTGAGAGTATAGAGACATTGTGATCTGTAGTGCTAGCAGAGAGACATTGTGATCTGTAGTGAGAGTAGAGAGACATGGTGATCTGTAGTGAGAGTAGAGAGATTTGTGTGGTGGAGAAGAGTGGCAGGAGTGATTTGTGTGGTGGAATATTTGGAGAAAAGTGACAGGAGTGATTTGGTGGAATATTTGGAGAAGAGTGTCAGGAGTGATTTGTGTGGTGGAATGCGTGGAGAAGAGTGAAAGGAGTGATTTGTGACAGGCAGGGACCAGCAAAAGTGAAGGGGAAGGTGTACAAGACAGTAGTGAGACCAGCTGTGTTGTCTGGTTTAACAGTTCGGGGATAGTGGCACTGATGAAAAGACAGGAAGTAGAGCTGGAGGTGCAGAGTTGAAAATGTTAGGGTTTGCATTGGGAGTGACGAGGATGGACAGGATCAGGAATGAGTTTATTAGAGGGACAGCTGGAGTTGGACCCTATGGAGGAAAAGTCAGAGAGCCGAGATAGCATTGGTTTGGACACATGCTGAGGAGGGACTCTGAGTGTGTTGGGAGGAGGATGCTGAGGAGAGACTGAGTGTGTTGGGAGAAGGACACTGAGGAGAGACTCAGCGTGTTGGGAGGAGGATGCTGAGGAGAGACAGAGTGTGTCGGGAGAAGGATGCTGAGGATGGAGTTGCAGGGAAGAGGAGAAGATGAAGGCCTAATGGGAGGTTTATAGATGTGGTGAGGGAGGACATGCAGGCAGTTGGTGTGAGAGAGAAAGATGTAGAGGACAGAAAGAGGGAGATGGTTGATCCACTGTAGAGACCTCTAATCAGGGGCAGGAGAAAGTAGACGAAGAAGAAGACTGAACTGCTCTCCTCAGTACAAATTGTACATGTTAGAGATAGATCCTTTGAGCTTTGATTCAGTTTAATGTTCTTTATTAACTGAAGCAATACACCTTTCTCAACCAGATGCTTAACCCAGTCTTAATATGTAACCTTGTGTAAACTGAAACATGCCAGATCTTTGTGTATCTTTTCCTAACACCACACTTAATGATGTGGGTGTATCAGCTTTGGATGTAGTGACTGAATCAGTTCTGTGGAATCCGGTTTCCCATCTTCACAGTGCTCAATGAGGTCTCACATCAGTGATGGCTTTGTTGTCGTGGAAGGAGATTTGTCTGCTGACTGGACTGGTGGTGGGCTGCTACTGGAACAGTCTGTTGTGTGGCTTCGTGTTTGATGATGTCTCTGCCATTCTGGATAACAAGGACCTTCGTCCCTCCACGCCGATCCAGAACCTTTTCCTCAATGATTTTTGGGGGACCCCCATGTCAGAGGTAGGGTCTCAGCTGTGGCTGTGGGTAGATGGGTTACAGCTCTATCACACTGTTTGAGAATGCAGAAGGAGTTGATGTCGATTAAAATCAGGTTTTAAATAGCAATGAACTACATCACTATATTTCCTGAGTGCTTGTGCACTAGTGTTCTACAAATATGATGACCTGTTTTCAAGTTAAATTTACACAGCTGTTTTACCACACAGAAACCACATTTCATTAAACACTTATTCTGTTTATTTAATGTTTATGCATTTTCTAAGCTGTATATCAATTGACACGCATGAAACAGAATAAAAAAATAATAACAATCCACTTGGTAACGGGGATACTGTGGTTTATGAACATTATATAATGGAAAAGTGTCATTAAAAAATTCAAGCATCACGCTTAGGGCTGGGTATCAGAATTCACTACCTTTATCATTAATTTAATATTTCAGTACCTAATCTCCTCATCTACCAGTGAGCATGCCGATTGGCTGGCTACATGGTATTGAACATGTATGCATATTAAGCACGCCCTGATTAATGTCCCTCTGTAATGCGTTGGTCAGTAAATATACCCATTCAAGTACCACACACTCATTTCTCATTTAAACCACGCCCACTTCCAGTTTTTAACTCTAAAATATGTTGTTCAGGGCTCGGAATCAAGATTGTTATCATGAAAATGATCAAAATGACTTTTATGATGCCCAACTTTAACCACAGTAGACCAGTATAGACTATATATTGCCCAGTACTTTAAAATGCAGATTGCTGTGTTTAAGTATGGGTGGGTGATGTGACAAAAATATAATATGATACTTTGTGTAATTTATATCATATATTGTCTCCATTTATTTTTTTCTGACATCAGGAACAGATAAAAAAAAAAAAAAAAGGAAGTCCAGCCAAGTAGTGTTTGTGTAGTTATTGACACCACTTGGTGATGTGTAATCATTTTAATATCCAGCTGACCTGCAAATTCACAATCATGTGTTTCTCTCAAACATGTGAATTTACTGTCTGGTTGAACATTTAGGGTTCACATAGCTATTCCTGATTATCATCCCTTCTTCAGAACTAATCTGAAATTGACCCTGAGTTAGTGTTGAGGATTTACAAGAGCAGGGTTGTGCAATCTTGGCAAGGTTTGCCTCTGCCTGAAACCGCTTTCTGTCTGTGCAGGAGAGGAGCCATAAATCTTACAGACCGCTCACTGTCCTCACCTTCCGCCTCAACTACCTACTGAGTGAGCTGAGTCCCGCGTCCTACCACCTGTTCAATGTGCTTCTCCATGTGGCAGTGTGTGTCCTTTACCTGCGCTTCTGCCGGTTGCTCCTGGACCGCCCAACCAGCCTAGTTGCCGCGCTGCTGTTCGCCGTCCACCCTGTCCACACAGAGGCTGTGAGTGAAACACAGTAATGCAGTTTGTAGCCTGTGAAACCCATAGGGGTGCATACATGCATACATACCTATTAGGGTGTACTGTTACATCTGAAGGTGGTGATGCAGGTGATTTTGAAATGCTATAAAATCTCAGGCTGTTTTTAAACAAACCTATTGAATAATTAGTTTATTGTTCTAGATTTACACTAAGCATTCAGCCCATTTAGCATCTGTTTAACATAAGCACAGTACTAATTTCTTCCTTTATTTGTTACAGAACCATACATCATACATTATCCTTACATGTGCAAGTTTAAATGACCTCCCACAGCGAGTGTTGTCAACCCCCACCCCCCTCCTCCCCCCCACCCCCGCCCTTCTCCACAATCGGAATAGAATGTATTTATAATTGGAAGGCAGTGGTGTGTCATGAAGTGTCAGAGTCGCTAATAGTAGCTAAAAAAGGTTGGAAAACAGTGGAGAAAATGTATTGTTTAAATAGATAAAGAACCCGAAACTCCGAAGCTCAAGTTTCAGGAAGTGTCTCTGGCGTCGCAAGTGCTGCAAGAGCTTATGCTCCGTTAAAAATAAATAACAGCAGTTTTGGAGTCTGTTTTCTTGCTGTTAACATAGGAATGGCAGTGGGAAGCTGCTCTGAATTTCCCGTATTTTTGGGTCGGGATCTTGGGAAAAATCCCTTATATTCAGTGTTGAAAATTGACAGGTATGGCCTAAGTGCCTAAAGTAGATTGGCGCATCACTCTTTATAAGCAACAGTCTGCAGTACTTGGCCTGCTTTAAAATGAGTTTAGGCTATTTGTAAATGTGGCTATATAAATAGTCTGTAAAGCCATATTTTACAGGACAGAGGCCCTTCGATTGGCATCACTCGTGCGTCAGTTTGCTTTCGATTTTGCCAGCATGGGTGCGCTTCTGTTAAAGGAAGGCACAGATGTGTCGGACATCGACAAAACGGTAAAGAGTAAATGGAGATGGGCTTGGCTAAGTGAAATGGGTGATAATGGCAAGCCATTTAGTTCATGGTGCAAAACATGAAAATGGCAGGTGTGTGCTTTTGTGTGGTGTCTCAACTAGAGTCTTAGGGAATAATGGACAACACAGCGTAAAAAATTTGATACATGGCCGAGATGGTATGGGCCCGCAACATGGAGCATTTGGTTTAAAAAAAATTTTTTTTTCAGTCAGATGATTTGTTTTTTTGCTTTAATCAATGCGAGTGTAGAATGTGTAAATGCAAATTCAATGAGAGATGGTTGGAGGATGAGAAATACCGTGGCTGGTTGAAAAAAACGTTTTATGTTAGAGCTGTTGCTCCAACATTAAATATAAATAGAAGTATGTGCCTTCTTGAAATCAACTGAATTCTAGGCTATTGTTTTTTTGTGCTGTCATGATGGTCTTAATTTTTCTACTTAGAGGTCTTGAAAAGGTCTTAAAAGTAATTGAATTTGCATATCAAAAATGTGCAGATACCCTACTAGACAAAACACATGGGTCTAGACTGGCACATTATGCATTTGTTAAAAAGGTAGTGATTTTACTGCAAAATAGCATTATTGTACTTGTAGCTACATTATGAATGAAAACAATATTAGTGGATTGGAAATAAAGGACTGAGCTTGGGGACCAAAAAAAGCAAATCAGGACATTCTTGATTGAGATGTTTCCTAAAACTTGAGTTAAAAAAAGTCATAAATATTCAACTAGGCTAAAATAGCCCCCCAACTAAACCATCCAGCGCAATTGACAGCAGTCTGTGGACAAAACTGACTGCTAGTAGACTAGAGTATGTAGAACTGCTAAAGTCAAACACAGTAAAAAGATTGTACTGTCTCTGTATAAAACATTGTCTATGGGGATAGAGGGTGAGAGCAGGGGACACTGCCTTTCCAAAAAGGTCAAGCAGTACCTGTGATACGCCCCCAATAGAGTGCAAAAAGTGTTGTACAAAACCATCATCAGCGAGATGCAGTGATTGTAAGCTGAAGCCAACTGGCCTCTTTTCCCATGAATATCACACCATTAAGATGCTCGAGCGAGTACTGCTGGATATGTCAGAGTTTATAGACTGTGCTGAGGTTTTTGATCTATTGCACATTAACATGGGAATTACTCACTGACTTAGTTTAAATCAGCTTGGAAAAACATCAGGGCTGTACAGTGCCACAGAAAAAAAAATTAGCCTTATGACACAAACACTTAAATGTGTGAATGGTAACAGAACATTAACAGCGTTTTACCTTCATGTCCCTGGCCTCAGTTAACCAAATCATATTTAAAAGACAAAATTCTGCTTATCCCATTATTTTTGCATCAATATGTAAAGACTTTGGCCCACCTCTAACATGTCTACTGAGTTTAATTCCCACGCAGCTTAGTATTTCAAATAATCATGCAGAGTTTAGCATTTCTGTTTTTTTTTTGCTTGTTCAGTGTATCCATTAATTTTCCTT
Source organism: Bryconaethiops microstoma (assembly GCA_037577275.1). Classification (NCBI taxonomy): domain Eukaryota; kingdom Metazoa; phylum Chordata; class Actinopteri; order Characiformes; family Alestidae; genus Bryconaethiops; species Bryconaethiops microstoma. The sequence continues at coordinate 10,788,072 of JBBJLS010000032.1, read as the reverse complement.
TAATGGAATATAACTTCTGCAGACCTTAAAGATGCTGTTCAGTATCAGGAAGAAAGACAGTGTGCTGTTTTAGTGACCACTTGAGCTTGCTGGGTGGTGAAGGGCTGAGCTGTATTTGCCAGGAAATTTATTTGGCTGAGATACTCAGATGAAGGCAGGCCTGTGATTTTTTATGTGTCAGTTGGTTGGTATTCGCCTCGTCTCCGAACAAAACAGGCTTTTGCAGCCATATTAGAGATTTAGCCCAAGGACGGTGGCATCTGGAATTTCTCTCAGTAAATGAATTTAGACTTTTGCATGATGATGCCTTCCATGAGATAATACAGACAACAGACTGTTCTGTTCAGGAGTTCCTCTTCATGTTTATTTGGGTGAGGGAGCTCTCTGTGTGTGTGTGTGTGTGTGTGTGTGTGTGTGTGTGTGTGTGTGTGTGTGTGTGTGTGTGTGTGTGTGTG
>JBBJLS010000032.1:10768728-10787517 GCA_037577275.1 Bryconaethiops microstoma | reverse complement strand
TTTAAGTGTTGTTAAAAGACAGGGGAACTGTACAAAGTGGTAAATGCTGTACTGTCCCAACTTTTTTTGGAATGTGTGGCAAGCCTGAATGGCAAGAATGGATGTTTATTTACAAATCAAATGATGTTGACCAAAAAAAAAAACAATTATCTTGTGTTCATACTGTCTGCAATGAAAAAAAGTTAAGGGACATTTGTGAATTACTGCTTTTTTTTTATTATTATTATTCACATTTTCCACCCTGTCCCAACCTTTTCTGATTTGGGGTTGTAAAATGCACTATAACCTTACAGTCATTGAGCCCCTGCATGAACAACACAGGCCTAATTTCATCTTCATGGACGACGATGCTCCAGCTCATCGAGGTCGCATCATTAGGGAGCGGCTGCTGGAGACCAGGGGATCTGGAATGGAGGGGCTGCACTTTCTCCAGACTTGAATCCCACAGAAAACCTATGGATCAGCTGAGTCTCCGTGTAGAGGCTCGTAACTCTGTACCCCAGAACCTCAGTGACCTGAGGGACCTTCAAGCAGAATGGGACGCCTCTCAGCAGCCAAGTCCACTTGTAAACAGCAGGATGCGTCGCTGTCCAGCTGTAATTGATGTAATTGAGGGCACATGACACGTTACTGAGACGCTGACATGCTTCTACTTAAATGCGCTACTTTCATGATATAATATAACATTTTACGTTTTCCATAATTTCACCCGAAAGCCAAATATCCCTAACTTTTTGTGAGTAGTGTGTGTGTCCTCCTCCTTTGTGTGTCTGTCTCTCTCAAAGTCTGTCATAATGAGTTTAATTTATATACTGGCTTTCTCAAACCTGTCTGTTTTACCTCTCACTCACACACACACACACACACACACACACATACACACACACAAAATTGTTATATCAGTCTTTCATTCATCACTGGTTTTCTACCATCTTTAATCATGGCTGATCGTAGCAGTTTATTTTTCTATGGGCTGATCAGTAACACTGTTTATTTATCAGAACCCAGCAGCTTTCAAAGCTTGATTTTAAAAGATTGTCTCCCTCTTTCGTGCCCTTCTTCAATAAATCCACACCATTCTGTTCACAAAGGCCACAACGGCTTTTTCTTTCTTCCTCTCCCACCCAGAGCTCCGAGGGAGATCTCCGCCATGAATGTACACGAGGCTGTCGGGTCCATACCCACCTGTGACTTCCTCACAAACAGGTACCTCTAATCTGTCTGTCACCGCTTACTGTATTCTTTTTAAAGGTATGTTTATTTACTTTTTTCTACTTTTATTTTCTTTTATACTTTCTTATATCTGTCTGTTGCCACTTACAGTGAGGGGAATCAAGTATTCCCACATTTGTAGCTAATCAGTAGATTTTATGCTCATATATCCACTTCAGATTTGTACACTAAGGGTCGGTTTCCCAGACAGGGATTAAGTCTATTCTTGGACTGCCCTTTCCGTTTCAATGGAAAATCTCCATTCACAGTACTAAGTAATCCAGGACTAGGCTTAATCCCTGTCCGGGAAACTGTCTTTTGTTGTTCTAATTATTAACAAAAACATATTCTGACATCATAAATGTAGCATCGAAGTTCAGTTTTCTATTTCTCTTGGCAAACCACCTTAACGAGGGTTCCTCTGATGGACTCATTTTAAAATTCTCCGTAAATTTACAGTGAGATTCCAGTCACGAGACTGGCTGTGCGTTCACACTCCTTTTTAGAAACCAGTCTGGAGTTCTTTGTGGCTGTTTCTGCCAGTACAGGTTTTGTTGTGGTGTTGCAGTATTAATGAGGTCTGGTAAGGAAGCCTGTGGAGTTAAAGAAATAGTTCAGAGAGAAATCAAATACACACTTTTCTCAATATAGTCAACATGTTTGGTGTCTGAAGTTTAGTTTTTGTTTTTAGAGCTGTAATGTAACACATGTAACCACTTGCTTATGCAGTTTCTGATGCTTATGACAAAAATGTGGACGAAACAATGGCGGATCACTAAAAACGGTAGTAAATGTCATTATTGATAAGTAAGAATAAGTAAACATTTTTTAATCCTCATAGTTGAAGGTGTTTTAGTTTCTTTCTACTGCTCCACATTCTCATATTTAAGAACCCTGAACTCCACCTGAGTGCTGTAAATAGCTGAGCTTTTTTTTTTTTTTTTTAATTTTGTGTGTATATTTTCCAAATACTTTCCAAAAATGCCTTACAGATACAAACTGTACTGCTGTTTTAGCGGCATATTTTTAGCTATATTTATTTCAGAATTTGATTAAAGATACATTTCTGTGTGTTTGGTAGGTACATGGGGGTCCTGCTGAAGGATGGCAGCCATGCCAACTAAGAACACAAGACTGGACCCACAGAGGTGCTACGGAATACACTAGACAGACAGACAGACACACACACACACACACACACACACACACACACGACTGATTTGCTGACTTTAAGCCTTTGTATAACCGCGTAAAGTTTACAAAAGTGGGCCGCTCGGAGACCAGGTGAGACCCCAGCGTGCCACACTGGAGCACAGAGTGGTGTTTGGGTTATTGAATGCAGTGATGATCCTCTGCCAACCCTGACAGTGTCACATTATCAACTCGCTGTCGGCTTTATGTAAACGATGTCTGAAACGTGTTTTTTCTGTGGCCTTATCCGTTTGTTTTCTGTGTTAACGGTCCTGTATTACACATGGGCTCACGTGTCCACCTGTCTTTGTTTGTCCTGAATGGTGTGTTGTTAGAACCTGTGTATAAAGAAAACCAAGACATCAAACGTGGACTGGTGTGCGCCAAAACGAAAACCCCCGTTCTCATTTCGATCCTCAAGAACAGATGCCTTTTTTTCATGCCACTGTTTCCTCGCGAAGATCTCTGAGTGGACGGTGGCGTTACGGTGGCGATGCAGGATGGTTGTAGTTGGTTCTGGTGATTGTGAGACTGAAGCCGAGTGCACACACACTCTCCAATAAACTCTAACAAACTGTCTGTACTGTGTGTGATAGTTGTGTCTGATGGTAATCCTGATTCACCTTTGTGTATTCGGCGTCTTGGTTCTTTCACTGGGAGTTCTGGCCCAGGAGTGTCGGTATTTTGTTCTGAATGCTGGATCCGTGTGTATGGGGTTTAACCCACACATCCAGGCTCCCCAGCCGAACGTCGCGTGGAATCAAAACTAGACAGGTTGGAAATCGAACTTGCTTTACCTCCGTTATGCGACCAAATCTTTATCCGATCTATCCCAACTGAGAAACAGCTCAGTAGCGGTTCTGTCTATAAGACCCTCCTCTCCATTAAAAGAATATAGCAGGAAAAATACGGTGACGAAAATTCAAGTGTTGTGAAGTGTTTTGTGACACACGTTGAAGCGTTTGTTGTTCTGTGAAGATGACTAGTGTTTAATGTAGACCTACTAAAGTCTTAATATTCATGTTATTTTTATTTATCTGTCGTCCTGGTGTGTCTATACACGCACAGTTGAGGGTTTTACCTGCGCTAATACACTCAAAGTCTTCAGTTGCTTGCCAGGCCATTAATGATCTGAATTAGTTGTATTTGGGTGTTTGGCCTTTAGAACTGTAACTGAGTAACGGCTGTACATTCTAAAGGAAAGACTTTGGAGTCCTGAGGGCCCTGAAATGTGTGGGAAGAATTAGCTGAATTCACTTACAGCCATAGGAAGAGAGAGAGAGGGCGAGAGAGAGAGGGCGAGCGAGAGAGAGAGAGGGCGAGAGAGAGAGGGCGAGCGAGAGAGAGAGAGGGCGAGCGAGAGAGAGGGAGGTCGAGAGAGAGGGAGAGAGAGGGCGAGAGAGTGTGTGAGGGCGTGAGAGTGAAGGTGAGTGAGAGTGTGAGAGTGGGTGAGTGTTTTTTCTGTTCTCTGTGCAGTGTGAGTGCGTGTGTGTGTGTTTGTAAAATGCACAGGTGTCTATTCTTTTCTGAGCTATTGCAGTGTGTGTGTAAAAATAAGAAACACCTCCATATGTTTTGAGGTGAGTGAGTGAGTTTGAGTGAAGTTGTGTGTGTGTGTGTGTGTGTGTGTGTGTGTGTGTGTGTGTGTTCATGCGCACACTTGAAAGTCTGCATGCCTGTGAGATTTGGACAGTTTATGCTTTTGTGAATTTAGAATAATTACCTTGTCATTCTCATTGCAACTGGCAGTTTATATTTAGTTACTGAATATCTGAGAGAAAGGTTCAGACTTCTCTTGAGTTTGTTCAAACTGCCATTGCAGATACCTCCATGTGGTGGCAGTAATGGATAGTGTGTTATTGTTTTATTAAACAAGTGAGTAGATCAGTGGATGAAACCCTATTAAGATTTTGTAAGTATTTTTCAGATCTGTTAATGTGTCAGTTCTTCATTTGTTCTCTTTTTTTCTGATTAGCACTTGTTCAAAATGGTCTCTTCCATACTTCTCCTAATTTTTCATGAGTTTATAATCCAATGGATAATGGTTATAAATGATTCTTTGACTCCCCCCCCCCCGCCCGCACTGTGGTAGTCTTGATATGATCTGTTAGCTGCTGCGTGAACAAGAAGGCTGTAACCACAAGTCAGCGGTGGAAGATTGTCAGTGACCCCTCCAGAACGATCATTTGAGTGAATTCAGTTCAAGAAGTATATTCATATTCACTGCGTTGGAGGAAGAAATAATTTACACTCCAAAGTCTCCGTAACTCTTTGCTGTTTGACGAATTCCATAAACCGCTATTAAACCTGACGCATTCCATAAACTGCTATTATTCCATAAAATTAAGCCTAATTTGCATTGCTGTCATAAATCTGGGGTAATAATACGTGCTGTTCTTATCGCTACACACATCTCCTCAGTTTCAAAACAAGGACTCGCAGGTTGGAGCTTATGGTTCGGGCCGTAAATGTCAAAACTCATAATTGGAAAAGAAAATCTGTTCTATATGACGCATAAACATTTGAAGCCGGTGAAATACATTTCATGTGTTCTATTTGAGCTTGTAAAAACAGTGACTTGTAGTGTTCTACAGTGGCTTGTAGTGTTTTACAGTGGCTTGTAGTGTTTTACAGTGGCTTTCAGTGTTCTACAGCTGGACTGAAGCCTGGCTGGACAACAGCTTGTATTCAGCTCATATCCAGGACTTCCAGAAGGCCTTTTCTTTTCTAATAAAATGGGTTCCACCCACTGGAAAAAAATTGGTTATTAACTGTCAGCTCCTAATTTTCTTGGTAGTTAATCGATGGTGGAGGTAGCTTCCTAATATTTAGGCAATTTCTAGAGGAGTATTCACCACTGGTATAACAAAGCTGATGTCCAGTATAATGTTCTTAATTGCATTCAATCTGCAGTTGAAATTAGTCTTTTTTTTTTTTTTTCCCTCAAGCCGCACACCCATCCTAGTTTTGTTTCTTTCTCTGCCAGGTCACAGGTGTTGTGGGAAGAGCTGAGCTGCTGTCCTCAATCTTTCTACTGGCAGCTTTCCTGGCCTACACCAAGTCAAAAGGCACTGATCAGTCCATTGGTAAGAGTTGTTGTCTTTATCCTGTTCAGTGTCACCGAGCCATGCATGCCTGCTGGGACAAGTTCAGTGTTAGGGCACCCTGCACAGGCTGGGACTTGTCCTCGGTGCTTAAGCTAAACCTACTCCCCACCCAGAGCCCTTAAGAACACACTTCAATCTGCACATATCTATCAGAATGGCATGTTGTGTTTTGACTTGGTGATCTGTCAGTTCATGACCATCGTCCCACTACACCTACAAGGAGATCATTCCAAACTATCTTCTTTGGAAGACGGAAATATTCTCCCCCTCCCCGACCTGTCTTCAGGTGACAAGTTTTACCTGCTTCGTGAATGATATCCTCTACACATGCAAGTGAAATATGAGATAAATGATTAACTGGTTCGGTGCTCTTTGTCTGCAGTTGAAGCGCAGCATTGCATGTTCGGGAACATTTATTACATTTTAATTGGTTTTTACTTTTTTTCCCCACATAACTTTGAAGGGCATGAGGTTTAATTGTGTGTACTTGAGCTGGCAGCACCACTGTAGATTGACAGGAGAGCTAAACTACGCAGAGAGTTTAGCCAAGTTGTCACCATCACGGTTCTCCACAGGATGCTACTCTATGAGCCACATAGAAGCCCCCATCACTGGCTTGCTATAACCCTATAAATGGACCTGTCATAACATTTTAGCTGATTATTAATCTCCTTATTCCCTTATTGTATGAGACTGTTAAAGTACAAGCCTGAAGTGTTCAAACTTGTTGATTAGTTCCAACCTGTCAATATTTAGTAGCTCTGATCCTGTAATGGGTAGTTTTATTTAAGAGTGTCTGGCTCATTTTTGTGCAATTAGTGTCATGATGTTTTTAAAACAAGCCATTGACAACAACTGTGTTTAATATACAAGGCTTGGTTTTCACAAAAACATATTTCTGAGGTCTTAAGTATTATGATCACATTTATTACAGGGAGTTTTTACTTACTCCTTTCACAATGGACAGATTTTCGCTGTCCAGTAACCACATACCCTTGTGCCATTGATTCATAATGAATAGTGACACTAATCTTTCCTTGTCGAAACAGAGGTCCGCCCACAAATCATGTTCCATATTTGTCTGTAACTGGTAACAAGGAGAATGAAAAAAGCATTTTGAAAATATAAGAATACAAACGCATGCTTCTCGAAATGAGGCAGAGACACTGTGTCTACTGGCAGATGATTCCCTTTTGGTAAGTATGTGAGTACCAAGCAGAAAAGTTTTAACATATAAACTTGTTGAAATGCTTGATCTGAATACTCAGCCACAGCTGGTTGGTTGTTTCAATTCAAAACAAGAAAGTATGCATTCTATCTTTTTCATCTTTTTCCTCTTTGAAAGGCATGTAGCAGTTCCAAATGCTTTTTCACTCATCACATCAGTGCCAGATAAAAAGCCAGATAAAAATCTTTTTTTTGCATGAAACACTTCAGAATGTTTCCTTTATCAATTCAAGGTAAACGCTGTCATGGTGTTCCTTACAAATAAACATATTATTTTAATTTACATACCTGTTGACTGTTGTCAGCCCATTCAGTCTTGATGAATGAATATCAGAAACACCTGTTGGATGAATCATGACTGTTCTCAGCATTCTTGGGCTGAAAAAATCCAAGAAGATGCCACATCCAGCAGAGTTCCCTCTACCAGCAATGTGTCTGGCAGCCGTTAGAAAAATAAGATTCCTTCTACTGTCTCAAGTCTCCTGTTTCTCAAGGGGGCCTGAAACAGACATATAATTTTCTTTTCTTCAGTAAAAACTAACCAATAAAACATGTTTTTTTCAGTGTGGACACCCATCGTTTTGACGGTGTTCCTTGTAGCTGTAGCCACACTCTGCAAGGAGCAAGGCATCACGGTCATTGGGATATGCTGCGTGTATGAAGTTTTTGTTGCCCAAGGGGTAAGATCATTCCTTCTTGCTGCGTTTAGTCCAATAATTAGGCTTGTAAAATGTATTTAAAATCGGTGGTACTTAAAATCACTGATAAATATTGTAAATCACAAATCTGGTCCACAAAGGACCAGTGTTGGTGCAGGTCTCATTCCACACCTCTTATAACTAATCAGTTGCTTAAAGTCTAAGAACAACTGATAAAATTAGTGGAAACAAAACAAGTTTGATTGAAATGACTGGCGGCCACTCTGACCCTGCCCAGATTGGTGACTCTTTCTTAAAGGATCACAGTGTAGTGCTATAACCCTCGATTATTAATGAAGGATGCTACTTTATATCCAGTGCTCTCTGACAGTTAAACCTGATTATAGTCCATGAAACCATCATGCCAGCCATAGGTCTGTTTGTGAAACAAAGCAGCCGCTGAAAGTGGCAGCCGATGAATTATCCGCAGAGAAGCATCACTCACTGCTTGCCTCTGCAATCATCCGCAGATTGCGGCATTAGAGATCACACTCCTCTGTTAGACAACGAAATATGTTACTTGTTGATGCTATTGTTGTCTTTGTCCCCTTTAATGGTGCCTTAGCATTTTCGCTGTTCCTCATTATCATCAGTAATTGGATGAGGAGCAGAGCTGTTTAGCAATGGATGCACTCATGCTGGAAAACCAAAGTGCTTTTTGAAGCAATTAATTGTGGTGCATTAGAGTTCGTCTCCACACTGGGGCCTTGTGCTCTTTTGGCAGCCCATTGTGCCCTTTCAATTATGCAATTAGGCTGCCTTTTACATAATGGACTCTGTCATAATCCTCTTATGCGAACTAGCTACTGAGGGGAGTGAGAGTAGGCAGCTGTTTTCCCTTGCAGGCCCTTCAGACGCTGTGGGCCTGTGCCTCCGAAGTGCCATACTTAACTCCACACTAAATGGCGGTGCTCTCAGTTCAGTTTCATCCAGATCCTAGCTGTTGATTGTATATGGATTCTAATGGGACTGGTCGGTTTAGTCACAGCCAGTTTTGCTGCTCAAGTAGTGTCACTTAGTCTGTTTTGTTGTCACTTAGTCTGCTCTCTCTCTCTCTCTCCCTCTCTCTCTCTCTGAATTAGAGATAATTAAAATAGTCCTGATAAGACACACGAGGTAAAATGTATTCGCATACTATGACTCGTTCGCAGTTTCATCATGTCATTTCTTACATTTACGGCATTTCTTCCGTTATTACATTTCATGACTTATTTACAATTTCAAATTCTCAGCATCTCTTGTGTCTGCCCATTACTGCTCCAACAATCTCCACAGTCTCCTAAACACAGGTCCTGGACATCAAAGCTGAATTTATCACTTGCAAACAAGTCCCATGCTGAGGAGACAGCTCAGCTTAGTCATTCTTCAAAAGAGCTTAGTAACACTGAGATATGATATCTTAGTGAGGCTGAAGTAAATAACTAGTGCACTGATGTTTCAGTCTACTAAGCCCTTGGCTCAGACCGTGTTGATTATAAAATAGTAATAAACAACCACTGATGGTGCTTCATTTAGAGAATAAATGTTAATTGTGTTGTAGTCTGTAAATCTTTCAGTGACCGCCATCTCCTGGTTATCAGTTAAATAAAACCTGCTCTTCTTGAACACTGGCCTGTCTGTAGGACTCTTAAGGGTTAAATTCTGGTGAATCTTTAACACCTGACTGACTGTATTTCTGTGTTTATCTTTCTGTCTTGCACAGTTTTCGTTGCCCATTCTGATTGACACGGTAGTGCAGGTGCTACGAGGTAAAGACGGCTTCCCCTATGCTGTGCTGCAGACCTTGCTGAAGCTGGTGGTGCTGGTCATTAGCACACTGCTGCTGGTCATTGTGCGAGTGCAGGTCATCCAGTCTCAGTTGCCGGTCTTCACCAGGTGAGATGAACTCAGATGTGCATTTCAGTGTCCTGTTACTGTTAAGTGATATGTCCTTATGCAACACAGTGACTTATATATAAATCCGCCACAACATTAAAAAACCTTGGGTCCTGTCATTCATGTGGATGTTACTTTCCAATTGAGCATCTATGGGATGTTTTGGACAAGCTTGTCTGATCAGTGGAGGCCCCACTCCCACCTTAGAAGATCTGCCGCTAACGATTTTACCAAATTCCACAAAACAGCAGTCCATGCCTTGACGGGTCAAAACTCATGAAATGTGATCCTTGATGCCAGTATCTACCTCCTACACTGATCTCTGTGGTATGTGTGTATCAGTTTATCAGTTTATCAATAATGCTAAACAGTGTCATGTGAAAAGAGCACCAGCATTTCAGATGTTTTCCTCATTACGTTTTTACAGCCGTCTGATAAAAAGATGTCTAGGGACCGGGAATGTCCCGAAGGAGCAAAATGATCTTCAGCCATACTTTAGCTCTGTGATCACACACAGATGAGGTCGATTAGGATCAGTAAAAAGAAATCCTCTGGATTTGTCAAGAATGTGATCTCTAATCCCTCAGACATAATCCACAGACAGTCTCCAAGTCTGCCACAGACGAAGTCTTATCACACAAACCTCTGGAGACGCAATACACTGGATAATACATACTTTCCCGTTTACTTTGTCCCAGTGTTGTATTATGATTATAGAGGAAATGTAGTCGAAACACTGCCCATTGCGCCAGTTTTTTATGGTTTTTTTTTTTTCCACCAGTCAAATTTTTTGTGCTATGGAAAAGAATCCCACTACAAAATCAAATGATAGAATTCAGTATATAGGAAATGTTAAGCTTTGTTCAAATGTTACTATCCTGTTCTTGATGCAGCTCAAGTAGACTGCAGGAATGTGGAATGCACCTCCCAAAAAGCTGTAAAATGCACCAAGGTCCTATTTTATGCCTACTTAATGTTGGTCATGGTTATTTTATTTTGAAGTTAGACCAGCTGTTGTAGTCCTTGGTGTTCTTACCCCACTGTGCCCACCCACTTCAACACTGAGGGTACATAACGAAGGAATGGTCCACTTCAGGATTAACAGAATTATACAGCTATGCCATCCACTTTGAACTGTTCTCAAAACATACATTCATATTCAGATTAGTTTCCAATCCTTGATTCTATAGTTGTTTTCTCTGGCAAAGACCAAAGCTTTTGTGTATACCAGCACTGCATTGTTGGAAAGTCTATAATACTACGTGTCCTTTTAATGAACCCTCCACAACTGACTTCTTTTAGTTGTACATAGTTTTTTCACTCTTTGTTTCCGTGTGAATACATGTCTTGGACATTGTTCAAACAGTTGATTTGTTCAAACAGTGACTTGGATAATTCACCACCTTTAAACACTTATCTGCTCTTTAATCGAACAACCTCTTTTTATTTTTGTTTGCTCTTATTTTAGATGTTAGGCCTCTTGTTTAAAACTAGAGTGCCACACCACCAGTCCTCTGAACTGCCCCCCAACAAACCTATAGCACCGAACCGTTCATCTGCACTCATTACAATGCTGTTCAACATTACATTTAGCCTACTCACTGGTCTTTACTTCTATATACTGTCTACCTTCCCATCCCCTCAGTGCAATAACATGACTGTACAATACCAATATTCTGTGCAGTATTACACTCTTGTGCAATTTCTGTTGATATTCTGCTACAGTATACATATAGTAATGTGGACACATTCCACCAACCTACCACCACCCTATTCACTGTGCGTGTGTGTGTGTATACATACATACATACATACATACATATACATACATACAGTGCTGCTTTAAAGTTTGTGAACCCTCCAGACATGGTCACTGTTTTTGTTAAAAAAACATTAAAATAACCATATTACACATGCATCCAAATCCCAAATTGTAAAGCACACCTTCCAAATAATGGACACACACACAAAAAGAGATATGTTTTCATTATTTAATTCAACAAAGGCGGTTCATTTTTTCAAAAACTGAAAATTTAACATGTGCAAAAGTATGTGAACCCTTGTATTAGTAGCTTGTGGCTCCTCCTTCTGCAGCCATTACTTCAACTAAATGTCTTCTGTAACCACTAACCAGTCTCTTACATCTGCTTATGGGGATTTTTGCCCATTCCTCCTTGCAGAACTCAGCCAGTTGAGAGAGGTCGGAGGGACATCTGGCATGTACCAACTTCTTCAGGTCTTGCCACAACATTTCAATTGGGTTAAGGTGTTTACTTTGACTGGGCCAATCCAGAGTGTGAACCCTCTTTCTCTGAAGCCATTCCTTTGTAGTTTTGCTGGAATGCTTTGGGTCATTGTCTTGTTGCATAATCCATTTTCATCCCAGCTTCAACTCCCTAAATGATGACAGGAGATTCAGGTCAAGAATTTGTTGATATGCCGAAGAATTCATGGTTCCTTGGATAATATGGAGTCGTCCAGGTCCAGAAGCAGACAAGCAGCCGCAGAGCTTCACATTTCCACCACCATACTTCACTGTTGGGAGCAAATTTCTTCTTGATTGGAAATGACACCGGCGTCTCCCAGAAGACAATAAGACGATGTACAAGAGGTGTCATTGCGGAAAAAAATATTTCTCAGCTTTTATTTACATTTGAGCAAAAAGTGGCATGTCCAAAATTATTCATACCCGTCAATAATCAATAGAAAAGCCATTAACAGCTATTACAGCAATCAAATGCTTCCTATAATTGCTGACCAGCTTTTTGCAGGTCTCCGCTGGTATTTTTGCCCATTCAACTCTTTCAGGTTGGAGGGTCTCCTTACCATCACCCTGATCTTCAGCTCACTCCACAGATTCTCAACGGGATTCCAGTCAGGACTCTGGCTGGGCCACTGCAAAACATTAATGTTTTTGTCCGCTAACCATTTCTTCACCACTTTTGCTGTGTGTTTTGGGTCGTTGTCATGTTGAAATGTCCAGTGGTGTCAAAGGCCAGGTTTCTCTGCAGACTACCTAATGTTGTTAAGAATCTGGATGTATGGTTCTTTTTTTCATGGTGCCGTTTACTGTGATTAGGTTCCCTGGTCCATTGGCTGATAAACACCCCCTAAAGCATTAGGTTCCCTCCACCATGTTTGACAGTGGGGATGGTGTTCTTAGGGTTGAAGGTTCTCCTTTTTATGCCAAATGACAGATACATCATTGTGGCCACACAATTCAACATCTGTTTCATTTGACCATAACACAAAAGACCAGAAGTCTTCTTCTTTGTTCAGATGAGCATTTGCAAAAGCCAAGCGGGCTCAGAGAGCTCCTTTGTCTTAGCCATGACAGTCCACAAACCATCTGCAGAGAGCTGCTGTTTTTCACCTGTTGAGTTCATTAAAACAGCTGTTCTCAATGAATCAATCAGATTAGGATGCTTTAGAACAGCTTGGACTATTTGGAATGGTATAGAACTTTGTATTTTGTCATAGACTGTGACAGTTTGCAAAAAGTATGAATAATTTTGGACATGCCACTTTTTGTTCAAATGTAAATAAAAGTTGAGAAATATTGTACATCGTCTTATTATCTTCTGTGAGATGCCTCTGTCATTTCCAATCATGAAGAAACTTGCTGGTTGAATAAAAGTAACTTTAAGTCAAAATTTGCTAGGGGTATGAATAATTCTGGGCTTGACTGTATGTATATATATATTTCTTAAAGAATACACACACGAAAAACAAATATATCATTACAATAGTGGTGGGATGGGATATATTTAGCAGAAACATCTTGAAGTTAATGTTGAAAAATTTTAAAATATTGGAAAATGTATAAAGACCTGATTTTGAACAGGGACAAATTATGAGGACTGGGTCAGAGTATCTCCAAAACGTAAAAAATGCATCAAGAAAATAAAAAGTTCAGTTAATTTTTGCTGTTTAAGTATACATGAAAAAGACGTATGAAATAAGTAGAAAACAGTAGAATGGGTTGCTGTGTGTCCTAATGTGTTGGACTTGTTTGCTCTGTAGTTTTTCAATAATACATCTTAATTGGTCTTCACAGGGGAAACCCTATGTGTTTGATCGAGTTCTTCCTCCCAACTCAGCCCAAGAAGTGGTCTACGACTCCTGTGCTAAACAGATCGTTAAAGGTGAGATCAGATGAATACAATAGATCTCTGCATTTCTCTATGTTAATGAAATAATTGGGAAAATCCTGAATCTCCATTGTGTTGGTTAGCAGTCAGAACAAGTTTGAATATTCAGTGTTGAATGTTCAATTGTGATGGTACACTTTAATTGAAAGTAGTGAGGTGGTGGAACCGTGTGGCACTACAGTTAAATGGTGCTAGGGTGGTGTGGTGTGGTGCTAGGGTAAATGAAGGAGTCGCTGTTAAACTGCAACATGCAAAGTAAAAAATTAATAGCTTCAAATAAAAAGACAGGTATGTGTTTTACAAGCTTCAAACATCTAAGTTGAACTTAGAATGGCCAAAATATTTAGGAGCGGTTTCCCAGATAGGGATTAAGCCTAGTCCTGCATTAAACAGTATCATGAATGGAGATTTTCCATTGAAAGAGAAATATAGTGCAGGACTAGTCTTAACACATAATGTGTACAATTAAAGAGTTAACTTAGCTAATTCCTGCTAATATCCTTATAGGATTTTTTGTATGTTAGTGCTGTCACAAAGGTTCAGTTTTGACATGAATGGCCTAGCTTTAAAGTTCTAACATTTGTGAACTAGATTGCATTCCTGCAAGTAAATGTGAAGTGTGATTGCATGATTGCTGTAAAACCAGAGACACCCAAACATTGGTTTTATGGACAAAAAAGTCTGCTCACAGAAGGGTATTGAACCAGCATCTCTTTTGACTCTCTTCATTGAGCACATCGCATTTTACTGCCGGACCTTGGAGGGGGTTTGTCATGTCTCACAGGGAAGGAGGATACAGATGCAGGAGTTAACGACAACACAAAGAGCCTGGTTGAACTGAAATACAGTCTCTTTCTCTTGGTCACGCAGAAAGGACATGCTCAGTTGAGGGTAGGGTCATTCTCCCAAGTAAGACAGTCCTGAAGCAGGTTGTCATGAGGAATACTGGGTACAGGAACTCTGCAACGTGCAGAAGCCACAAGGGGTAATTCCAGCCTAAGGGCGCTTCAGCCTCGCTGGTCAACACTAGGGAAACACGAGAGACAAAGACAGCCAAATCAAAGTCCACTGGCATATATCAAGGAGGAAATCCTCTTACTACCAAGAAGACTGGGGTGCTTCCTCAGTCCAAAGAGCCAGTACGAGGACAAATACGAGAGGTTAATGCAAAAAAGCATGAAGGTTCTAAGAAGGAACCAAGTTGGGTGACCGCACCCCGGACTGCTGAATCAGCTGCGGTTTTAAAGTTGAACACACAGAAGAGAGGGAACACAGAGACCACAGACACCAAGCAATAATCATTGAGTTAACACAAAGGGTGACACCTGGAGACACGAGGTGGAGGTGGCATGTATGTGACAGACTCATTATACCTGCTGTCAAATACCAAGCCATTTATGGTTAAGGACGGCTGAAAATGGGTGGAGTGAACTGCTCTCAGTCACTCTTATAAAAAAAAATATACATGACATTACTTTTCTCACACTGTTGCTTTTGCTTTTTCAGATGTGCTTGAAGGATACAATGGCACTATTTTCGCCTACGGCCAGACTTCATCAGGAAAGACGCACACTATGGAGGTATGAATATGAGCTGAGCGCATTTAGCTTATGAAGACATTTTATTAAAGTTGAGAAAAAGGCAATTAATAAATGTGTTTGATGAACATAATCTTGATTGTATAATGCAAACACATTGCACTACCAGTCAGATGCTTTTACCACTTATGCATTTATTTCATAAACGACAGATTTGTATTCTTGTTAAACACTGGAAAGTTGTTGAGTGAGCAACTACAAATGAAAATATTTCAAATAAAACAAGTTTCCTTTACATGGAAAATATACAACACTTATTACTAAATCCCCAGCTGGCTGAGAAGCCTTAATGCTAAGCCGGCCGGGGGACATCCACACATGTCACAATTAGAGTCCCCCATGGCTCAGTAAGTGGCGACCTCTAGTGGCCACTGGCCAGGGATGCCACATCACCAGCCTGATCATCAGGAATCATCTGTTTCTTCTGTGGTTCAGGCCTTAAGGTAAATGGCTCGAAGACATTTGCTGTGTAGTTTATTTGTATTTGTTTATTTAAAGAATACCTATGTCATGTCCAATTAGAGCCAGAAGAAAGATGAACTGACACTATAAAATACAAAAAATGAAACCCCAAAAAACCCTAACATAGAACCAATTTTGGAGAATACTGTTTATGTAAGCTGTTTATGTAAGATCTTGTAAGTTATTACATCTGTACCTAACAGAATTTAAAAAAGGAAAAAGGTACTTGATCAGCCAAGATGTAAGCAACAATTTTTGGGATTTGTTGACATTTTGAATGTTTTTTGAGGCAAATGTGTGGACATTTAGATGTAACGCTATGTAAATTCTTGGCTCTAATGCAAAACTTGCAAAACTTAATGTAAACTTCAGACATCAAACATGTCTTGGGTGATCGACTACTTAGGAGAAAATTGTTTAAATTTGAATTTTTTCCAAATATATAGCTTTAAAGACCACTCTTGTACATTCATACATTAGTACACGTGCAAAAGCTGCACATATTATTGTAAGTCCTTGTTGATTATAAGATAAATATAAAAGTAGAGAATAACTTCCACTTTATTATAACACTACTCCCTCTCTGAGCTCCATCCACATTATACTATAGGGTTATATTTTATGGTGTGGCGTGTGGCCCAGGGAATGGCACCACCCACTGGCTGGGAGACCTAAATGTCCACCCAACACAAACAGAGACACCACAGTGAGTGCACAGTGGAGACTTTATTAAACAAAAGGAAGTATCAGTTCATCAAAACCACACAACATAACCACCACCACTTAGGGCTAAAATCTTAACTCTGGCTCTGCCCTCTACCTCTCGCTCTGTTTCTATTGCATCCCTAAAATTTCTATTTATGGGCTGCTAAGTGACTAAACTTACATACAGTTGAAACCAAAAGTTTACATACACTGTATAAAAAGACATAACTTTTTTTTCCTTACTGTCTGATATTAAATCATACAAAACCCTTTGAGTTTTAGGTCCGTTCGGATTCCCAAAATCATTCCTATTTGCTAAATGTCAAAATAATGTGTGAGAATTTTTTAGAGATTTTTTTATTACTTTCTTACTTTTATATCAGACAATAAGAAAAAAAAAGTTATGTCTTTTTATACAGTGTATGTAAACTTTTGGTTTCAACTGTATATATATTTTTCTGATGCCAGTCACATATTAAGCGGTCGAAAAGTACTGTTCAAAGAACTGTTTAACAACAAAGCTAACTCTTATCCTCTGCTAACTTGCACTGTAAGAAACTAATGAGTGACCAAGTCCAACAACAGGAAAAGGAAAAAAAAGACCGTCAGTAGCACCAAAGAAATTCATTGCGGATGATCATTCATATTCGGAGGTGAGCACTGAACTTTACTGTAAGAACATGGAGGACAGCGATAACGATATAACGATGAAACTGATGTCTTGACATGCCGGCACATAATCCGACTGCTAAAAAGAGCAAGACTATGAACCCATCACTGCATGAGATGCAGGATAACAATTAGTTGCATCACAAGAAGCTGAATAAAAGGGCTGACAAGCTGGAAGGTACGATTAATGACACACACCGACAGCTTAAAATATCTCTCGACTTTGTCCACGAGGAAATCAATGACATAAAAAAGGACAGACACATCAGTGAAAAAATATGAAGAGCAACAACAACGTATCAACACCCTGTCTGATAGGCTGGCTGAAACCAAGGGATACAAAAGGAGGCAGATTGGCAGGTGTTTACGACTGTATGGTGTGGAGGAACAAGAACATGAGGATGTGAAGCAGAAAGTATCCAGGATCTGACAAAAAGTTGCTCTGGAGTTGGGAGAAAAGGCGATGTTGCTATTTGCTATTTGCCCTCCGTTCTATGAGAAATGTAATCTGGAGGAATGCAAAGTTGAGCATCTTCCTAAAAGAAAAACGTTTTGGTGAGGATTTGACAAAGATGAAGAGAGAGATCAGAGCTGCGATTTGGGTAGCTGTCTAAAAAGCTGGCAAAGAAGGCCACAAGGCATACTTCGTTGGACCAAAGGCGTACATTAACAAGAAAGAGATCTGCCCTGGATTATACTCTTTGCTGATTCTGTGACTGGAGAAGAATAACATGGGAAAAGATCATTTGTTTATCCCTCACATTCTGGGTGACCTAAACTTCAGACTTACTTGGAAGCTGCAAGATGACCAAAGTTGCTATTCTTACTGTTCATGAGAAGAAGCTATACTTACTGCTTATAAATCTTCACTCTTCGTCACTCAATTGACATTTTAACAGTTTAATATAATTAAATGGAGTTTACGTGATACATGTAAAAGGAAACTTTTTTTCTATTCTGCAAAGACATTAAGGCAGATCTGATTTTTTTTACAAGACGTTCACGCATGCACAGAGGATTTTAAATTGTGCATAGATATTATCCAGTGAACTCTAATGGGGCAATGATATTTGGTTGTACAAACCACTCTGCTCTACCTTGAGAGACAAATTCAACGGTCAAGTTTTCCACATCCTTTCTATCATCAGTACATTTTCTGAAATATCTGGTTTAAATACTAATTTAAATAAATGTGAAATCCTTGCACTAACAGACATCCCAGACACAAATATTTAATATTCCAGTTAAAACACAGTAAAATATTTGGGAATTATGTCTACGGGGATGACAAAAGATTAATGAAGGACAACTTAGATCCACTAATTACTTCAATAAAAAAGAAATTCACCTCTTTGTTGGCTAGAGATCTCTCTCTGTGTGGTAGAGTACTACTAAGCAAAGCAGAAGGCCTGTCCAGAGCCTCTTACATCCTCTCCTCTGTGAAGGCCACCAAACGACAAACTGTCTTGCTTGGTCAGAATTATTTTTGTCTTTGTTTAAAAAAACAACAACACAAGATTAAAAAACATGTAATATCTCTGCCCTTAGCAGAGGGAGGACTTAATGCAGGTTTACCTGCGGGTTTACCTTTACATTTAATAAACGGGTTTACCTTCAAATTTTTTAAGAGTAATGTATTAAGCTGAGTTTAAAATGAAATTAAAGTGTTTTGGGAGCATATTTGGGGGCATTTTTAGGCAATTTGCTGGTGCTCTTGGAACATACTGTATACACTCTTCTCCATAAATATGTGTTAGCCTGTGTTGTAATTGTAACAGTCCCACTCCACGACCACCAGAGGGCGCCACTGAGGAGGCCAGGAGTCTCTGTTCTAGCCTGTGGCCCACAGGGGGCATCTCGAGTCATGGGATCAATCAAGTGACTCAGCTGTACA
>JBBJLS010000032.1:10744242-10768628 GCA_037577275.1 Bryconaethiops microstoma | reverse complement strand
ATGTGTGTGTGTCTGTCTGTCTCTCTCTCTCTCTCTCTCTCTCTCTCTCTCTCTATATATATATATATATGTGTGTATACTTTTTTGTTACCTTCTATGCATTTGCTGGCATGTTCCAAGCTACATCATATTATATGTGTACAATTACAATAAAAATTAAAATATATCTAAATTATATTAAATTATATTATACTGGGTGTGCTACACTACAAATCCAGATTCCAGATTGTATACAACCTAGGTCCAGCCTTGGGGCCACAGCACCAGAAGTACAGTACTAAATTAAATGTTATTACAGCTATAGCAAGCCAGAGAAGCTCATCTGAACCGTTCTGTTTTTATCTAGGTTTGATAACCCAGCGGCCGTCAGTTCCACGCCTGCCAGGCAGCTCACCTTCAACTATCTGCTTCCTGTGAATGGCTGGCTACTGCTCAACCCATCGGAGCTGTGCTGTGATTGGACCATGGGCACCATTCCCCTGGTGGAGTCCTTGCTGGACCCACGGAACCTGGCCACTTTGGCTTTCTACACACTGCTTGGCTTCCTAGCCTATCACAGCCTATGTTACGGCCACAGCTCAGCCAAAACGGTCATCATGGTAAGACTGGGGCCTTTTTAAGTTGCTTTTTAGGTTTGAGTTTCAAAACTCAAATCAGTTCAGTCTAGAGCAACAGCTGCCTGAAAATACAGCTGTGTGAATGTCTGATCATGCTCCTGTTACTGGAAGGTACTGGTTTGTACATGTGTTTTTCTTCATCTGGCGTTATGAAAACAAACATTAAACTTGCCAATGGCCGTGGTGAAATAGAAGAGGGTCAACCAAACTGGCACTTTATCATGCCTACGGCAAAACATCTGTAGTGGGGAGGGGGGATGTAAAGAGAAAAAGAAGAATGTGTCCTAAATCAAAATGCTGCACTTAATGTTGTGATTACCGACTGGTGATTGATCTTTTAATACCGTAGCTGCTGCGGTTTTACTTGTTCAGATGAGAACAAATGTGATTACTGACTGGTGGTCTTATTTGTTCAGATATTTGTTCAGATATTTGTTCAGAAAAAAAGTTTTTTTATAATTGTGTTATCCCACGAAGCAGTTTCTTTGGAATATTCTTTGGAAGCTGTTAGTAACACTCCCCAGCTTTGGGAGGAAGTTCAGAAGCAATGAACTATACAATTTGGGCCTGTCCCTGAGAAGGTATAGTTAAGAGAAATGGAAACTACATGCAGCCACTTTTTTCAGAACCCCATGACTTGTTTCTGGAATGTTTACACCAAAAGGAGTCATTCATCCCAACTCAGCAAGGACCTTAGACTTTGCAATTCTTTGTATGGGTATTATTAGTCTCACAATTACTCATTTTTCTCTGGGTTGGACTGAAATGTGTACTGAAAATCTGCAAGATGTATTCATGTAAATAATTGTTGCTAGAATTATTTTGGTTTTTTGCAACTGAATTTTGATTCTGCATTGTATTAATGTTTTTGAATTTATTTGATCACACATAAACAATGAGTTCCTCAAATGGGGGCTGAAAAATATACTTTTTAAGCTGTTTTAAATATTTTTCCCAAGAAGGATTATTTTAAGGATTATTTTAACTTTTAGTTATGTGAAAAGGGAGTTTGCGTGGAATGAACCGGGAGCATTCCGAGAGTGCGTGCATGTGTGATTTAAAGTTGCAGGTTATCGCTGTTGTTCCTGGAATCTAATCTGACATTCTTGTGAACATATATGAGATGCTATCACTCATGGGTTTTTGATACTAATTGTAAATATCATTAGCTGACGTGTAGGCACGGTTTCTCAAGTTTTCCTTCATTTCTGTCCTTCACATGGCCTGTGCTCTCTAGCACGTCTGGCCACATATGCTTGGTCTTAGACAACTTCCATGCTTGCAAAAGTTCAGGATGTCACTGCTTCCAAGTCCCCCATGTCCGCCTGTGTGTTTGGTAGTTTATCATGTGACAGCGTTAGACAGAAGTCTTCATCTGCGTGTCTTGTGGTGTTCGCAGGGTTTGGTGAACTCTTTCGCTCTGCTGGCACAAGCTGCCCTCTGAGTCTGTGAGACCACAAATCATCATGAACAGATGAGGGGCAAAAGTTTGTCCTTTTACTGTTGGTCTGCACTAAAGGTTGCATAAGGATCTTGATCTGTTTGGTTTGGCCATGGTTACTTGTTTTAATGAGTCCCTGCAGGAGGATCCTCAACACTCGTTCTGCACAAACAGGAAACGTACTTCTAAGTGTTTTGCCGATTTCAGAGTGTGGCTCTTGTTCTGCTAACAGTACAGCACACAGCTCGAGAGTTGCTCTTAAAGAAGTCGTCCTCTCTTTCACACGTCAGGTGGCCTGACTTTGTAACGTCCCGTGAAGCTGCTGCCAAAACTGATTTTGCAATTTGCTTTTGAGAATTGGAAGTTATTGGAAGGGTGTGGATAAAACAAGTTATACCCCATGGTCATAAAAGGTTACCCTTTTGGGAAAATAAAAATTGTGAAACATGGAAAATGGTTGTGTTTGTAAAAGGTGAGGTTTGCTGTACTCAGACAGACCAAACATGAGGAGGTGAAAAAAATGAGGTGTCAAAGGAGAGCTGTGGGTGGATAAGTTCACTCCTTGTGCCATTCAGCATTTCGGCAACCAGAGATTCATCATATTGTCAAAACCTGCTTTTAATCAGCGAGAACCGTAATCCTAGTATTACTATTAGTGGCCCAGCGTTCATTATGTAAGGTGGCTATATTTATGTACAGTTTTTTGGAAAAATTTCCATTAAATAAATTACAAGTGTATTTGCTAACTACTTTTCACATGAGAGGGGGATTTGTGTATGACCCTAGTATTTCAGGTCTGTAGAGGTTTTTTTTTGCTTCTGTTTAAGGCCATCTGATTTGGTTGGGCTTATCCTGAGATTAGTTGTTCTGGTTTCAGACAAAGCTTTGCAAAAATGACCAAATTTAGGAGCGATTAGCCTTGAAAATGGCACAAGTCTGTCTGAACCTGAACAATAAGAGCATTTTAGTACGCCGTTGTATACGACTAGTGCTTTGTTTTGTGGCCCATTGCACTTGAGAGCGCTAATATGGCTAAGCCCTGATTTGATTTAAGAGAGATTTGTGTTTCTACTTCCTGTCATAAGTCTGTAGAGTAGAATACCATTTCTGTTGGCCCCTAATACTTATTGACGAATGTACAGTATGTGACACTGTTTTCACTCTGGGAGTACAGATATGCGACAACAGGTAAGAATGCGTGTGGAATTTTCCAAAATAATGGATGCCCTCCAGGAGAAAGAAAGGTTGTACCTTTAGCCGTGATGAACTGTGTAAGTTCGTTAATCCGTGTTGTGAAGCAAATTACCCATGAAAAGTATTCCTGGGGTTGTTTGGTGCAGGCAGAGTACATGTAGTGCCTGATTAATGCCTACTGACAGTATCTAAACAGTAAGACTAGTCCAGGGAGGCAGTGTGAAATCTGACATTGTCGATTAGGCTAGATTGCTCTTCCACAGTAGAATGCCTGTAGAGGAACAGATCAAGTTTTTTCATTCCTATAGAGGTGATGCTTGTTACACCTCACAGATTTCTTCAGGGCTGTGCCACATACCTGTATATGTGCGGGTGATCAATAAAGGTTTTGTCAAAAATTTCACAAAAATGGTGCTAGAGGGGCGGCTGCTTGAGCACCTAAAGCCGCCCTCAGCAAGTACCTGAACCTCATGAACTTCATGAAATATAAGCAATTTTCATTTCCCTGTGTGTGTCACGTAGCTGTAGTATTTGACTGGCCCTACACATGCCATAACATTTGAGGCATACCCCTCCAGACCAAGTACTTTTTCATTTACATGCAAGATGAGAAACACTAGAAATAAAAAGCAATGGCACGAACACTCTAAAGCAATTAATGCTGGACTTGTTTCTTGTTTTTGTGTATCTCTTTGTTAGGCTCTCTCTCTGATTGCCCTCCCATTCATCCCTGCGTCAAACTTGTTTTTCCCAGTGGGCTTTGTGGTTGCTGAGCGTGTGCTTTACGTTCCTAGCATGGGCTTCTGTCTGCTGGTGGCCCACGGATTCAAGAGCCTCACATTTAGATGGTAATCTTTAGAATACTTTGCCCATTTCTTTCTCATTTTTAAAGTATCAAAGAAAAAGCATGCATGGGTTTGTCTTTTTTCACAAATGTAAAGTTTATTGTTCTTAGACATGGCTGGAACCACTGTTTTGTTATAAAAACACAGTGTTTAATCATATTAAATGCTTTGTATACTTAGGAAAATTGGTATTGGATAATATATCTGTTAGATATATATTAGACTTTTTTCTTTTCCAGTGCCAGTATTGAAACCAATACTGGCCAATGTCAACATCGATGTGATGTTGCTTAAAATGAACAGTTTATAACTGAAGTCTAAAAGTAGGCCATCATACTCAAGCTACTCAAACACCCTACAGGAAAAAATACAGTTTAAAAATTTGACTTTATACAGTGTGTGTCCTATCTCAGATTTGTTACAGGACTGGATCATATTCATTGTTTTCACTCTCTTCAATCCAGCATTTTATGATACTGATGCTCATGAATAAAAGTTTTCTTAGGACCTTGTATATGTTTACATGTTTTATAACTCTGTTATTAAGCACCTATTAATGCTGTATTGTGGTTCCTGTTCTGCTTGGTTGTTTTTTATTAAAAATATTACCATCAGCCTGCCTCAAGACAACAGATGAAAATTAGACATTAGAAATCTGGCACATTAACATTGTGAAATGATTAGTGTGTATTGTCCCTGTTAAGTAAAGCAAAGAAAACAATAGACTGTAGACTGTTCATTTAAATGTCATTTGAGTTCAATGAAAACACTAAAATAGTATGCCTTATGAGCATGCCATTGATTAACAATTTTCTTTTTGTAGGGGCCTGAAGAAAGTCTCCTGGTTGTTCATGGGTGTTCTTGCAATGACACATGCAGTGAAGACATTTAACAGGACCTGGGACTGGGAGTCAGAGTACACGCTTTTCACTTCGGCACTCAAAGTACGAACATTCACATTCACAAGACGCTTGTCATGGATAATCCCATATCTGCTTATTGTTTTTCAAGATGACCAGTTGTATTAATGCTTTGCTATGTCCTGCTGCCACTTTAAAATGTCTAAATTTCTTCTCTTCAGGTGAACAAGAACAATGCCAAGCTTTGGAATAATGTTGGTCATGCTCTGGAGAACCAGCATAACTATGAGAGAGCTCTTAGGTATTTCCTCCAGGCAACGAGAGTGCAACCAGGTATGATTCATCATGTGTGCCAGATTCACTTTGAAAACTACACAAGATTATAAGAGAAACAGCATCATGTTTCCATAATCCAAAGCAACAAACCAACTGCTTTTTTTCCCATTCTGAAATACCAGCCGTGGAAATTAAGTAAAAGGAAGGAAGCAAAATGAATCTCAAACAAAACAAGGCATTTGAGATGTTGCTTTTGGGGTGTGCTAGATATTTTGGCTTTTAAAAAATTATTATTATGGCAATATAACAAAGAACAACATCCAAGATTGCTCAAAAACTAAACAAAATGTAGACTATTTGGAATTCCATTAGACATTAAAAAAGCACTAGCTGTCTTTCTCAAATATACACGGCCTCAAAATGTGCTTATTTTGGTAAGAAAAATGTATAGTTTTTTGTATGTGACCTCGGTGAGGCTAACTGGGTGGACAGGACTTGTTATTGCCAGTATATACACACACATTAGACATGTCTACGAAGAAATTTGTACATCATTAGTTAGTTACATCATTGTACATCATTAGTTAGTTCTAATAGATTTTTGCCATCCAAAATTATTGTTTTCCTAAGCTTTACCCTGTAAATGCATTATGGGATGAGGATATCCTGTTCTGCAGTTATCTTTATGCACCAGCTTATCAAAACACTGCATTTTAATTTGGCTGGGGGGGTTAAGAAACAATTGTGGTGTTATCTGTCCGACACAGAACTACAAAACCTCCCTGAGTCTGATCAGTAGTTCCATCGTGGTTTAATTTATATCAGCGTGTCAGATGTGAAAGCAATTAATGCATTTTTCTCTACATGCTTCATTACGCTTTCCATTCATCTGCTTTTGGTATCTCATCGCTTGTCCGTGCAAGTATATTTTTACTTAAGTTTGAGTTATATTAACTGACTTAATGTAACACACAGATTATTATTCTGTTAATGTACCTGGAGAAGCTCAGTAAACTGCTCCCAAGTGCCACAATTGTCTGTCATGCCCCAATTGCAGGGATTCCAAGAAAAATTAATTGTCTGTGCTTGTCCTGGGCAGATAGGGTGATTCTCCTTTTCCCCAACACTCTAGACAACAGGAGCATCTGTGAGCTGATATTGCAGAATTGGCAGATAGGTTTTTTTTTCCTCAAAACACTGTCCAATCAGGGCTCCAGACAAAAACTTTAGAAGCCATTGGCTCCTAAACACAAAACATTTGGGAGTTTTTTAGGAGCCATAATCTCTGTCAAATGTGATATAAATAAAACATCTTGTGTCCACATTTTGTCTCCAGTCTTACCCCATGTAAAGAGCTTTAAAATGAAACAAGAAATCGCGACTAAATTGTTGCCAAAGTAAAACACAGTGTTTCTCATTAAGCTAATGTTTATTTTTCTTATGTTTTAGGCCAGGCTGTGCGAATCGCTTCAAACAAAACAATCTGTCAACACTGCTCTCCATAGAGATGTGTCAGTCGCGAACAAGTCGTTTCTTTGACTAAATTTGGTAAAACGAAGAGTTGTTTGGGAGCCAAAAGAGCAGGATGATCTTGGTGACCTGAAATGATCCAACTCATTAAAAGAGCTGAAATTGATTGTCACTTTTCTTGTATTTTTAGTTATTTTAATTTCTCTTGGTTGTGAGAGACGATCGCCATCGGCAACTAAAATGGAAAAACTAGTCGCAAAATAAATAATCTAGTCGCATTGGCAACCATTTTAGTCGCCATCTGGAGTCCTGCCAATTATGTTTGTTAGTAGACGTTCCATAAGCTGCAGTGATGATTGGAGTCTCAGAGGCAACACAAGCTAGCTTTAGCAGCCTCTCAGCTCTGTATCAGTGTGTGACAGGAGAGACCTAACTAGCAGATGGAACTGGCGCTGATTGGCACTTTTATACCCTAGTACTGCATCTGTTATTAAGTAACTGCCATTTGTTTAAAACAACTATTAAAAAAAGACCCTAACCCTAAAATGATCAGGAATCCACAAGTGTTGTAGAACTCTGGTGGGGAGTTAACAGAAGACAAAGCTTCTACCGTAACAAACAAATTATTGAGTATTTAAATTATTCAAGCCAACCTAGTGTTGACGCCCTGTAATTTAGATTCTTGTCCTGTTTGCTTTGTCCTGTTTATGCACCCTTGTAGATGACATTGGAGCTCACATGAATGTTGGAAGAACATACAAGAATCTCAATCGATCCAAAGAGGCAGAGGAAGCGTATCTGGTTGCAAAATCTCTAATGCCTCAGGTATGGGTTTAAGATCACCTAATGATTGTGTGAATTTTCCTCCACATGGAAAGTATTCAAGGCCTCAAAGCCCAATGAGCATTTGGATAACAGTTCTTCCAGAGAGATGAAGACAGTCCTAGGGACTGGCCTTCTCCTCCACCATCACCTTTGCCGTTGGACAAATAGAAGGTTATATGCCAAAAGGTGTTTTCACCGAGTCTGTGTTTGTGTCAAACAAATGACAGAAATGTTGTCCAAAGCTCAAAGTGGAAATTTATTTAAAGCTGTAACTCTCACTAGGCCTGAGCTGTAAAAGGTTTATCAGAAAAAAAACGATAGAGAAAAAATATTACCGAACAAATATTCTGTTTCATTGTTATGGATAAGCAGTTCTGTAGATTGAATGTTCGGGCTGAATGGGCTTTTGGCATGGAAGCTAACAAAAAACAAAAATTCTGCCAGAATAAATAATGAATTACTCTCTTGGTTGTGAAACGCAGCATCACGGAAATCAGGCTTAAAGGAGTGGGAGGTGTATTTATACACATTAACAACAACAGTGTTGTGGCTGTGCTAAATTTGTAATTGATTAACTTTCCTTTTCATGCCAGCAACAAAGTAAATCTTTTTTCCAGGGCTAATGTCACTGGCCTCTGTGATACCCTGTAATGCAGCCATGGTTCCATCATTGGGCCTGTAAAGTCACCAGAGAAGAACACCCCTAAATAAAATTTAGTAGAGGTTGCTATGCTATTTTTATGCCATTTATTAGTGAAGTAATCCTGCTTTACAATGAGTATGATAAAGGCAGATAAATAAATGGGAAGAGAAAGGGGGTTGAGGAGGAAGTGATAGATCAGGATATGGCATAAAGCTATACATCAGATTTGTGGGCTGAAGTCCATAAACTTGAGGAGAAGGAGAAGGAATAAAGCATAAAGGTAAAATACTGTAGAAATAGACTGCCAGTATAAATAGTGAGATGTTGTTGTTTAACAGCTCTGAACGCATGAATGTATGAATGCTCAATGCTCTGTTTTATGCAGAGTCTCGACTACCATACCGTTTTATTTTAGCTATAAACCGTGGTGTTCCCCAGCTTTCTATATAAATTTTTTTTGTTCTTTATTTGCAATATGCCAGATCATTCCAGGAAAGAAGTATGCAACTCGTGTGGCCCCCAACCACCTGAATGTCTACATCAACTTGGCCAATCTGATCCGGGCCAACGATTCACGCCTTGAAGAAGCTGACCAGCTGTACCGACAAGCCATCAGCATGAGGCCAGACTTCAAACAGGCCTACATCAGCAGGCAGGTCCATCGAGCATTGTTCTCTGAGTCAAGAATAAACTTGTATTTTAATGTATTCACAGGCACAGCCAGGGGATTACGTTCTAAAACTGCATATGTACAGTTAGTTCATACTTGGGCGTCGGCAGGATACTTAGTAAACCACAGCTGCTTAACACGTTCTGCTCAATAGAATGCGTTGCTAAAGCTTTGATTATTAGTAATCACATATAAACCATGTAATTGCCCCATTGAAGAACCTGTAAAAGGAAAGCAGACATCTGGCAAAGTGGACCTCATTCATCAGCCTTGCATAATCATACCCCATTCATAAATCGTGCCTGAGAATGATTTCAACACAAGTTTGACATTCACGAATGTCCCTCCTAGAAGTTTTTGGCAGAAGAAAATTTGCAAGAGCTGTAGACCATGTGTGGGCATGAGTTGACTGCATAAAGCCTATTCTAAATCCCACATTAGAATTTTATCTTTTTAATCCATGATCATGTTTGTTTAGATCATTATTTTATAGTTTGCATTTGTTTTTATAAAAAAAAACTGAATACGTTTCTTTTCAATGTTGCTAAACTGTCAGTTTCTTTAAGCTTGTTCTCAACACATCATTCACTGACATGGATGGATCACAGAAAAGGTCATGTAAAAGGCCTGCATCTTTCTGAAGTTTATCGTTATGTTTGCTTGAGAATTTCTTTTTGCTGTATTATTTGCAGAGGGGAGTTGCTTTTGAAGATGAATAAGCCCAGTGAAGCAAGGGATGCCTACCTGCGAGCTCTGGAGTTGGATCATACCAATGCTGACCTGTGGTATAACTTGGCTATTGTAAACATTGAAATGAAGGAGCCCTCTGAAGCTCTGAGAAACTTCAACCGTGCACTGGACCTGAACCCACGACACAAACTTGCCCTTTTCAACTCGGCTCTGCTGATGCAGGAGTCAGGTGGGTGACACTAATAAAAAGGATACTTAATGAAGTATGCTTATCACAATACTGAAATTTCAAACTCGATACCGATACTAAGGATGGTGCTTGATTCTCGATACTACAAGGTGAGAAAAAACAAACAAAGGAACATTTTAATAAATAATTTAAAATGTGCTCACAGAACCGTCACGCCGGTTCTCTGCGGAGGAGAGCTTCGCGTCAGGCCACGCTCGATAGGTCTCGGGGAGCTGAGGGTCCCTGTAAAAGTTTTTCCTGGCTGAGCTAGGGGGCAAAATGCTCCGTTTTTGCTGGGTCAGAACTTGGCAGCGTATTTAAAGGTGCACAACGCTTTTTTTTCCCCCGCTCTCCGTAGAGAATAATGGGGGAAGGTTTTGGGCTAATAACTCCGGATCCCCGTGGGCTAGCGGAGCACACAGGGTCTCGTTGGAAAGGTCTCACGGAGATCTACCAGCATGTCAAGTTTGGCGTGGCCGAGT
The DNA here is from genome assembly GCA_037577275.1 of Bryconaethiops microstoma. Taxonomy (NCBI): domain Eukaryota; kingdom Metazoa; phylum Chordata; class Actinopteri; order Characiformes; family Alestidae; genus Bryconaethiops; species Bryconaethiops microstoma. The sequence goes on along the minus strand of JBBJLS010000032.1, from coordinate 10,758,386 downwards.
GCTCGCTCTGCGGAATGGCGTAGCTTGGAAAGTCCGTGCTCACGGGACTGATGGTTCTGCGGGGAGGAGAGCTTCACCACCGGCCACGTTCGACAGGTTTTTGGGAGCTGAGGGTCCATGTAAAATTTTGCGGCACTAGGTTGTACCCCGGCCGAGCTATGGGGCAAAATGTTCTGTGACAGCCGGATCGTGCCACTTTTTTTTCCTCCATAGAGAGCCAGGGGGAGAGCCACGGGCCTCCAAAACCCCAAACATTGAGTCCTCCAGGTAGCCGGGGGTGGGGCTGCACACTGCAATACCTGTTGAAAATTGTTGTAGTCTGCCGGCGATTTCCATGAACCGACAGATGCTAAACTGCCATTTAAGTATCGATACCAGTGCTAATTGATATAGAACTCGATACTAAATTTTAGTATTGATTAGTATCTGAGAATCGATTTTTTTGACATTATTACAATGCAGTTTGTCAAATGCTTGTGCAGCGTTAAACTCGTACAAATGCCTGGTTCCTTTAACACCTCGACATAAAATGAAAAATGTTTAGAAATGAGTTTGGCTTCACGTGTACTGTCCTAGTAATGTGTGTTTTGGATTAAGGATCTTAGGTGCCTAGAGTGACATGATGATACTGAACTATCTATGTGGTAAATTAAGGTAAATCTGACCATTCATCTACTTTGTATACATTCTGCCTACATACTTTCTCATGCTTTTGAAAGCTGACTTCTGAACCAACAGTAGTAATACCAATATTAATTGCAGTTCATTGAAAAAGAGATTGATGCCTCTTTTTTGAATAGCTGAATAGCAGGATGGATTCACAACTTTCTAGAGAGGCTTTAGTTTCCGTGAGTTTGATGTTTGCTCCGGTGTTTACACACCTACGCTGCCATAATGTAAATAACATGAAAACAGCAGTTTTATTGTCCCTTGGGTTATGATGGGAACTGTTCCCTCTTTATTCAGTTGCAGTACTGCAGGCAGAACTTGATCTGTCATTGTAAATAATTAGGGCTTAAATTTGGTAAATGTTAGTTTACAGCCTTGTATTGAGGCAGAACAAGTGTAGGATAGACTTTTGAACACTGTACCCACTTCTGAAGAGGATTACTGAGATTTATTCCGCATTAGTCACAAGGCTTGCTTTACAGGGTGACATTTTTGTGCAACTTTAGTTTTCATTTTTAATAAAAATGTATTTGCAGTGATCATTTGAAACTTATTTTGATACTCGGCCACAACAGCTGCAACCTTTTCAACTTTGTAGAACTGGTCTCTTGTATGTATCTTGTTAGCATAACTAGCTATCAAAGAAGCCAGGTATGTTAACATGACAATTTTTGATTAGCTGCTTGTGCCAGCTTTTGTGAGCCTGCTGTTCTCTACACAGCTTCTAGTTTATTTATCTGGTGCCCCTTTGATTCTCCCTAATTTTATTCGTAACATGAGGAGGGACCAAGTAGCTGACCTACATGAATGTGCCGATACAAATTATACAAATGGATATGCAATGAATATACAGTTGTGGGTGAGGTTATGTAGCCAGAATGATATCATGAAAAAACTGCATACTAATTAGTGTAATAATTACATATGTGCATGTGACTATTTTTCAGTGCTTCAATCTCAGAAAATCAATTTTTGTGTATAAATAGTTGAAACTAACATGAAAATACTTTCATGTAAAGCCAAGAATTTTAGCACTTTTCTTATTTTACTCTGCTGCAGGTGAGGCGAAGTTCCGCCCTGAAGCCAACCGCCGCTTCCTCACCTACGTGAAGGAGGAGCCGGATGATGCTAATGGCTACTTCAACCTCGGCATGCTAGCCATGGATGCCAACGAGAACGAGGCTGCTGAGCGCTGGATGCGAGAGGCCATCCGGCTGCAACCAGGCTTCCGGAGCGCCCTCTTCAACCTGGCTCTGCTGTTTTCTCAGGCTCAGCGGGAACTGGAGGCTCTGCCTGTCCTGGACGAGCTCCTGCGGCACCATCCTGAGCACGTCAAGGGCCTCATCCTGAAGGGAGACATCCTCATGAACCACCGCAAGGACACGCAGGGTGCTCGCGCCTGCTTCCAGCGCATCCTTCGCACAGATCCCAACAATGTCCAGGCCAAGCATAACCTCTGCGTGGTCTACTTTGAGGAGAGGGACCTGCTGAGGGCTGAGCGCTGCCTGGAAGAAACACTAGCCATGGCTCCGAACGAGGAGTACATACGTCGCCACCTGGCCATTGTCCGCGGAAAAATGGCGGCTATGAGTGCTGCAGGCCTGCCCCTGGCGCCAGCAGAGGGTGTTGGTCTTTCAGAAAAGCAGCAGCAGCATCATCAGCATCAGCAGCAGCAGGAGGGCCGTGGAAAGAGAGAGGAGGAAGACAAAGAAGATTGGCAAGCTGCAGGAGCACTGGGAACACGGGAAGGGGCTGGGAACGAGAAGAATTTGCGGAAATCCTCCCTTGCTGAAAGCCAGGCGAAGAGGCTGGATGCCGGCCAGCCTGAGAAGCGGACTAAGAGCAAATCCACAAAAGAGATTAAAGACATAGAAAAGAAAAGGGAGGCTGCCTTGAAGAGACTGGAGGAGATTGAACGCATATTAAGCAGCGATTAACCTTGTTGTTTATCTACTACCACCGGACTACTTTTATGCAACTATTTAAAGCACAGGGATGAGGCTCGGCAGTTTTTTCCCCAAACACGACCTTGTTAAGGGACCCCTACTGAGGAGACGACAGTTGTGTTTCTTTTGGTTTGTCTTGTTTATTATGTGAGGTAGAGCCGAGTTCCTTTGGCTTTAATTGAGTAAAACCTGGGAGATAATGTGGCAGATCAGGTGTGTGCTCCCAGCATAAAAGGAGCAAGAAATTTGGTACCTTTTTAATAAGTGAGGGTCACAGGTGCAGAAAAACTGCATAATTGATGGAATGTGATTTTTTTTTTCCTTTCTTTTTTATAATGAATACAATCTTTTATCATTTTTTGGGGTTTTTGGAAATCACTGGATTAGATTTAAAGACACGTGGGAGACATTATTCATTATCGAAAGTATATTAATCATAATCACAGACAATTAAAGGAAATGACTCTTAAGAGTGCTACACCAAGCTTAGAGCAGGAAGTTTTTTTGGTCCTCTCACTGTGCTGATTTCCCCTACAGTGGCGGCACGTTTCCTCACCTCCTTGCCTGCCGTTTGTCACACTTTTGCCTCCTGTGCTCTGACTCCCCCACGTCTTATGGTGTGGGTGTTTTAATTATATCGCCCTGACATCATTCAGGATGTTGATTTCACCATTATTCATGGTCAGCTCTCGCTCTTGTTGGTAGCTCTGTGATGTTCCTCTGCCCCACCCTGCGTTCTGCCCCAGGGCTGCACCATAAGGCCGTCTGCATGCCTCTGTGACTCCCCCTCCTGATCGGTGACCTTATTGTGTGGTCATGACTTCGCATATTTTCCTTTGGGGTGTTATGACCTAGTTTTCACAGAGCTTGCTTTTGATTTTTGACTTAATGTTGCTTGTTTTCAGCGCATAGATCAAACATAAAAGCTCATAATCATGCAATGAGGGGGAAACCATGATCTTCTGCAATGGCGAAGGATAGACTTTCATCTTTGTTGGGTTGTGATGGACTCTCAGCTGTCGTAGTTATTCACAAGGAAACAAGTCAATTCTTCTTATTCATGTGGGGGTTTTTTTGTCATTAATGTTATAAAGTACTGTATGTTTGAGGAAAAGCAGTGTAATCTTACTAATGAGCATGTACTTGATACTCCTGTGGAGCTCACATCCTGTTAATGCACATCCTCCCACTAATGTAGAGGGTAGAACCAAACTGCCATATCTAATTCACTTATTCATCATTCACCATGCCCGCTTTACTAGTCATTCACTGTTCCTTTAATTCCTGACATTCTGTGATAATCCCACAGTACTGACAGCAAGGTGCTTTGTCTGGATTCCTCATCTGTCACCACCAGAGGCAAATCGGTACCTGGCAAAGTCCTTGAAAAGAATTTCATTTTCACATGCTAATCCACTAATGTTTCCAGTGTTACTGCATTCTCTCTGGTGACTCTGATGTGCGTATGCGACTGTGTTTTCACCTTTGCTACATTAAAACACTACGAATAATAAAGGTACAAAACTCCTAGACTTTGGTCCCTTTGAAATGATAGAGGCTCGTGTTCTCTCAACCAAGAATGGGAAATTCAGGGTGGTCATGACCTGCGCAATCCTACAATTCCACAGCTACTGCTGCTATTTCCTCTTAGTTATTGTTTGACAGTTTAAAAAAAAGGTTTATACTGTATTTAATATATATTACACTGTTTCTACATTGACAACATTGAAAAGCCCATGGAAATATGGAAAGCCCATCTAAGGACTTGGATTTCTGGTGTTGAGCACTGTTGAGTTCTGTTGTTTTTTCCATTGATTTTACCCATCAGCAGTCACTAATAGGCCACCAGGTTTTATCAAGCTTAGGGAACTGTGCTGGACTCTGGCCATCTATGGCCAAAGTTAGCCACTGCTGGCAGTTTTAAATAAACATCTTACCCACTTGTTTAGACCTGCTCAACAGTGGCAAAACTTGATCCCTGAAAAATACGCCATTCATCAGTGAGCGTATGCAATCCCTTCTTTCTAGGATGTCCTGCCCAAAGAACGGCTTTGTTTATTATACCTACTGCTGTGCTGTGACTTGAAACACTACTATTTTTGTTTACTATATTTAATCCGTTTCTTTTCTCATGTAGACCAGTGTCGTTTGGCTCATTGATGGCGGCAACGCCTTCGGTTTTCCAATAAAGAAAGTTTACAATAGGAATGCTCTCTTAAAAGTGTCAGTTCTTTGGCTCACCCTTTGAACAGAGGTTAGTTGCTCCAAGTGTGAGTAATAATAATAATAATGAAAAAATGAATGAGCTTCCTGAGAAAAGGAAAATAATGCATGCGTTTGTGAGCACGTGTGTTTTTGTAGGTTTCTCACACTTGCTGGGTGACCGGTAGATTGTGTTGATTTAAATGTACACTGCAGCCAAAAACGGACACTGGTGTTTTCAATATGGGGCTCCAAGCCAAAATGGATGTGTGTCTGGGCTCTCTGTTTCAAGAAGCATGCTAATTCAGTCAGACTCTGGACTCGCTTGGGAAGGTACTTTCTGAATGTACCATTGTGTATTACAAGTGGGATGATAGGAATTTAAAAATGGGACAGTGTTCTGAAGACGTAATACACGGTTCTCACGGGTCCTTGAAAGTTTTGGAATTTGAGTGAAAAAAAAAATCAAGGACTTGAAAGTTCTTGAGATTAGACTAAGGTTATGTCCTGAAGTATTGAATGATTTGGTTATCCATTCATGCTGTGGTATGAGCAGGGTATGAGCATTGTTTTGTAAAGCTTGTTCAAGCTAGCAATGTTTCTTTCCATGTCTATAGTCATTTCATTTTTAAGCATATCTGTGAGCTTGATGCGGAAGGAGACTCTAATAGGTTAGTTATAATCCATTACTCCCCAACCTCAGCTCAGTTTCTCAAAAACCCATCAAAAAGCAGAACCGCATTGGTACATTTTTGCCCTGCAAAGTTCAACCAGTGAAAAGCCTCTCAGAAGTACAGCATGGTCCTTGGGGTCCGATTCTGCACCATTAATGCGTCTGAAAACCAAGCCACAGTCACATTTCATATTGGCAAGGCATTTAAGGTGTCCTTTTGTACCTTTTCATAAGTTAACTTTTTTGTTGCATAGAAAAAATAAGAAGTCATGCTGACATTTTGATATGTTTAATATGATTACGCTGTGGGTCCATGTGATTGGATGATTTATATTATTACTGGATTAAAGACTCAATGAGTCTTTTGTGGGAGTAATTCCTGATTAAGTTTTTAATGGCCGTGTCTGCAGTTGGGCATTCTTGAACCGGTCTGTGCCCTGTGGACAGAGGGGGGGTGGAGGTTAGTCCACTGAGGTGACATACAATGGGATTCTTCTGCTTTGCTTCTTATCTGATTTCTTTCAGCCTTAGGGAATTTTTCCTTTTCAACATTAAGGGCCAGTTTCCCAGACGAAGGGTACGCATATGCGTAGAACAAGGACTGTCTTGCAATTTTGGTTCTGCAGTTTAGTCCAAGATTAGTTTTTTTTTTTTTTTTGTTTGTTTTTTTGGCAAGAAAGGAGCTTTGTAGCAGTATTAGGCATACGCTTTTACACTTAAAATGACATTTTATGAATTATTGATGCATGGATTGTTAACTTTAATCAGGAGAATTAAAAAAAGGTACATCGTAAAACAAAAGATTAAAGCAAAGTCTTTTTTTAAAATAAAGTAAACTACCTAAAACCACATCATTCAGCTGACCCCTGTACATAAAGCACTAGGCTGAGTAATTTCACGTTTGTCTGACAAAATCTGCTTATTCGGGAGGTTCTTTTTGCGGCAAGTATTGGGAGGGGGGTTTCGCCTTTTTTTTTAAATGTCTGCATAATTCAGCCTTTGAGTTACAGACTGTTTACAGTGGTGATGAATGGATCCAGAGGTCTACAACTCAAATATAGCCATTTTAATAACTATCTAAAACTGGTAAAATTTTTCTTTAGGGACTGTAATGGCTTACAAATCTCTGCATGTACTTTTCTAATAATAAAGTATGTTTTATTAAACTATGCTGAAACCTTATCTCAAAACTATGGTAAAACAATGCTTCAAGCATCAGGCAGCGTATTCATAACCTAATGCAATAATGTAACCTAACGTAATAACCTTCTGTGAGGGAACTTTCAGGGCCTTTAACCACTTCAGGCATCTGGTTCCTATCACTGCAACTGTGTGCAATTTTAGCGCGGCAACTGATGTTAATTGATCTATTCAGAATTCTCAATTTAATGAAGCGAGCGTTCTTGGACCCAGTGCTGATGTCTATCTAAAGTTCTCACTTGGGGGGGGGGAAAACACAGTTCCGCCTCTTCCAGCCACTGTTTGTTGTTTGCAGATCATTACATGTTACTACCTGTTTGCTCACTCTGTCTGATTCTATTCAACCGTTGCACGCTTTAGGTGTAAGTAATAGACACTGTACATGGAACGAGCTTTGGAATTTAATCTCCCATACAAATGAAAGCAAAAAAGAACTTGCAGTGTGTAATCAGTTACGAGCATGCTAGAAAGGTCCCCAGAGTGATACAAATCGGGATCTTCTGAAGCTCCTCAGGTCATGACATCAGAGCAAATGGACACTGAAGTGTTGGGGCCAGGAATGTCACACAGAAGGTGGAGATTAAAGAACTCATGTTGATAGTTGCTTTTTGGGATTTATTGATGACAGATGTCAGTGTTCCAACTAAGATCCTTAAGGAAAACTATGGCCTTGGCATCATAGTGTTTTATCAGCTGTTTAGTTATTTACTCCTAGTGGAACATTCCTACTGTTTCTTCCACACAAGGTCGGCCATGTGAGTCTCTAATGAATGTGTTCCCTCGCCTCAGGAACTGTTAGAAAACATTGTTGAGTCAAAGGGCTGTAAAATTTAAGAGATGTTTTTAAGCTTTAAAATTGTTAGTCAATTACTTGAAGTTGCTCTTCTGACTAGCTGTTCTTATGTACAAGTAATTCTGTCGATTATCTGTTTTAACTTCATAAAAGCCTCAAACCAAATCTCAAGGAACAGACAGTTCAGGTTGTAGGTATTTAAAATGCACAATATTAGTGTGGCGCATCACATACACCAATCAGCCACAACATTAAAACCACCAACAGGTTAAGTGAACAACACTGATTCTCTCATTACAATGGTACCTGCCAGGGGGTGAGTTATGTTCAACAGTCTGTCCTTGAAGTTGATGTTTTGGACGCACGAATCATGGGTGAGCATAAGGATCTGAGCAAATTTGACCAGACTGTTGGCTAGATGACTGAGCATCTCCAAAACAGCAGGTCTTGTTGGGTGTTCTTTTGATTAGTACCTACCAAAAGTTCAAGAATGGACAACTGGTAAACCGGCGACAGGGTCTTGGGTGCCCTTGACTCCCTGATGTGCACGGAAAGGCTAGTTCCTCTGGTCTGTTCCCAAAGAATAGCTATTGTATCAGAATCAGAAAACTTTACTGATCCAGGAGGAAACCCCGAAAGTGTCGTGTTGACTGTGATAGAAAGTTGTCAGAATACACAGTGTATCACAGGTTGCTGCATATGGGGCTCTGTGGTCACAGACCAGTGTCCATGCTGACCCCTGACCACCGCCGAAAGTGCCTACAATGGGCAATTTGACCATCAGAACTAGAGCAAAGGAATAAAATGGTTCAGTCTGGTAAATCACCTTGGCACTTGCATTCATGTGGATGTTACTTTGACACGGACCACCCACTTAACCACTGTTGCAGAAAACGTGTACTCAAGGTGTTGACCTGACCTCCAGATTTCTCAGATCTCAACTAGTATGAACCAGAAAGTCCCACCTCTCAACTTACAGGACCAACACAATATTAGGTAAGTGACTTTAATGTAATGGCTGATCGGTGCACACACACTAATCACCAAGCCACTAAATCAGCTCACAGCATTTAAAATATGGACAGTATTGTAACACATACCTCCCTGAAGGAGCGATATGCTATTTGCAGAATAATTCCCGATACCCTATAACATGCAGTGCTGGCGAAACACCAGATACCTAGAGATTCTGTGTGTGTGTGTAAGGGCAGCCCCAATACTAAAATCTACTTCAAATTCAGCTCTCTCCAGCTCTTTCTATTCATAACAGTTCAGGCCCAAAAACAGATGGTCTCAGAATAGGCTAAAGTGCTCTTAACAGTACTCCTGTAGAAACTGCTTAAATTCCTTAAGGAAATTCCTTCCGTAGTCCTATGAAATGAAATCAAATGAAACAGAACAAACACAATGGGCTTGTTTTTCATTTCTGGCATTGACCTCTGTGATGGATTCTGGAAAAGCAGATAGTGTTTGATGTATGAAAGTGTGTGCGAGGGTATTATTGTTTAAGGATAGGCCGTGTGTGTGTGTGTGTGTAGCAAAGACCCCAGCCCTCTCCGTCCTTTAGTTGTGTGTGAGAGCGAGAAGTCTCACAGCATGTCTGCAACCCCATTAAGTTTATTAGAACAGCCTCCCGCTGACCTACTTTTAAATGTTTTAAGATAAATAGACTACATGGAAGACTGTAAGAACAAAATAAATGAGTAAAAATCCATTATGAGATTGTTCCCAAAACGAATGTGCTATTCTTGATGGAGGTTCATGGGGTTGAATTTGTTTTCTGTTGAGATGTTTTCATTTCATTCTTCCCAGGTATGTTCATTGGTTTTTAACAATGTTGTGATCAACAGAACATAACTCATAGTAACAAAGGAATTACGCACACACAAGCGGCAAGGATTACAGGCAATTGCAGGTCAAGGTTTGCAATAAAGAGCTACGAAATGTGCCAGACCTACGGCAAACTCTGGATAATTTTTCAAAGAGTGCACTCAAGTTATGTAAACTCGAGTAGATATCACACACCCAGACAAAACACACATTTACAAATGAAAAACATGAAAGGACAAGAAAAAAAGTTCTCTGAGGATGGTAATGCGGTTTTCATATGGAACTCTTTACACACAATGAAAGCAGGAAGGAAGTGGATCTTTACACTGCCGTCTGAATATATTCACAGTCCTCACATGACGACAAATGATCTTATGAGAAAAATAGGCTATAAAGTGTCAGATTGGAACTGGACTGACTTTAGGTATTCCAGAGGGGGATTCCATATTTTGGATCATTTTAAGAGGGGCCCATGCAATGTAGCTCTCATCTTCTCCAGCTTAGAGTGGGGCAAGAGATATCTTAACTAGTGAAACACCATTGGTATGGTAGATGACTCACTTCTATATAAGTAATCTCTTTGCTATTACAGTATGAAGTCAGCCTTATGTTTCAGTGTCAGGTGGAGAGTAGAGCTTGAAACAGAATTGGAATAGGAGCAGCAGGTACTGTTAATATGATGGAATATTGATTATTTCAGATCAAAGTGTAGAGCGAAAGACATGACACAAGGCTGAAGCTTGCTGAAATACCTATTATTCTTCAATAAAAATGACCCATCAATGGATCACTAATCACTAATGCCTACTTGTGATAACGATAAGAAATGTTCACATATCAACTTGTGATAACGATGAGAAACTCCAGTCTATTAGTGGTGTTGGGAATAAATGGCTGTGCTGGAGGGGAGCCCGGAGCGAGGAAGAATAAACAGCAAATTGTTGTTTAAATTGCATCCAGATTTCAGGGATACATTTTACTAATATCTTTTAGGTTTTGAAGTTTCCAAAAGAATATGAGAGTGATGGAGTGAAGGTGGTTAACAAGAGACTGATTTTTTCTTGAAACAGGCAGCATTGAGCTGTCAGCACCCAATCAATAGCGCATTACGCATAGATAGGTAGCCCAGCAGGAGAAATGAAAAAAGGAAAAGGCAAGTCCTTCTTTGCATCTAATGATACAGGAGCCTCCAAAGTGATGGATGAAGTGGGCTGTATAAAACAATAAATAAAAAGGCCCTTTCGCTAACAATTTAGCAGGCCAATTAAAATCAAATTCAAAATCAAAGTGAATTTTATTGTCATCTCAACCACACACAAGAATACAGAGAGACGAAATGGCGAAACACCCATGGCAACAGACATGAGACGTTGTGCGACCTACAAAACAGTTAAAAAATAAAGAAGTATAAATAAGAGTAAGGTTTGTCCAAATCTGTTCTGAGTGTGTGGACAGTTAAGTAAAATGTGCAATGTAGTAGAGAATTGCGCAAACAGTGTAAACAGCTATAAATAGCAGCTTAAGTATGTATCCTTAAAGGTTTGTGCATTCTTAAAGAAATGTGCAAACAGTATAAACAGTACAAACAGTATAGACAGTACATCAGCAAGATAGATGTAAATGAGCAAAATGAACTTGTTCTTCTTTAGAGTTTGAAGAGATTGATGTCTCAAAGACTGCGGTAGGTACGTAGATGAAAAAACTCATTAAACATGCCAATTAGGAGAATTAAGAGAACTTTACCATTCTGAAATATTCCACAGGGTAGACATCTGTTCTAGGACATTTGCTACACTGCGCGGCATAGCCTGCCCGTGTTATCTCCTCCACCGAGATGGGTTTCTTCAAGATTGACACCAAGGCTATTAGTTTGGAGAAATTTTCAAAGAAAACCTCAAAATCTGACAGATCACTGTCCTGCTCAGAAGTGCATAAGGGACTGTGATAGTTTTTCATTCTTTTTTCAAAGTACTACTGATATTAAATAAAGTGATCCCACGGGTGTGGTTTGTGTTTTAGCAGACTTTAGGGGAAAATGACTTTCCTTCCTTCTGAATACTGTACAGGAGTTTGTCTGCACCTCAAACAACAATAGAAGCCCAAACATAGACGGGGAGATAAAATATGTCGCCTATAACAAGAATGCAGAGAAGATTGACTGATCAGTGAAAAGCACAATGACACAGCCATTGTGTCATTGTGCCAGCGGTCTGTTTTCTGACATAATGTGAATTGGCATATATTCTTGTTTTTGTGGGAATCTCGAACAGCTGCTCTTGATTATGCTATGGAACAGTTTTAGATGACGCACGTCTTGTGATACTTCTAGTGATGTGCTGCGATTTCGCATTATTGTTCAGCTAAAGGAGTGTCATTTGCATCAGCGTGGGGGCCTCTGTGGCGGTTTCCTGCATTTGAGGTTATTTTTGGCACTGTATTCGTAAACCATGTCGCGAGGGCCTTCGCCAGAACAATTGTGGGAATTCCCAGGGTGCTCTCTGGGAGCCAGCGCCCGATAAGCGGCCTTCAGGCCCCGCCCCCTGCCTGCCCTGCAGCAGCTGCAGACTGAGGCTGGTAGCAGGAAGCTCTTCCGGTAGTCGCTGAGAGGCACTGAGTTGGTCCTATGGAAGCCATTAAGCTCATACGGAGCCACTGAGCACACACAGTACCATTCAAAAGTTTAGAAACATTTTTTTTTGCTATTATATAAAATAATAATTGCAGATTTAATTATTAAATATACTAGCTATAGCCACCAACATGATAACATGCTATTAAATGTCTAAATAGTATTCTGCATCTCTCAGTGTTTCCCTTCAGCTGTCTCTTTCGAGACTTTTGAAAGATTAGGTGTTTATATTATTATAGCTTCATTCGCCACCATTCAGGACCATGTTTCAATACTTTTTAAATGTCCTCACCAACTGTGTGTCATGTCCACGTTACAAAAGTAAGCCACTCGCAGCTGGTGGAGAGGAGAGGACAGTAATAGGGGATTTTTTATTTAGAACTCACTCACCCTCAGCTAGATCAGCCTAAATGTGCCAGCCATGCAGAGTGAAAAGTGATGAAGCTGTGTCCACAGTCATGCATAACAGCAACCTAAATCCCAGAAAATGGTTTTGAAATGGTTTTGAAATATTGAGCGTTTTAAAGCAGTTTACAGCCGAGCTTATAAACAGCTTTTTTCCAAGTTTGAAAGGGGAAATGCATGGGAATGAAATCATTTCAGGGTAAGTTCTGCATGAGGAAGTCTACACTCATGTTCAGTTGATCCCTCGCCCCTCTAAGGCCTCATTTAACAAACTTCATTTGAGCTAATAAAGTAACGGAACAGCCTTTCAGATTCTCTTGGGGATTCCCAAGGAGGAAATGGCAAGGCACAGTGGAGGAAGGCATGTTAAAGCCTGTATAAAAATATTTGGCTACACACAAAAAAATATTTATTTCTTTTTTGACAACACCCCAGTAATAATTCAAAACCTAGGCCTGGTATATCAGAATCATTTTCAACATTTATACGCAAACGCATTATTTTATATTATTGAACACTTGAATGGTTGTGTGAAACTTCAACGGTCTATGGATTAGAGCTTGTTTGATTAGAGCTTGTTTGTGGGGCAAATGCTCTCTCTCCCTCTCTCTCTCTCTCTCTCTCTCTCTCTCTTTCTGTGTGTGTGTCTCTCTCTCTCTCTCTCTGTGTTCCTCTTGTTGTCCCTTTTCAGTCCTTCACCACTTATGAAACAGACTAGACAGTCTTGCATGCAGGAGGTCAGAGTGCAAAAAGAATAACTTGAACATAATGGTCTCTTAGCATGAGTGTTACTAATACAGAGGAGAACACACAGTTAGGCTTATAGGACAATTTACTACCCCTCTTCTTCTTTTAGAGTCTCATGTGGATGTGAAGGAAGCTCTGTTTCGCTAACCAAAATACTGTCAATTCTCTGATGCATCCAGTCAAAATCCCACATGACTCGTAAAGGATTCCACAGACCCACTGTTACTATAAATAGTGCACTGGCTGTATGTCATGCAAATACTGCAACATCGCAAGTTTGTGGTGAAGTCACAAATGCAGACTCTAACTTTGGCTGGTACACATCGCTGGTGAGGAATTATCTGATAATGCGTACCGGAAAGCTACGCCTTTCCCTATTACACAATAGTGACCGAGAGAAGACTAAAATATTCTTACTATGAATGTGAAACCGGACAACTTTTTAAACTTTAATTAAAACATTTTTTAATGTGCACAAATCAATGATTTAGAGTCATTCAGAGAGGGTTAATTGTAGAAAAACACAGATTTCCTGATAGAGATTTGTGGTTGGACCTGTTGGGTATATCATGCCTAAATCTCTGTGTAAATAAAAAGAAATATTATATTAATAAAGACATTTTTGAACAAGTACATTTTTAAAGTACAAAACCTTACTCTCAAAACTCTTGTAAAACAACGTCTCAGACATCAAGTAGCCTGATGGAATAACTTTCTGTGACGCTGCTGTTGTAAGCATTAAATGCTTCTGTTTCCTATCGTCACCACTATGGAGAAAAATCTGAATTAGTAATTATCTCTTAAACTGAACATTTAACATTAAATCACTCAGAATGACTTTGTTTACATCTTATTCAGTGAGTTGAAAAATTAGAGGAACTATCATTTAACATAGTATCACCGAAATGATTGTAAACTTATCATTTTTCTTTACATCATTTACGGCATTTAGCAGACACTTTTATCCAAAGCGACTTCCATTTCCTAACTACAGGGGGCAGTCTTCCTGGAGCAACTTGGGGTTAAGGGTCTTGCTCAGGAACCCAGTGG
>JBBJLS010000032.1:10696756-10741631 GCA_037577275.1 Bryconaethiops microstoma | reverse complement strand
GGGGTTAAGGGTCTTGCTCAGGAACCCAGTGGTGGTGCTGGAGGTAGGATTCAAACCCACAACCTCTTGGTCCAGAGGCAAATACCCTACCACTAGGTCACCACCCCAATGTTAACAGAAGTGAGTCAAGCAGAGAGTGAGGGTCGTCACGTTTAGTCATCGATGACTGTTGCATCACTAAGTAAAGAAAACACCAAATCTCCCAATGCTAAGACAACTACAGGAGGTAGATGACAGTTTCAACTGGTCAACTTGGTTAGGATGTCCTACTTGTAATAACTTTCTCTATCATTGCATTACATTATCCAAAGCAACTTACAATTTGAGGAAACATTCAAGTTTTATTAAGCTTTTTATTAAGTGCTAAATCTTTATGTAAGAGTAATGCAGGAAGATGCATCGGTGCATTTTAACAATAAATACGGCTTGATTCTCACAGATTCTCCCGACTACACCAACTTCAAACACACTTAGAGCTTACCCACATAGAATGAAACAGTATGGTTCCTATAAAGCCATCACATGTTTTTTCTCAATTTAATCATATACGACAAGACAATTTGGTTTTTATATGCTCACTGCAAGTCTGTTTTTATTGTATGACCACATAATAAAACACATTTGACATTTAAGGAACTCAAAGGAAAATCAGAAACCTACACAACCTTAAATATTGGTTTTACATAAATGTTTCCTTTTGACCATATGAACATTACTAGGGACATTTATTGCTTGTTGTTTTTGGACAACATTTTTATATTATTCTAATTTAAGCCGGAACGCAGGAACAATCTGCATTCTCTCCGTTACACCACTGCAGACTTTCTCATCGTGCTTCAAATACTGACAGAGACATAAGCTATGTGATTGAAAATGATCCAGAATACTGGAAATGTCTCATAACCTCTCTGACATAAACATATATACTGTTGCCTTGCATTATGTCTTTAATAGGCTTTAAGTGTTTCATTACAAAGCATAACGACACTCAGCTGGCAAATAATCAGAAACCTAAATCACTTTTACCTAGCTGCTGGTGTCTGAAGCAAAGTAAATGTGTTTAAATGCTAAAAATCTGTACTAGATTGTTAAGTAACACAGTTAAAGTAAACTAAACCAATGCAGACAGCTACATTAGTGAACAACAGTAAAGATAGCCAGAAGTCCACCTTAATAAAAAACCTTTTAAAAAGTGTGCAGCCAGTAAATTTCATCTAGAGAGCTTTGGTGTTCACTAGGTACCTAACTTGTTAACTAACTAACTCGATGTCTTTTCCCTACACAACAGCATCTGCATCATCCAAACTCATGAGGAAATGGAGATAAACACTCTGTGATTTTAACAAAGTAACATTATAACGCTGTATTAGAACTAAAATAAAATCTAATTATCTGTATATCTTAATATCTTTGGGAAATGGTCGAATCGTGAAGCTCCAGGACGGGGATTTTCCCAGTGGAGACCACTCTCTCTAGTCCTGCCAAGAAAGCTATTAAGCCTTAACAGCCAAAAAAAGAAAAAAACTTCATGCTGGAAGCTTACTCATTAACTTAGTGTTCAACAGTGATGACGGCTATTTGCAAATAATATTTTTATCAGTCAGTATTAATGAAGGATCCTACTCTGCCCTCATTTTTGAGCCACAACATGATCATTTTAAGCACAACTTTAGCTCATAACATTTATTCGCACATTTTCTTACAGAACTCTGAGAGGCTATTTTTGGTATTAGGGCTGTCGCGGTGGCTAAATGCACATGGACGGCATTCATGCACTTCTAAATAGAGTTTACACAAATTTAAAGCTATAGTTAGAGTTCTTAATGTTTACCAGCACAAGTCATAGTAAATCTGTGACCAATCCCATTATCTCTCTCAGCAGCCAAGCTTGCAACAGAGCGCTAGAATGGGGCTCACATGAATGTAGAGACTACATGTCTCACAAGACATCCATTTAAAATGCACTGTTGAAAGGTGTTTCATAAATACAAATAATCATAATCATTATTATTATTATTATTATTATTATTATTATGTAGGACACATGTCTGACAGTACATTAATTCAATCTGCATTGTACATGAGTAACATACATATGTCTAATGACACATACATTTAATATGCTCAGTATATTTCTTTTGTCATACAAAGTCATATGTTCTTTTCCATATGGGTAGTAATCCTTTGATCAGATAAAAGATTTATGCATCAAAAAACTGGATACATCAAGATGACCCTCTGTAAAGTTAACAGGCATAAAACTGGCTGTGTGGTAAAAGAAGGTGGCAGGATGTGCGGGGTTAAATGGTTTCCATGTGTGTCCCATACCACACACAGCTCATGAATGCCTCATGAGGAGTTCATTTGCATGAGAATCTGGAAACGGTTTTCGCATACTGGACTCGGATAACGGGGTCACACTGGGGAGACGGCTTTTGCTCAGAACTTTCTTCCAAGTGGGCAAAAAATAAGTTATTACATTAACTAATTCATCTCCTCTGGCAGTTTGTATGTGTTTGTTCACACTTGATCAGGAGAGGACAAAACCTTGTTGGTGTTTTGAGGAAAACCCCTATGGTACAATAGCACTTACTGCTACAACCAAGGGTGGTCTGTGACAAAGTCTAATGTGGACTAGAAAAAAAACTGCATCATCTTTCTGAAACATTTCACCCTGAAAGGCTAACCCTGGAGCTGGTTAGTATTCACACAAAGAACACACTAGTTGGTGTTTGCAGGCTTTCGTTTGCCGTGGCCCATGTTACATTTTGGATGAGGCAAGTTCACATTTCACTGTGGTGTAAACAGTCATTCAGTACCACAATGTTAGAGTATAAAATGCTTGCAAACCATTGGGTGCTGTTTTGATTCAACTTATTTATCTCAATACCATTTCCATTATTGTGTTTCGATGTGCAGACTTTCCCCCGGTGGTTACGCAGTAAGCATTCGTGTTGCCACAATTATTTGTGCACTGTTAATCTGTGGGCCCGAGGGTCAGCATGTGGAGTCTGATTCATGTTCATAACAAATTGTGAGCCTACATATGCAACAGCAGACTGAGGAAAAGTAGCTGCATGTGTTGGCTAGTTGAACAGTGCAGTCACATGAATGCAAAATGCCTTAATATTAAAAGTCTGTACCTTGTGGTTAACCCTTTAAGAACTGGATTCTTGCAATGTGTCCCGGAGATTGAGCTGTTTCTCCTCTCCTTCTAATGTCCTAGCATATCATTGTTAACTGTAACTATGTTTTGACGAGAAGTCCATTTTATTTATGAATAATTTTGTCTAAATAATTTAACCTGGCTACCCATCATTCTGCAGCATTAGTCACTAAGAAGAATCAGCCCACTCATATGTGATGACACTAGAAACTTTCCAATGAAGCAAGTGAAATTCATCTCTTATTAAAGTGAAACTCAACTGAACTAATTCCTGGCCTTGGTGAAGTTTTTGGGCGTGGAAGAATTTTATTGTACTTAAAGAGACAAGATTTCTTTGTTGACATCATTTTAAGTAATGAATCATCCAAAAGTAATATACAGTGCTGTGCAACAGTCAGAATCCACTGTTTTGTTAATTTTGTCACCCACAAAATGGTAGATATGTTAATCATTTTTCAGCATCAGTAAAAAGGCAGGAAATATAAATTTAACAGAAAACAATACATGTGCTACAATGACTAAATATAACATTTCCGTGGCGGAAGAAAAGCGCTCCAACCAATCATTCATGTAATCGCTCTTGTAAAGCTCTGATAAAATGTGCTTCTTTTCCAAGGAAATGAAAATCAAATGAGGCTGGTAAACAGAGCAGGCATTAAGTGAAGTGGAAGGCAACAACGCAGGTCAAAGCTGGGTTAGCTTAGCTTTTATCCTGGCTCTCTTTTATTTTAGTAACTGCTGTTCTGCAACCTGAGCTCAGCTACATGCTTTACTGCTAATGGCCTACACTTTCCTTTGGCTGCAGCAACATGTTGGTAATTCTCTCACACACCAGGAAAGACCCACTTCCTCCAACAAACCCGAGTCCCTTTCACGGGTACAGTTAGGGTGTCTCGTTGTTGAGTAAAGCACTGAATGGGATGGAAGATCAGCTCAGAGAGAGACAGAAGAGAGAAGGCAAGCAGAGCAAAGAGTTCAGGCAAGGAGAGCAAGAGAGAAGAAGGCAGAAGAAAGTGAGAACTGATGAACAGAAAAGTACTCATAGGTACTGAAACATGCCATCAGGGTGTATTGTGATGTATTGCTGATGCAGGTTGATTGACGTTAACAAACCCTGCAACTCTCTACCTGTTTATTCAAAAGAAATTATAAGAATAGGGACAATTTGTATTACTGCCTCAGGGAATCCATTGCTGCCTCACTTAGTGTCCTGTGTGGAGGCCCAGTAAAAAGAATCAGTGATGGGAGGATCATAAGTGTATCAATTTCACTGACCAGTCACTTCACAAACCCGGCAAGCATATGAGAGAGAACAGATAATAAGAACAGAATAAAGGCATGTGGCTGTGTTACCGGCTCCTTGTGTGTGTTTTACCAGACCATATTGAGGCCTTGCTTTCTCCAGGCAGCACCTTTACCATTATGTTGTGTAGGTGATAAAAGTTTGCTTATTAAGGCTACAGTGGTTTGGCAACTCTTTCTCAGTTCTGTACCCACTGTTCTAAGAGTCTGGCAACCTCCTGATCGTTGTTCAGGGTCTCCCTGCGGTAAACAGTAGGGTAGTAGACTCTTATCCACAGAACACTTTAGATCAATCTATCAAAATTATCTATATTACATAGCCAGTCTAATAAGGTGTAAAGATGAATTAAGTCTCTTAAGAGAGATGTAAAGAAGGACGTCTTTCTAATGACACTTTCCTTGAAAAAAAGCACATTTCTACAAACTAAACTAAAAAAAAAGAGTGCTGTCTTGGTTTGGCCTTTGCTGGTAACTGAAAACAACTGAAAAAAAAGTATTAGGAGCTGAAAAACATGTTTTCTGTGAATACAGCCCCTTGCCTTGCGGTTTCTGTGGACACAGCCCCTTGGCTTGGTTATGTCTGTTTTTGTGTGAATCCATATTTCTGCAATGAAATGAGTGAGGGACAGCCCAGGAGTCTTTCATGTGGACCTGAAGGTTTTAATTAAAGGCTTTTCAGCAAATTCAGCATGCCGTTCCTGCATCTTGTTAATTCCCTCAGAGAGCTGAAGTTTCATGTGTAATGGGGTGTTCATATTGTTAGACATTTTATTAAGCGTAGGGAAGTTTCATTGCCTGTTCTTATTACTGATTTTCTGTATCGGAGGGAACCCAGAGAAGGGTGCTTTGCTCAGTGAGTGATGGTGGTCGGGTGAAAACCACACATGCCAGCAGTGGACGGCTAAAAGAGGGGTCTAGGAGGTCTAACAACAGTCAGTATTCTCCAGGTCACCAGTCAGCAAAGGTCAAGGGAGAGTTCCACTAACAGCCTCAGTCTTAAAAAGTCCCAAGGTCTGGCAGACACTTATGTGTTAAATAATCAAAGTGAGTTCCTTTACCTCTGAGATCTGAGGTGCTTTGACCTGTGATTTATCTCCTGAAGACAGATGGAGTGACTGTGTAAGAGATGAGTGCAGAAGGCAGTAGGGAAGTGAGAACTGGAGTGGGTCCATTGCTCAGCTTATGAGTCATT
Organism: Bryconaethiops microstoma; assembly: GCA_037577275.1. NCBI lineage: Eukaryota > Metazoa > Chordata > Actinopteri > Characiformes > Alestidae > Bryconaethiops > Bryconaethiops microstoma. The sequence continues at coordinate 10,735,971 of JBBJLS010000032.1, read as the reverse complement.
TTCACTTATAAACTCTTGTCATGGTATTTTTGTCTGCACTGAACATGCTGTACTGTCAGTAGTCTCGCACTTTTGTGAAATACTCATAAATGCTCAAATTTATCAACACGATACTGATGTCTGGTTAAAGAATGGAATGTTAAAGAACCTAAAGACACCCTCTGTGACATATTTGGACAATCTGATGTCTTGTATTACTGAGGGGTTTAAAAGCTACTTGACCTAAGCAAAGAGATGCAAGTGAACCTGAAGAAGAAACTTGTTTTTCCAGAAAAGGTGGCAGTAACCTTACTCTGACCAGACATGGTTATTCTATTCAGAAGCACAAAAAGCATTAGCCCAACTAACGAAAGCCAAGTACCAGGATTTGTTTGATGAGGCCCTTGTCAAAGGCTGGCATAGAACTTTATTTCCCAACTCTATAAGACTTTATAAAGTACACTGCTTTCCCAGCGACGTCACTGCATTGTTTCTTGTGGATGACAAATTTGAAACTCAAAGTTAACAACTATGACAACTTGGTAGACATTTATAATACAACACATAGCGCCATTATGCAAATTTTCACCAAAAAAGTAAATTAGTCCATTTACATTTTAGTTCATTCACATTTTGGCCAAAACTCATCAGCAATAGAGCAAAAGAACCGTACATAACAGAAATATGTATATATTGATTCCTTGTCTTCAGCCGAACAAAAATGTCAGTTGGACAAATGCAGATTTGAGACATTTTGCATATTTTTTAACCTTACTTTTGCTAAGAATGAGTCCTAATTTTTGTACATAATAAACTAGAACTCAAATAAACTAGGGCAATGCCTTCTGAAAAAAGTATTTTAGGTTGTTACTTCAATATATGCTTAGCACTGGTCTGGTATATTAGAGATAATCATTCATGTGCTTGCAGGTAGAAAAACCTCCAGTGTACACATCATGCCATCTCGTGAAACTGGTGTGCCCCTGGGTAAAATTGCTTTCATTTGACTGCTGGTCAGAAATAAATCAATTGATTTTCCACAAATGACGAGCACTTGATTTCATGTGATTTCTTTCTGCAGACAAACAGGCACCAAATGTCTCAAGAGGAGGTATTTTTTCAATGTTTAACCAACTTGCATTTACTGTGCAACACACTGAAGAGACTATCACCATGTGAATTTACTGTGTATTGCACACATCGATAGAGTATTATTTCAGAATTCAGAGATTAAAACCATCTTTTAGTTTCAATTATTTAACAATGTATTATTTAAAGCAGCAAAATTCAACTTGGTTAACAAAAACAAAAGAGGTATTAGGGTTTTTTGCACTTCCAAAACTGGAAAAGTTTGTTAGGTGCTATTCTTTTTAAAATCAAATGCTAAAAGCTCAAAAGTTGTGGTGTGCAACAACAAAGAAAAACAAAGAGAGTAAACTCAAAAAGGACATAGAAGATTAGATTATTTAAATGCTAAAAAGAAGTCAAGAGCATACATTCACTTGCATACATTAAATAGGATCTTGTAAATGGCTATAGCCATTCCATATTATTATTATTATTATTATTATTATTAGGTTTAAAATTGTTCAAATGTTGGACATTGCATCACAGTGCAATATTAGGAAATATGGGGTGGTGGTGACCTAAAGGGTAGGATACTTGCCTCTAGACCAAGAGGTCATGGGGTGAGCAAGACCCTTAACCCCAAGCTGCCAGGAAGAGGGTCCTCTGTAGTTGAATTAAAAAGCATCTTCTAAATGCCGTAAGTGTAAATATAATGGTGGAAGGCAAATTAAAGACTTTCAGTTAGAAAAAAAGTTCTGCTCTTAGAAACTCCAGATAAGCTTCATCAGAGCAGTCTTCCGTTTTGGGATTTGCACTGCTGTTTGCTTTTTAAAGCTGTGGCTGCAAGAACTTGGAGCATCTTCCTGCCAAGCTTGTCCTGGTGGGAGTTCACTGTCCTTCGTGTCTGTTATTGTTTATTTGTGGTCCGTGTTTAAGGCAGAAATGTACAGAAACTCAACCGAGTGACTGTTATTTAATGAGCTGTGGTGCTTCTGCCTCTGCTCAGGGAGAGTCACACTCTAATTTGCTGAAAGAACGTGGCCATATGAGACCCAGACCACCTCCGAACCTGGTTTGAGTGATTACTTCCACAATGTGTCTTGTGTGCGTTCACACCTACACTTGTGATGGATCACTAAAGGCGCATATTAATAATTACCAGGGGGCTCTACGAGCTGTCTTCTCTTTCTCGTGTTCAGAAGTTATGTGGCCAGTACCCCAAGCCACAGCTGGGCGTCAGCATCTTATTGCACATTTCCTCCATTATGAAATCCTCGAATGGTACAGAATGGATCCTAGAATGGTTCTCAGTTACGCAAGAGGACTATATGTCATAAATAGGTTGACGTATAGTCCACTGCGCGCTATAAGATGAATGTGGTTGGCTCAAAAGCAGGCAGTCTTACAACTTTATCTTGCATGAACTGTTTAGTTTCGCTCGACAGAGCTTCACAGCGCTGCACTGAGCAGGGGCTGAGGAATTTATGAAGATGAATTTGATGAGAGGACTGTCTAAAGCCATTTCGGCTGATAAATATCAGAAAGCAGACTTGTCATCTCAGAACGCAAATAAATTCCATTCTGATGTATTTGATGAGAGGCCTGTCTGAATCCTTATCGTTGGATAAATATCAGAATGAAGACTCGTAGTCTCAGTGGGCAAATAAATTCCATTCTGAGCATGTCTGTTCTAACGCATTGCTTCTTCATGCACTCAGAAGTGTATATTTAAATTAATGTTATTTACATTAATAACATTAGTTCTTATCTTAAGAACTGTCTCTGTTTTAGATATTTTTATAGAGGTCTGCAGGTATGTTGCAGTGTGCCACATAGGCAATTTTCTTTTGTAAGTTATTTTACATATAACATTTTTAATGAATCCATAATAATTAGAGGTATTTATAACTCAAGGATTACTCACGTCTTTGTTCTCTCTCTCTCTTACCACACACACACACACACACACACACACACACACACACACACATACATTCCTTTGATCCACACAGAGCAGCTCCAGGATTTTGTTTGTCATCACTCTCTCTCTCTCTCTCTCACACACACACACACACACACACACAGTCTGTGTAAAAGTTTGGGAGTCTTCTACAAACCTTAAGCACTTGCTAAATTTAACAGACTGTATTTAAAAAGTAGCAGAAAACAACAGACTTACAAAGCAAAAATATTCTATTCAAGATATCTTGAAAATAAGACTGCTTGTTATTTAGAATTATTGAAGTCAAGAGAAGATGTGGAATTTCAAGACAATTCTCGTAGACTGGTTAGGTACTCAAAGCAAAATCCCCATTTAACTGTAAAAACAGAAAAAAACATTTGAATTCAAAGACAATCTCACCAACTATTAAGAAGATCTATGATGTATTTAGGTTATGTAGTAGCTAGTAGCTTAGGAACTGTTATGAGGACAGAGGAAAAAAAAGAGACTACAATATCAAAGGATCACGGAAGATAATGCCCCACATTCAGTGAAGAAACCGAACAAGACAAGAGAATGCATATTACAAGACAGTTGTCAAATACATACTGCAAGATCAACCTTCAACTGCTTAAGGAAACAAAAGATAAAACTGAAAAGGCATTTACCACACCCACACTTTTTATTATTGAAAATCTTTGGTTATATCTGGTATGCAAAACAGCCTATGAGTATTTCAGAAGTAGAAATAAGATAATGTGGATAAACCACAGCAATGGCATTAGACACCTCAACTATGTTACCGCTCCTGTAACATGTCTGGAGTGGATCCAGCTGGCCATGAAATGTAAAGTTGAACAACGCCTTCAGTGTGTTATTGTATTCCAACATCCCACCCACAGAAAACCTCTGCTTTTGTCTTCTCTTGCTGTTATCCCGAAATATCATGAGAATCATGACCCCAAACACAAACGCAATGTCAGGCACACACATGTGGAAACTATAAAACACAAGGCTGATTCTGTTTGTATAGCTCATTGATTATATTCAGCCCTACAGATTCCATTTGGAGTGTCCAGCGCTCATGAATGTCTACAAGTCATTTTTGGAGCTGCAGCTTGAGACAAACTTGTGTACCTGTTGTGTATCATATTTCTTTCTCTCTCTCTCTCTCTCTCCCTCCCTTCCTCCCTCAGGTCAGAGCATGTGGGAGGGCTAAGCTGAAATGCTTTGATGCGAAACCACTTTGCAAATACATCAATCAAGCATAACCCATGATATCTGAAGTGGTGTAAAAAAAGTTGCCTTCAAAACCACAAATAAGTTGATTGGTATGTGAGAACTTGGCTGAGCAAAAGCCAAAGCTCTCTTTTGTCATGAAGTTTGAAATATGTCCAACCTCATCTCCCGAAATGATCTGTTGAACCAGAGCTGTTTTTCACAGGTTAAAGTAGCTTATTTTTTACGAGCTGAGGGAGTAAAGCAGTCTTCACACTATCACAGCAAATGTGTGTTGCGTCAAGATTTGACTGGCAACCCCCCCCACCCCCCCCCATTCAGACAGGGGTCATAGTTTAATACTTTTTATAGTGCAATAGTTTTAACATAATATAGCAAATAACCGCTCTATTAAAAATAAATTGAGATGCATGCAGAATCTTTTTTCCACAGTAGTATGAACACTGCATGAGAGTGATAGTGAGGGCATGAATCTAGGCATCACATGAATTTCTGCACTGCGATTCTGAATGTTCACTGAAAACCAAGCGCAATATGAGCTGCATTACTTAGACAATGACTTGGATAGTGCCAGTACTTAACCCTGTTCCCCTGCTGAAAGAAAACAATCATTGTGTGTGAATATTCCACCTTTCCAGTGCTGGCCTCTGTACCAGTGGAACAGGGCCAGCTTCTTATCCACACCTTTTAGATAAACAACAGAATTTCTTCCGTGGAACTATGAAAGAACAATCAGTCGCATCAGGTTTGGGCCCCTGCACGAACGTTGGAGTTCTAGTTAATGCCTTTAAAAGTGAAGAAATTATTGCATGAAATGAAACCTTAGACAGGCATTCTGATGAAATCCTGGTGGTTTCCACAGACCTTTCTGTCTTACTACTGTGACCTCCCATTGCTTATTTCACTTTTTTTTTTTTTTTTTTTACCATAGAATGAACTCTATTATGTTCTCATACAGTAGATAAATGCCCTACTGTTGATACTAGATATTTTTCATCTAGACAGTCTGGGACACATTCTGTGTTTAGATAAACTTTTTAGGAGGCCCATGTTAAGATTTTTTCCATTTAATGGGTTTTTTCCATTTAATTAAACATTTCACCTTCAGTCCTGTGCACCATTTATCATGCGTTTGACACAAATGATACATGTGCCACTGTGGAACTCCTCATTTTGTGCATATGCTTTTTTTGGCACATGTCCAGTTGTTTGGAATTCACACACAGTTCAGTTTCACGAGGGTAACAAGTACATAATATTATATTAACTGATTTGCATATAGTCCGAAATTAAAACTTTGTGAGGAGGTCTAAAATGTAGTAGTAGCGAGACAGAAGAGGAGTTGCTTGTGAGCTTGGATTGCACTGATTGGGACACTTTTGGATCTGCCTGAATAAGTCCACTGATGCTGTGATGTCACATATCAGCTTCTGTGAAGCAGGGTGAGTTATAACAATGACAACTACCTAAGGACTGATGTATGTTGCATCAGTGCTTAGGCCTGAGGCTTCACTAGCTCCAAACAGCCCCCTTCCCTTCACCACTACAACCCTTCTTAAATCAGAGAGGGATGTTAACAAGATGTTTAAGCGTCAGAACCCCTGCAGAGCAGGCAGCCTGGAATGCAGTTCACCTGGAGCCAGCAGTTCTGTAAACGATGCTGTCAGTATGACACATAGCACAAGCTGGGTGTGCCGAAATCCACCTGCAGGTGAATCACGGACTTCCTTACTCCACTTTGCACATCTTACATTTTGGATTTCAACATCCAATATTTTTTGTCTCCAGCTTTTAATATATTTTATATTATCCTCTATTGTACAACATTTCAATATTCATAGTTTCTACCTATTTTAATACATTTATTGCTCATTATTAGTATTCCATGATTGTACAACTCCTTGCACTGTATTTTACTTCTGTTTGTGTCACAGTACTTGCTACTATACACTGTACTTTAATGTTTTATTTGAAAAGTGCACCAACACACCAATTCAGGTGACATCCAAATCTCGTAATTTTGGATATATATTGATTTGCAAAAGTAGGCGGAAGGTATTTGTAAAGTGGAGATTTTGTAACTGTATATATACATATACACACATACAAATATATCTATATTTTAGAGATAGGCCCGATCCGATATGATATCGGGTCCGATATAGCCGTAAATCCGATATCCTTATTCCACACCATGAACCTGCAGCAACTTCAATCTGAGCGTGCAGTTGTTTTGAACAAAATGTCGCTTGTTTGGAGATACTAGACGGCTACTTGCACTGTGTCTAAAGCCTGCGTGCCGAGGGGTGGAAGTACGGTTGCATCGTACAATACAACAAATTTAATCAAGCACCTGCAGAGATTTCACAACTAAGAGTACCAGGAGTTCATGCTAGCGAACAGGGAAAAAGGCACCAGGCAGCAGTTTACAGCAGAAGTGGTTAGATTACACTCTGCCTATCTCGTGTCTCCGAATTTACGTTATTTAAAATTTATTAGTTTTGCACTTTATTTTTTACACAGTTGTTGCTGCTAAAATGGACATAATACTCGAACTATTTAGATGATTCAGCAGATTGTTGTGTTTTTGATATTTACAAAATTTTACAGCTGTTGCTGCTACCTTTTTGGGAAATGTGACATAAATAAATTCCTTTGGAATGCCTTTAAAATCAATGCAGTTGTGTATATTTTTTGCTCCTCTAATAAGTGCTTAGAAGTTTATTTATTTTGTGATGTAACCTTACTAACAAACAGCACAATTTCAACAAAAATAATGCTAATATTAAAGTAAAAAGAATCTGTACCAATCTGTTTTGATATCAGCAGTCGTGTATCGGAATTGGATAGGAAATGGAAAAACGTGGATCGGCCCATCACTACTATATTTTATGCTATTATGAAATGGAATGGTTGAATCCATCATCAGAATGTTAATGGGACATTCATATAATCTCTCATGAAGTTTCCTAGTGCTGGATCTTTCTAAAGTTATCAAGTGTATGAAATAAAAGGTAGTAGTTGGGCAGCCTGAAATTTTCATACTGAACATCTAAATAGTAAATTAAGAGAGACTAGTTACTTTTTTAATTAAAACAAACCCTTTTAATACTGCAGTCTCAATGAGTTTTTTAAAGTTTTGTAAAAAAAATGGACACTGGGTTTGTGGTTTTGTTTGTAATAACATCACAGTTCAGTTAAGACATATCACTCAGTCTTCTGCAGTTATTGGATACCTGTACAAAATGTGGGCTCTGGACTGGTGGCAAAAAGGGCTGCTGAACAAGTGCTTTAAAACCACAAAGGCGTCATCTGAGTTACGCCGAACGACTGTCACAAAAAGACCAACCACGATCAACCTTTCATGCTGTCACACTTGAAATATTGTTTTGGCTGACATGACTCGACCTGACTGATCTAATATCAAACCGTCATGAAAAGTGCAAACAGCTGCCAAGAAGTGAATATTTGAATATTTTAATGTGTTAGAACGCCTGAGAATGATTATGTGCTGTATATATACCACCAAGTGAGAAATTGGCAAGAATTTAAAAACCTGAGCAAACATGTCTGCATAATTATGGTTCATGTTGTTGCCTTTTTTTTTGTACTCAAAAGACACTTTAAAAATCAGTTAATGGGGATGTTATTTGGTGGGAGAAATTTATTTTTTAGCTGTGTCCAATTTCCACCTGCTTAGTAGGCCTCCTCTAAACAGATTATGCTAGGAGGGCAAAAACTAGTTCCGCCAAGACGCATGAAGTTGCTGTAAACACACCATTATTGGGCAGCTCAACACGCTTGGAGGAGAACACTAACTGCCAAGTTTGAACACAAATGAGATTCTAAAATGTATAAAATTGAAATAATTCCTCTCCTTTAATGCTCAGAACACTAAACGTTACATACTATTAATAAATTAATTGAGCACAATTTTTGTTTGACACAATTCGATGGTTCTTATTTGTAACTCTGGACCATGACTTCATTACATGATCGAGGTATAAGAAGACATTATATGTAGGAAGGCAGATAAATGCACACTCTTTCTTCTGCATGAGCTAGAATTCTGGATCCACTGTTTTTAATAAACAAACAGGACTGAGTAAGTACTGACAAACTTTGTGTGTGAGTTGTTTCACAGGAAAGATATAAGAGACAGAGATTAGATTAGAACATTAGATTCGAAGGAGGAGCTTCAGTCATGGTCTCACTTCCAAACCAGTAATTCCATGACTGTGTTTAACATCGGTTGCTCTTTGTTGCACTTGTCCTATTATAATATTTTATGTTTTTTCTTTTTAAGTTGGCTTTGTCCAATAGCAGCAAATGAAACACTTCTCTGTGTTGTTAAAAAAGTTTTCAATTTGGCACCACAACATCCTTCTTTTCGATGCACTCCAAGTTGGCAGATGCTGCAGGAGTCCAGTCGCCAGTAACAGATGGAGGATGTGCTTTCAATACTTTATCTGTATCAGATACAGAAACGTGAACTCTAAAGATTCCAGAAAGCCAATAAGCAATTGCGTAAGAATGGCCAGTTCCTTAAACTTGCAAAAGCGCTGCCCAGCGGTACGAGGAAGAGCTGTGCAATGATTCTTATCAATGTGAAAGTATGTCATCTATTTAGGTGGCATTTTCCATCTTAGTTCTGTAAAACAGTGGCGCGTTGCTGATTCCAAATAGGGCAGTGATGAGAGTTCTCATTTAAATCTGAATGCCTCTGAACTGGAGTGAACTGTATGGTCTTTATGCAGTGTCTCTCAGCCCCGCTCGGGTGTCGGGCGTGTCCCCCTGCGCCCCCGCCGGGCAGACGATCCTCAGCACTGGGACCCCAGAACAGGTGAAGCATCTTTTCTCCTGCCATCTCTGACTCATTCCGCCTTTCACTCCCACATGCCTACGCAGCATCTCTCTCTTTTCTCCACAAGCTAACACCCATTCTCTCTGTCTCTTTTTTTGATGTTTCAACACAGAACATTATGAAGTTTCTATAATTTATACTTTGTAGATTCTGAAATATTTGCCTTCGTTTAATCCTGAGAGTTTCTGTACTATAAATGAACAACATATGAATGGTATATAAGGGTGAAAAACGGCTTGTGTCAGTTGCCTTTGAAACTTTAATGGTACTGCAAGTTTTTGAAGTTTTATTTGTCAGCTGTTTGAATGAGATATTTTCCTGCAAATGAGACATTTTCTTTATCTCCATCTCTCTTATCCTCTTTCTCTCTATGTGTCTTTTGCTTCTGAGACCTCCCCTCCCCGCCGACCTTTTCTCCGTAGGCTGCTGAAGGGCCATGGCTTTCTCCTTTTCAGTCCCCTGTCCAGAGAGAGGTGGCTATTGGGAGGCGCTGAAGGAGGCCTTTCACAGGAGTATTAGAGAACAGCGCCGGGCCCTGATAAGCCTCCGGTTACGGCCTCCAGGGAACGGGCTTGTCCGCCTCCGCTCCCCACCTGGGGGCGAGGGCTTTCTCTGCCACTGAGGGGCAGGGCTTTGTAAAAAGGGCAAAAAAGTGCGCAACACAAGGCTACTGGTGGGAGCTATTAGTAACCTTAAACCACATGACCTGTGACTAAGGTCCTGTGACCATTCCCACTGCCGAGGAAAAAAAAATACACACAGTTTAAATTTATAAAGACCTTTGTCACACATTCAAAAGTGAGGGATAATGCCCTTTTTTGTTAATGTATGCACTGTCACAGGAGAGGCAGGCATTCAGAGGATGAGCTTTTAGTCTCATCTGCCTGGGCTCTCAGCCTGCCCACACAGACACTCACACAGCACTCCGGCTAATGCTGAGAGAGCGAGAGAGAGAAAGTAGTGTCAAGAGGTCTGAGACATAGACGGTTATGCAAGGAAAAGTTCCATTTATTTTTACCCACGCACTGTGTGCTAAAACACCTGAAAAGGTGATAGAGGTTAATGTAGTCTGGTGGCCAGAATGCTGACAAGCTACACAGTCTGTGTGCGTATCTGTGAGATGGATAAATGCCTTTTCGAGAGGTAAATTAAGTCTGTGCTGTGAGTGAGTATGTCTATTTGTGTCTCCAGTATCTTACATCTGACATACAAGCCACAGTGTGTGGGGGGATCAGCCTTTTCCCCCCTTACATTGATTTTACAGCATATTAAAAAAAAGCAGACGCTTGCTTCAGTAGACTCAAGTCTGATGCTCATTAGATTTTTGTTGTCATTGAATCAAATTTTTGGTATTTATAATGATGACAAAACTATGTGTTCATCATTCCAGTCAATACACGGTACAAAGCAGAAATGTTATAATCAATTATTATTGTGCTTACCATCAGCATGTGGTCCTAACTTGCTTACCTCTACATGAACTGAAATCTTGGAAGTGGATTCCATCTGTTTCTCCCTCTCAACATGGCAACCACCTCCGTGTCTTAAACCACTGCAACATTAAAGCATTTTCCTGTTTGTAAACTCTTCAAAAGGATGTATCCAGTAGCATTATTTATATTTTCTCAGAAACTAGACAGCAGATGTTACATACAGCCACATTGTAGGACAGAAATGGTAGGCTTGTGTAACATTTCAGTTCTAAAGCACCAAGTCAAGTCAAGTCAAATAGTTGATTAGTTTCATTTCAATCATATACATGATACACGGTGAAATTAAACAACATTCTTCTGGGACCATGGTCACAGAACAAAAAACACAAAGAACAAAAACAGAACACCCCACTACAGCAACAGTGCAAACATTTCAGTAACAGCAGTAATGTGAGTGAATACAGTATTATGACATACTGTATTCTTGCAGCAGTCTTTAAGTGAGCAAAAATGAATGCAAAGACTGTGGCATACAGAAATAAATAATTGTGCAAAAGTAGCAAGTAGCAGCAACAGGATTATCTAAAAAATGTACAGTATATAAATAACGTAGTATCAGTTGGAGAGTACATTTTCTTTGTTTATGGCAGAATGGTTTAGTGTCTGTGTGTGTGAGATGTATAGTTTGTTCACAGTTTGTACCACCACTGTCATGAAAAAACATAGCACAACTCAGCTCTGTTTCCCACATGGCTTAACGTTACCTGGTGTCTCCATCTTCGTTGACTGAGATACTCAGAATTTCAACATCCATGCATTGCTGTTTGGATTTACATGAGTACTAGTTCCATGGATGCACCACAAATCCAAAGTAAAGTGTCACCTTTTAGGCACTCACCACAGCACACAATGTGAACTGTCTCTGCATTTAACCCATTCACCAAGTGAAGCAGTGTTCTGCCACCAATTGGGGCACCCGGGGAGCAATGTGTGGGGACAGTACCCTGCTCAAGGGACTGACAGTCCTGGGATTCGAATCCAGGACCTTCTGATCGCAGAGGCAGCTCCCTAACCACCCAGACCACCAGCCACAGGCTGTAATATTACCACAGTCTTTATTTCAATATTCGAACTTACTTTTCTCTCTCAAGTTTGAAAACAGTTGGTCGTATATTGTCTTTTTTCTGCTGTTTGTCTCAAAGGAGAGTGTCTTTACTGAATATTAAATGAATGAATGACCGTAATAACGTCGTTTATTGGATAAATCCCGCCTCTCAGTAACAAGAGTCAACCAGCTTGCCGGTAAAGCGTGAAATGGCGGGAAATCCCTGCCCTCGCGGCACGGAATGCGTAGTAACCATGGCAACATGAAAATAACCGTTACAAAGGCGATGTTTGCGTTTATTATTTATCTTTTATTTATTTATATCAGGTTTGACAAATGACTTCAAACGGTTTTGAGACGCCAATGTGGCTTTTAGTTTGGATTCATACGTTTCTTCTCATTCAGAGGTACTTTCATGTAACATACACTATATACTCATACATTTTAAAATGGAGCTGGTCCCCCTTTGAAGCTAGGACAGCTTCTACTGTTCTTGGAAGGCTTTCCACAAGATTTTGGAGCTTCTGTGGTCATTTGTGCCCATTCATTCTGTAGAGCATTTATGAGGTCAGGCACTGATGTTGGATGAGAAGGTCTGGCTCGCATTCTGCATTCCAATTTATCCCAAAGGTGCTGGATAGGGTTGAGGTCAAGACTCTATGTGAGTCAGTCAAGTTCTTAAACACTGAACCCATCCAGCCATGTCTTTATAGACCTTGCTTTGTGCACTGGGACACAGTCATGCTGGAACAGAAAAGGTTCTTCTCCAAACCGTGTCCACAAAGTTGGAAGCATGGCGTTGTCCAGAATGTCTTGGTCTGCTGAAGCGTTACACTGGAAGTATGGGCCACCTGCATTCAAATATTAAGAGGTGAGTCTCAGTGCTTTTGTTTATATATTCACATAGCAAAGGTACATGTAGTTAGTCAGCTCAAACAAAGAAATTGTGATTCTGATTAAGTGAAAGAAAAGTGCAATAAGCTTAGCAAAACAAATGAGAGGGCTGATGATAACATTACTAAGGTGAGGTTAGGGGATAGTCACGTTCATATTCAAGCAACAAGTAACCCTCATTATCACAAACCAGCAAAATCTTCTCGCAGCTATTATATTTCAGCCAGTTCACTAAAATAGTTTTCCAGTACTTTTTCTTTGCACAGGGAATCAGGCTTGAGGCAATGCTATCGTGGCAAGAAGTGGTATAGTGCCCTGTAGGGGTGTTTGTTTCTATGTTAAAGTTATTGGGTATGTTTTGTTTTTATTGTCCTAACTGATAGGTAAAAGTATAACTTAGAAGCACTGCCCTGTGTCTTTACTTCATTGTGCTTTTTGTTTCCTCCTGAGGTGAGAACAATACTACTGGAAGCCCATAAGCCTCCAGGAGTGAGTGCAAGGGCCAGTGTTTACTGAGAGCATTATCCTGTGCGGTTATTTATAGACGCTGTGTGTTCAAATGCAGGGCAGGTTCAGATCCTGTCCAATGTAGGTTCCTTGACCCCAAAGGGAGAAATTCTACCATTAGGGAGGTACATGATGCCAATTCAGGCAGTTTCTGTGACAGGCTCCTAGTGTGAAACAACTGGGCAGAATGTCTGACATAAGGTCACTCTTGTCCATGTCCTATAAGGTTGCTGTCAGGAGGAAATACAAGGGTTTCGGGGGTGGGCCCAATACCGTCTGAATGATAGGAAGGCTGAAGTCGAGACTAAATGCACGTAGACGGCATTTCCACAATGCCTAGACATAGCACAGATGCACATAAAATAGGGTTTACACAACTTTAAACTTGCAATCAGTGTTACTATTGTTTTGCCAACTCAAGCAGTAGTATATCTGTGACCAATCACAGATGCCAATTGACTCCTGCAGAAATAAAAAGGGATGACTATCTGTCTAGGGTTGCCTAGTATTTTGTGTCTGGCTTCGTCATTGACAAATTGACAGATAATGATTTCTTAGCAGGAAAAAGGCAAGCTAATCCGTGCTGGCACTGCAACACCTAGTAAATTGTAATCATACATCAAAACGACTCCTTTCATGGAAGTTCCTCCGGTTTGTGTTGGTGCCCGAGCTGACAGACGTCATGCAGAGCTTTGTTTGGTGTTCCAGTGTCATGTAGAACCAAAGTTATTGTAATAATAAAATCCTCTACTGGGGTTTTATCACATGTAAATGCCCATGAAGCACAAAAATGAACACATTTCTTTTATTTTAGGTTTTTAGAAATAAACAGAAAAAAACACAAGAACTTTCAGGATAGCCACCGGGGGGGCCGAGAGTGGCGCCGAGAGAAGCAACAGCAAACAGCAAGCATCTAGAAGAACAAACACCAGTTTTAGACTGTCTTACACTGTTTATATTTGTTGAAGTCAGATTTTACTAATATACTTTAAATTCTAAGGGTTAAACTGCTATTCTACACAGCTAGTAGGAGAGAGTTGGGCCGGTTGTGCGTAGATTAGGAGTAAATAAATGTTGTGTCAAAACAATTACTGTCTCAACTGACCCCAACTATCTTTTTTCAACCACTGTAATGCTGTACACTATTATAATGTTTAAACTTTATATTAAATAGAAAGTGAAGCATTTGCACATTTTATACTGGCAGCCCAGTTTGAGATGTGCATGAAAACTAACCTCACCCACTACGACAAGTATTTTGTTTCTCCCTAATCCCCTCCTTCAACAAGAATTTTGCTGGGGAGGCTCAATTGCCACACATGTTTTACAAAGGTATTTTACACGCTGGTTACTATTATTAATTATTGAAGTCACACACAATACATGATGGTGCTGATGTAGGGAAACAATGGGGCTGTGTCAGTTCAGCTCAAGGTTTTGTTAGTATCATTTTCAGCACGTGAATAAAATATTAACTGTAATGCCGTGGATGGAGTGACTGTCACATGCTCCTTGTTTCAGAGAAGGCAAATATGTTCCTCTCAGGTGACATCGTAATGGGACAAGATGTTAGCTTGTAATGACCGAAGAGTTTTATTTTTATTAGTAGTAGTAGAAGTAGATTTTTCCATAAAGTATCCATAGATTTTATAACATTTCTTATTTATCACAAGTAAAAGTTTAGTTCTGTTCTTCAGACAAACTAATATTAGTTGGTTAGTGACATTTGGTGCTTCCAGGTAAGATGTTTTATACCAGCTAGCTTCTGAGTGATTGATAAATTAGCAATTCATAAATTGTCAGTAGTGACGTTACATGTACCAGTGTGTATGCCGAGGTCCACCTCGTTCATTCCTGCTTAATATTTTAAGATACGAATGTGATACAGCCGTCATCAAGCCGACAGGTACACATTATGGTTTCAGGAATTAAATAATTTATGAACTCATATAAATAATGACTAAGGATGCAGCAATTTGGTAATTAGATGGGAGTCACTATGACCAAGAACTTTTTCAACTGGTTAAATGTTATATTAAGTTTCATGACAGCCTGGTGAATTGCAGTGGGGTTGAGTAATAAATGAATTGTGGTCTGAGCATTTCATGCTTTTTGAAAAACTAAAAGAATTACCCTCCTTCTCAACTAACAAAGCAGGAATTAAGCAAACTAGTAACATATGTTAATTAGTAAAGCAGTAAAGAAGGCTTATATAGGGGCTCCCAGGAATTGCTGGATCACAGGAATGTGATCAAGTAATTCAAGACAGACATTTTGGATAAATGTACTTTATTCACATCTTGTACATATATTTTCATTATATGCATATATTCATATAAAAATACAGAATACAGTAGACTGTCACCCAGATATCAGCTGGGCCACAATTATGTATTTGCTTTTGGCACCCTGACTATCTTCCTGACTAAGAGCCTTGTTTTGTGACCGTCCAACATGCAGGAATACGAAGCTGGACTTGAATGCGGCTGGTGGGACGTGCCAAACATCATGTGTCCTGGTTCAGTTTCTCTTCTCTTTCCTGGGCTGGTATGTATCAAACATTACAGAGTATGTGTGCTGATCTAGGTTTTCCGTTTATGACTCTGTAGATTACGATGATACAGAAGGTGCTTCTTCTAGATTGCTTGTTTGATACGAATGGACCCGAAGAACAGTGTTTCCAGGCCAGAGATGGGACTGATAAGAGATCAGATTCACCGGGGCCACTTCTGCGCAGCACTTATAACAGGTTTCGGGACATTAATAGAAACCTGCAGCATGTCGCATACTGTCCACAGGCTTCGAGTTTCAGAGGCTCTTAGGCGGCTAGAAAAACGGGGAATGCCATCACACAATGTTTCACAGCTTCAACCTGTTTCCACACAAAATATTCAAACAAAAGGTAATAATTTGATGTCTGCTGAGCATTACTTGTAAAATGTCTATGATGATATATTTAGCATTCTGGTACAACTGTTCATCTCACTTGGACTTTATCTGGCAACTGGCACAAGCTTTCTGTCTTCCTTTCTTTCTTCATGATTGAATGAAACCCTGCATAACTGGACTTGCGTCTCCAGTCCAGGCTGACACTTGACAGGACAAGTACACAGGCACTAACATCAAAACCTAACCATCTTACGGTTTTAACACAACATAACACTTGACCACATGAGCATATACAATGTAGCATTGCAAAGTTTTTTTTTTTTTTCTACATCAAAAAAATGATACTGCAGTTTTATTTCTACACATATCTGGTTTTTGGTGGATAAATAGTTCTCAGACAAACTTGTCTCACAGACGAGGGCTTAAGTCCTTTACTGATACAGAGGGTTAGGGTCAATAAACTGCTTACTTGATTATTATTTATCCATTTCTTAAACAGTGCTATGGGAGTATAGTTTCAAAACGTATGCAAAAAAAATGTTTTAGAGTCACTGCCACACTGATTATAAGGCTGTAAACTATCGCCCACTGTCATTGACCACATCAACGCATTTTGTCTTGGTAGGACATTTGATCACAGTAACAGGGATTATATCAGGATTATCAGAGTGGTAAAATACACAGAAGCAGGCAACAGGTCATTCCCAAATAGATCATTACAACCAGTTGGAGAATGAATGAATTGTTTAGGGTATCGTTTTCCCAGCCCTGGTCTCGGACCCCCGCTGCCCTTTACACTTTACACTAGTGTTTTCCTGCTGTGATCCACCCACTTCAACCCAGGAGAGATTTATTAATTAGCTGATTAGTGGGATCAGATATGATGGATATAAGGAAAATCGTAAAATATATAGAACAGGGAGGTTCCAGAACCCGGGTTTGGTAATGAGCAAAATATAATAATGATCTGGAATGTAGAATTACCTGCCTATACTGACAGTCACTATTATAAAAATCAATATGTACAGATTAGTTTCAAGCAACAGAAGAAGTGACAGGAGCATGCAGATTACTGAATCAAATTTAGGAACAGAAGAAACCATTCTGAAGATGAGTCATATTTTTGCCTCAAGCCATTCTGGACTTGAGAACTAATTGAAATGTCTTCCTTATGTAACTAGTTCAACACTGTTTTGGATTATGCTCACAGATCTTTGTGGAATAAATATATGGCTGCATATCCAAGAACAACATTGTAGAGGGGGACAACAGTTTACAAAAGGCACAACATGATGAAGGTTTTAGCCTAGAGTGCTGCTCTTTATAAAGTCTAAAGGGAGACCACACTGTGATTTATGTGATGTACAGAATTTTCATGTTTAACTACAAAAGACTTCTGCTTTTTAAAAAACGATTCTTTGTGGAGTGTAACTATGAGTAGGGCTTTAGTTACGATACCTCCTTTTCGGAGATGACATAAATCTCATGTCAGCCATGGCGTGATGTGTCCTTTGTCTTTTTCGCTTGCATGCATGGTCTTTTTTAATATGTAACAAACATATGCAGTCAAAGTATTCAAAACAGAACAACTCAATTTGCCACAATTTAGTTGTTTGCTCAATTGTGGCAAACCATGTGCTGATTGTCCTGTACAATTAGCAGCCATTAAAGAAAACATTTTCTTTCTCTAAATTAGTTTTAAACACTGTAAATAGGCCCTTAGTCACAATAGCATATGAAAGTGAATTGAATCACGGGGGCATGCTGAACTCAGGACCTATCATTAAGAATCCAGACAAATAAAGATGCAGAAAGATGGTGTAACTGATATATATGTATTGTGAAGCACAAGTACGTTTAGACAGTAAGAGGGGTTAAACAGCAGTTACAAGGCCCAGGGTTAACTAGGGCAATGGTTAGCTTGATGGCTGCAGCACAGGTGCAGCTAAGGATTATGGCATACAAATGTACTTTTTTTTTCTTTATATGAGATCATCTCAATCACTATTCAATTCCATGCAGGAGCAGCAAATTCTCTTGCTGACACATCGTAATCAGAAAATAAATAAATTAAGTCCACACCACCAATTAGACAATAAAAACAATACACAATTCAGATGATACAATTGAAGAAGAACTTTACTGATTAAAACCACTCAAGGTTGAAGCAGTGTCTAAGCTGGATGCCCAAACCAAGAGTGATAGAGCTCTATGAAAGAGGACGCAGGAGGCGAAAGGGCCAATGCGACTGGAGGTAGTCGTTTCTGCTTCGCTCCCCTCCAGCTTATTCGGGGAAGTCTCGGACACTTTTTTCTAATCGACGGACCGAGACTCGCAAGCTCAGACAGGACCATCTTACGCAGTCCTTATTTCAGCGCCACTGCTCTAGATGGGTCCAAAACAAGGCCAGAGTATCACTGTGCACTGCAGTCTTCCTGTACAGTCTCTTCTTGCATGCATTTGTGGTGGTCAGTAAATCTCAAGGAGGAAAAAGAAGCTTTGACGTCTTGATTGTCAATTTCTCCCCAAACAAAAAAGCCCCCTGCCCCCCCATCCCCCCGTCCCATCCCGCAACCCCATCAGAAAAGGTCCAGTCACTGTTCTTAGAAAGAGCATTGGAACTCAGTGGACAGTTCTTTTGTTGGAGGCCAGCACATGTCCCTTGCAGCTGAGAGTATAGGAAGAGATGTGTGTGGTTTTTCAGTGGTCTCGCCTTGATGTCTTCTGTCCACTGTACAATCTGCAAAACAGATGGTTACTGTGAGAAACCGAGAGCGAAGAGCATGCTGAAGTTTTTCTGCACGCCTACTTTATACTTAAACTACCATTCAAAAACAAATATGAATCACGTGTCATATTGTTGGATAAACTGCATCCATAATATCTCTTCTCTAAAAGCATATTCAGTGTCAGAGCCCAACGGAAATATATTTATTTCATTGTTAATAAGTTCACATCCATGCATCTAATTGTGCTTTAAACAATTTGCCAACATTAATAAAGGCTCATGTCGGGTTTATATATCACTGAAAAGCTTGTATCATTGCAGCCTAGTTTTTTAATATGCAGATTTATGCAGATTGAAATACTTAACACAGACACTCAGACATTATATATATATATATATGTAAATTATTATAACATGTATAATTCATATTTTTGAAAAACTGGGATTCCAAACTTATGAACAGTATTGTATGCACAGCTGCTGAACACTCACAGGGATTAATAACTGAAAGCATAGCTCACCGGTAGTGGTGAAGACAGATGATTTACACCTCCCCGCTCATGTTTAACCTGTTCCTGCATGTGCAGAAAAAGACATTTATGTCACTGCAGTACTATTGTTCACTATAAGCCATGCTTTTATTTAAGATGGTTGAGAGTTTTGATAGTTATTGCTATCGTTACTTTTCAGATATCTCATCTAATGGCGGTGCGCTGGCCTCAGCTCCAATGAAGGGGCCCTCTGAACTTCTCTGCACTGGGGGGTCATTTCTCCTGGATTTCACCTGCATGACAGGAAGGGAAGACAGAACTTATATAACTTGTAGAACTATCACTTCTTCATCTATATTCTTTGTACTTTTACACATTCACACTGGCGTGGGTCCACATGTCAGGTCCACTGCATAATTTTTATAGTAGTTGGGCAATATTACAATATTTGTCATTATCTTAAGAATATCACAAATGTCACAATATTCTCATGCAAAAACAGTGTCACAATGTTGTTCATATTGTCAGTAGATAAAGACTAACTGCATGTTTCATTACAGAGAGGACAAATGTTGGCCCGAAAAAAATAGTTTTTTGTTTTTGATTGAATTTTACCCTGTTTAAGTCTGTTTCAACTTAAGTAACAACTGTGACATATTGTATTTACATATTACATTTCACAGTAGTTACCTATGGAACTAATATACTTGTTCTGCAAGTTCACTAATATGCACTAATATATTGAGGTTTAGGGTTTGGAAAGGTCCTGAATGATGAGTGATCTCAGACTGACAAGACACACCTTCCAGATAAGCAAGAACGCCAGAGCGATGAGTGGAATGAAGAGAAGAGACAAGAGGCTCCTCTCCAGCACTTCAGGAAGAATCCTCTGATTTGTTACCCCTGCAGGTAAAGCAGATATGCGTCAGTGCTGGCTCCACTCGGCCAGGTAAAGGCCCTCGTCTGTCTCTCTGATCTTAAAGCAGGAGCTTAATCAGGTTGGCCAAAGAAACGTGATGGCTAAGATGACGGGATTGACCCTGCAGACAGCCGGGTAAACAGAGTAAATCTGCAGAGGTGCAGCCAAGGGAGCTAAGCGCCACACTGCCACTCTCTAGTCTGAATACTGTTACAGAACTGAATGTTGATGTCTGGAGTGGTTACGTTATCATTGCTGGGGGTTTTTTCTGTATGTTTTGGCCACAAGTTTATTATGCTGTGGCCACAAATGATTATGTTCTGGATGTGCTTTCAAAACTGGTGGCCAAATTCTTTAGAAATGCAAGCTTGTGGCTATGAGCTTCGGAAAACTTTCCCACAAAGCAATCATTTGTGGTCACAAGTTAAGAGATTTTGTGACCGCAAATACACTTTTTAAAAATGGCCTTGTCCACTTGTACATCTGTGACATGGCTCACCTTCACTTGGAGCATTTTCAGCAGATGAACTACCTGTAAAGTGTGAGAGAGAGAGAGAGAGAGAGAGAGAGAGAGAGAGAGAGAGAAAAGAAAGGGTGGAGCGTTAATACACTCGGATGAAAATGGCTCATTGTAAGCCGGTAAAGAGTCCATCACAGCCCCCTTTTCTTTCCGTCCCACAAAAGCTCCGATGTGTCTGCTCTCAGGGAGAAAGAGGCCTTGCTTGGGAAGATCAGAAGATTGCTCTGTAATCAACACATTGACAATTGTGTGTCGGCTCTTTTCTTCTTTTCATGTGGTCCGCTAGGGAACACGGAGAGGTTTTCAAGCTCAGCTGAGCACTGTCATAATGGGGCTGACAAAAAACACACAGCACTTCATGTTTTGTTTAGCAGGTTTGTTTGAAAAGGCGCTGTGCAGGACAGTCACTGACACTGTCAGTACGCCCTCACAAACACACCCACACAAATGTAACCAAACATACAATCAACCCAAAGAATTGAAAATATCTGTAAAAGAAGATGGTAAATATCTACATTTTTTGCCATTGTTTATTGTACAATAGTTTATTTACTCTCTGCTCATTTACCGAGATGATATAAACACAATGCTATGAAGTCTGTTATGGTTGTGCTCAGATATATCAATATTAGATAGTAAAACCAAGGCTTCAAAACACTTGATAATATTCCAAATAAAAAGTTTGGATACGTTTTGATAAATTGATTTTGTAATTTTGTCATAATAATGAATTATTATAACAGGAATAATAATAGAAAGATAACAAGAACATATTCAAGAGAATTTATATTCAAGAAAAAACTGTAAAATAAATATTTGTTATTAGCAGTCCTAATTTAAGCCTTATTTTCATACATTTATGAACACCAGCTGTTCTTTACATGGACCAATAGAAAATGGACCAAAAGTACATTAGCTTTTTTTTTTTCTCTTGCGCTGAGCAATTCTTTACCTTTTGAATGATGTCTTGTCGACCCTGTCGTCGTTATCGTCGTTGTAATTGTTGTTTTTGTTGTTGTGGGACACGGTGGAGGTTCACAGTCCACATCTTCTCTCGAGGAATTGGCAGTATTGAAAAAGTCCTCCACAAATTCAAAGTAGCGTCCTGTGGGCCAATTCTCATCTCTGTAGTGGCACTTAAACTCCTGTGTGGCCTCCTCCTGAAAAAAAGAGAACAACATCAGTTTGAGCTGTGCAAAACATTCAAGCATGATGGATATGGGATGCATTTCGCTACTTTGAACCACACTGAACCATGTTAGGGGCCCTAGTGCAAAAATAATATGATAAATCATAATCCACTTTATAATATAAGTTTTGTCAGACATTCTGATTTTGTTAATTATACGATGCTATTGATGGGTTGTTTTCCTTCTTTGTTACAGATAGATACCATGAGTCAGTTTGTGTTTAGTTAGCAATTGAGTCAAGCTGCCATCCATTTATCATGTGGTGAGTGATAGACTACCCTGTAAGAAACTGGACATGTCCAAAGGGACAATAAAGTTTTGCTCTTGCGTTTGGCTAAGAGTAGATTTAGAGAGGCAACAGCAGCAGTGAAATTTTACACCTAAATGAGCTCGAAAATATCACTGCGTGGCAGATTTTGAATGTCACGGCCCCTGCTGCTCCACTCCTCCCACGTCAGAGCAGGCGCTTTCATTTCTGACCGCCAAGATGGCAAGCGCTCACAAAATGGAAAACTGGTCTGAACCCAACAAAATTTGTAGTAGTGCACCATACTATTAAACTGTGCACGTGTGGGGGCCCTAAAGCAGTAATTACATAATTGTGCATTGTTGTTTTGTTAGTCATCTGAATGCAAAGTGCACCAATGCTAATGTTTTAAAACTCCATCTGGATTTAATAAGATTTATTTCTCATGTTAAGGGATCAAGTTTCACAACCTTCATGTTGCATCTTATAAAATGGTTTGGTTGCGTAAATAGCAAGAAAACGCCATCTTCTTCAAAGTTGCCATGACGATTTGACAAAACAGCTGTATTTGAGTATCTCGACCATGAATGCAGCACAAAGAGTACTGTTCAAAGACGCAGGAGGAAATCATTTACAGTGCTCGGTCAAGTGAATACATCGCCCAAAATATACTAAGGATTAATGAATGAAATGTAGATAGGGCCCGATCAATATTACACAAATAAGATCATACTAAATAGCTTCCTTTCTTTCTTTCTTTCTTTCTTTCTTTGTCAGGCACATTAGCGTTTCTGGGTGAAGCATTCTTTCATCATGTGCTTTTTAAAGGAAGAAATGTTCCTGGGGTTTGCACTGAGCTGGATGCCGTCCCAGAATCGCAGATGATTCTAATATTGAAAAATAACATGTTGAACACAGGATGGCCAGTTCTACTTTGTTTCGCATCGAAACTGAAATTATACTTACAGCCTCAGTTTTGCATGTGACTCCTTATTCTTTTTCATTACGCTTTATCAAAAAGGAGATCGTCCACACCCTCTTAAGCAAGCTGGGTTAACGGCTCCTGTTTACACTTAAAGAGTTGCTCAACATCTGTCCCTTCTGCTACTGCCTGGCTTAATCTCTGGGATCAACTCATTTGTTTAAACCAGGCCACCTAAATAAGGTACTTCATTCTTTCCCCAAGCTATTTTCTATGAGGCATCATTCCTGAACTTCCTTTCTGTATAATTAGGTGCACTATCATAAATTAAATAAAAGAACATCACATTTGACACATTTGCATATTTATGTATCAGTTTGCATTTCAAACCACTTCTGTGTTTCTGTAACCAAATGCCTCATGGTTCATGTAAATGAAACCCAGGTCAGGACCTGTATAAATGTGGCCTCCAGGACATGCAGGAATCTATATTTAGTCCTAAACTCTCTGTCAGACCTACGCTAGCAGGTAAATGAGAGTGGTAACTCTGTGTACACCGGCTCATATGTCCTACACCAGATTGGCACAGAGATAGTGGCTCAGTGAAAGGTGTTGTGTAAACTATTCAGTCTGTGTACCTGCAGACTTCTTGGAAAGGCTGATTCTTATTAGCCTCTTAGCTCACACTCTAATAGCTCACACTGTGTGTACTAACTGAACACATGAAGTGAACATTTGTACTTTCTATCAGGCAAAGTTGTAGTAAAAATAATTATTCTGCTCTTTGAATGGTAAAACCAGCATTTTAAGCCCATATTTAAAAATCAGTATTTAATTAATCAAACAAAGAGCTACCTTTAAGAGCCAACTGGTTGTATAATTATGCTACAACAGCTGTGGCAGTAGCACTCAGATACAGCACGAGTGCTCTTTCCTATTGCACTCACCTTATTTAGGTCATTTGAACACAGACCAGCCAAAATCTATATAATACAGCATCCTATTGCATGTTTAGAGAAAAAATGTGCAGATTTAGATCTCGGCTGAGTCTGATCTCACACCTAAGAAGTCCACTAAAAGTTCAATTCTCACAAGATGTAAACCAAATTAATAAAAGAATTCTGTAATTTGCACGTTTTTACATAATGACTGCAGATGCTCAGCTGTCTTGTACTTTTGCTTATGCATAGTATATATCAAAACACTCTCAAATAAGAATGGGCTTCAAAATTCAATTATTTAAATTATTTTAAATTACAGAGTATCAAACTACAAAGTATTAAAAAAATTCAGTAGCTAAATAGCCAGTCTTATCATCTGGCGAGTAAGCTTGCTTTTTTCAAAATCTAGACCACTGATTGACTGTGTAAATTGTATTCCACATGCAGTTATTAAAGTTCTTAATTAGTCCATAAAGTGCTGTTCAGTAAATATACCCACTTCCAGCACCTCACACCAATTTGTGGTTAGGCTGCACACACTTTCAGTTTGTAATTTAAAGAAAAGTATCAAAAAGTAGCATTCAGGAATCAAAGATCAGCACTGATATCAGTCTCCTTCAGTTTTAAAGACAGCCTTCCAGGAATTATGATAATTGTTTTACATTTTCAACATTCTGAAGATACTATAATCTTTTGCAGGGTGCATTACACATATTTTCTCTTGGTAAACTATCCTTAAAGATCTTAAATATTATCAAGGTTTTCGTCAGAAGATTCCTGATAAAATGTAGTTACAATGAAACATGATGGATAAGGTGTAAGGGCATGTAATGAGGACCATAAACATAAAGCAGATGGTAGTTATAGAGAAATGACAACTCACCAAGCCCTGTCTAATGTGATACCGCATCTCGTGCAGCATTTGGATAAAAATTCCTATGTTATCTTTGTTGGAGGAAATGTTCCCAAACTTCTGGGCCAGGACTTCTAAGCTCTTCTCCAAGTAGAATACATTTAGCTTCACCCAGCACATTCCACTCTGGAGGAAAAAAAAAATTTCAGTTAGAAAGCAAGTCCTTTTGAAGAACAATAGTAACTGTGTAGACTAAACGAATGCATGAAGTAAACATTAGCACCTTTCCAGTACTTTCTATTATGCAAAGTTTAAAAAAAAAATGCATTATCAGCTCTTTAAAGGACAAAACCAGCATTTAAAATCTGTAGAAGAAAAACAGTACTTAAACAACATTAATGAAACAAAGAGCCACATCTAAAGCCTGGGGGAAATGGTTATTTATCATAGTGATTCATGCATAACGTGCAACTGTATGCAGTAATAGTGACTTACCACTTCTTTAGGTAAATAATGTACTGTGATGTTGTAATCTTTTGGTATATTCTGCTTCTGATGGAGAGAAAAGAAACCAGTGTTAAAGGTCTTGCCAGTGTCTTTCATAGTGACAGCTTTTTCCTGGATTTATGAGAATACGGGAGAGAACAATAGGTGTACCCAAGCACTTTAACAGGCACCAAGTTTGAAACCAAAGGTCACTACTGAGCAGTGTGTTAACATACTAACAGGTATCCTTGTGAACTAAGATCCACAAGCCCCCTTCCACATACTCTTAAAGCGTAATACCCAATGACTTCCATGTACTCATAAAGTGTAGCAGCTAATGCTGTTATTTTGCAATATCAATTGGTGGATGTGAGTAAAGACACCAGTTTTTAGATTTGAGAGTAGCTGTGAACAAACTATCATTAACTGCGGTGCCACACAGTAGCCGTCTCACTATGTAAGAGAAACATTGGTAATCTATGCAACCCAGTAACAAATCTGAAGACTTTTTTTGCCCAAATCATTGTGTAAATAATGCAATTACTTCAGTCCAAATATCAAGACTGATACAGATGAGTGGTAAACCGTGAGCTATAATGTTAGTATTTCAAGGGCCTATATCCTGTATTTTTTATTATATTTTGCTCCACATCTAACATTTGTGTGCGTTTATAAAAACAAAAACAGTCATAAACATATGCCTTTAACACTGATCTATGCAAATGAATTGTGTTGACTGGCCGTCCTACGCTGTTCCTTGTTCAAATAGCTGTCCTTGTAACTTCCGTGTAAATGGGTGTAGCTAAACTGCTGCAGGCTGAAATGGCAGATATGTTGGTTTTCAAAACCTCACAAAAACAACAAATTCAGAACAGGCTGATTTTGCAGCTTAATCTCTGTAAATGAACTATATAGGCTGGGTAGTGAATTGTATACTTGTATATGTTTTCATACTATATTAGACTCCTTTTTCTTTAAAAAACACTATTGACTTATCTAAGAGGACAGTATGATTACAAGCTCTCTGGGGCAGCAATTAACAGAATAAGACACATTTGGAATCAAAGGCTGGAACAAAATATGCTATTAGGAAGTCTGTATGTTACAAAATGGGCCGAAAAGTAATCACTGACTATATCTTACATAACCATGTGTTATGGACAAAGAAACCATCAACAATAATGATTTAAAAACTTTTAAGTTCAACTTTCTCTTTCATTGCTTTAATTAACCAGAGATGTGTCAGATTTAGCCCTGCCTTTGTTCTTTGTGGACTAGTTCCATATCCATCACGGTAATCCTGCTTTAAAACAATAACACCCTCCTGCCTGTAACATATAAACAACATCTGAGCTATCTTTCAAACTATGGACCGCAGAGACATTTGCTAAATGGTTCACTAATTGTGCTTGGTCTAAAAATCAAGCTTGAACGAAGCACACGTTTCCTTGTAACAAGCGTTTCCTTGTAACACTTTGAACTTTTAGATCAGCTCTTACCAGCAATGAAATTTTCTTGATGTCATCTGTTATGGGGTTTCCGATTTCACTGGAATAGGCAGCAACTGTGATGTAGAGTAATAAATGGACACAGGTATGTATCCAAATCTGGAAGACAACAAACAACACAAAATGTCAGTGCTTGAAGGCGTTTGAGGGACTGATCACATGAGGTTTAATCATCTGCTACACTGAACTCATTGACACAAAACAAGGCGATGCAATAAAGACTTGATTACAAACAATCTTTTGCTATTTCACATTATCCCACTTGGTGCAATCATCATAATCACAGCGAAAAGTATAAGCTATCAATGAATACATTTTACATACTAATGTAATAGAGTGAAATGAGGTTATGCAATTAAAACACAACTGGCTCTGTCTGAATGAAATCAATGGTCATTTTTGTCCAGCCTATTGAAACCTTCTGGTTTGCTAACGCTGAAATGGCCTTACAGCAGCTTAGGCCTAATGCCCTTCCTCTGTTACTGCTCCTTACAGACCTATGAACCCAGTAAGTTACATAACATGGTGCAGATTTGCTCTTAACCCTGATTAGATCAAAGTTTATTACAGCTTAATGGGAGGGAAAAGGGCAAGAAAGCTTTTAGCATTGGTATAAGACATTGGAGTAAGATCTGGAGAACTTCTCTGGTGAAGACGCAGCCAGTCAGAGCTCCTCCACAAAGGAGAACATTAAAGTTTTGCACACAGAAGCTTTCGCATGACGATACAAAACATGTTTATCCTGCAAAATCAGTCCTGGCATGGTCAGTGGGAAAGTCACGCCATGACTGTCCCTAATGCAGACAGACAGCTGATTAAGCACAACGCAGACACCAAACCCGACAAAACTGTATACTGTACTAATTTCTCTTCTAAATTCAAATACATGGACTGAATTCAGAGGTATTTCACAACTACTCCCATCCAGTGAATGCAGCTGGAACCTCTTCCAGTTGGGATTCATTAGCACTTCCTACTTTACTTTCAGCTGGACAAACGCTAATTGTCAACAGAACCCTCCACACTGTGCCCTACCGTCTACATCTTGATGATGTTAGAGCTTTGGTGGTCACAATTATTGCACTGAGATAAACAAAATAAAGCTAACTAACTTGACGAGTTTTGAACACTAATAAAGCAGTAAACATTCTCACTGAGCAGAGCACATTCCTGTATATTTTTGTCTACTTTTACAATTGCAGTGAATGTAGGACATGCTTACTTTTTATGCCATACGTTGGCTTCTCATCCGACAAGATTGCAGCCATTGATGGCGTGCAGCACAACTTTTTTTTTGGGTGTAGTGAATATACAGTCATTCAGAGGAGCAAGTCTGGAGTCCAAATAACCACGTTCTTACAATCTTAATGCATTTTTAACTTTCTATGCATTTTCATTGAAGCCAATGCATCATGCTACAATACAACACAAAGCTTAAATTTGGCCAGAAAAGACAACTAGGAAATTTATTTCACTTTCTAAGTCTGATGTATTGAAAAATGATAATGCAAATATCTTCTTGAGGACACTATCTGCTTGCAAATCCTTCAATATTATAATATAGGCATCTCAAGGGAAGGGCACTTGGGTTCAAAGCTACGATGAGTTTATTAATAATCTCAGTGTTGCTTCAGTGTTGGTTCACATTAAGGACTCCATTATGAAGAGTGAGATTTAAGAATTATATGGCAAAACGTTTGCATTCATGTTAAGGCAATTTTCATAAATGTCAGCAAAGTATATTCACGGATGCAACATGCTTTAAGGCAATGGGGCCTGAATGATTGAGGAACAGCCAGTAGCTGTCAAACCACAAATGTTCATAAAATGTCACTGTAATGACTTCATGAGTATGCTAGGGTTGTTTTTTTTGTTTTGTTTTGTTTTTTCAGAGAACCAGTTTGGCCTGACAGTCTGTGCTCGATTTTTTGCATCTGGTGCGTCCAAAAAACAAAAGACAGAGATTGAGAAACAGCTTCTCAAATATTGTTTTTGTTATAATCCATCTGGAAGTTTTTGGAAATAAACAAAATCACATCAATCATCAAAGTGTTAGCAAAGACAACTGGATGACTAAGACCACGGCTTATAACTGGTTCATCTGAAGGTGTTGCTGCATGCAGAGGTGTGTCCAGGTGTGAATGAATTACTAGCATTTCAAGGACCAGATGGTGTAAATATCACATACAGTGACATACGAAGCTAAATAAGCCTTTACAATAATTTTAAAATGTCTCCTAACTTTCACCATTGAATTATCTGCACAAAAATCACCAGCTCTATTTGTAAATAAGTATTATCTGAGCCAGAGAGGAGAAATTTCATTCTGTATAATTTATTTACCTTTATTTATTAATCTTTTATTTTGACAAGGAGAAAGCCAAGGTGTTTTATGTGGTGGGGCTCTGCATACAGTATTTAAAATGTACAGAAAACACAGATATATACAAGAGGGACAATAATAAACAGTGCTTTGAGCTGCAGAGGCTAGTATAATTTAGCCACAGTGGGAAACTTGTTCCAGATTAAATTATGGATGTCTAAATAAGGTGCATGTCTTTTTTTTTTCAATGGAATTATGAGCGTAAAGCCATCCTGCCTGCAAAGGAAACAAAATGGCCCTTAATGCCAAGTGAGTTGTAATGCAAGTTGGTAATTCCAGCCATAAGGCATTGTAAATGAAAACCAGGCGAGGCTCTAAGTAAGAGTAATGGCCAGTTTGAAGATAAACCGCAAAAATTTCAGAAGAAGGGTCACGCCTAATAAGACACAGTGAGTGCACTGTTACAAACAACTTTACTGACAA
This sequence comes from Bryconaethiops microstoma, assembly GCA_037577275.1. Lineage (NCBI taxonomy): Eukaryota > Metazoa > Chordata > Actinopteri > Characiformes > Alestidae > Bryconaethiops > Bryconaethiops microstoma. The sequence continues at coordinate 10,706,440 of JBBJLS010000032.1, read as the reverse complement.
AGAGGACACAGCATTCATCTTTTAGCTGATCGATTCTTTTGGTGGAAACTGATCGCTAACCACAATATGCACAATATGCACACAGCATGCACCTTTAATATTTGCTCTGCATAATGCTGGTGTACCAGTTTGATTCAGCCAGTTGCACCTTTTGCTGTGATAGGCATTACTAGCATCTGGTGCTTTATTGGACTCTTCGGCACTCTCAAACAGGCCTGGTTAACCCCTGCTACGCAATAAACTATACACTTGTCAGACATGAACAGTTACATGAATTAGACAATATGAGAGTATGAAAATGAAAGGACTTGGCCTGCATAAGAAACAGATGCAGGCATGATGAATGGATAAACATTGCACTATCTATGATCAGTGATTCCTTATATGTTCTCTGATCTGAGGTCAGCATTGACCCACTGCATACAGTTGCTAAGGATCTGGCAGTGACTATATGCGGAGGTCTACGTGTTCATTTCTCATAGTTTGCACTCAACACAACTTGATGCACAACAACTGACAACGAGACAATACAACATAAATCTAGGGCTGTGCCAGTGAAGCACAATCCAGAATCGCGAGACTGCATCCGGACACACAGGCAGGAACGAGTCTAACAGATGGTCTGGCAGTTTTAGGGAACAAATACAGAACCCATGTTTGTCACCCGTCTGACCGCAGGAGAAGTTCAATTTCACTTTTCCTGGAATTCTTAACAGCCATAAATCGACTGAGGCAAAGCACTTACACACATGCCCTGACAGGGTCAAACGGACAAGACAAAAGGCCCACAGGAGGGGAGAACCAAAGAGTGAAAAAGAGCACGGGGCTTCATTTGTTTCACTGGATTACAATTACACTGGAAAGATGGATATTGAGCTAAACTCATTAGGTAAATGATTAATGTCTGGCACTTATCACATTCAGCCTTTCCCCTCGACAACCATATAATACACAAAGCTCCATTTCACCAGCTCAAGCAATTACATTTAATTTAAGTGTGTGAAGGGTTTTATAACCACAGGACTAACTGCCTGCCTGTTCGGACCTGCTCCTCTCTAAACAACATGTCACACCGTTTCGGAGTATCATACACATGAGGAATATGGACCTGCCTTGAGGGAATCCTCAGTGGCATGAGATCTTTCACCACTGACTCAGACTCAGGAGACAGCACTGAAACAAGATGTCTTGGCTGCAAGACGAAAGTAATGAGGAACATGACAGAAACTCAAGCATCCTTGTTGAAAAAAAAATCTGTAAAAAGTAACAGAAATTCCACTATATATAAATATATATAGTCCTAAGCCTTCAGTTTAAATTGGGCACAACAAAGACTTGGGGCACAATGCTATCTCAGGCTAAGTAACCGAACAGAAGCCAAGGGTGATGCGGACAGAGATAACTTAAGAAAGAAAGAGTTTCACTTTTCCCTCCTTTTGTCCATCTGTAAGATGATGTTCCGCAGTAACCCTGTGAGCTCCTGAAGCAGATAAGTGCCTGATTCACGCACTGCAGACACTTTGATCGTTAGGGATCATTAACTTAGCAAGCTCTCCAGACACAGCCCTGAATTCATGGCGAACAATGCCCCATTCAGTCCATAATCTCAATGACAGAAACAGGGTCTGGCATATTGCTACTGCCAAAGATCAGTCCATGTTCCATTTGTGTTATGGGTGAGGAGATTTCCTTTAATGTTTGGAGAGCTTATACTTTGCAGGGAAATCAAGTTGTTAATCACTTCAAGGCAATGACAATGACAAGTGTCAGTGACAAATCCATCAGGGAAGCGCACGCGGCTGTATGAACTCAGTGGGCGGCAGGATTCTAGCCACCAGGGGGCCAAGTGAGTCTGATGTCCTTTTGGTGCCACCTTTTTGACTTGCATCTAATTACATACAGCTTGCTAGATATGTAATTCTTCAAAGTATTGTAGGGTTGTATTGTGATGGGGATGTCACATGCTCTGAAGTTATGCTGTCAAAAAAAAATCGATTCTCAGATATTAATCGCTACTGAAATTTAGTATCGAGTTCGATATCAATTAGCACTGGTATAGATACTTAAATGGCAGTTTTGCATCTGCTGGTTCACGGATATCGCCGGCAGACTACAACAATTTTCAACAGGCATTGCAGCGGGCAGCCCCTCCCCCGGCTACCTGGAGGACCCAAAGTTTACGTGACAGTCGGTGTGCCACTTTTTTTTTCCTCCGTAGAGAGCCAGGGGTGCCTTTGGGGCTTTGGAGGCCCGAGTTCTGAGCCAGCTAAAATGGAGCTTTTTGCCCAGTAGCTCGACCGCGGAAAACCTAGCGCCGCAAAGTTTTACAGGGACCCTCACCTCTCCAAGACCTATCAAGAGATAACCTGCGCGACGGTCCTATGAGCACAGGACCTTTTTTTTTTTCTCCCCCTGTAGTATTGAGTATCGAGCACCATCCTTAGTATCAGTATCGAAATTTCAGTACAAGCCTACTCTGAAGCACAGATCTGTTTCAATATTAAATGTTCTAATATAATGACATAAGGTGAAGCAAGGTGCTCCATATTTCTGCTGTATTGCATTGTGGATCTGAATAGCCACCGGTATTCTAAATGAGCCTAGTTTAGCATCACATACATCTGTGCAAGTGTTGCAAGTGACAACTGTTGCAAGGATTGAAGAAATGTCGATGTGACTTTTTCCATATGTTGTAATATTAAATTTCTTCTCTGTGATGAAGAGTGTGTGTGTTGGGGGGCCCTGGCTAGCGCTAGCTTAGTCATATATTTAGTATCTTAGATTGACACACAAGACAAACATTTTTGTTGACTCCATCCCCAGAACTGTTAGCAAAACTCGAGGGGCCTCTTGGCTTGGAAAAATCTGTCGGTGGAAAAGAAGCTTCAGTGAACCATGAGCCCAGAGCAGTGAGAGTACAAACATCATCAGTGGCCGGAAAACTAGTATAATCATTACAGCCGCTGAGATACAGACAGAGACCTGCGTCCACTCAAAAAGTGCCCATATTAAATTTGCTTCTGCAAATTGCACTCTGTCCATCTGTTTCCATGCAGGTGCACTTAAAAAGGCTTTTGACTAACCGAATAAACTCTTCAAAAAAAGAGAAAACATGACAGTATCGCAAGTGCAGAGCAGTGGGAGCTTCCAGGACCAGGGCTGGGAAACACTGGTATATAAAAATGATGCCTTGTGGCTTATTTGACGTACCTAAGCTTAGAAATGTTCTCCTCATTCAATATAATGTCAGTTCAAATACACATAACCCGCTTAGTCCATCCAGGCCATTAGACTTTACAATGTGTCATGCTGAAATGTTGTTAAGAGTGCTGAAATGGCCTTACCAAATCTCATTCTCTAAAGCTTTTGATGGGTGTTTACGTTTTGTACTGAAAAATTAATTTTTCCTACTCCACTGGAGAGGCCAACAGGCCACCTGAGTCCAATGAAACATAATCTGGCTACTGGATCGCTCATTTAGAGGGACACTATGACTGGGTGCGGTCATCAACAATAGCTTAATGCATTTGCTTCAGTTGGACGGGAGAAATGTCTTTCTTGTCCGTTGCCACAAAGTAAAAACGGCTGCACATGGCAGTCCACCAGAAGTTAAAAGGAGAAATCAACTTATAATATTGAGAAATGGCAGCAGCGGAAGGCGCCAGACCATCTGGGTGTAAAAATATCTTTGAACGTCTACACGAAACGTCCGCAGCACAAATCAATGTAATACCGCAGTTATAGGGGTCATTCCATATCACCTCACCTATGACCTGGGCAGGCTGGTATGGAATGGTCCTGGTGAACCCGATGAAAAACAGGCTCAGTTGGTTTTACACAGAGATAAAAACCCTTGAAGTCAGCATAGCACAAATATCTATGAAATAAAACCATTCAGTGTAATATAACAGCCAGTGAAAAATACAAAAAAAGATCTACATTCAAAAATTTATTACATGAGAGTAATATTACATCTTTTTTAATATATATCTCTGAAATAAATATTACATATTACCATAAAAACATTTCAAAGGAATGAATGTTCAGTCAATATATTAAAAAGTGGATTTTTCAGCTATATACATATATATATATGTGTATAATATATTACAGTATATTTTTTTTATCACAAATAAATTTTCTCAACAATTCATTTATACAATCAAATGTATACAACCAAATTTTTATTCTGTGTAGTTTTAATATCGTTCTGTCACATCTATATATATATACACACACACACACACATACATATATATATATATATATATATATATATATATACAGTATATGTATTTCAGCAACAGCTCTTTCCATAAATAGAAGGAATTGTGAAGTTTAAACAAAATTGCAAAAATTACAAAATTAAGCCCTGGTGGCCAAATTTGACAAATTTATAGATCAAAAGTATTAAGATTAGAACTGTAGGGTTTTGCAAAGTCTTAGAAGTTTTTACATCAGTGTTTTTGAAAAATCCATAACATGAACCGCAAAATCTTTTTAGTAGGTAATAAGGAGTATTTAAGGTCAGGAGTAAATAACCTAATATTAATGCTAACACCACACTTTCGTCAACGTGCTACGCAGGAAAAGGCTCTGAGTAGGTCTTGCCTTTTCACACTGACCCAGAATCAGCTCCACATGTCCAGTTCCTACCCTTTTCCATGATTAAGAGTGCAAAAACTGTGCAAAAGTGACCTCCTGCCCAACAACCACCTTGTCCTTTAGAATGACAGAACCAGAAAATCACCTTTTTTGGACAGGTGGAGAGCAGATAGTCCAATCTGTCATTACCTACAGAGCCAGGACGTCTGTAGTAAGACTTATTCGGACTTCTGTTTTGTAAATACATTTAGGGCCAGTTTGCCCAGACAAAGATTAATCTAAGCCTAGACTAAGAAGGATTTTCAGGTGCCGGATCGCCTTCAGCATTACAATTTAGTCCAAGACTAAAGCTTAATCCATGCCTGGAGAAACCAGCTCCTAGAGTCTCCTTGCAAAGAGGAAAGAGGATGATGAAAATATTTGGCATTTTTTACTCACACTGTGTGACCCCTGCAGTATGTTCTCCAGGTGAAAAATGCCTGGAGTGCCTGCTGTTCTTCCGAATCAAAAACCGAGGCTGAAAAAAGAGGCGCTATGTGGAAGATGGAGCATGGTGGGGCATACTCATAAGAAACTAAACAAGATCATTCAAATTTTTACATATTTACACAAAATGGAGAATTTCTGTATTTGATCCTCCTTTTGCTTTAATGACAGCATGCACTCCAGCTGGCATGGACTCCGCAAAAGCCTCTGATGCGTAGATCGGATCCACCCGAAAGTCGCCCAAACTGGAGGTTTTTGTACAAATGTGTTAACTGTTTCATTTACAGTTGCTTCAGTTTGAATAATGACCTGTAAATTTTAATTGCCTCATAACCTTGTTCTGAAACTTTCTGTTGTTCATTTCAGTTATTTAAAACACAACAAGCCCATTTTTTCAGCATGATCTCAGATGTGAGGACCCCGCTGTATAAGCCTGCACAATGAGCTTTTCCTGTTTGGTCTGTGTGCGTATTTGGTCACTATCAGGACCGTCACATTGTGCCCAGTTTAGCAGGTAGGACCAGTTGTGCTTTTGAAAAGGTTTTTGAATCACAGGAACTACTGTAAACATTTTAAAATAGAACGTTTCAGTAAAAATCTTAGAAACACCTTATTAGGCAGCCTAATAAGTTCAGCACAGTTCTTGGCTTTAGATCTTTGGTTCTAGAAGAAAAGAGGCATTTTTCCAAAAGGTTTATAGCAATATCGTAAAAATATAAAGTGAGAGAAATTACATGTTAATATAAAAAATTATATAAAATGTCACTCTTTTAAGCCCAGTTTTTGTTGCACTGCAGTACTTTCGGGCCCTATCCAAAGAGTGAATGGGTGAGTTCATGAACTTTTTCTTATATGTTCAGTGTAAAAACCTGCATTGGACTAACAGACAAACACATCATTCTTTAATAAGAAATCATAAACAAAACCACTTTTTATTTATAAAAAATGTGTAAAATAAGTTGTTGAATGTGCATCCTTTTTATAAAGATGTAATCTAAAGTGTGTATCTGTACTGAATGAGCAAAATTGTCATTTACAGAAAATAAAACAAAACACTTTGAAAAAACACTGCAGGATTGTTTCAAATGTATAGTCCCTTCTGCAGAAGTGCCCTTTCTGCAACAGATCCGTACCCACCCTTCCTCCTGCGGGTGACCCAGTATGTTTTCCAGCAGATAATTATTTAAAGTATTATAGGAACCATTTCCTAATTTTTGACACTGGCTCAGTTTTTGTATCGTAAATGCCTTGATAAGTATCAGAGGAAGGAGGAAGCCAGGAATACGACTCATGACCGAAAAATCTTAGATGAGTGACACATAATGAGGAAGTAGTGCATTCAAAACCTCTCAAGCAATCAGGGTCCGCAGTCCATTTCCACATGTTTGCATCATGAAGTGAAGTGATTCATATCTGCGTCTCCGAGTGTGTCTGTACATTTTTTCAGGAATGCTTCTGCACCCAGTTCATCACGGGTGGACGCGAGCCTTTACGCTTTTCTGAACTCTTTGCTACCAGTTATTCACCTCAGACAAACCTGTTTATTACAAGAAACACAGAACTTAAATCCCTAACTGAACGCAGTCAACTTTCACTTTTCACTTTCACACGCACAATCCAAAGTGTCTGTGTCTGCCGTTCATTCCTATTGAAGTTCTGCAGACGGCTTACTTTGCTTTCGTCATGTGGTCAATGATTAACCTCGGCATTTTAAAGGTCATTATCGATAGCCGGGCTGCAAGAGACAATACAGTAAAGATTTCTTCATTAACGGATCGTCCGGAGAGAGCAGTAATGGGTTGGGCACTGGCTGTCACGAATTCCGGACTTTTACTTCAGTTGCCCATGCTGAGCCGTGCTCTGTGCTAACTCGATTCATTTAAATCACTAAATCCATCTGCGATGAGTGAATTCCTCAGGAAAGATGAGTTTATCTAATTCATGTCCGAGTGTAAATTTACCTTCCTAGCACCACAGCAATGGAGTTCAAGGGACTCCAAAGAAGTGCAAGAGGATGCCTTTTGCATTAATGTGCAGGAAATATCGAATTATGTGTGACCTTATCTGGACTTCACCAGAAGAAGTGACCATCTCAGAGATCACAGTCTGGTAAATCTTTAGCCGTCTCAAAACTAACTCTCAGCAAAAGAAACGAGGAGCCAGCACATTCTCAGCATTTGGGAGTCTCTGCCCTTAATACTGAGTCATGTGCGTGCACTGCCTCATTCCATCATCCTCTACCTCTTGGGCAAAAAAAGACAACAGCAAGCCAGGGGCTCCACAAGAGGAGTCTCTGACTGTAGACTGAAGCTTTCTGTCTTACACGATCTAGTGATGTCATGTATTTTACTATATTGAATCATTTTCTATCTTGATTCATTGAGTGATCAGGCGCTTTATAAAAATGGGTTTGCACAGCGGATTCGCTGAAAAGCTGGACTTTAATTGAGTTTGTGAAATCAGATAAACACATTTGCAGTGTCAGCCCCGATTTCTGTCAGTGTTAAAATCAGGCTGAAGTTGGCAGGAACACACAGAGTAAAACTCATTTTCCCACGGCAGCCGGGGGAGTAAAATATTTTGCAGGGCGAAGCATCATCTTGCACAATCTTCTGAAGACAAGCGCCCTGCTGCTGCCCCCATCTCCACTTAAACCCAGCGCATGAGTAAACAAAGCTCTCCCTGTGCTAAACACTCCGTAACTCCTTAACGCTCCTTTCCAGAGGAGCTTCTGAATCGCAAACAGTTATTTTTACTTTCTTTTTTTAGTGTTGTGTTGCATGTCTGCGGATATTAAATCCAGGCGTGCTTTTTTCCTCTCAAAAACAAGACCAACTCTTATCTAAACACGCACAATATCAATGGCTTTTCCTTCTGATATTTTTTGCATTTTTTTACACGAAAACAAAAACCAACCAGTTTTCAAAATGAAAGTTGATCTTTTCCCAAATCTTAGCCACCCTACATTTCAAATAGTAACATACATACATAAATAAATAAATAAATAGTTTGCCATGCTTCTAACAGTACGTGTCTTTTTAAAGAAATGAGAACCAGCTGGATAAAGCCACTGCCCAGACGTATTTTATTTTTATCACATTGTTATTGACGCATTTCTTGATTCATTTATGGCATTTATTGCCTGATCTAACGACTGCCCGCCGTACACGGATGCCAGATTCCAGAAGCAAATGCATGCTTTTGGTTTTGCTGGTGTTCAACGAGGAAAATGTTTGGACCTGAAATCTCCATGTAGGATCCAAAAGCAGAACACACACAATGACAGGGCACACACAAGCTGAACCAGTCAAGCAGCATGAAGCCACCCACCACCCGAGCTCCTGGCAGGTCATGCCTGGAGAGCCCAGCAGAAAACCAAGCTACGCGCCTTGATCTGCAGCCTGGATGACACAACATAAACCCTTTATCATCATCATCAGTCATCAGTACTCCAATATGTGATACTCATACCACAAATTCATATCACTCTATTCAGATCCAGTCAGATATAATCCTTTTTTTTACTGTTTCCTTTAAGCATCCTGACCAACCTGAAACAGTGTTGTAGAGTCTGGCTGCATGACAAGAACTAGAACCAAGATCCAGTGCAGTTGTTCAACACAATACAAATCAACTGTATTGGCTTGACCATGTTCCACTTCAACCGTAATCTAATCACAATCTCTTTCCACAGCTCTTGTATAAACTTTTACCAATACTCTCGTCTGGCTCCCCACTTTACAATCGACAGGATCGACCTAACCCCTTCCGTATCTAGTGGTAAACAACATCACAGCTTAACATTTAAAGCTCATTTGCCCTCTGAGAAAACTAGCTACAGACCTCCTCATCCTGCTAAAGGGACCCCTTTCATCTCCATTCAGACAGAAATGACCATGCTTTCTTTTTAACAAGCCCAAGGTTAATAAAACGCACGTGGCTCGCTGCAAAAAAGAGAGAAGAGTAGTGTTTAAACAGATATATGTGTATATGCAAAACCCCCCACACCTACTTTTGACTTCTTCATAGGGAATGAGAGGATTAACTCCAATGTCAACGAAATCCTATTTTATCTTACTTCTGCGGGCAGGAAAAGGGTTCTCTTCATCCCGTTTGCTCATATCCAAACTCATCCTAAGTAGAATCCAATTTGGGGGAAGAGGCAGGCGAGACTTTGACAGGAGGGGGGCTGGCAGGCAGGTATGATTATCCAGGCACACGCGTCATAACGCACGACTGGAGAGCGCACGGCGAGGTTCGACCACTCTGCAGGAGCGTGTGAGTGTGTGTGCAGGTGTGTGTATATGTGTGTAAGCGCGTGTTTTTTTCTCCAAAGAGCCAAACCCTTTTTATGTTGCAAACCACGCCTGTCCACACGGACCACTGCGGTTCTGGCACAGACCGGGATGACTCTTAGACCCGCCCCCGTTGCGTTTCTATTGGATAAGATCTGTCCATCCTGTGCTCCGATTGGCTACGAGTTTACAGTAGTTAGAGAAGGAGGGCGGGGTTTGCAACTTAGAGAGAGAGAGAGAGAGAGAGAGAGAGAGAGAGAGAGAGAGAGAGAGAGAGAGAGAGAGAGAGAGAGAGAGA
>JBBJLS010000032.1:10670718-10682734 GCA_037577275.1 Bryconaethiops microstoma | reverse complement strand
AGAGAGAGAGAGAGAGAGAGATAGAGAGAGAGAGCGAGAGAGAGAGAGAGAGAGAGAGAGAGAGAGAGAGAGAGAGAAACAGAGACAGAAAGGGGTAGAAAGAAAAACAGAAAAAGAATAACGAAAAGAAAGAAAAGGAGACAGAGTTGTAGAGTAGATGAAAGAAAGAAAGAAAGAAAGAAAGAAAGAAAGAAAGAGAGAAAAAGAGAAATAAAGAAAGAAAGATAGATAGAAAATGTTAGAGAAAAAAGAAAGAGAAAGAGTAAGAGAAAGAGGGAAGCAGAAAGAAGGGAGAAAGAAAAACAGACAATAAAATAAGGAGAGAGAGAGAGTTGGAGAAAAAGAGAAAGAGCAAGAAAGAGACTGAGGGAGAAAGAGAGAGAGAGAGAGAGAGAGAGAGAGAGCGAGAGAGAGAGAGCAGGAGGTGGTAAAGTGCTCTCTTTGCCACACTAGCGGAAGTGTGTGTGTGTATGTGTGTGTGTGTGTGTGTGTGTGGTGGGCGGTTTGGAGACGAGCCTGTGGTTGTTCAGCTCTGCTTCCAGTCCACACACTGCACTGCTCCATACACACACACACACACACACACACACACATACACACACACACCAGCACAACCTGCGATGCACTGGCTATTCTACACACACAGTCCAGTCTCTTCCTCATGCGCTCGACCCAAAGACATGTACAGACTGGTAGATTTACACTGAACACCACAAATATAATTCTCTTCAGCTTTACTCTGATTGGTGATCAACCCTGATGTGCGTATGTACGTCCATGCACCATTTTTCATCAATCAGATTGGAAACACTTTTATTTATGAAGATGAATGAGCACCAGTCACCTGTGCACCATGACAACAGTGAACTTCCAGGGCAAGATATAGTCTCTGAATTGAAATCATTTACAGCGTTCAGCCTTAAAAAGTTATTCAGAAGATTCTAAATCTGATAGTAGCATGTAAACAAGGTGTCTCGTGTGTTTACTGGCAACTCTTTGTTTCACGTAGGTCTGTTTTTGTTGGAGCATTCTGACTATAGCCTAGCTCTACACATTACACCCAAACAACGGGCTATGACTGGTCAGTCAAATGTCCCCTTCCCGTGAAATTAGGTGGTTCTTGACCAGGATGAGGAATGAAACGCACCAGACTTGCTGACTATAGACAGGAGGACAGAAGTCTGGCTTGTGAGACACAGGTCTGCTCCACCTGCCCTACAAATCCCCTCGCGTGTTTAGTCTGGGAAAACAGTGAAGATGAGGAAGCAGATACACCGCAGAATGGAAAACACATGCAGATATGTTTGCTTTGAAGTCGTCGCACCTTTAAGGTAACAGAAGGGGGAGAGTCACGCCAAGCTTTTAGCCCCTTAAACCCAAAGGCCTCATATGTGGGTCCACACTTCCACTCCTACTGCACTTCAAAACAGTACAGCACTTGCTTCTGCAGGAATAAAAAATCTCAACAAAGCATTGCCTTTTAGTTGTTTCATGAAATAATTCGTAGTAGTTACTAAATGTTTCACGTGAATTATTGAACAACCCACATTAGTTACCGGATTATAAGTCTTAAGATTACTGACTAAACGATTGGCCTAGTTTACGATGTTAAAGAGTAACCTGTTCCACAGGAGAAAGGGTCAAAGAGCCAGGAAAACGAAATCATGGAAAATAGGACTTGTAGTCACAATTAAGAAGGAGCAATAATAAGTATATAAGTGTGTAAGCACACACACACACACACACAAGTACAGAGTATATAAGTATGAGTATAATATGAGTCAGCGTATGGAAGGACCTTTCATTTCACCCAGAGTGATCTCCACCACTGAGTGGAAATGACTAGCATGTTTGAGTGTGTGTGTGTGTGTGTGTGTGTGTGTGTGTGTGTGTGTGTGTGTGTGTGTGTGTGTTCGTGTTGGGGCACTGGAACTCGAGCTGCCACAAGACCGGAAATTGCTAGGGGTGCTAGCAAATCCTCGGCAGGGCAGCCTGTCACCTGAGGATGATGGGGATTGAAACCCTTCACACAGGATTAACACACAGACCAAGTATAGCTTCAGCGTGTTGTGGGGTTGTTTTCAGCGCCCGCCAGTCTCCGTGGGCAGTGGCTGCGTGAACAGAGAGCTGGCAAAGTCGCACACAATTACACCCCATAATGACAGTGCAGTTAGTGACCTACAAGTGATATATGACCTACAGCAGGTAAAGTGTGGAGAAACGAATGGAAACAAGCTCCTCAATGAAACACACTGTGATTCATGGCTTATAAAGTGTCTTTACGTTAACAGAGGAGAATGTCATCACGTTTATCCCAGAATTAAATAGTAGAGGAGTTGTTTAGTCATTCGCTGAATTTGGGCCTCAGTTCACTCTTTAAAGTTCATTGTAGAGAGCTTATGCATCATTGTACATGTAAAGAGGTTGAGGTGATTCTTTCAGTTTTTCTTCATGAGATGGAAACAAAGTCATTCACGGTGGTTAGAAAGTTATGGTAGGAACCAGAAGAACCAGAATGCCGTTAAAATCCCCATTAAAAAGTCATTGGACTACTTGGTTATGAACACCTTAAATATTGTTTGGTACCTAAGGAACTGTTCTTAGAAAACGTTTTGTCTTGAAAGTAGTTCGTTTTCATAGAGAGGTGCACCCTTTGTAAAGTAGTCCACCAAATTATTTACCTCTATTTTACCATCATCAACGTATAAAAACGCATGTAGGTTCATAAACTTTTGGGTAGTGAGTAAAATTCAAATTAAAATATGTGTGCTGTATACATTGCGAACCCTGGTTCCCATCACAACTGTAAAGGAAATCTGAGTTGGTACATTTTTATAAAACGTATCAATTTTACATTACACCACTCCGAATGACATTGTGTACAGCTGAACAAAAGAATTCTGCAGAAATTGTGAAAAATCAGTGAATTTGTCCTTTAAAGGAACTTAAAGGAACAACTAATTGTATTTTTAAACAGTTTAAAGGAATGGCCTCTAGGCCAAAGTCTATTATATGTAGCATATCTCTATTTTGTATTTAGTTTCTTTGTGTTGTTTGCAAAAATGTTAGTTTTGTCTGTGTTATGTTAGTCTTTGTTAAAATCTATTAGCCAGCAGGAACCAATTCTTTGCTGGTTTATTTGCACTGTCCCTGATTGATAAATAAATAAATGAATGGTTGAATGAAAGGAAGAATGAATGTTCCGGTTCGTCCAGGGTCACTACTGTAAGTACGCCCAAGTTTGAATAATCAAAACGGCTTTTGCGTTTCCGTTTCTTTCCACTCCTACGCTGGGATTATCTCTAGCTCCCGCAGATGCCAGAGCCAGGTTACAGAGTCAGGTTACGACTTGCCTCTCTACGTCTCGCTTCCTGCGGAGGCTGGGCCACTGATCTCCAGATGGGAAGTGGAGGGGGCAGACGCCCTCCGTTACCCAGCAGCCCCGAAACACCAGCCGCTCTGTGCCGCCACAAACATCCGCTCAGAAGCCCTCAACCTCAGAACAGGATGAGCTCGTGCGAAGCCCCTGCGCATGTGTGTTCTCAAACGTTCTCACACTCTCCCTGCTTTGATCTTCCAGTTAAAAGTCAATCTATACGGAGTGAAATGTTCGGTCTGGTTGGTTGAGTTCTGGCTTATGAGTGACAGGCCGAACTCCTTTGATGTTGTAACTCGATAAACAGCAAGCAAACAGAAAGACACGAAAGTAGGTTTGAATAGACAAAATAGCAATTTATTAATAACTTATCTTCTCTTTACATTCGTAGGGTTGGAGTGAGGGGCCTTGAAAAGTAGTCCCTCCCCCTTCAGAACAGGCCTTCGCTTTTCGAGGGGACCGGTGGCCCCTTAAAATCCATTTCAATCATTCCTCTGACAACTAAATTGCATTTCACATAATTTCCCTGAAGAGGAGAGGCATGTAAATGTCTCCTGCCTTGTCAACATTTCAGAAACCTCAAACTGTTGCACAAAAACAAGCATCACTCGCTTCGACCTTCCACCATCGCCACATTACTCAAAAACGAAAAAGTATCAAGGCGTCCTGGTTCTAGATTGAACAAGAGCATGCATCCGTATTCACGCCAACTTGGTTTTTAAAGTATGCCTTGAACACATACAGATACAAGTTTTTGAACAATACTTTCTGAATGTGCCGTTTGTTATAGCTCGATCCTATGGAGAACTTATAGCTGGTGACAGAAAAGCGTATGGGGGGGAACTGCTCCGAGAGGTTAATGCACAACATTACTCCTATGTATAGAAGACCTAAGGCAAGAGAACAAGGTGACTTTCTGAGTGTGGAAGGGTGCATAAGAAAAGGCTGATAAAGGCTGAATTCATCCATAAAGCAACAAAAATAAGAAGAAGAAATATATTATACATATACACATCTAGGTTCTCACAAAGCCTACTGGATTTTTGGCATTTAACTCATAGATAATATTGATCAATATTTAGTTTGTTTACATAGATGTCAAAAGATGGAAAAAAAAAAAAAGAATCAGTACCCGCTCTTTTGCGACAGGTATACTGTGGCTAGGGCAAGGCTTACCAACGTCTTTAATATACACATGTATAAACGTTTCAAAAATGACTCCACGCAAATAAACTGGAGTACACTATACTGTGCCATTATCAACAAGGGTGTTTGTTTATCCCCAAAACAGGCAAGTCTTCACTGAAGACAAGGAGAGCACACCCAAAAAATGTGAAGGTGCAAGTGCTAGAAAAAAAAAAAAGAAAAGAAAGGAAAAATGAGTCTATATATAATTGTCCAGTTCCAGTCAAGTCTCTTTGGCACGCCAGCCATACTGTATGTGACGTTCCACAAAAAGTTCTGTTTCGACAGTCTTCACATGCTTGGATACGAAGATATAAAACAGGAACTACCTTACAGAGTCTCAGAGAGTTACAGAGCTGTGCTGTCTGCTCTCTGTCTCGTGTCCCAGAGTTACAGCAGCTGCCTTTTCCGCCTTGGCCAAAACCAGATGCCGCGTCAGTGGCTACTCATGTCAGCTGTCGTCTCCAGCCAACTGTGTCAAAAACGTCAGGAACCCTTGGACAGGTGACGAAAAAAGAGAAACCCACGTTTCAATATTTGAACACCTTTTGGAGCCAGGAGGGGTGCACCGGGGGGCACGGACGGGCCACTCTCACGTGGACTCGAGCGGGTCCAGCTGGAAGACATTGTGGTTGGTGGGTGTGGTGAAGTAGAGCGGCTGCGAGGGGGCCGTGGTGGCGCGGTTGTCGCAGGGGCTCTGCAGGCCCAGCGTGCGCTCGAAGTCCAGGAGCTGGCCCATGAAGTTGAAGTTGGGCGAGATGTTGGACTTCTTCATCTTGACGATGTCGTAGGCGTCATTCATGGACAGGTTGAGCTTCTGCATGAGGTAGGCCACAGTCACCGTGACCGAACGGCTGATGCCGGCCAGACAGTGCACCAGAACGCCACACTTCTGTCCTCGGGCCTCATCTGCACAGGAAAGAGGAGGAGGAGAACTGGTTAATTTCAGATTAATGCACACACACACACACACACACACACACACACACAGACACACAGACCCATGCACATAAAACCGATAGAACAAATCCTCACAAATTTGGCGAGACAAGAAAAACAACTCAAGAAGCCACAAACTCAGTTTCCCCTAAATAATACAATTTGCAGGCTTATAAATGTGTAATACTACATTAGCCATGCTGAGGAGAGAGACAGTTGTGTGTCAGAATTCATTAGACTCCCGGCTCTAAGAAAAAAAAAACCCTCATTCAGCAGGCTCTCCAGTGCATGACAGCCGACAGGGCAAAAACAAATCTTCCATTTTCTTTGTGGAATCTGACATGGAAATGGGCTATTATGGCCTATCAAATGATCCTTCCGCTCACCAGGTTACTTGACAATGGCACCATTTGGGCGTGTAAATGTAGAAGTCATGGGGGCACCCTGTCATGGCAAGCAGGATGTCAACATTCCCCTGTAAATGGGCCCCATTGTGTGGAGAAACATTGCTCTGTCCTACATTACTTTCAATGCCGCTTCCTTCCTGTTGAGCTCAAATTACACCCCCCCCCCTCGCCTTCACTTCTCCTGTTTCATCATAAGCCTTTGTACCACAATTACACAAGGCTCAGCTAAACTCCTTTTGCAAACATCCACTCAAACTCTGGTTAGAATTGAAGCAATGAACTGCCTTTTCCATGCTCTTCGTGTCCTGGGTTACTAGAGCGTCCTGGTGTCAAGACTGGGTGAAGTTTTGACCCATTCCATAAACTTAAGGCAAGAAAGATCATCTGAATTTTACGGACACATGAACCCTGTAGAAACTTCTACTACTGACAGCAGAACAGGAAGGACGGCTGTTCTTAAAACGTTAAAACACAACGGTAGCCGTCTGTTAATACGGACACAATAACGGGACATAACAAAAATGAGACATAAATCCAGGCAACAATAACATCCCTTAGCGGATGTTAGTATTAGAGTGTGTGTATTTGCGTGTCTGGTGCTTACCAATGAAGCTGATGGCCTCCGGGAAGAACTGGGAGAGATTCTGGCTCCAGTGGTCGGATATTGGGATCTGCTTGTACTTAAATTCTCCGGCGTTCTCGAACAGATTGGGGAGATTAGGGGTCACGTTGAGGATGTACTTGATGCCAAACTCTTCCAGGATGTCCAGGTTTGTGGAGTCCTTGGCACAGCCCAGGTAGAGGTGCGGCAGGATCTCCACTGGAAAAGACGGCTGGGGGTTAGACAGGGGGCTCCCGTCCGAGTCGGTGGCGCTGCTGGGGTCACGGTCGATGTCCGACTCGATGTCTGAGGAGTCTGAGCTGATCCTCAGGCCCCCCAGGCCCAGCACCTGAGCTGTGGGGGAGCTGCTGCTGGACGAGCCGTCGAGGTTCGTCTCGCACAGCGCTGGGTACTCGGCTTGGAATTTGCTGAAGCCTCCTGTTAAAAATGGTTAAAAAAAGTGAGATATGACTCACCCATATGTCTTTGTACAAATCAGGTCTAAAACTGGAGGCCTTCACTAAGTCTTCAGGAAAAAAAACACAAGGCTGAGGCTTTAGAGATAACATTATCTGTTATTTTATCACTAAAAGTCACAAGTTTTAGTATTTATCACTAAGGGTAAGGCTAGAACGAAATTACAACATAAGGTTTTATCAATTTAGCCTAATGTCTTAACAAGACCACAAAAGACTAAGGCTTTAGCAAATATTTTATTAGGAACCTGGAGGTGTATTATCACTGAGGTTAACTACATAACAATAGGAAAGGTTTAAATGGGAGCAATACATGCGAGGGTTTTATCACCAAGGCTGGAACACCGTGTTTTATTAAGGCTGCGTCCCAAACTCCACACCGCCACACTAACTAGTGCGCAAAAATAGTACACAACCATTCAAAATGCATTCAGTAATGTGGCGTGTGAGAGTGTACAAGTGTGTGTTTTGGGACGTAGCCAGTGTTTTGTCGAGGATTATTTTTCAGCAAGGTATTTTTAAAAACCTTAACTAATATCAAGATGAAAAAGATCATACAGTCTGGGGATTTAGCGAGTGCGTAACTTGGTTTTTTTTTTAAACCTTAGCCAATAATAAGGTTAGAAAAACACAAGAATATAGTAAAATGCTTGTTTTAGTGTCTAAACCAAGCGTTTTGTTGAGAAGCCAGGGCTCACCTTCGAGGTAGAAAGCCCTGCAGCCCTCGTCTTTCATCCTCCGGAGCAGCAAGCCGAGCACGGAGCCCCCGTCCACGTTCTCGTTCCAGTCCCGGCTGTACTCGTCGTACAGGACCACGGTGTCCGTCTTGCACCTCCGGGCGAACCTCTCTCGGTCCTCCCCGCTGGAGAGGAGCGACTTGACGGGCAGGTTACCCTTCTTGAGCCTCCGGAGCATGAGGCTGGGGATGGCCACGTTGATGGCCGTGTCGACGTGAGACGAATCGTAGAGCTCTCGCGCTCGGCAGTCCATCACGAGCAAGCAGTCGCGCCGCGTCTCGAGCTGCTCCCGGAGCCACTCCGCGCTCTTACTGATCGCCATCGCCGGGTCGAGCTGAACGGGCCTGAACTTATCGAGCATTAGGGTTTAAAAAATTATTTTAAAAAATAAAAATACAAAGACTCAGACCCGCACCTCCTTTCTGCAGCACTGGGAAACGTTACAGGTCCCCAGAACGCGCACGCATACACTCTCTCTCTCACACACACAAGTTAAATCCTTTTCACCTTCTCGTGCGTCTCGTTAAGGACTCGAGCGCGCTCCATTCATGCGAGTGCGCGGAGAAGTGCGTGCGTGTTTCTCAATGGCTGGAGAGCCCGTGCGTGCGTGGAGACGTCGTTATATAACGCCGCGAAGAGAGAGTCCGTCCGCGCGCTGATCTCTCGTTTTGCAGTCTTTATTTTCGCTCGTTTCTCTCTTTTGGATTAATGTCCTCCAGCTCTCGGAGCTCGAGACTTGTCTCCGAGACGTGCACACGCTCGCAGCAGCGTCGAGAGTGTGAATGGAGCTCGGGGGGCTGAGAGGGGCGTTCCGTTTCAATGGCCGCATTCTGAGACTAGCCGACCAATGGGAGCGCGCCGAGCGCCCGTCGCCCCGGCAACGGGGCCGGATGGGACAGGACGCGTCGATGAATTGTTAATGAGTTTGTCATTCACAAAAACGGAAAGGAATTTCCGCTCCGGATCCGAACGGCCGAAACGAAACGGCTGCAGAACACAAACAGGAGGAGAGGAGCTGCAGGGCTGGGGGGGCTGGGGGGGCTGGGGGGTAGTGAGTGGGGTGGGGGTATGGGGGGTAATGGGGGGAGCTGCAGGAGGAGGATCACACTTCACTTTCATCACACACACACACACACACACACACACACACACATACAAACACACACTCTCTATTTTGGGGACAAGCAAGACAGTTTAAGAGTTTAAAAGGGACATAAAAAAGTTATTTATTATTTCTCTCCTCATTTTAAATCAGTTATTTAATTGATCTCTTTAATACTCTCAGTAATAAATAATTACCAGTAATATATATCCGAGGACCAGTGATATATATCCAAGAATCCGTTATTCAAAATCTATGCACAGAAATGTTGGGGCAGAATAAAAATAACAATACATACACTATACTGGGGCCGCAGGGAGAGGAGCTTTGGGGGCAGCAAGACACTTTAAAAGTCAAGCCGACATGAAAAAAAAGGTCTTTATTATTTCTCTCCTCGTTTGAATCTAATATGCGAAGGTCGCGCACAACAAAGGTTAGTGCAAAAATAAAAATAACATTTTTAATTAAATAAGTAAATTAGTAAATGTATTAGTAATTAAAGAAATGTGTGTTCGGATCTGAATGAATAAATAAATAAACAATTAAATAGTTATTGGTTCGACAGCAATTTAATTAATCTCTTTGATGCTCCCAGTAATAAATAATGAGCAGCAAGATGTATCCAAGGACCAGTTATAATCGAACAAAAACTTTGGAATCAGCAGGACAGTTTAAGAGTCGAAGGCACATTAAAAAGGTTATTTATAGTTTATCTCCTCATTTGAGCCCATTATTCGAAGCCCATGCACAAAAATGTTGGTGCAAAAAAATAAAAACAACAATACTTCCTTTAATTAGGATCTGAATGAATAAATTAACAACTAAATAGTTTTTGGTTCAACAGCAGTTTAACTGATTTCTTCAATGCTCTCAGTAACAAACAATGGCCAGTAGTATATAACCACTGTCCACTTACAAACTTATTATGGCATTGTTACATGATACTGCCATGCTGGTAGTTTAGCCTGGGAGTGCAGCAATAATATGAAAGTCATTTCCCCAAAACCTTAAACAGTCAAAGGGCTTTCGACTGGGCTGGGTGTAAAGTTTAATGGGTGATGATGGTCAGATGGCTGACCTGTGGGTGTAGTGCAGGACTATATCCTGCCTGAACTGATGGTTCAATAAACACATTAGCAGAACCATCGGTGCTGTTTAGCACTCATGCAGTTCCTGGCTCGCATTTCTCCCCTGTTTCCGTCGTTACGGATGGTTTTTAAACCCTGTTTCCAGTTTTCACAACTAGTTAACAACGACCTGATAGAGGAAGCCACTGTTATTTGATGCGGCAGATTTATTTTAGCTGCAGCTTTTTATGTGACACTTTATTGTAGTTGTGGCTGTTTGTTGTAGCCACATTCCGGACAGCAGTGTTAGGTGAAAACACTTTTTATAGTTAGAATGAATAGTGTTTTGCATAAAAATGCATGTTGTACTGACAGATTATTATGTGATTTTTATACATGACAATAGCCAGGACCCAAATCACACATTTCCATACTTCACTGTACTGCACTACTGAATGCATTTCTAATAATTGTGTTCTATTTAGTGCAGTGTAGTATGGAGCTCTTGTTTCTGAGGTTTGAAAGCTCTGTTTCCAAGGGAGCAAAGACTGTGAGCCATTTCAGTGTACTTCATATTGTGATTGTAATTAGGATCCAGCTGAACAGATAAAAGCAGCTTAAGTATCAGTCTTCAGTAGAAATGGACATGCAAGTCATTTAATCCACTTCTGAGAACCACAGTCCTACCTGTTTCAGATAGTCTGCAGTTCAGAGGCAAGGCAGATAAATTTGTCTAAGATAGAGCTTCATTAGCTTTAACAGCAGTCGGAAACTCCGTGGTGCTCTTGTACTTTGGGGGGGGGAGGTTTTTGTCATGTAGATGAAAAATGAAGAAGTAAGAGCAGGAGTAGTCGTCATGTCCTCAGACACACTGTCTCCAGTGTCGGCCGGCGGTCAATTGCCCTTAATAGTCCATTTAGGCCTGCCATTCACATGCAGAGTGAGCACACAGGCAAAAAGGTGCGTACAGTTTCCAATCTTTTAGCACAGGACGCATGACAGGGAGCCTCTGACTGTCATTATCCCGTCGCTTTCAGAAGAGCTGCTTTGGAGGTTCAGCAGCGCTCGTGTTTTCTTACTTTCTGTTTTGCCTACACCGTGTTTTTTCCCCCAAACACCTGAAGATCGTGGGTCAGGCTGAGCGCTTGTGTCGAGCATACTAGCTCAATCACAGGCATGACAGACATGGCCCGCATTGAGGCACCTCTGTTATGCCACTGGATGTTGCACTTAGAAAAAGGGAAAGAAGCCCCTGCTCCTGTTTATCAACAGTCAAACAAAGTGTTAGCCTTGGTTTCCAACTGGCTTGTTGTTGCGCCCGATGGAATGTTATTTGGTGTACAGTTCCTATCTGGTGTTTAGACCATTTATACTATACTGATGAGAATCTGCACTTAAAAAAGGCGCCACAAAGGGTTCTTTGGTGTGGTGCTGTGAAAGAACCTTCCGACGGCTAGTACTTCACGTAAAAGTGTGAAAGAATCCGCAAAAGTGTTCTATAACAATTAAGGGTTCATCTGTGCCAAGGAATGTTTCATCAAAGCCAATATGGGGAGGTTTTCTTCTAATAGCTTAAGTGCTTCACTCCAGCATGGTGTCTGGAATCTGCCTTAGAAGGGGAATTCCCTAGCATAATTGAACGGTTACGATGTAAACAAAGTCATTCAATGTCATGAGTGGTTTCGTGTAAAATGCTCTGTTCTCTTCTAGAGAGGCAGAACGGTGGTTTTATAATCCATTCAGAATGGAGATTTATGTTTGGTGTATTTCAAGACAAAATAGTTCCCAAAGGAATCTATTCTTATAAAACTATTCAACCATCGTCAAGGATACACGTAAAAACCCAGAACATACATGTAGTTTCACGTATGGTTTTGGATAGTAAATAAAAAAAGCAATTTTTGTGCTGTAGACATTGCGGTCCCTCTACCACTGAATTATCAAAACAATCTGCGGAATATCCCTTTAAAGAATCGTAAAAAGCAATAATATTGATCAAAAAACAGGTTCCGTGAACATACGATGGCGTTAAATCAATATATGAGGTAAGGTTATCGACGATTGAAGAAAGCGGTCACAGCTGCTCAAAACCCCACAAGGCTGGCCGGCTGGACTGAAACGGTGGT
>JBBJLS010000032.1:10653352-10670618 GCA_037577275.1 Bryconaethiops microstoma | reverse complement strand
ACTCTTACTGGTGTGGCTTAGACTCTTACTGGTGTAGTGTGAACTGTTACTGGTGTAGTGTGGACTCTTACTGGTGTGGCTTAGACTCTTACTGGTGTAGTGTAGACTCTTACTGGTGTAGTGTAGACTGTTACTGGTGTAGTGTGGACTGTTACTGGTGTAGTGTGGACTCTTACTGGTGTAGTGTAGACTGTTACTGGTGTAGTGTGGACTCTTACTGGTGTAGAAGTGGACTCTTACTGGTGTAGAGTGGACTCTTACTGGTGTAGTGTGGACTCTTACTGGTGTGGCTTAGACTCTTACTGGTGTAGTGTGAACTGTTACTGGTGTAGTGTGGACTCTTACTGGTGTAGTGTAGTGATGTTATCCACTGATCTAAGCAGCCACATTTCCAGATGTGAAAAAGTTAAGACATATTTAATGTTTTCCTTTTTAGAGTTTGACTCCTTAGAGTAACTGTGCACTAATGGTACATATCACCATATATTTAATTTGTTATATGCAGAGAATATTTATTTATTTGTTCAATTTTTCATACAACTACATTTTTCTACTCATGAGATGTTTTTGTCTGCCACTGGCTGCCTCTCCCTGGAGCAACTGGGGCTAAGGGTCTTGCTCAGGAACCCAGTGGTGGTTTACTGGAGGTAGGATTCGAACCCATGACCTCTTGGTCTACCCACTAGGCCTCCACCACCTTTCTGCAGGGCCTTTGCTGTCATATGGGGGTTTAGTTTTGCCTTTCTGGCTCTAATAAACAGCCAGTTCTGTCTGTCTTCCTCCTCCGTAAGTCTCCTTGACTTCCAGTTTCCCTTCGCTGGTATTTCTTAATTACATTTCGGACGGTGGAAACTGTGCGCTGCCCCTCCGCTGCTCTGTAGACATCAGTTCGGAACCTTGATAACAGGGTCTCTGCTGATTGGGTTATCGACGATTGAAGAAAGCGGTCACAGCTGCTCAAAACCCCACAAGACTAGCCGTCTGGACTGAAACGGTGGTGGTCAGAGCTGTTAGCTCAGACTGTAGTTATGGTTGGATCACATCTTGGAGAAGTTTGCGGCTCTACAACGGGATCTGGATAGATCTGGAGACCAGTGATGGACATTAGATATCTGTGGAATTGGAAGACAGATATCGATCCAACCTAAACCCAAACAACCATTTCTCTCTTTCGGCTAACACCCCCTTACCAGCGCCGGCCTCGGCCAAGGCCCTCGCTGGAGATAAACAACTTCCCCCGGAGAACAAGATAACGAGACGCTCTGAATTCCTTCTCCCTGTTCCAAGCACACCTGCTGCGGACTGGCGACTGTGTCTCTGTCTGGAACACAGACGAAGGGCACTCTCATACACATCATATACACACACATACATGCACATAGCTACAGATATGCAATCACTGCACCTTTTCCCCACGCCTTCGGTGCTTTACCCCAGTGTGGGTATGCAGGTCCGTATCAGTGCTTTTATTAGGCTGTTGCCTACATTGGTCTACCTCCACATCCCCTCTCCCCTGTTACTAGTCATGTCTTAATGATCATGTGTTTATGATCATGTGTTGCTGAGGTGTTTTTTCTGCTCTCACACTGCCCTACTTGTGGGACAGTCTGGGTGGGGCTGTTTTTTCTCTCCTCCTCTCTCCTCATGTATTTCCACATTTCCTTATTTTCCTCTGCTACCTCCAGACTGACCTGTCTATCCCCCCAATGTGATGTTTGTGTATATGTATGGTCAGAGGGGCTCAAACAATTTCCTTCGCTATGAATAAAGTATTCTGATTCTGATTCTGAAGTCAACAAGGTTGGAAACCTGACCCAGAAACACTGGCCTATTCTGAGACTGCGGTGGAAGCATGGACATCCACAATAGTTCAAATGAAGGATTTAACAGCCACTTGAGCATCAGAGCCTTTCCATCGTGGTTGCGCATTGTCTGACGATATTAATTACACTGCTGCCTTCCTGGCGGCTGTTCCATGACACCGCCCTTCCCCGAAGTCACGCGATTGCCAACAAGTGACACTCCTGATATTAGTTCAGGAGGCAGTAAAAGAAAAAACTAAGCAAAACATAAAAAAAACAGGCCACGATCATGAGTGTGGGCCATCCAGGTCATGCAGGCAGTCAATGGACTGATAACAGCTCTTCCTGCTATTATCACTGCAGCGCTGTTGCAATCTAGTGCGTCAAAGCCCAGCGTGTGCGGTCCTGCATGCCGCCACAGCGCCGGGCCGCAGGATTCGGAAGCCTCCTGCTTTGCATTGGTGTTTTTTCATGCACAGCCAAATGAGCACAACAGTTCCTTTACTATGTGGAGAAGCTGACTGGTTAAAAATGAACTGTTTCCCTATATACAAATACACTCAAATGAATTGCATATGGAAAATTCTGTTGAGTCGGAGTAAAGCGTGTGGGTGTCAGTGG
Source organism: Bryconaethiops microstoma (assembly GCA_037577275.1). Classification (NCBI taxonomy): domain Eukaryota; kingdom Metazoa; phylum Chordata; class Actinopteri; order Characiformes; family Alestidae; genus Bryconaethiops; species Bryconaethiops microstoma. The sequence goes on along the minus strand of JBBJLS010000032.1, from coordinate 10,668,195 downwards.
GGGGTGGTTAAAGACATCATGGGGCATCAAAAACTTCCTTGGCTGGAAGCCCCCTCCTGTGCGTGTCTAAGCCCAGGCCTTGGCTGCTCCCACCCCCACCACCACCGGTCAGCCTACACAGACAATGATGGCTCCTTTTTTATCTCCCGGCTCCATCCCGCTGCCTCTGGCCCGAGTCATCTGCTCTGTTGTTCTCCTCTGTGCTCCGGGGACGGGTGGCTCTAAAAGCCTGGGTGGGTGAAAGGTCACCTGGGGTGTGCTGGGTTTCACCAGGGGCTTTCTCTTCTTACCCACCTCCTGAAGGATGGGGAGGAAGTTCCTGTTCGCTGGATATTTACTTCATCTCCCACTGCCGGCTGCCCATTGTGCAGCTTTACGCACTTGTTTCTGTGGGGAGTTCGGCTGCCGTCCTGTCCTTTGTATGATAATATGGGTACACAGTGTTCCGAGAAAGAGGTTTTGCTCAAAGACGTTTTCAACATGAGCTATTTCAAGCCACACTTTACTTCCTAATGTTGACAGCACATGCACTCCTGTGCAAAAATCTGTACTGAAACTCTTCAGTAATATAAAAGCAATATAAAATGTATGAAATGAATTTAATACAGTAGTCTTGTGCAAAAATCACAAAACATCCCATAAATAGGCTTTTAAGGTATATTTTGATTATCACTGAAATATTAATTGAGCATTTTACTGCCTAGTTTATGTAAGTTGCCATTGTTTGTTTCTGTATTTACATGCAAGAACAAAAAAAGAAAGAAAAGTGCATTCTGAACTGGCCTGGACTGGAATCTGCAGATGTTTTCTCGCAGCACTTTGTTCTTTTGATTTTGTCTGATCTTTTAGATACAGTTTAACAACTTAAATAACACAAGTAAGGTAATTGCATTCGGTATTTGAATGTTGCCTCTGCAGCTCTGTAGGTCTGTTGTAGCATCATTATGTGTGACTCACTGTGTTAAATGACCAGTCACCTCATGCTTTCCATGTAGTGTTTAGTTTGATTCATGCTCCTTAAATAGGCTAGTCTTTTCGTTGTCAAGGAATTTAAAATGTCAGCTTGGCCCATTAAAGCACAAATAATGTTATTTATGTTGTAGCTTTGGTGAATAGAAAGCCCAGGAAATGTGCTGGTGTGGTTTATGTGTCCAGACAGTGTGAACTTCAAGTGTAGAATAATACTGGCTAGAAAAAAGCTATAAAATCAGACCTGGAATCGGCCACACAAATTGATGATGGGTTTTGAATGGGCGAGTACATGCAGAGTGTGTCAAAAATCACAGGTGCCACTGTATTGTTGTCATACCTAAACCTCATAACTCCATTGCTTGCTTTTTTTTTTTTTCAAAAAAGTTTGAAACCTGGCCTTTACACTGCAATAACATTTCTTGACAAACATTTCTTGACAAACAGAAATGGCAAACCTTCATTGCAAACCTTGCTGATGTTAGAGAGGTATGAAGTTTTGTTGTTTCGGTTTCCTTTGCTTGCTTTGATTTTATCTAAGCATGCAAATAAATGGGCCTTTGCTTACTATTTACTTTGCCTAACAGTTGCTGAAATGTGCTCTCTAAACAAATTCCACTCCACTAGATTGCCCACTGCTCTGAAAGCTTGGCTGTCGGTTTTGATAGATGTGAGGGTTCTTCAGCAGGAATGTCCCTCGTCTGTCTACCTCGTCTGTGTCATTGCAGTGACATTTGTTTGCATTCTTGGTTAAAGAAGAGCCCGGCCTGGGGCAGGAGGAAGGTGGGTGTTCTCGTGCACTTTTGCCTAATTGCGCTCTCAGGCCCGGGCTGGGATCAGCGCAGCGCTGCAGGGACATGCTCCGAATTGCACACTCGCCGCTTTGACCAAAACAGGAAGTCAGGCCCTCAGGGCCTCCCGGGAGAGCAGCCGCAGAAGAAGGCGCCCCGGCCAGGACGTCCCACAAACAGGATGTGCTGCGAGAGACGCGGCCGGACGTGTCCGCAAGCTGGACATATCAGCCATGTTAATACACAATGTTCAGCTGAAGCAGAGAATGTTTACGAATGGCCTCTGCGTCGCACCCACACTCAGCACAAAACTGCAAAGCCAGAGGAGCACAGTTTGCAGAAAGTTATTGCATTTCACGCATTAATCAGCATTTAACATTCACTGAAAAAAGGCTCAGCTTTGATTCAGATCAACATCAGCACAGCTTTGCCTCTTGGTTTGATTTCATATCTGACAATAATTCCATTGGTCTAATTAATACACAGTCATATGCAAAAGTTTTGTCGAATTTCAAAAGTAAGGCACACACATCAGCTGTGTGTTTAATGCACAATTAATGTTCGTTTGCGGAATTGAACATCTTAAAAATAAATAGTAATTGTGCATTAGTCAATGCCTATATTTATGTGTGCTCTCTGTAGTGGAGGTGTACTTATTTTCACTCGGAAAATCAAAACACTTGACCGGAGGTGTACAAATTCCGCATATGACTGTAGTTTATTCAAATGGAAATGGGCAGAGTCAATTCGAGGCATCACCATTTTCACTTTTGTTCTCAATTTCTTCAGCCACCAGTCCCTACAGCAATCCAGGTTTGCATAACTGGACTAAATATGAAGGTCTGAATATAAGGCCATTATCACTTCACGGGGTGTGTCTGGACTGAAACACAAAAGCCCATTGTAATGGCATTTCAGGACACCTTGTCCTCCTTTGTTTCCATAACAACGAGCAGCTTTCACCTCTTTCTTAGACTCATTCTCAGGAATGCCCCCTGAAACAATGCCCATGCGCTCTCCATGAGACATAACACAGCTAGCCCAGTGCTCCCCATGGCCTCGTGCCTCTCTCCTTCTCCAGACTATTTCAACACATTCCTGATGGATGATTCTGAGAGTGCTCGGCTGCTGCTGGCTGTTGGGAAAGGCCGGTCTGGAAGCCATCGCTCCTCCAACAGCTGTTTTCTTCGCCTCCTAAACAGAAGTCCTGCAGATCCTGAAATATGGCAGGAATTTGTAAACAAGGGTGGCCTGTTTTGGGGGGGGGGGGTATCCTGGGTAATAACTGTGTAGTAGTAGACAGTGTGTGTGTGTGTGTGTGTGTTTGTGTGCTGGTGGTGGGGTAATTAGAGGAGGACAGGATGAGGGTTATTGTGTGCTTGTTAAGGGACTGCAGTGAACATTGCATGTAATCACAGCGTCCGGTGAGATGAGGCGGGAAAACGCCACATAAAGAGTCCCACATTTCTCCTCACATTTCTCTTTGGACACCCACAGTTCAGAGCGGGAGAAGAGGATGGGGGAATGGGGTCATGTAGTTCAATGCAACAGAATTAACATGGATTTTCACATACTTCTCCTGACACAGTGGAGAAGAACCAGTACCATTGCACTTTGGTCTAGCCAAGCTAGCACATCGATACACACCATAGATATTTGAGAACAAAAAAACTGGGGAGCACACCTGAGTTGTGGTCTCACTGTACATTGTCAACATGGGCCAAAGAACTATCACTAGATGGTTATTGTATACAATATTAATACACTATATGGACAAAAGTATTGGGACATTTAATGACACTGCTTTCAAATACATTTATTGAGTCCGGCCCCCCCTTTGCAGCTGTGACGGCTTCCACTCCTCTTTCCGCAAGATTTTGGAGTGTTTCTGTGGGAATTTGTGCCCATTCATTCCATACAGCATTTATGTGCCTTTGTGTATTTAATCAACCAGTTCATCCCAAAGGTGTTGGATGGGGTGAGGTCTGTGTGCGGCCGGTCAAGCTCTTCCACACCAAACTCATTCAACCATGTTTCTATGGACCTTACTTTGTGCACTGGGACACAGTCATGCTGGAATAGAAAAGGTTCTCCCCCAAACTGTGTCCACAAAGTTGGAAGCATGGCGTTGTCCACATGTCTTGCTCTGCTGAAGCATTAAGATTGCCCTTCATTGTAAGTAAGAGGCCTAGCCCAAACAGATGTGTCCCAATACTTTTGTCCATATAGTGCATGTCCTTCATGTAAATTCCTAGCAGAATATTACCATCTTACTCATTGTATTGCATGAAAATATTAAAATATAGATACCCATCCATCAAACCATCCATCTATCCATCCATCTTCTGAGCTGCTTAGCCTAACTAGGGTTAAGGGTTATTGGTGCCTCTCCCACAGTTAAAGGGGAAAATTCTTGAAAATATAGGTGCTTAAAGTAACTGAGCTACCAACTAAAAACCCAAGACCTCTTAACCTCAGTATCTTCATGATTTTGTGCCCTTGTGAATTTGATCAAATCAAGCCACTTACAGCAAGTCACAATAAAGCTGCAATAACAGCCTCTACTCTTCAGGGAAGGCTGAGGATTTGATTGTAGCCATGACAGCATTAGTGAGATCAGGTTCTGATGTTGAATGTTGCTTAGTCCTGGATCACAAACGCCACTCCAACGCATCCCAAAGGTACTGGACGGACCAATGCTGGGGGTGTTATACCCTTCTAGTATTGGTCAAGATGTCCATAGGTTCCTGTGCTCCAGAACTTCCCTTTCTAATGCCATTGCATTTTTATGGAGACACAAGACAAGAGCTGTGGTCATATAGTGCAACATCTGTGGCTCATTTTTTCCTTGTATTTTTATGCATTTTATATCTATTGAAACAGATTCCACATATATTTTCAAGGAATCTAAGAAACTCCATTGTGCAAGTACATATTTTTGTTTGAATCTTTAATACATATATTAAACACATGCACACTGGTGTTGGGACAAAACTTTGTATCTCATTTGACCCTTAAAACTCATGATGAATAGACCAATGAAAAAGTCCAAAATGACTAGGAATAAAGTCTTTTTTTACATTGATTTGCATGAAAAGTTGCATAAAGTTTTTTCCTAAAGTTCATTTTTGGGGATTTTATTCTGACGGTGGCAAAATATACACATTTTCTATAAGATTTCTATAAAAGAGAGGTGTAGACCGTGGCAAAATGTAGTGCTGTGGCACCACTACTTTGCATATTTTGGTGCTTTCTGGCTTTAACACACCTGATCCAACTAATCAGTTCATGCACAGACCCTTCCTGAGTTGAAGTAGGGGCCACACAGACAAAATAGGGGTTGGTGTACTCCAGAACCAGTTGTGGGGAACCAGCGCTTTAAACTAAGCTTGCAGGAGTGCGGCAAGGCCACCCCTTGGTCAGCACACTAACATTTTCATCATAGTTGTACATCTGTTATGCGAGTCACGGAGAGGTGGCAGTGTCCAAATCCAGCCCGGCCAAACAAAGACATACAAGCCACAAGGACACGGCCCGCAGTGCTGGACCACCCACCAGAACACGAGCACACACACCGCATGCCCATTTTTAGCCAGGTAGGCTGAGTGAGTCCCAGCACATGACATCACCACTTGAACACTTTCAGCCGTTTTTTTCAAACGAGTGTTATTTTATTCAACGTTCAAGGCAGTCAATGGTCTGGAGTGCTTAACACTGGGACCGTGGCACCCTGGTGAGACATTCAGAGCGGCCCTTTTCTTCTCCTTCAAGGGGAGCTGATCACAAAGGTCACTTTATGCTAGAGCATAAGGATGCAAAGACAAGCCCGCTACATATTATTAACTGAAGCACTCCGCCAGACGACCACCCACGAGTTTATTGGCAATTCCGGGCCTTCACCAGGAGCATTGTTTTGGTCCGTGGAGAAATAATCAGATATTTGATTTGCCCAGATCAAGATCTCTTTAAACAATTACTCAAGAAGGGGGTTCTAATTTTGCCTGAGGCAATAGAGACAAATGAGTCACCGTGTCCTCAGAGGCTGAAGACACACATCATTTATTTTTCAGAAACTCCACTCACGCCTTGAAGAAAAGTGGCAGCCGAGGCTGCAGGGCTGTATTTCGGTAGTTGGAGAATTCTCATTTGAGTTGACATTTGGTACTGAACCTGAACGAGGCTGCAGAGCTTTTGGTTGATGTTTGTTCAGTTGGGTTGAGAGCAAGAACTTCTATTGACCATAGAGCAGAATGAGGGATGGAGGAAGCTGTGCTAATTACAGAGGCTGCGGCTGATCCGGCTCCAGCTGGGAAATGTCCACAGACATCCGCAAGAGTCAGTGGCAGTGTGTGAGCTCGCGTGTCAGCGCTGTCAAGGTCAGGTGGGGCTGTGTTTTAACAAGAGGAAGAGAACAGATGGGACCCAATCATAAAGCCTCTCATTTTCTCTCCAGCTGTAGGCTGAGTGAGGATAGAGGAGGAGGATGAGAGGTTTCCAGATTTGCTTTTAAAAGTTTTCACGACTATGAAAGATCTAGAAGATATGTCTTTACTTCACACAAATCATGTTGTAATACTTGTTTATGATGAAACTTCACCCGAAGAGAATGAGTTCCCTTTTTCAGTGTTTCCTCCTCATGTTCTTAAGAAGTTTCTCCTTTTGAGCATTGGTTCCTCCCAGTGTTTCTTCCTCATGATCTTAAAGTGCTTTACTTTTAGACTCTTGGTTCCTCTCAGTGTTTCTTTCCTAATTCTCTTGGTTCTTCTTGGTAGTTCTTAATCATGCTCCGAGTCTTGGTTCAGTGTTTCTTCTTCATGCTTTTGAGACGTTTTTAGTCCTTTTCTTACTCATTAGGGGTCTGATTTGGGACACTATGTTTTACAAAGCATCTCAGAAATAAAACTACTGTGGACTGGGTAGAACTATCAGCTTCCAACACTTACGGTACTGCCTAAAGAGACCCCAACAGTTTCAATTTACTTTCCACCTACAACATTGGAACAGAAGGCCAGGAACAGACGGTACTCTCTCCTGGTAAACATCATTAGAGGATCAGTGCTCTCCTGGCTCAGTGACGTGTGAGGGCAGCCTGCCGGGGGAGCCTTTGCGTCCGCACGCCGTCATCCCATCAGCCAGGCATGCTGCCTGCCCGGTCCCGTGCACAGCGGCATCTTAAAAGATTAGAAAACTGTTCTAATGCCGCTTAGCCTGAAAATCACTTTGGAGAAAACACTGCGTCACCTGACAGAATGCGACAAGCAAGTCTGCTTCAGTACCTTAAGGGGTTTGGGTATGAAGTCAATGGGGATAATGCACTCCTTAAAAATGTATTTAGATTTATTTAAATAAGTCAAGAACATGTATATGCTAAATCTTGGCACCCGGGCATTTGTGTCTGGAGCCAAAACAGGATGAGGTTATGTGAAAGGCTAACATAAATTAGCTTTTGTTTTTGTGAACAAACCCTCTTCCTGGCGTCAGATTATGAGACCTCATAACAGTGCCTTCGTTTCCTGTGGAAGAGAAAAAGCAGCCAAAGGAGGGAGTGCATTTGTAGATGATATATTCAGTAACAAAATGCAAAGAGTCAGACAAAACAGCCCTAAGAAAGCCGTTAAACATTCAAAATGTTAATCATTTTACAGTTCCAAGAACTTCTCACTGATGCCAATGTACTTTTAAGCAAAAGAGATTTAATTAGTATGTAAACACTGTTATTTTCAGAATGTACCATCTATTCTCCTGTCCATGTGCATTTAAATACACACCCCTATTCAGCCTACAGCAGTTTAGCTCCGCCCACTGAAGTTATAAGGAGTGTTTAATCCCAGACTGGTTTTTGAATGAGGAATGATGAGAAGCAGCCAGTCAGAAAAGAAGTTTCCAAGGCTGTGCTTACTTCTGTGGGAAAAAGGGAGGTTGGAAAATAATCATGTAACTGTTTTTGGCACATCAACCCATACAAATGCCATAATTGGACCTAAGGGGGAAAAAAATGTATCAGTATCAGAAAACTTTAAGGAAATGAGGAACATGCCAGGATGCAAAAATGAAATAGAAGGAAAACGATTAAGGTTGTAGGACTTGGGCTCTTTACGACGTTAATATGACATAAAGACTCTGCTGGTATTGCCTGTTGACTTGAGTGAGGAATTCATTCAGAGCGCTGGGCTGTGGGCCACCTGCGGCTAAAGCAGCGTGAGGAGAAGAGCATGGTGACCACACGGCTTGATCCGCATGCAGCTCCACTTCCCCAGGCTCTTTGCCTCATCTTATCCTCTTTTCTTTTTGCCCTCTTCCTCTAGATCCGCTCATCCCCTGCTCCCCCTCTGTTCGGAGAGAAGCGGGCTGACAGATGGGCTCGGGCTATCCAGCAGTGGGAGTGGGATTTAGACAAGTGGCTAATCTGAAACAACAACAGCATTTGGCAGGTAGAAGCCTAACCTGAACTCCAGTGTCTTTTTCTCACTCACTCACTTACTCTCACACACACACACACACACTAAAACACACACACATACACAGGAGGAACTGACTGATTAAAGGGTTGGAGAATTTGGGGGTTTGGCTGGGGACACCTGGTGAGGATTATAGACAAGGACACACTCACACACACACACACACACACTCACACACTCACACTCACACTCACACACACTCACACACACTCACACACACTCACACACACTCACACACACTCACACAAAGCCCTCTGTACTCTAGGCCACTGCTTTGTTGGCACTTCTTGGGATTAGTGGGTCCTTTCCACAACACACCTGTGCATCAGTGTGGGCTACTGACCACTCGCTTACATAAAGACTGACTGGACAGGAAGAGAAGAGGACATGACATAAGTGGACTAAGCACTTATTATCCTGCACAGTGTGTCATGCAACAAAGAAAATTAGGTAACTGAGCCAAAGCCCTTGTACCCGCTGTACAAAGCCATTGCGTAATGTATGAAGCACCGAGACTGGGGCAGCTTGAAGATCTAAAAACATATAATTATATGTTACAGCCATGCAGTGATTATTGCTGTGAAGGCTTGAATGGCTGGGTTTCAGGGTCAGTATGGCTCGAGAGAATGAATTTACGCAGCATTTGTGTTGCAAGCAGCAGCTAAATGGCCCATAAAGACAATCACAGCAGGAGAGGAACCCAGTCACTCAGGTGGAATGCATTCAGGAGGAAGTTGGCCGTCAGTCATTAAAAATGAGGGTCTGTCGGTGAAAATATGGTGAGAATATGAGACAAGTATAGCTGCTACACATACAATTTTAAATACTAAAAAAAAACCCTCTCTAATTTAGCTTATATATTTGACATTTACCTTGTGTTGCTGTGTTGTTTATATTTTTGTGTTTTAAAATTGTACTTATTTTTTTATTTTTATAATGTTTGCACAGGATTCACTTCACCGTGTGTTGTACTCGTATATCTATTCATGTGACAAATAAAAAATCTTGAATCTTGAAAACAGTATTTATTGTATTCTAGGTGATGCTGGACTGCCGTGCTAACATGTCTGCATGTTAAATCAGATCAGACATCAGCACTGGCCTACAGTTCCCATATCACCGCATTTTAATCCTAATAGCATTGTGGGTTTCATTCATTGCTGTTATATAAGAAAATTTGTCCATAGACCAGAATGAAAGCAGTGGTGGACAGTAGGGAAGTACATGTAATTCACTACTGTCCTTAGATACTTATTTCAAACATCCGTACTTAAAGTATTTCATTTCACTTTCACTCCACTTCGTCATAAAGTAAAATATCCTACTTTTCACACCTTTCCTTTCTGCAGAACCAAAACTCATTCATTTGGAAGTTGGACAAACTTGGATTGTCTTAAAGAACCAAAAGTAAACCAAACCATCACCAATTTCATGATTTAGTTTTTACCCCCTTTTTATTTGACTTCACTCAGTGTCTCTACTCTGTCCGCCGCTGAATGAAAGAGAAGGTGCTGTAAAGTGAGAGTTGGTAAGTGCTAGAAAGGGAGATCTGTGACCTTCCTAACTCAAGCGCCGGCTAAAGTGCTCCTTCAGCCGCCCAATCCAATCAGAGCGAAAGGAGGATCTGACACAGGGCGAGCTCTTCGGGCACCTACGCGTCTCCGGGATGAATCGACAGATGAGCCGTCTCATTCAGCCAGCTCATCATGCAGCCTGGCGGGGGGGCGGCTAAGCTGGGGTGAGGGCCGCGAGGAGGGGGATTACCTGAGCTCGTCCACCTGCTGCAGTCACTACCCACTACCACTCAGGAGCCCTCGGGAAGAGGCCCAAAGACCAGCTTAAGCAAAAACCATTAGACTGGAGATGATGGAGATGAAGCCCGGGGGCCAAGGCACCTGACAGGGCAGGCACATGGACACAGAGTCAGGAGAGCCGTCCGTGACACCGTCATACACAGCACACACCTCACACTCACTACTGTAAAGCTGGAGAACATTAGAGCCGTTCCGAGTGATGGGCACACAGATGGAGAGAAGCAGCTTTTAGCCCTGAGGGCACGGTCCCAAACCTGGCCGCACAAAAAGCTTTTATCATCAATTGGTAACATCTTTAAAAGCCCATAATCTTTTTTTGATCTAATATTGCATACTACTTAGGTCAATATTATTTTTTTATTACTTAATATTACTACTGATCCTCTAATAAGCACAATAACCTACTCCAAACTACCTTTTGTGTCAGTAGCTTTCCACTCAACTGTGTTGCTTATCTATAGTATTTATACCAAGCATTTCTGTATATAGCATATTGAGTTTTTTTTCTTTTCCACAGATATTTTCTTATTTAGACATTATATTATATTGTTCTTGTCTTGGTGTCTTTGCAGGCATTACATAAACAGTTTTCTACGGGATCAATAAAGTTTTCTGATTCTGATTCCGATTCCGAATGTGGTCCGCTACGAGTATTAGACGTTTTCAGCAATAGTCGTTTAACAAAGCGTCTTGACCAGCCTACGTTGCTAATGCTCACAAACCTATAACGCTGTTGTAATGCGAGACAGAGAAAAAGATATGATGCAAAGTAAAACACCTCTCTAATGCGGCCTAATGGCACGTATAGGCCCTTTTCCATACAGGTATCTGTACCTAACCCATGCTGCTACATCCTATAATAAAAAAAAAAAGCTCACATGCTGTTAAAAGCAGGGTCGCCTGAAGCATATTAATGGGGGGGTGGGGGTGTGGGGGCACACTGGTTTTTTTTTTTGGGGGGGGGGGGGTTTGGATGTTGGTGCGGGCCTGCAAAGTCTTGGCTGTTATCCGCAGGGGGGTTTCGGTTGTGCAGGTACATGTCTCGGAAAAACAAAAAGTAGGGGGTACGAAACGAATGATTTTGAAAAGTGGGGGGATATATCCTGCCCTGCTATAATGGTTCAAAGAAGGTTAAAAGAATCCCTTATTGTCCAACATCGTTTCAGCAGTTCAGAACGGTGTGTGAGGCGGTTCGATCTTTTGTATGGCACCAGCATGGCCTACATTTGTCTGGGGGAGCCGGGGATTTCTGCCACCCACCACCCAGATGGCACTTTCCAGACGACCCATCGCTCCAGCTGCTGTCTACCCCCCAGGAACTCTCTAGTGGTTAAGGTGGAAGACCTTTTACAGAAAATAAAGCACATCAGCCTAAAAAATACAAAGGAAATCTTTTATCTGAAAACTGACAAGCTAACAGGCAACGTATACAAATGCACACCTGGCTCAACCCACGTTTTAGCTGCACGATGTATTTTTATCCATGCTTATAGTTAACATCATGTCAAACAATATCAGAAACCATTTAAGTCTGTTAGAGATACTTAAAAGGAATTTAGATTTTTGCAGAATTAAATCGTTAAGATGTGAGCGTAAAGTGTTCATTTGTCATATGTGAACACACCACAGTACACAGTGTGAACAATGTGAAATTCTCTCTCTGTATTTAACCCATTTAACCCATTCACCAAGTGAAGCAGCGGGCAGCCAGGAACACAGCGCCTGGGGAGCAGCGTATGGGGACACTACCTTGCTCAAGGGAACCTCAGTGGTGCCACCAGCAGTCCTGGGATTCAAACCCTTTACCTTCTGATTGCAAGGGCAACTCCTTAACCACCAGGCCACCAGCTGTTTTTAATGTCAGTTTCCTGAAAGAGGTTTGGTGTGAAATGCCCTTTTCCAGCCTGTCAAACAGTGTCAGAAACCACATAAACTTTTCTATCAGAGCTATTTAAAGATGTAAAGGGATTCAGAGTGGTTTGGTGCAAAATGCTCCATCCCAGAGAAAAGTACAGAGTCAGAATTGTTCTGTGCTGATGAATGGAAACAGACGTCTAAATAGAGTTGTTTCTAAAATCTCCCTCACAAACAGTAATTATATGAAATGGTTACCGATGCACTGCCTGATGCTTAAAATGTTGTTTTATGATGATCTTGAGTAGATTAAGGTTATACAGGGCATTGTAAAACAAAAATAATCCCCAAAGAAAAAAATTTCAGACCTAGCACGATTTTACCATCATTAGCATTACAGATTAAAACTCAAGGTCCCATTTTATTATAGGAGCCCACTATAGATCCGCAGAAATGGTGGTAAAACCATGCTGATTATCAACAGTATTAGGGTTACAGGTTTAGGTTTGAGTTAGATTAATATAATCTTAGTTATATTAATCAGTTGGATTTAATAGAAATTTAAATCCCTTAGGGGACTCTCCAAATAAGGTGTTACCAAACTCACGAGGGTTCATAGAACGAATATATCCGTGTTATAGATATTGTGACTACTGGTTTACCACCACTGTAAAGAAATCCAAGTCTGTAAGTTTCTCTACAAAGACCATCTCACATCAGACCACTCTGAATAACACATCGATTACACAGATGTATGGAAAATCAGTAGAATTTCTCTTTCACAGCTCATAAGTATAAGCTGACATTACCTGTTAGCTACATGAGCCTCACAGTTCTAAATAAAATATGAAAGGAAATAATGTGTTGGCTTAACAGCTGTAATTCTCAGCATCAAATAAGCCTTCTGAGGTTCGCCCTGTTGTGTAAAAGTTCAGGTTTGTGAATCTTGGCCCAAGTCATTTCCACTATAAAAGCAGACAAGGTCAGGTTTGTCCAGCAGGTTGTGGAGGGACAGGAAGGAGGTTGGGGCCATGCAGTGACCCCTGGCAGCTTCTTTTTCCCACCGAGTCCTGCTCCCACGCGAGAGGCGGAGAGTTCCGTATTATCAGAAGCCTGTTCTCACACTTCCTCTTTCTGCGAAATAGTGGAAATGAAGGAGAGAGAAAAAGGGGAAGACATCCACGAAAACCGGAAACTCGTGGGAGTTTGCGAAATTCGTAAGAAAGGCCAAGAGCAGGACACGGCCTTTAAAACCACCCAGTACCCTCCATGTTATGGTGGTTATGCGATTATGCAGCGACATTAACTGCGATCATGCAAATAAATCCGAGTGTCTTTCAAGAGATTTTTAAGCGTTGCAGGCAGTCTTACAGCTCGGAGCGATTCACACCAATGCTTCACACTCACAAACGAAGCTCCTGGCTCAATTAACACCCTCACTGGAACATCACACGCAGAGCAAAAACAGACTTCAGAACGCAGGCAGGGACTGTTGTGTGAAATTCCGAAACAAAAAAAACCACCCAAACAGGTACCGAACTCAGAACATGTCTTTTGTCCTTTTCCTGCTCGAGCTGGAAAGTTAAAGCGCAGCTGCGGCGCTGTCGTACCTAAATGCCTTTTGAGCCAGACATCTCTCCTTTCAGGAAGCAAAACAGGTTCTTAGTGTTATACAATCAAAGGAAACCCCGAGATACCCGGGGTCAAAGGATTTGCTATGGGCCGTGCAAGCGTTCCACTTCAAAAGGAGCCAGGCTTAGAAAAACAGAGCAGAAGATAAGAGGGCAGAGATTTGTCAGTAGACGGGAAAGTCTTGTTTCAAATGTGCACACAAAGCTGGTGTTGAGTGAAGATGAAGCGCAGGAAGACACTAAAGAGGATTCCAGGGCTGCACCACCCCATGAAAGCCACACTAATATGATTTCTTGTATGAAATAAATCCAGCACCCTGCTCAGAGCTTCATAAATCAGTGTCCAATGTTAAACTCCAGTTATCCACCAACACAGTGTCACTGCAGATTTTTTTTTGGTTTGTTTTTATTCTTTAAGTTCTGCGTGGTTCAGTTGGGCCCAGTCATTAAAAACACAAATTGTGCAATTTAAACCAATCAAACGAGATGACGAGGCAAGGTCACCCGGCCACTCACATGAAATGTGTCTTATCAACAGCAGCAGACTTTAAAAGCCAAACTGTCCTCAGTCCAATGATTATTTATTTATACGGCTCATTTTTATCTCCGCAATATACTTTCATTCATGCTTTTAGATAACAGCATGTCACACAGTACCAGAAACCACAAACTTTTCTATTAGAGCTATTTAAAGACGTAACACCAGTGATTCAGAGTGATTTGGTGTGAAATGCTCCTTTACAGAGAAAGTTTCTGAGTCAGAATTGTTCACAGTGATCGTGAATGGAACCAGATGTCTAAATAGTGTGTAAGGTCTCTATAAGCTCCCCCACAAAGAGTTACACAAAATGGTTATGAAAACACTAGCTGACACATGAAAGATTGTTTTATGGTAGTTTAGAGGAGGTTTTGCTCCCTTTAAAGAAGGTTATTGATGTATCCATTTATGCAGCCTACAGCTGCCTACACACACACACACACACACACACCAAACACCTCTGGAAAAAAATAAGAGACCACTACAAAAATGTTTCTCAGGTTTGATCTTCTATAGGTGCAAAGATTGCACTGAACAGCTTTGCCTTCGTTTTTAAGAAATGCTGATAATATTCCTCATTTCCAAATAAAAATATTGTACTTTAAAGCATCTTTTAAAATGACAAAACATGAAAATAAGAGAAATGATGCAGAGAAAACAAATCTCTTGTTCACTCAAACAAAATGGCAATAATTACCTTTGACGAACTTCTAGTGTTTCACCATCCAACTGGTCTCATTGTGAGAGGAGAGTGTCGATTACAGCAGTGTTTTTATACTTTTCCTCAT
>JBBJLS010000032.1:10616921-10632824 GCA_037577275.1 Bryconaethiops microstoma | reverse complement strand
GCAAAGCTGTCATCAGAGCAACAGGTGATGTTTTCAATATTAATCTACAATGTAGCCAATAATAAAAACAAAGGAAAGTGTTGAATGAGAAGGTGAGTCTAAACTTTTGACTGGTAGTGCATAAACACAACAAAAAACTGATGGATTTGCCACCGTTTGTTATAGTTGGATAGAGCAGTCAGTGGAATTCAGTAAATGGACTAACCACAGGGTTAGTTGAGACGATCATGATTGATTCTGGTGGCTTTTGTAAACCGTCCTGATTGATTCTGGTGGCTAACTGTATGTTAATCTTAGTGATGTTAATATTAGTAATTGTGAATATTAGTGATATTGATGTGCCAACACAGAATTATTGAACACTGTCACTTTTGTTAGTTTACACAGGAATACAGTACAAAGCTGACTTTTTGTTTTTCTTACATATTTTGATTCTCCCAATAACAGGGAATCAAAATATGATTCTGAATACACGGTTCCCACACCTTCATAAACAACAAATCCAAAGACTTCTCAAGAACTTTCCAGGCCAAATTTCCACAAGGACTCAACAAGGCACAGGCTCAGACATGGATAAAGTTTAATTATAACACTATTCATTTAAAGTTTGCTTTCTCACTTGCTTGCCACTGTTTAAACTGCATCAATCTAATTCAGTACCTCCTGCACACTCTTGACTGTCAAGCAGATGGGAGCATGAAGCAGCTGATTTCCACTCTTACACAAAATCTATAAATTCAAGCACTTTCAACAACCTGTGTGTATTTTTGCCAATTTTTGAAATGTTTCAAGGCCTTTTTTTTTTTTTTCAAATTCAGAAACTTTCAAGGATTTTAAGGACACAAAAGAGCCATGAGGAAAAAGGACAAGGCATACTGTAAAGATGTACATGCATTTCAGCATCGTTATTTCAGTTGTGTTAACCAGCTAAGTTTGGGTCACGGCAAACTTAATAAGGTGACAGAGACAAAGCTGTATTACTAAAGTTTGCAGTTTGGTTCTGTCCCTCCCATTTTTGAGCATTTCTCAGAAAGGGTGGAGCAGTGTCTTTACTCTAGTGAACAGTAACAGAGAAAACATTTCTCAAGTCATCTCTAAAAAATGAAATAAAAACGTTACCATGGTATTAATGGTTTTAAGAGGTTTGCTTAAAAGTGCATGAAACACCATTTTCTGGTCAAGAAAAGCTGCAAGTGATCTCTATGGCTCATGATTTATGCTTTAATAGAAACATTTTCTGATCAATATTTCCTCTTCTTCTATGATGGACAACAGCATCTAAAGAAGTACTTATTGAATTAAGAACCAGATGTACTAAATGCACACCACACACAACAAGTCTCTGAATAGAAGAGTCCAAACAAGGAACGAGTGTGTAAGGGTGTCATCCAACAGACGGAGAATATTCCATTTTACCAGTGCCAGAAAAGCGCCTTGAATATGTGCTGAACCTGAAACCAAAGCTTGTGACTTTCCCACAGCTGGGCTGAGCAGAAGCCTCATCTTGTGCCAGACAGGAACGAAACCAGAACGGTTCACAGCATCTCTGGGATATCGTATATGCGAGGTTTTTCAAAAGGTGCGAAACGAGCACCTAATTTTAGCACAGGCAGAGAGGTGCTGGGATCTCCTTCTCATGACAGCCTTGTAAATAATCAGGAGTGCCAGCCACCAATCAGGGAAAGGTGGGCTGCGGAGACAGGAAGAGAGAACGGTGAGGCATCTGTAGAATGTGCTGGAACTCGAGCTTCAAGCCTGATTCATACTTCTACCATCGCTCAGGGGAGGTCAGCATAGGTCAGCGCAAAGAGTGGGCGAGGAGATCAACGAGTCAAGCCTTCAGACAGAGAGGTGGATGTTTTCCTATGCACTTTAGAAAGAAAAAAAAAAAAGATGGGAGGGAGGATTAAAAGTAAAAGCACTTGTGGGAGAAGGAAGAAAAACACAGATAAGAGGGCTGTTCTTCATGTCCCTGAAATTCCACCATCTGTGTGGATCAGGATAATGTCGAGCAGATCTTCTCTCCATGATAAAGTGAAGTGAGGCTGGTCATTTACCGTACCGCTTTGTCTTAGTGACACTGAGCTCTTCTGTATTCTCATAATAAAAGGTGACAGCGGACCACAAGATAAGTAAAGGACCAAGATAATTTGTTAAAGATCCACAGTGCTGTATTACAAGTGCATCTGAAGATTTAAATATCCTATGTAGAAACTGGCTGTTTACGAAGGAAGGGCAGAAATCTTTGCAGAGGCAACTCATTATCTACCAGAACTTCAGTCAGAACTTTATATGATATATTTATAGTTTTCCTGTGTTGATGAGGGGAGCGCTGCAAACCAGTGGGAGGCCAAGACAGAAACTTTAATGATTATCACCTAAGGACTAAAACAATGGGCCTTCTTCAGACAGACATAACAACACCAGAACAATGCAAACAATGAAGAACTTCCCCTGTCCAGGGTGGGTTGCCTCATAAAGGATCCAATTCAAATTCAAAGCACTATTCTTCTCTGCTCCAAACATCTGACTCACAGGTGGCTCAGAAGGCGGAGGACTTCCAGAACGACTCACTGCCCAGTTTGATGTCCAGAGTTGATGACCCTGGCCTAACCCTCAACTTAGTTAAACTTCAATATCCTTCCTCCCTCCACAACACTTGTTCATCCGCATTCTGGCCCGAGTTGCTTACTCAAACTGGTCTTGTGGTTCAGGTAATACGGTAGTATATGGTTCAGTCTAGCCAGCCCTAAAGCGGTCATTAGGCATATACACTCCTAATGGCATCTACACCAGCGCAATGGTATGAGTCAACCCTCTACTACATATTTTGCACATAAGTGGGGCATATACTAACCTCACCCTACACTTAAAACTTCACAGTCAGACACTCTGCTGCCGCATGACCCCCCATTACCACTGACAAACAGAACTCGCACACTCCTGCTTCATTAAGGCATTCGTTTATTTATGTGTCAACAATGTAGGCTAGCGCATCTTCCATTCCGTCAAAGTCATGTCATTCACCTAGCCAAAATAAAGTCAGTGTCTCAGCAGCTAAAGCAAAAAGAAAGCCCACTGCAGAGCACTGTGAGGCATCAGAGCATATGACTCCCATTGCTGTCCCAATGAATCGCAAGGACACGCATGCTGTAATTTGATTCTGGTTAATCCGATTGATCCATGCAAAATCAGCGGACATCACTGGACGCTTGTTGAGTGCGTTTCCTGACTGATTACCCTCACATGAGCCAGTCTGTAAATAACAGAGAGAGAGAGAGAGCCAGCTGAGATAGCTGAGTACGTGTGAAGAGCAGGTCAACGTTGTCTTTCATTCACTGGCCTTTGAAGTGTGCAGTCTATTTCACCAAGGGGCATCAAGGGCTTCTATAAATACAGATCAAAAATAGGGGAAATGTGATCATGCTTATTGGATTCTTTAAAAAATTGCAACATCTCATGAAGATATAAACTCATGATCCAGCAGAAAGTCATGAGTGAAGTTGGTGACAGAAATCTCAATCACAGAGATCAGTGTAATATCAATTACACAATATCAAGTATGTAATGACAAGTAGGTTAAAATTGATCAGTTTTATGGTATTGATTTCATACTGCATTTTCCGCCTGTGAGGTGATTTGAGTAGCTCGATGTTACTTCAGATACAGCGAGGAATGTGTTATTCATACCAACCTAAAAGAGCCTATTTTTTCCAACTATTCAGGAAACTTATGTTTTGCTGCCTTCCGACATGAAAGAGAGTGAGCAGTCCCCTAACCTTGAACATCCAACAAAAAGCCGAAGTCAGAAAAACAGCTTTAGAGTCAGAAAAAGGGCCATAATGGAAAGAGCTAGCTGAATGACGGGAAAGAGTGAAAGAGAGGAGGCGTGAGGAAATAAATTATGGGAGAGCAACCTGAGTGTTCTGTGTACAGTGGAACTTATTGAGGGTTTGTTAAACTATTGGTAACTGGAGCTATTCTGAATAGGGATGCACCAATATAGGCATTACCTTGTTGATATTATTCATTTATGTATATGCTGCGGTTGATACACGTAGAAATTGAAAGCCCTTCGACTTGGATTGACTTTCCAGAGAAGTGTAACATTAATTTCTGTAGGGTTACTGTTGCAGTAAAATAAATAAAATTCACATAATTTGGAGGCCAGCATTGTCTAAATGTTTTTTTTTTCTGGAGTCCAATACATACATCAAACAGCAGTTTGATATCCATCATCTGTCAAATGCCAAAAAAATAAGCATGCAAATATTAATGCAAATATGCCAATACACACACAATTCCTATAGCATCCATAATTCTGGGTGCTTCCTACAATCACACAAAAGAGATGTTTACCAGTGTGAAAGAAACTAAGCCTGAAATTCATCAATTGACAGTTCAGTTTGGCAGTGGCGTGGGTTTGTTAATGAGAGCACTTCTGCCTTCTAGCTGAGAGGGCACAGAGAGAGGGGTTACTGACCTGAGTTGAGTTCTCAGGCTCTAGAGCTTTCTCTCACTCCAGTGCTAATGACGGACAGGCTTCCGGCCTAACAGGACTGAGGCCCCTCACAGGCTGCAAATGTTTCACCTGCTGGAGGCTACTCAACACATACTATCCGTGCTCTACTAATACTTTCGCATTCTCACCATGGTCACAAGACACCAAAGCCATGGCCTCATTTCAGTTTGTATAATTCAGCGTACTGCTATGATCCGTTTCTTTTCAGAAGAAGCATGATCATAAATCAAGACTCCACTCTAACTAATCCTGACGCTAAATAGTGGATTTGCTATCGTACTTCAGGAAAAAATGCACTTGTCATGAACGCCTATTCGCTGGCATCCACATTCCTGAACATTAAGGTTATTAGATTGATATTAGAAGATTAATACTAATCTTTTCCTGTGCGACTAAACACCACCAACCCATATCACTTTCTGGACGCTTTTAGTGAATTTTTCCAGTTGCGGTGATTTCCTTAGAAATTACAGCTTGCCTTCAAACGCAGCAAACAATGCAACTAAGTCAAATAATCCATAGACCTCAGAAGCTTGTGAAACTTAAAAACAACAGCAAGTTCACAAACAGAAAGAAACAAGAGGGTCACTGTATAGGATTTAACTTAAGCTAAACTCCATTGCTACACAAATACCTGCTAATCTGCTGTTGAACTGGAGGTAATACCAAATCGAATGCGGAGTAGCTGTGGGAACCTGCAGTGTATGGTGAGCTGTCCACTAATTACTCCACAGTCAGACAATAGGAATGCTAACACCTAACCCCTCTCAAGGCCTGCATTCCCAGAAAACCTCAACTGAATTCCCACCCTGGCTTTCAAATGGAGTGCACCGAACAACAGCTTATGCTACAGAGTTACAAAACGTCTTCAGGCAACATCAAACAACCATAACTGAACTAGGAGATGAAAGTATTCTATTGTCAAAGAATGTGCCCCATTACATCTTAGAATGCATTCAATATTCAGTATGAGACCCTTAATCTATAACATCAAGCAAGATGACATTTTAAAAGAGAGGGGAAAAAATGGTTTAACAACACAGCAGTAAGGTCTTACATATGTTTGAGGAAATTGATGCCTGTGTGAAGCTAAATGTCAAACTGATGCAATTCCATGACACTTCTGAAAGCTTAAGGGCAGCTTTGACCTCAAACTGCCGGTTGGAGCATTTCCGAGATGGACGTGGGTAGCACGCTGGTGCTAGCCTCTAAACTGGCTCACACGAGGCAGGCCCGTGAGGAATGTTGAGCCTGATGGTTAAGTGTTCTTTAGCCAAGCACCGTTTCCCCTCAGCACCCTCCTCCTCCACAACTGCCTTCAACTTAAAGTTTTAACCTCATCTTCAATGAGCGAGGTTAATACATTTCCCAGAGGCAGGGAAGAATGCCACCGTTTTGTGAGGGGTTAAGCCTGCGGGGCTTGGGCAGGGCAGGGAGGCGCCAGGCAGCCGTCCCAGGCCATAGCCAGAACATGGATGGGGGAAGGGGACTGGGGTGCAGGCACGGTGGGATGTGAGGGTATGGAGATTCAGAAGGTCATGGAGATTCTAGTCATGTTTCATTGTGAGCTTCCATGACTGGCTAAACTCCTATCAGAACAATCGGAGATACTACCAGGATTATTAAAATGACCATAAAGTTCAGGATGTTTTTCACTGTAATTCAATAAACTACTGTAAAACTTATGCGGAAACTATGAAAGGAAAAAATTGAAGTTGGGTTTAAATACAGGTTTCCGGCCATAAAGCAGACACTGTTAAGCACAAAAAAAAAAAAAAAGATGGCACAAATGCAGAGATCATAGAACCGGAAGGAGGGGAGAGAAAACAGTTTAGTTGGGTTAGGAATAGATATTAATGACTTCCCTAACAGGTGGGCCTTACCTCCAGATCCCAGACGGTGCTGGGTTTCAAACCCATGACCTCATGGCCTCTGCTTTAGAGGAAGCATATTTGTTTTACAACCCTTTTCCCTATAAATCCTCTATACTTTCCACACCGGAGGACAAAAAACATTTCATCATCCCAAGGATTCCGCTTCCTCCCTTTTAAGCTGTGCAACACCCACCCGCCCCCCCGCAGCCCTGCACCCCCCCGCACCCCCCTACACCCCCCGGATATTCCCTACCAACTGTGTTCCAGAAGCCCATCACACCTATAGTTATCTTTAAGCTTCTCCACACTTTTGCAAAAATACATTGAACAAAGACGCAAGGCCTGCTGAACAAAGGCATGTTTTAAATTGCCTCGTTGTCGTGCAAAACATCATTGTTTGATGTCGTTGGGTGAAAAACACATTCACGTTTTTCTGCATTGGCAATGAAAGCTCTTCCCACACAGGTCACTGGGGCCAGTTTCAACCTGCATTCATGATATTGTTAAAAATAGCATCCACAGGTGAGACAGGATTAAAAGGAGGGGGTAAGGGGGGGGGTGGTAGGAAGAGCAGGCACTAAATCATAAACTGGGTTATGGAGGGATGACCCTGTGTTTTTCACAGAGGCGCTGGGACTCTGAAGAGGCCGCAGTGCCAGTGTCAAAGAGCACGTACACAAGCGGTGCCACTTTAATGTACGCAAACAGAGACGAACCTGTAAAAGCATGAGCCACTTTGAGTTCGGGGAAAAAAAAAAAAATTCATCCATTAGGACTAACTCAACTGCCACAAACGATCTCACAGTACTGTCGGTCTTTGCACCCTCATATGGATTGGGAAAAAACATGCAAACTTTTTCAGTGTATGCTGTTTCTACACCCCTGAGGTTTTTAACTAAAGGCGGCAGGCAGAACACATACACAGACAATTGATCTACCCTTTTAATTCCCCTCTATTATCTTTAATTCACAGGTGATATTTTTTCGAGTACAGTTTACCGTTCTTGCTGGAAGTTGTCACTCTGTAAGGACGGCCTGACCGTTACAGCCTGTAAAACATTTGTTTTACCTAACTAAGCTTAGTAAAGGTATTGTCTTGCATCATTTGTAGGGAACTAATAGATTTCTTTAAAAATAAAAAGTCAGTGCATGTGTTGCTGGTACAATCATTCACCTTCTCATTTAAGACACATTTTAACTGACACAGCATGTGCACCTTTCCCAGGGATGAAACTGAGGACACAGAGGAGGATGTTGAAGAGCAGGAGAGCTCATTATTTGCCTTTGAGGCGTTCCTGTTACCTGTAATAGGGCCATGCTGCTATATTTAGAATCGGCGTCGACAGACTGTCAGCGTATTTTCAGCCCAGTCCTCTCT
The DNA here is from genome assembly GCA_037577275.1 of Bryconaethiops microstoma. Taxonomy (NCBI): domain Eukaryota; kingdom Metazoa; phylum Chordata; class Actinopteri; order Characiformes; family Alestidae; genus Bryconaethiops; species Bryconaethiops microstoma. The sequence continues at coordinate 10,625,050 of JBBJLS010000032.1, read as the reverse complement.
GGGCCAATGTATACCCTTGAGAGTCACAAAAAAAAAAAAAAAGGAGAGATAGAGGCGGGGGGGTGGGGTGGGGGGTGGATGGGCGTGGAAGAGATAGCAAGCAGACTTAAGCCCGATTTTAATAAGACAGCTATCCTGCTATACTTACAGGTTCTGACAAGCACTTTATGAGAAGTCTAGGTCAGGAGGAAGCCTCCATTTTAGTACAAGAAAGAATCTGGATTCTAGATCAGCACAAAACATTTAGCATACAAGGAAGTAGGCCTAAATTTTAACTACGGTAAAAAAAAAGATGGTAAAATGCACAGAAATCTTTTACCTTTTAAATGGTTATTTATTCTTACTGTTTTTTTCTCCTGTTCTTATTGTTTGCTGATTTCTATTTTATTTTTATTTGTTTTTTGTTTCCAATTTCTTTCCAAATTTCGCAAGGACTCCTAAAATCACATGATACCACCATCACTTGGAGGGTGAAGGTTATCACATGCTTCCTCTGAGTCACATGAAACCAGCCACTGCACTTCATTAGACAGTTAACATGCTTGGAGGAGAGCACTAACTGGGCTAATGGGGGGGGAGGGGAGGGGGGGACATCCTACCTACTCAAAAAGAGCCAAAGGCAACTGCGCTCTTTTGGACTCCTGGTCATGGACACTTCTGTCACCACCACAAATTGATCATCTGATGATAGGGCCAAATAATAAGATAGTTGCACTACTCAGGACACTTCTTTTTCTCTGGTGTTTCTCTTAGCATGTGTGACCGTACTGCTGAATTGTAGATCCCCACAGATTAAATTTTTTTGTAGATAAATGTCATGTCAATGATTTGCAAATTCTTTGCCTTTACTAAAAAAACGAAAAAGCTTTTGATTCAAAACACAACTGCCCATTAGCTTCTATTACAAGAGTGTTTTGAGTCGATGAGTTTTCTGTTCTTTGCTTCATAATGCATAATATTTATTCTCTATGGTAATAGGCAGTATGATACAGATGTATCAGATACAGATTAGTTAAAAAATACTGGCATGCTCTTTTAAAGAGGGGTTGGTTGAGGAGAACAGCAGTTTACTTTTTCTTTCGTGCTCTTTTTGGGTAAAAATAGCACTTCAATGCGCTGTTGTCTAAAGCAGACTAGTCCAGCGGTGACACCAAAGGCTAACATGCTCTCGCTGTGTGGGTAGGACGTCCAACTGAGCTGGAAGTCTCTGCTTTGCTGAAGGGAACAGAATTAGAATTCAGAGGATGAGTGCATTAGCACTCACTATCATTAACAATTACAGCTCAAAGTAGTATTTAAATACTCAATTCCACATCTAAGGCAGAAAGTCACAAGGTTCAAAAAACGAGGCAGACAATGTGCCCTTCAGAATGGTTTGTGTGTGTGTGTGTGTGGGGAATAAGCAATGAGCTCTCTGGTATCTAACACACAAACTCTTATTGGGCCACATGAAACGAGCTCCAGCACGCTGTACGGAGCGTCGCTGGCAGTGGCTGGATATAGCATGGCCGGGAGTACACATCCATCAGAGATCCCTGGAACAATGCATGGATTAGTGGGCACCTAGGAGGCCACAGGAGGCTCTTTCCCCGTCAGCCCTTCACTCTGTCTGCACTTACAGGAAACAGCATGAAAAAAAACAGCACGGGTCATCAGAACATGAGTCCAGATACCACCCACTGTCATAACAAAAGCACTCAACACCAGCGAGCCTGTGATAACACAACGGAAATAAAGCTGCGAACTGCCATTATATAACCATAACACATTCTCAACACATTTCCCCACACTGAAACACCTACTACATGCTAATAATCACACAGGATCGCACACACAAGCTGTAACGTGTACAGCACAAACAAAAACAACACTCCAGTGCGCTTCACAGCAAAAAAGACTCATTCAAAAAGCAGACGTCGGCCTGATATGATCATCTTTTACTGGATCACTTTCTTGTCCTCACTGGGGGTTTTTTCCTGTAAAAAGCTAACACAGCTCCATTAAGTGAGAAAAAAATGACCACAGATGAATAAATACTGTAGTTGTATATGTATTAAAATGCATTAGCATATTTAATTCTAATGCATTACAGGGTGAAGTGAGTTCTCTACATGGGACGTGTACTTACTCACACGTGTCATTTGACCAGGATACATAACTTTTGCATATGACTGTACATGTATCTGATCAATCTCTAAATGTTTAACCCACCCCTGCAGGTCAGATGCATGTCATTCAGTGCTGTCACGATTATTCAGTTCCAGTGCACACAGTAATGAACAACGCTCTATACCCATTGGGGCTGCCAAAAGAGACAGTCTATATTAAAGACAACCAAAAATCTGGGCTAGTGACTGTAAGAAAAGAGGTACAAGAAGCCTATTTTAACTCTTCTTTTACATTAGAAGCAGATAAACAGTATGTCTGCTCATATATCGTCATTATATAAATATATTATATATTATACATCATCACACACACACACACACACACCTTTTTAAAGGCTTCAATAAAGCATTACCAATAAACCCATTAAAGGGTTATTTCTGGTTCGCTATTGTTCGGTTGAGTCTTACCCGTATAAAAACTCAGATTCTGTGAGTAATCGTCAACATAATGAATAATTTACTAATATAATCAACCAAGACATCACTAATACCATGTAACTACATAAACACAACATATGGATCCATTTTCTTTCATAAACATCCTCTCCCCAACAATTTGTGTCGAATCAATAAAAGGTCCATTTCTGGCGTTTGGAGGAGCGAGTTAGGCTCCGCAGCTCCTTTTCCTGTAAAGCTATCTTTCTCCGTGCTCTCCCTGTGGAAAGTGAAACTTCCCCAGGGCTGCTCTATCTTTAGCTACTTCCTTCCGTAATGTCTTGTCACTGGAGCCGGTGGCAGCACTTAAAGCTGGTATCCACAGCTCGCGGCCACCCAATCCCTTGCTCTTTACGCCACAGGAAGGGACTTTGTGCTCGTTTCCTGCCCGTCAGCCCCACTTCATTGCCTCTAGGAACATGATACGAGGTAACGCACAAACACCCACACACACACAGACACTTCTCAGGCATATCATCTTTATACTGATTTATTAGTAGACGGACATCACTTGCCAGAAAAAAGGCCCTTTACATACACAGTGTGTTAAAGCCTTGTATTTTTCACACATACTCAAAGTACACAAGCAAAGCCAAAATTTGCTCAGAAAACAGCTTACACCTCCTTACAACGAATGTACATGACCGTCACTACTATTTTTGATTACATAATTATATGAAGACTTGTTTGGTGTCCAGAGTTTGCTTTCGCACACTAGAGCTACAAGGTTAACTGCAGCTAATAGGGTTAAGGAAGTTTGTACCCCACCAATTAGCATTGAGCGAACATGGTAAAGTCATTATGCTTGTCCCAAACCACATCAAGACAGAAATACAGACAATTCAGACATTCAGATTTCAAGATGGCTGTTACTTAAAGCACTCAGCATTGCAATACACCTTTGTCCATTTTCACAGATGGCCAGGCACCATACAGTGTAATGACCCATGTGACTGAGTGTTTTAGATTTAGAAAGATGATTTAGGCATGTAGACTGCACTGGCAGCAGGGCTGGGACACTGAACTAAAATAATGGGAAAATAATAAAGTTTTCATTTCGTCTTTTAAAACCATGAGTATTTTACATTAAAGGATTGGTTTGGCAAAAAGTTATTCATTGTCAAGTAAAGTTGTGTTCATGTTTGAAGCCTACGTCATACTGTGTCAAACTAACAAGCTTAATTACGATGGGGATGTGTTTCTTCATATTTTGCTTACAAAGATGCAGACTTTCTTGTATTTTTAACGTAGTCTTGAGGAACATTTCTCCATGCTTCCTGAATGACGTACAAAGGCTCTCATTTTTCAGTCGTGTCCCTTATATTACGGTTTGTTGGAAATGTTAAACCTAAAATTGAAGAGGTAAAACATTCAACTATTTCTGAGGTAAAATATTCTGTAAACAAATTCATTCTGCTTCATCTTTGCGCAGGTGGTTCACAAAAATAACACTGAAGTGAACATTTCAGGCAACTTCTACCACTCTTTAGCTACATTAGCCTCCTAGCTGTGGTGTAAAATACACATCAGACACCTAATGTGTATTGCCTGAATGACTACACTTGGGGTAAGTGTTGCAGAGCTGATGCAGTGAAGATATGAAGGTTCTCTGAAGCGGAGTGGATGTGTTCTCATCAATGGACTGAGTGTGCTGAGCTCAGAGCTGACGCGCTCCCAGCGCCCATTCAGAAGCGATGGGGCCTGCTAATGCCGCGAATGCACGGGAGCGCTTAAGGGCTAATGCACCAGAGAACGGCACAGAGGAGGAGGACATCAAGCAAAGACAGCATCATCTTTCTCATTCACACACACACACATAGACAAACACAAACTGGAACTGAAAGTAGAGTCCTGAGAGAGTCAGTGAAGGGGAAGCGATGGCAGGAAGTGCCACACAAAAAGGTGCCCCGGGTCAGACTTTGCCGCACCGCCTGCTTCCTCCTCTCTGGCCTCCCACGCACGCAACGCAGGGCTGCACAGTGAGGAAACTCTGACCTGGGGGACCACGGGATGTGCAGGGAAGGACATCTTTCCTTTCCGTAAATACGGCCTGATAGCCCCGGAACAGGAGGGCACCCTGAACCAGACTGAACCCACTTAGCAGCATGCATGGTCCCGGTTAAAGATTTTATGTCCTGTATGCAATTTAGTGAATGACAGAGGAAATGGAAATGCAGAGCGTGCGAGAAAGCAGGAAAAAAAAAAAAAAAAAAGAGAGAGCGAGAGAGGGTAAGGGAAGGAGAGAGAGCACAGCTGAAGTCACAGCATGTCTATTATTAGGCATCAGCTCCAGTGGCAAAGTGAGGTCATTTTAGAACCCAGCTAAAGGCACGTGTGTCTGTGTGTGCGCGTGTGCGCGCGTGTGTGTATACCACTGGGCTGCTTTCATGCTTGAACTACCACACAGGGTACCTAGGCAGAGAATCTGTGTGAGCAGTAGAAAGCAAGAGAGTGAGAGAGACAAAGAAGAGTACAGAAAAAGCAGAACATCCTCTGATAAAGAAACAGCAGAACTGCACAGTCGCTCTTAATCATATCTTCGAACTTGGCAATACTGACAGAGCAGAAGGTTGCAAAACACAAACAAGTCTTCTAAAACATCGTATGGGCTTTTTAATCATATGCTGGGAGCATTCTGACAAAACGAGATTTCAAACCAGTTTCCAGAGCTTGGTTAAAATCAAGGGATTCACATAATCCAGGCAAACATTAACCAACAAACCAATAATAATCGCAAATATAAATAATAATAAAAGACACCTTTTCAATCTGGTCACAGGTTTGTTAGTACAGTTGAATATATCACTAAACAGACTGCGACTATAATATAGGAATATATCAATCCATCACAATATAGTATTACCTAAAGGAGACTTTTTATGCCTGATTTCTTTACATCCAGATTGGCTCATGTATGATTTTTCTGGACAACGTATAGATAAATAAAAATAATCTGAAAAAAGTAAACACATATTTATAAATACATTATTACATTATGTGCACTAAATGGAAACATACTAGCACATTTCTAGTGCCTTTTTATTAGTCACAGTTGTCCTAATTATAGGGCAAAATAAAACAATATAAATCAATATAAATATGTATATTTTCATTGTGTTAAATTCACAGGTATTTTCCAGTATTTTATACTATCTAGGGCAGTGCCCATTTCTGCTGGAGGCATCTTGACATTTACATACCAACTAAAAAAAAGGAAATAAGCCCAAACAAAAACAAAAGTATGGTTACTCGTGTCTGCTATTTTTAGCTCTCAGCACTCATATCTGCTGTGAATCCATAAAAAATTTGACTCTATCGATGACTAAACATCACAATAAAATTAAGAATGTAAAACACTCTTTCTGATGCTGTGGTCCCCTTGCAGCCAATGACTCACTCTAGTTATCTAAACACTGTATCGTTCAGTCCTGATAAAATACAACTGACAGGGTTTTGTATGAAAAAAGGCCCCGTGTGCTGTGCACTGAGCAGATCACGCATGAGCTCCCAGCACCACATTATTATCCACACAAGTGCAGGGCACCCTTTGCACGCTAATATCAGGAAAGTACTCTTTACACTATGAAACTGATGGAGCAATTAAGCACTCCTCCTCTAAGGCCTCTGGTAACTGTCTGGTTATCCATATTAATGCAAGGCAGAATACAGACTATGAACAAATAAGATAAGATATCCCTTTATCAGTCCAACAGGTTGTAAATTTGCATTCTTATGGCAGCAAGTGGACAGTACAAATGTAAGAGTAGCAAAACAATAGAATAAAAGCTATACAACACAACAGTATGACAAAACATACTCTACACAAATAACACAAAAATATAAATACAAAAGTTTCTGTGTGTACATATGAATAAATACTCATATGAAAAAATATATAAGTAAAGGTATGTACGCATTGGATATAAGTATGCGTATGTGTACATGGTGGATATATATGATGTATGAACAGCAGACACTGACAGAAACAGTAATAATGTATCAGAAATCCAGAGAAATACAAGCTAAAACCTCAGTGAGGCCTGCAGTAAAATATAATCCAGTAGCTGAACTATAATGTTTTTTCCAATCACTCATCAAGAATGAACCAGCATCACTCATCAAGAATGAACCAGCATCACCGATTACTGATGCACAGCTCATCCGTGGACCACCAGGTGGAAGCACAACTTCCATGACTGAAGCCCTCCCATAACACTACACCCATAATCAATCCTGCATTGCCCCCTGGTGGCCAGCCTTACTACAACTTTGCATACAATGGAAGAACCTCAGTACACAGGAAATTTTCATTTTTGTAGTAAAAAGAGTAGAATAGAGACATTTTGACACAGTAGCCCAGGATAAAGCTTTCCTGGAGTACACTCAATGCATCAATTCAGTCTGAAATATCTACGCATCTGTCTAATGATAATTTTAAAGCAATTGTCTAGCAATAATATGATTAACTAGAGTTAGAAATGGTTTTTCGTTTTGCTTTCAAAACATTGCCACCATTCTTTTGAGACAGTAGCCCAGCATCAACCTTTCCTGGAGTACAATAAATGCATCCGAAACAGTCTGAAATATCAGCCTAATCCGAGCAACTGTCTAGGCAGAATTTTAAGCAATTGTCTGGCAATTATAATATGATTAACTAGAGTTAGAAATGTTTTTTGGGTTTTCTTTCAAAACATTACCACAATTTTTACATTCAGTGCTTATACATGTATTTTGCATTGATTCCAAAGGAGCTACAGCTTCAAAAGGTTAAATCTTACCAAAAAAAGAGCCTCTCCTACCTCCACCACATGAGGATCAGCTGACTGGAGGTCAGTAACAACAGGATTAATCTGAGGAGACACATGCAGGAGGTTAATAATAGTCTCGTCCTCACTTTACAGTTTTTAAATATGTTGCTCAGTGCAATTCAGTAATTATGTAAATATAAAGATGACTGTGATTCTTCTTAGTTCTATAAAGTACGCTAGTCTGTAGAAGTTTATCTTTCTTATCTGAAGATTTAATAATGGCTTATCTGTTCAGGGTGAATAACTAGGAATTTACATGAACAACAGTGAGGCATTTAACAATAAATATTTATTATTTATTAATAACAAATACAAAGATTTATTTAACAATGTATACTTCTTTGGCAGTTATCAGACTGATCATGCAACCACCATGCTCTGACTTCAAGATCGGATTAAAGCCATGATCGGATTTCAGGAGATCGGATGCAGAGACCTGCATTGTGGGTCATTGATCAGATTTTTTCAGCCTTAATCTGATTTTTCTTTTTTTTTCTAAATCTATGCATGCAAAACAAAGAAGAACCAAAGGTAAAGGGGCATTTGGCAGACGCCCTTATCCAGAGTGAATTGAAGAGGAAATTTCCAAAATTCACTCAGTCCAAAAGCATTTTTTTCCCCGGAAAATAAAGTTTTACTTGTTTTACCTATTGGAAAGCAATTCTTACAGGAAATATTTTTTTTAATTGAAATTTTACAGTTACTTGTCATTTTTCAA
>JBBJLS010000032.1:10572251-10593071 GCA_037577275.1 Bryconaethiops microstoma | reverse complement strand
AAAGTATAAAATACTGCTGTAATCAACACTCTCCTCTCACAATGTGACCAGTTGGATGGTAAAACACCACTAGAAGTTCGTCAAAGGTAATTATTGCCATTTTGTTAAAGAGTGAAGGAGAGATTTGTCCTTCACTGCATCATTTCTCTTATTTTGATGTTTTGTTATTTCCTTTAAAATTATGCTTTAAAGAACAATATTTTTTATTTGGAAATTAGGAGAAATATTGTCAATACTTGCACCTATAAAAGATAAAACCTGAGAAACTGAACATTTTTGCAGTGGTCTCATGTTTTCTGGAGCTGTATAACTGCACAAAATATTAGCTTCTAAAAAAACATCCAACAAACATCATCATTCTAAGTAACACAGACAGAAAATATACAGCACCGAAGTCTGACATAAAACGACCTTCGCCTTCCTAAACATCCTGTCTTGTTAAACACCTTGTCCTATTTAAGATTTAGGGCTGAATGGCAGTAAATAACTGACTGAGTAACCCCACAGAGGCTTGTGTACTGTGGTGAATGACGTAGTGCTTCTTTATTGACAGGAATAGTGCCATGCAGATCCATCACGCAGTTTAATTTCCTGCTTTACGCTCTGAAACCTACTGATTCAGACAGCATGACAGTCTTGCCAAGGCTTATAAGGAGGTGTATGTGTGTGTGTGTGAGTGTGTGTTTTCTCAGGTGGGTATTTTGATTGTTTTGTAAGCAATATTGTTATAATAGAGGCTGATGCTCCTTCTCAAAAGCTGCTTAACATAATCAGGACATTCTAGTTCTAATTGTCCAAGAGTGCCACCACACAGACATATACATGCACACAATCACACAAACAGACACAGCCTCCCTGCCTCTCAGAGGTGACAACTTTGATCAGTGTTACATCAGTGTAAATAAAGCACTGATGTAACAAAGCGGGGCTCGCTGCTTTGTGTGTGTTGTGTGTATTGTGTTGTGACGGAGTTCCCGTCACATTTGGTTTCAAGCTCACTAAGAAGCAAACAAGATTTTCCATGCAACCACTGCCTGGACATAGAATCTGGACTTTGTTGTGCAGCATCTCCAGATGTAATGTGCACTATATCTACAAAAGTGCTGGGACACACCCGTTTTTCAGCGTTTGTGCTAGGCCTCTTACTTCCAGTGAAGGAAAATCTTAATGCTTCAGCAGACCAAGACATTTTGAACAATGCCATGCTTCCAACGTTGTGGACACAGTTTGTGGAAGAACCTTTTCTATTCCAGCATGTCTGTGTCCCAGTGAACAAAGCAAGCTCTATAAAGACGTGGCTGGATGAGTTCAGTGTGGAAGAACTTGACTGGCCCGCACAGAGCCCTGACCTCAACCCCGTCCAACACCTTTGGGATGAACTGGAACAGAGATTGCGAATCAGGCCTTCTCGACCAACATCATAATCATAATAATCATACATAATAACACATCATAAATGCTCCGAATGAGTGGGCACAAATTCCCACAGAAACTCCAAAATCTTGTGGAAAGCCTTCCAAGAAGAGTGGAAGCTGTTATAGCTGCAAAAGGGGACTGACTCCATATTAAAGTCTATGAATTTGAATACAATGTCATTGGTGTAGTGGACAGGTGTCCCAATACTTTTGTCCATATAGTGTAGATGCCTTTATTCACACCACACACTCGTTTTAAAGTAAGAAAGCTTCTGTTGTGTGCCCTGATTGCTAAAACACGCACCTCATCTTACCGCACCGTTGCGTAATCTTTTGCAACAAAATGCATATCTGACTTTTATTAGTGTAAAGCACTGCAGCCGAGTCAGTCACTCCCAGTGGTGTGTTATTCATTACCATAAGTAGATGTATGACTCCCCATGGGAGAATTTCAGCCACTTTGCACCACAGCCCCCTGCAGCGGCACACACTTTATGGTACCTTTAACCAATTAACCTTCCCGTCAGTGAGCTCTTAACTCTGCTGGAAATGCTGAAACTTGTCTCTGATACATAAATACGGCAGCATGTAAAAAATGTATTATCGAGTGTTATATTCAGACAAATTCTCAGAGTAATTTGCTGCTTGTGCAGAGACATCCACTGCAGCGTAGCTGGCAGGGCCAATGCAGAAAGATTTACAGTCTAGTAAATGTCCCCAGCAGGAATGTGCGGCTACCTTCTATGGTCATGGGCTTCTTCTCTCCCATCAGCTTTAAGTGGAGCCGGCATTCAAGCTCCGCTAATGTTGTGTGACAAGAAGGGAGTGCTCTTTACAGGACAGAGAGACACACAGGGAGAAGCATAATGATAGAGAGGTCATTTTAAAAATAAAAGACACCCATGTATACACAATACTCCTTCTACACCTTATGTTCATTCTCATACAGCAGTGTTTATCTGAATGCAGGACTGACAAGATAAGCCCTTTAAAAAGGCCTTAAGTTTAACAGAAAATCAAATGTACGCAATTGAACCTTGGTCGAGACCAGATTTTAATTTAAAGCAATATTTTAGATCAGACAGCAGTTCAGTCTACAGCCGTAAAGTCCGCAGAGTCTACTGAACTACTGGAGGAAAATATATCATGGACGTTTAAGTTCATATCACAATCTGTTCATGAAAGTGTCCATGTTTTTCCCGTTTTGTAGCTCAACAAGGACATTAACGAGTGGGAACTCCAATTCAGAATCTCCCACTTCCAAATTAAGTGTTGATGCAGTTACACAGAAATAGGCACTCAGAGTAAGCTAGCGCATGTTTTGAAAATACTTTATAAGGACAAAAGTATTGGGACACACCAGTTTTTTGGGGTTTAGGCTAGGCCACTTACTTCCTAACTTCAACACACCTAGTCATTCTGGACAACGCCATGCTTCCAACTCTGTGGACCCAGTTTTCTATTCCAGCATGACTGTGCCACAGTGCACAAAGCAGGTCCATAAAGACGTGGTTAGATGAGTTCAGTGTTGAAGAACTTGACTCGCCCACACAAAGCCCTGACCTCAACCTCATCCAACACCTTTGGGATGAACTAGAATGGAGATTGTGAGCCAGACCTTCTCGTCCAACATCAGTTTCTGACTTCATAAATGCTACAGAATGAATGGGCCCAAATTCCCACAAAAACTCCAAAACTTTATGGAAAGCCTTCCAAGAAGAGTGGAAGCTGTTATAGCTGCAAAGTGGGACCAACACCACAGAAACTCCAAAACCTTGTGGAATCTTGTGTCTAGGTCTAAAAATGCCACTGACTATGAAGTTTTATTTTTAAAAAAACCTTTACAAGTGTCCAATTATCTTCTGTATTTAGCAATATCATGTTCAAATAGCACATGCTACACAAATAAAAAGTGAAGCGTCTGTTTAAAATATGCTGAACGATGGGTGCTGCCATGTAGAATGATGTCATGGAGCAGTAACTTCTTTCTGAACTCTTGAGAAACTCAGACTTTAAGAGTGAATATTAGTTGAGTTTTCCCCACTTGGGAAGTTTTTAATAGGATTACCTATAAAACCATATGAATGTATAAATGTAAAATCAGAGAGCATGAAAGCTAGGTGAAGAGGTATGGTAACCACGCAAATACAGTAAAAGGTCATAAGGGGAGCCGTGTTTAAACAAGTTTCTGGAGCTGATAAGCAGGGAGCGGTTCCTCTGGCCTGACTCAGAGGAGCTGTCTCCGTGCGGTGTGGGAGTAGTGGGCTACTGCCCCGGAGCAGAGCAGCGCTTAAGCTGCAGGTTCCTCTGGAATGCAGTGTGTGGGGATTCCGTCCAGGACGCCTTTTTTCCATACTGCTACTCCCTCTCTCCAGCACTGACATCACCGAGGTATCACCTCTCTGTGAAGGAGCGAAGGGCTGGAGGTCAGAAACTGCCTGGAGGCTCCCGCCTCCCCTGTTTTGTTCAGGATGCTCCACTTTAGCAGCCATTTCACACCACCCTGCCCTTTTTCCACTCATTCATCTCTTCCTGGTGTGGAGAAGAAGAATTTGCTTCACATCAGAAAGGGAATGCATGAGTTGGAAAGCATGAGCAAAACAGCAACTCTTTCCCTTTCCTTTCATTGCATTGTGTGAGGGCTCCATTAGCCTTGGAATGTTCCTACATCCTAAGAATGACAAAGACTGTTGTTAGGCTCAAAACAGTTCTTTGAAAAGGATTCCTAAACTGACACTACAGGTTTAGGTTCCCCACACTAACATTTACATTTATAAATTCCAAATCTATGCGTAATTAAACTGTTGAGATCTTACCAAAATCATTCAATGGGGTTTTATGTGCATTATAGAGAATCATACTTAGAATTATTCACAGTGGTGGTGATAGGAACCAGACATCTGAATAGTTAATACCTTTAAAAAGTCCCTTGCTTTCGTTTTTACACGAAAATATGAGATGCCTGGGACATGGGATGGTCCTGAAAAGGTTTTGGCCTAAAACGTGTTTTTCCTATCTATGTAAGGTGGAGAGACACATGCAGGCCATATTTTACCTTCTTGAACTTTACTGGTGTTCACTGGTGGTTTGCAGAGTAAATAACATTTTAGAAGAGTTTTAGTTCCTGATTCCTGATGAGTGAGCATACGTACAAATGATAAACCTGTGGGCATTAGGCATGCCAGGACAAACATGAAAACTGTTTACCCTGCAACAAAAGGCCATCTGGGAATGATCGCTTCAGTCTGTTTGTTGGAAAAGTTAATTAAATGCATGTGATTATCTCACTGCTTGTGCAGCTATTCAGGTTGTAATCTTTGAGCATTATCTTGTGATCACGGCTTGCCCCTCTGTCTTCCACAGGACCTGACTCACTCCTCATCTCTGCAGCGCTGGTCTCTGCATGCTGAAGGAATGCACCTCCTGGAATCCAATTCACTGTTTGTGCCGGTTTCACTGCCTTCCAGCCTGAAGAACAATGAGATCTTCCACACTCCTGTTGAACAGGTGTGTGTGTGTGTGTGCTTAACTGTGTCTTTCTGGGTTGGGTGTTACACCCAGGTATTTTTTTGCACTTTAAGGAACAATTTTACTAATTATATCACAGAAGATGGCTGTTATTACTGTTTGGTAGCTTTTGCTATTGATTCACATTACGCCTCAAACTGCGTCAAGTTGTTTAGCAGTTTCAAATGGACTTACTTTGTTTCTGTGTGACAAACTATAATTTATAAAAATATAACTTTGTTGCATTGCTATAGAAAGTAGTAAAAGTCATCCTGAGGCCTGGAATTTGCCTGTACGTTTCGCAGTTATGCAGTTCGCAAAATCCTATTTAAGCTAATTAGTAAATAAGAAGCTTCTGTTAGCTATATTGGTGTTGTAGCCCCAGTGCGAAGCAAAATAAACTTTGGGAAACAAGCATCTCTTGAGTGTTACGTTTTATTTGGGGTTCCGTTTGGGGTTCCCCAGTTTGAGTTCAACCCAGTTCATTAACTAGCTTGGTCCCACTCCAGTCACATGACTGTTCTCTGTGTACTTCACTGGCTCCCTGTTAAATATCGCATTAAATTCAAAATTTTGCAATTAACATTTCAAGCACTTTCCAACCTGGCACCTTCATATCTGTGTGATCTTTTGCATCTTTATATACCCATTCGTACTCTGATGTCTTCCTCTTCTAATCTGCTCACCACGCCCTCTGCTCGCATGTCCACCATGGGGTTTAGGTCCATTAGCTTTGTTGCTCCCCGTCTTTGAAACTCCCTCCCTCTGGATATCTGCAGCATCGGTTCACTTCCCACCTTCAAATCCAGACTCAAAACTTTTTAAACTGGCTTATTCCCTTTGATTGTGTTTATGACTGTATGACTTGTGGTTTTGCACTTTTATGATTACTCATACATTGTGTTATTTATTTTTTATTTATTCTTGTTTTTGGTTTGCTTTGTAAATTTTGTAAGGTGTCCTTGAGTGCCTTGAAAGGAGCCCTTAAATAAAATGCATTATTATTATTATTATTATTATTATTATTATTATTATTATTATTATTATTACTAGCTTGTGACTCCTCAAAGTCCCGTGAAGCCAGCCAGTTCATCATTTTTCCAAATGCCACAAATGCAACATCGATGGACAGCTCAATAAGCATAGAGAAGGATGCTAACTGCTGTTTCTGTTATGTCAGCTAAAAGATGCTTGTGTTATCATTGAATGGTGTGGGGAGCAGGATGAACATGCTACCTATCCAGAGGGAGCGAGGCCAACTGTGCTCTCCTGGACTCCTGGCCATGGATAACCTGAGATCAAACTCACAACGCCCAACCATATTTCTGTAGCCCATTATTTCCAAGTCCTGCTCCTGGAGACGCACAGCCTTGCACATTTTAGGGCTTCCCTTGTTCCCAACACACCAGATCCAACTAATCAGCTCATTAACGATCCCTCACTGAGCTGAAGTGGGTGTGTTAAAGCAGGGAAAACACTAAAACGTGCAGGGCAATGGGCCTCAAAGCACAGGGTTGCAAAACACTGTTTTAACTACAGGCCCTTGATGACCATTCCAACAGCAGACTGGAAATCAATATTTTTCATTAACATAATCAAAGACAATATTTTCCCCATATCTTTGTTATCAGATTAGTCACTGTTGGCTCTCTGTGTGAAATATTGTGACTCTGTGTTAAGCTGCTAATGAGCAATGAGGGGTGAAAGGGCAGGGGTGAGAACCCACTTCTAGGAAAGCAATTCTCACAAACGTGCTGCCCTAACAAACTGTAGCTTTCTTGACATCAAACAACATGTACTACCAAAAAAGCATTTAATACATTAAACACGTGTATAAAAGTTAATTAGCTCAGAAAAATGAAGACAAAGATCCAGCTGACGTCCAGTTTTATAAATCATACACATTTCCATTTTATTTCCATTGCATTCAAATGCATTTCATCAACTAACCAATGTTTTGAAGAAAACTTTACATAGTTCATCTGAAGGTCCTCCAAAACATCCAGAAATTACTAATGTGAAAAAGGGTTGACTAGCCTTGATGCCACTTTAATGGCTGGTGTTAAACCAAACTGTGTTGATGGATACTATCTCATCTCATCTCATCTTTCTTATCTGTATTTCATCTGTTGTTAAAGTACTTAGAAAAAGGTCCTGAGTGTGTTTCATAATATTGCAGATGCGAATGTCTGCTTGGATATCCAGTAGGGAAAGTTGTTATTGCTGTAATTACACTGACTTTATCAGGCAGCTTTATGAGGTCCGGGTTCTCCACCTTAAGCATACACAAGAGGCCACTGAGTCTGCGTGCTGCAGCTGATCTCTTCATGGCTCTCTCTGTGTTTGCCACCGCTCATGTGATGGCCTTTGTCTTTGTATTCATTGTTCTGAAGCCATGCTGCGTGGGCTTGTTGGATCAGTTAAGGCCTACACATCCCACCATAATACATAGCATTTTTTTTCTTTTCCAAAAAACAGAAAATCTCCATGGAAATGTCTGCTATCAGCATTCTTCGTAATGTTTTCACTGAACATGAAACATAATGATAAGTCAGCTGCAGGAGGTTCTTCCAGCCTGTAATATTTATCAATGTGTAGAGAAAACATTAGCATCACTCCCCCTCCTGAAGCTAGAATCTGAATACCAGCCAGTAAGATCCGAACAATTCTTTGCAATTTTATTTTGATATTATGTTTTGTTTACAGTGTAGTGGGGGAACTCCTCCTTTCCTTCGGAAATGGTTGAAGACCCAGCCTGGTAGCTTTCCAGCGCTGATTTGACTGCTAGCATGTAGTTAGGGTTTGACACAAGGGCAAGGGAAGCTGTGTGTTCCTTCACTTGTATGAGGTATAGCTCTCCCTGTTGCATTCTTCCTTCGAAAGGTCTGCCGGTGCCAGGCATTCTAGTCTGTGCCTTTGCGTGAGTGAGAAAACCTGTTCAGTTTCATCTGTCAAAGAACTATCATTACCCTGAGCTTTTTACATTTCTGTCATACTAAAAGCATGACCTAATTCCAATATACCACATAACAGTGCATCAACAGATTCATTTCTATGACAGATAAATTAATAATACTCTATCAATCAATTTGTTACTCTATCGACCCAGTAATCAATTTAAATTGATAACTGGGAAATAATTGGGACCAGACAAACCCAGGCTTAAATACTGCCAGGCCTGATGAACCTAAACATCTCTCAAATAAAACCTTTCAATTAATGTAAGGCAGGCTTAAAGGTGTCAACAAGCCTCACATTATGCCTTGAAAAAAACCGTGATGTGATGAAAAAAAAGTGATGCAAAGGAAAGTAACTGAAATATATCAGTTTGGAAAGTGTTACAGAGCCATGTCTAAGGGATTAGCACTCCAGTGAACCACAATGAGAGCCATTACATTCATATGGAGAAACCCTGACACAGTGTTGAATCTTCCCAGAGGTGGCCAGCCTACCAAAATACCTCCACAAGTCGGAAAATAACTAATCTAAGGAACTGCAGGCCTAGCTCACCTCACATAAGGTCAGCATTCATGATTCCACCAGTAGAAAGATATAATTCAAGACTGGTATTCATGGAAGAGTTACATGGCAAAGATCATTGCGAGTCCATGTCTGAATGGCTCAAAGAAACATTATTAAGATTTTGGAGTGGCCTAGTAAAGGTCCTGAACTGAACATCACTGGGTTGCTGTGGCAGGACACAAAATGGGCAGTTCATGCTCAAAAGTCTTCCAACATGTCTGAATTAAAGCAATTTAATAAAGACTTTTGAGTGAGCCAAAATCACTCTACAGTGTTGGTAAACTCCAGTTATGAGAAGTGAATTGTTATAGTTGTTGCTGCAAAATGTAGCAACCAACTGTTGCATTTAGTATGCAATTACTCATCTGTCCATTGATTCTACTTTAAGTGTGATTTGATTAAGGGGTTTTCTGGTCTTGTATCATCCAATACTGATGCAGCAGGTAGAGATTTGTTCAAAAAATGCCATTAAATCTCTGTTAGAAAGTTTGTTTTCAGTACTGTGCTGCTGGTTGCCACCCAGATGATGAATCAGATAATTGTAGGAATTCGGGAGAATACAGCCTCCAGCATCTAGTCACCACCACTTGGCGCTGGCATGGTTTGTGTACGTTGCCAAGGCAATGGTTGGGTAAACTGCAGCAGCATTGCTGCACAATAAGGGTTTGCTATGTGGAGCATGTTTCAGTGGGTTCAGGGTGACATGGTGAAACGATTCCCCAGTGGTGTTTGTTCCCAAATTCTGTCAGCACACACAGTTACACAATGACTGAGGAATGATACAACAGCCAGAATGGTTTAACTTCGCTTAGCCGCACAACTATCTGTGGAACCACATGGTGTTCACCACTATCATTAATGCATTTAGGAATGCGGTAGGAACAAATTCAAAATGTCCTGTATTCCAACAAGTACCTTCTTCCTTCTGTTAGCGTGTGGTTAACACAAGCCGGTAGGCTGTATTTCTCTTGTTTGAGCAATTCCTGATGTCTCCTCTGCCATGTGTAAGGAGTTTCCCAACCTCAGCCAGGCAGAGACCTAATCCTGCCTTAATTGCTGCCCCGTAGCTATGTGGTGCAATGAGAATACACCCCCTTTGAGCAAGTTTAGCCTTACACAATATAGTTGGATAAACATAGAGAGTCTGGGTTAGAGATGCAGCTAAATATGGATACATTATTCAAAATGAACAGATGAATATCATGAATTTCCATCTGCAGGACAAAATCTGTAAGCTTTATGTAAACCCATCAGCAAGCAATCCCACAGGAACGACTAGGATGATGACAGAAGAATTACAATTTAGAGCGTAAAGGCGTAATTCCACTGATTTTCCAAACTTTTTACATACTTTAATGCATAGGCACTTTTAACGTGAGGGGGCGCAGGGCTTTACGAATCGACTGTTGTCAGGGAGGGAAAAAGCGTGGAGGACGAAACAAATGATTTTTAAAATAATGGTGTAATGGTTTCGGCGCCCATGCTTTATTGGTTAAGATGTAAACAATATAATTCAGAGTAAAAATGGTGCATTGAAACATACCAGACCAAAATACTTTTCAGTGATGGTGACACGATCCAGGGCTCACAAAGCAGGATTTGCATGCATCTCTACACTCTGAATGGTCATAGGTCAAATCCTTATGTCAGAACTGCTGTAAAACAGTTTTGCAGACATTAGGCAGCATATTCCTAACTATTTCACGCAATAACTGTTTGGACTTGTACAGGTATTAAACTCTCCAGTCGTCTGGTTCCATTCACCACCACCGTGAACAATTCTGACTTTGAAAGTATGTCTTAAAAATATCTTAAAAATGTAATATCTTAAAAAAAAATTTAAAAAGTCATTTTTAAAGATTTTTAAGATATGGGGCAGCTGGTGACCTAGTGGATAGGTCGCCCTGCAATCAGGAAGATGTGGGTTTGATTCCCTAAGCACCTCTGAGCTACCCTGAGCAAGGTACCGCCCCCACACACTGCTCCCCGGGTGCTGTGATCCTGGCTGCCCGCTGCTTCACTTGGGGAATGGGTTAAATACAGAGGGAGAATTTCACGCTGTTCACACTGTGTGTTGTAGTGTGTTCGTGTATGACCGAATGGTCACTTTCACTTTTCACTTTTTAAGAATGTAGTCATAAAGAAAATTCTCTTTAAGCAAAACAGAACACTTGCTCAAAGTGCAGCTGCTCCTGGCAACCAGGTGTCCTGAAAACAACAATATCAACCAAACAATGTGATAAGGGTAGATTATAGTAAAGGTAAAATTATTACTGAGCAGAAGTTCAAGCTTTCTGAAACTGTTAAATGATAAGAAAATTGCAAGCCACTTCTCACCTCTTGCTGTGTACAATAAACTTTCATTCTGCATGCTCTGTAATCAAGCACCAGATTTTTAATTCTTTAAAATATTCCTTATTACTTTTATTATTAGTTTGAATTACTTGTATTTTATCGTTTCTGTATTATTTTGAGGAATTTTAAGTCCTTACATTTTCATCTTATTTTGTCCATCGTCTGAAAGGTCCTTGTGGTTGAACTGTGCTCCAAACCAAGCTTGTCATGTGGACAATTAGAAAGATCTTTGAAGATGGCACAAGATACTTCTCTGGGGATCATAATAAATGTATAAACAGTAACACAGATGCAGAAACATTCATTTCTGAACGATGTTTTATCCGTCTTTTGCAGCTGCTGCTGCTGTGGATGCAGAGAGAAGCTGTCAAGCCTGCAGGCCACACTCGGCTCTTTCACTGAACACACTGGAAAATTCCTCTCTCCGACGCCTGTTTTTGAGCGGGGATGCAGGTTCGGGACCCGCAAACACACACACATGCCCTCACACACGTAGGCCATGTACACTACAGGCAGCGCTACACACACATTTGATAGAAGTACAGAAGGGAAGCAGCTTTTGGAGTAAGTGTAGTTGTCCTTTATTTCGTTTAATCATTTGAGAACACATACTGTTATATTCCATGCTCGCAGAAACATTATCATTCATCAGGCCATGTAATAAGGGTGTTTTAGTTTAAATAAGGTAAAAATAATTTACTTCTGGATGATACGTTTCTGATTTTAAAAAGTTTAAAGGTCCTCTGCGTTTTAGGTTTATTATATTCTGTCGCTTTATATATAATTCATTTTTGTATTTTCCAGTCTTTTTAACTCTTGCAGTTAAACGGGCTGTTTTTGCCAGGGTGCTATTAAGACTAATATTTGCATACATCCTTTTTCTGATTGGCTGTTGAGGCTAAAGTTAAAGTAAAAAAAACCTCCTTTTTCTGTGTTAGGATTTTGATGTAGTGTTCCCCACAGCTACCACCTCAATAATTCTGCTACAGGCTAGAACTTGTTTTTCCACGATGTGGCCCTTAATATGAAGTGTATTATGCAGTGTATTATTCAGTGTGAATGAAACATGAGAGTGAAATCAAATGTACCATACAGACCAGAACACTTCTGTTGTAAACTTTTCCCACATATTTAACAGGCCTTGGAGCTTTTTGTCTCCAGAGTTTGGTCAGCCTTGGACAGCCTAGGCGATCTTTCATGCAGACACATCAATAGCTAAGGCCCCTCTTTCTGTCTAAGAGTTTGCTGTCCTTCACTGCTATAAATTTTAAGGAGCTCACAGTGAACTCCAAGGAGCAGGAGGTGGTGCTCCATGGTATTTGGTACTTCTTTGCTATTTTGCCCTCAGCAGGTCCTCAGAGAGCTGCTACTGTATAATGATAGGACTTAGAAGTGCAAGAAACACACTGCTACTCTCTCATCCTATCAGTCGTTGGATTGGTGTGTGTGTGTGTGTGTGTGTGTGTGTGTGTGTGTATGTGCGTGCGTGCGTGCATGTGCATGTGTGTGTCGATGTGTGTGTCCGTGTCCGTGTGTGTGTGTCCATGCGCGCGCGCGTGTGTGTGTGTGTGTGTGTTTTTACTGCATGTGTGTTTTCACATATTTTTAAGACAAAATGTCCTGACTTAGGAAACACGTCTAAACACGTCTAACCTAGAGGATCAACAAAAAGGTCCTGACTTTGTGAACTGTAATAAAACATTTTTTTAAAAACTTAAAAAACAAATCTACTTTTTGGTTACTGAGGTGAAGAACAGGGCTGGGAATATAAATATCTTATATATGATCACAGTCAGAACAAAACCTTCTTCTCTGCGGACAGAAATGTTCAATTTCACATTTTGGACTATTTCCAAAAAAATAGAGACATTAAAAAATGTAAAGGCTAGCTGGTCAAATGGAAAAAAGTAAAATACAAGTATTTGTTCAAACTGTGACATTTATTATTACATACATATTATGTATAGTTAACTATATATACTATTTACAGTATTACACACAAGCATTCACTAAAACACACACAATATACATAGATAGATAGATAGATAGATAGATAGATAGATAGATAGATAGATAGATAGATAGATAGACAGACAGACAGACAGACAGACAGACAGATAGACAGACATGAACCCAGAGGTTTTGTATAAATACAAACCTCTAAGAAAGGACAAAAAAGGAAATACAGAGAAACAGTGCCACACCCACACGTAGAACTTCTCTAAACTCTTCCAGATGAAATATATGCAGACGCTTGCTTTAAAAACAATGTTTGATTCATATCACCCCAGCCCTGTGAAGCCCGGCGTATTGTTTTTAATGTTTCATGCAGACATTCCACAGATTCCATCAGACCAACCCTCATAGATATAAACAGAATCAATCACTGTGAACGAATGGACGAGGCTTAGAGATAAGCAGTCCAGGTTTGTGCAGTAACTGGAGAGCTTGTAAGTCACCATTACTTTCCTCTTTATTGAAAAGTAAGGGGATTACCCAGTATTTGAGGAATGGAAATTATATGAGGTAGACACAGGACAGGGGCTTTCATGATTACACACGCACACACACACACACACACACACACACACACACACACACACACACACACACACACATGCATACACATACACACTCACTGGATTTAATGGAAATAGTTCCCTTATTTAACCTTAAACGCTGATTCTGGATTTGATTCTAGGCCATAATGTGAGATAATTACAGCAGGGCCTCATGTGGGCTGGAGCTGAGCAGCCCTGCTGCTTCTAATGGGAAGTTCTGGAACCAATGAAAAAAAGCCTGTAACGATGGAAAAACCTGATTATGTTATGGTTTGTTCATTCACCAAGATCATTCACCATCTGTTCATGTGTTACACAATTAAAAATCATTCTAATCAATTCCAATTCTGCTGGGCAAATTTTAGCTACATGTTTTAAAATTGGTCACTTGAAGCCAACAGGGTGCAGCAACAAATACGCATTTATTTATTTTGTGTGCATCCGAGAAGATGGTATTTCAGATGTTGGTGAATGAAGTATTGTGCATTGCTCATGAATTCTTATCAGTGTAGAGTGATGTACCATCCCGGACAGGGAGTTGAGCTTCAGTGTGCTGTTGGAGGGCGGTGCTGTTACCCCTTATGTCGGTTCTACTATGTGACCTTTCTTGCTGCCCAGCATAATATGACTGGGTGGATAAAGTACAATATCACTGGAGGGCCCCAAACATTCAAAAATAACACTGGTAAACATAGCACACCACACAATATACAGCCATGGAAAAAAATAAGAGGCCACATTTTTTTTCTTCTGGTCATTGCTTTTGTAATGTGTGGGAGTGTGTCTGTGTAAAATGTGCATGTCACTATTGTTTTATACACTATTGACCACAATTGATTCAAATTCCAAACAAAAAACGGTTGGGGGGTGGGGGGGGGTTGTGGCCAGAGATGCCTTGGAAGCCCTGAGATGTGAGCCCATGACCTTCTGGTTGATGGCTCACCTTTCTACTAGTCACCTTTGCCACTAGGTTACTGTTCAACCTACTACCCCCATTGGCCCAAAACACTGAGTGCTCTGTTTAATTGAGTGTCATTTAATTCAAACAGGATTTTGCCAATGTTCTGTAAAGCCAACCACACAACAGTTGCTATGAAAGAACACTATTAAGAGCGGAGCATGAAGAAGCTAACCTAGCTGAGAGGCAGATGTGTTCCTATTGAAAAATGTCCCCTCCTCCCCATGTCCTCCTTGTGGTCACTAGTGATGTAGATGCTACGCACTTCCAAAGTCTACCCTCCACTCAAGGGTATGTTAAGAGAAAAACTGAATCAGACGGTTTATGTCTCTTTTTCTTCCCTCCCTTGTCTTGCCTGTCCTGAGCTAGGGCCCTGGATCTTTTACTGTCTGTTACACCCACGTCAACAATCTGCCCCACTGCTAAAGATTAATTTCCGCTCTCCATGGCTGCTATGCCTCGTTGGAACATTCCTCAGCCGTTTCATGCCATCTTGCCCTCCTTGGGTGATAAGCTCAGGATAAGCTGCTAACGAGTGTCCGTGGCTGACAGCTACTGACTAGAGCTGCTACCTGTTCTCAGTGCCTGCATTCCAGCTCCCTGCTATCATTCAAATCGTCTACCTAAAAGCACACGCTGTCATTTCCTAGAGTTCCCGCGGGCTGCACCAGAGGACAATGCAAGCCAGAGGATGAAGGCGTGCCCCAAATGGAAACGGGAAAGATTTACACTCTTGATTTCAATTGTGTGCTGGACTTCATGAGGAATTTCCCCACGCAAGAAGAAAACCTCCAGCCTGAACCCTGCCACCACCCCCACCCTAGCACACTCCCCAAACAGCCCCTCCCCCCTCACGCCATCCAGCCCAGGGATGTCCTTCGATAATTTTAGCTCGCTGACATCACTCCGAGTTCCTGCCCACACATCTGTTTCAGCTTTCATTTGCTGCAGACACCACCGGCCATATCACAGTGAGCCCTTTGTCTCTGAGATCAAACGTACATGTGCGCTTCTGAGGATACGAGGCTGCCAGAGACAGCTGCAGGACTACGCATGGGCCGGGAATCCTGCTAGCATTACCCTGCTAACAGCCTGCTGATGCTACTTAAGCACTAGAATCTGTCTTAGCCTCTAAGAGTCAAAACCTTTGGCTGTTCAGTGGCCGGCATCCAGGAACTCATAAGCTGCAGTTGCTAACATCTCAACTATGATGGTTAAAGGGGTTGCCGACTCTCAAGAACTGCCTTAGCTCAAAGAATAACAGAGGCCTCTCAAAATAGTGAGTCCTCTCACTATGTAGTTTAATGTGTGATTATATAATTATGTTAAAATAGTAGAGAAAAACAAAAAGTAATAATTCTCTAGTTAACAGGTGCAGGCACAGCGCTCCCCTTGGTAAATACCTTACTGTCTGATAGACAGGGGCAGACAGGGGCTTGGTATTTCTGGGGCCCCAAGAAACAGCTATGTCTGGAAGCCCCAGTCAAAGACTAGTTTGGTTCTGCCCCAGCAAAAGCTTAAAATATGACCCCATGTTGGTCAATCTGGCTTGGTCTTAGAAGGAACATTGTTGGTTTTGATATTGCTTTTTAAACTTAGATGCTGCTAATTCTAGGGACAAACCTCAATAATTTCAGCCACAGATACAGCTTCTTTGTTTGATGACTGATATTCCGTGTCCCACACCTCCTTCTCATCAGACATTGCACTCTTTTCTGGGTGTTAGCAAAACAGCAACTAAGGTAGTGAAAGTGTTACAGTATGTCTAACAAATAAAAGAATACAGTGCCTACTCCAGGAAACTGCTTGTGTCCAACAAGGCCACCCCATCCTCTGGAACCCCTTGCATTTGCATGGCTTGCATGGTGGTACCATGTAATTTGGACAGTGATGAAAATGATACTATTTCATCTTATGATAATCTTCACAGCTCAGACCAGGCCTAGTTATTTCCCTCTGCAGCCTCATGAGAATCCTTGGCCAGACCAGTCATTTTTCCACTTTCCGTTTGTGTGATGGATGTTTTAGTAACCAGAACAAACATGTGCAGAAAAGCAAGTGACTACTGTGTGACTAAGAGTTTGTTCACAGATGAAAGTTGCTTCCCCACTTCCAGAGAGTGAACCTAAATTGTGAAGACGATGGTTCCTCATTTGAACCAAGATTAGTTGATGTTCTACATACAGTGAGGTTCAATAGTCTGAGACTGCTAGTTTCTCATTGCACTGTTTTTCATTTGAATGCATTTATCAGTATTTTTCACTATTTAAGTGAAACATTTGAAATTTTTTATCAAATGTCAGAATTTCTTAGTCTTTTTAGTACTGTATGCATCGTTTTCCTTTTATTAACTGACATGAACTCAATTTTGTGATGAGAATAGTCCACTACTCACATAACATCTGGTCAACAGCAGTCCTGTGGTCAGAAACTGATCAACAATAAATGGTGTAGAGGGTGGCTTGTAAATTGTACATTAACTGTTTCTTTAATATAAAGGTGCCAAAAGTGGTTCTTCAGAGAACTGCCACAGAAGAACCATCTATTCTTTAGGTGGATTGTTCTTTTAGGAACTATATATGTAAGCTTTTTCAAAGTTTAAAGACCTTCTATAATGTAAACGCTGTGTATCTACAGTACATGTCTAAGCCAAGAACAATTAGGAAACTTGATTTTCAAGAGTGCACAAGGTGGGCGACTCCAGTTTACCCTGAAAGTGTACAGTACAGTGGAACATCAGAGAGGATCTCCCTTTAGGTCAGAGCTCACGTTCATCACAGCTTGAGCATCCTGCCTGAAAACCCCAGCAGGAAGGAGTGGGTCGCCCCAGAATGACGTAATGGAGTTGGTGCTGTCATGGCAACTTGGAGACGGAGCTGTGTGTTTGGAGAAGGAGTGTTGGGCTGGGGAGGTTGTGGTGATGACAGAGGGTGCTCCTTATTTCAGGTTCCCGTATTCCGTCTCTCTCTCTCTCTCTCTCTCTCTCTCATTCTCTCTCTCTCTCTCTCTCTTTCTTTCTCTCTCCACAAGACTCTACTAGTCTCCCTCTTAGCTACTGTAGAGAATTGTCAGACTGTATAGTCATAAATGGAGTTTTCCAGCTCAGTGGGAATGTTAATGAGGAAATGTTTATTATATTCTTGAAAGATGTTTGGACATTTCTACAAGATCAAATCCCAGGAAGGCCTGTGCCTTCTAACCAGCAGTGCTCATGAAAGAGCTTCCTGAGGTCTGAATCAAAAACGCATTGTGTTTTTAGTGGATCCTGACATTCAAACACTGGGTAACACTCACAGGGCACGATTCGGTTGTCAGATCTACGCCCTTCCCCTCACTTGGAAATGTTTATTGACACAGTGGGATGTTTCTGCTTGTCCTCCTGCGCTTCGCTCCGGCCCGGTGCATTGCCACAAAGCTGTATGAAGCTTCCTCTATCCTAGTTTATGGTCGCTGTGTCTGTGTGAGTTCCTGCCATTCTCTTCTCGTCTTCAGTAAACATCGAGGAGAAACTCCTGAGCGACTGCAGGCCATTAGTGGAAGAAGGAATCTCTTTTTCAAGGCAAGAATGACTCACTTGCCCCAAATGAGGAACAAAAAAAGAGGGGGGTAGACATTTTCCTTCACTATGCCGACTTTTGGCTTGAAAAAAAGCACGTAAATGAGACATTTTAGCTCTAATGCATTACAAACCGGAGCCTAGAAGGCTGGGTTCCAGGTGTGTGTTTCTAATACCCCGTGACTGGTGCTAATGGTTATGGGGGATTGATAAGGGAGGTATCCGCAGGGCAAGCCTCGTGCGATAATGGAGACGCTGTCTGCCTCGCTCTGAATCACCCCTGCACTTGTGTTTGTGTGTGTTTTATTGTATCCAGGCAAAGGCAGCCCTGAAGTTTCCATCCTTCGGCTTGGAGCAGCAGTTTCCTGAACCGCAGCCAGGAAAATGTGTGTCGGCTTGGCAGCCCGGCTGTGGGAAGACTATAGGGCAAAGGACCGAGGGAGTTCTAAGGCACAGGACTTTATATAGCCACCAGGCCCTTGGGACACCTTCTTTTGTGTGGACAAGCCAAGCGTCAAGGCCAGAACATGCAGTGGAGCAGAAGAGCACAGTGTACAGTGTGAGTGGGAGGGCAGGGGAGGAGGAAGAAGAGTATGAAGTGAATGAGGTGCTGAAAGGTGGAGGATGTCTTATTTGTCTCTGATCAGCTGTAACACTGATATAGGCCTAGTTTACTTTTGCTTTGGCAGGCGTGGAAAGAGCGCTTAAGTAAGAGTACTGCTACTGTGGTGATAAGTTTTGAAAAATTCAGTTCTTTTCGTTAATTATGTGAGACGCTCCGCCTAACCAGGCTCGTGGGGGTGCTGGAGCCTATCCCAGCAGTCCACAGCATTTTGTGTATATTGCGTAGTGTTTTCAGTACAGAGTATTTTTAGAGCGCTTAATGGAGACTTTTATTTTGACCTTGTATTATATTTTTAATTATTCTTCTCTTCGTGTCTCCGTGTGACAATGCAGTCCTGATTTTCTCCAGGATTTGTTTTCTGATTCTGATTCAGGCATAAGGAAACGCCTTGTTGCGCTAAAATGACAAAATGAAAAAAACACAGTAAAACAACACAGTAGACATTTAGCTACCATTACTTAGCCAGCCAGACCCGTTGGCTTTCTTTAAACATAAATGTAGAATAAACGTGAACATGTAAACATAAATGAGTCTTAAAACTGACAAAATACAGTTTTTTCATTTTGTTACTTTATGTCATTATGTTTCTGGGGAAAATGCCAGTGCTGTTGTTTGGAAGTTCAGGCTCGGTGTATTTTTATTTTCTTTAGGGTGTGGAGAAGGGTCCACTTCCACAAGTTCGTCCCCTGGGCCCGAGAGGCTGGAGACGGCAGATAAAGCCTTAATTTCATGTTCAGCTGTGCAAGGACAACAAAACCATTTCCCGGCCTTTATTAATTAGTGACCTCGTTCGGGCTCGAGCTTCAAGAGTTTGGCTGGGCATGCTGACCCCACCTCCCACTCCTGCTGTTATCAACCGCGCATAACTTCCTGAGTGAGCAGTTGGCGAGGACTATCTACTCACATAGTGGAGATGGATGGTGAGAGAGAGACGGGGCGGGGATCATGAACTCTGGGACTGATGTTGGTTTTATGCTCCATCATTGTGACAGAAATGCAAGAGGAGTGCACTGTTATTACTCATACATTCCTGAAGCTTGGGCCAAAGAAAGCTTAGCTAAAGTTGAGAAAAGTAAATTCTAAACATGCAGGTGGCACTGGAGGAGATCCATAGCACCGTCCCAGACGACCGAGGTGACGGGGACGTGATCATGAGAAGGGAGGAAGTGTTGTTCTCCCTAATTAACAGCTCTCGCACAGTGATGATGTGATGCTTCAATACTTGGACAGTATAGGAGCTCAAACCTGCTCATAATGTGATGGTTAGTGTAGGCAAACACAATCACGTGCTTCTAAACACGGGTTACTCTGTCAAACATGGCGAGATTCGGATTTCACGTTTGCAGAAACCTTTATTTACAATAAAATCAGTTTGCAACAAAACAACAAGACATTTAAGATAATTACTATATTTGTAAATATTAACAAAAAATCCTTTTTCAAATAAAAAAGTTTGATGTGTCATGCAAACAGTTTCAACAGTCCATACATAGAAACTAAACTGCAAATACAGTTTGAATTCATTGTTTTTCCGGTGTCCCTGGTAGGAGAAGATTTACATATATATATATATATATATATACCATTTCATCATAATTGCCTCAGGGAAAAAATACAAAACACAGGAAAAAATGCACGGTATGGAAAATTTCATAAAACACATCAATCCAATCAACAGCAAGGAAACTTTCCTTTAGGACATTTGCACTGAGGCCCATAAGATCCTTGATAAACTGCTATAACCGTACTGCACTGTGTCACAATTCAGCAAGCGTACAGCGATATAGTGATACAGTGTAATACAATGCTGAAGGCATACAGACCCTGCAGAGGATGATGATCCTTCCCTGAAGCAGTCAGCTTCCTTACTGTACTACGAAGTCAGATCCTCCCAGTCTAGTAAATACCTGAGGAATTGGTTTCTCCTTAAACAATCTGAGGAATGATCTCTCTCTCTCTCTCTCTCTTTCTCTCTCCCTCTCTCTCTCTCTCTTGCTCTCTCCCTCTGTCTCTCTCTCTCTCTCTGTCTTTTTCCCAGAACTCTAAACTTGAGTTCTCATACAAATTAGTCTGCCTGTGAGTAAAAGCTGATACAATTCCTGGGCTCTCATAGCCAAGAAGCTTCATCACTCATCAGTCAGTGCCATGTTTTAAACAAATGGACTGCCCTAGCACTCCTTTATTTGATCCCTCCCTGTTTTCTCTTTCTCTTTCTGTCTCTCTCTCTGTCTCCCTGTCTCTCTCTCTCTCTCTCTTTCTCTCTCTCTCTCTCTCTCTCTCTCTCTCTCTCTCTCTCTCTCTGTGCAGTACAGTGGCTGTGG
>JBBJLS010000032.1:10533574-10552343 GCA_037577275.1 Bryconaethiops microstoma | reverse complement strand
TGAGTTTGGGAGTTTGTTTATGATGTGAGTTTGGGAGTTTGTTTATGATGTGAGTTTGGGAGTTTGTTTATGATGTGTGTTGCGGAGTTTGTTTATGATGTGTGTTGGGGAGTTTGTTTATGATGTGAGTTGGGGAGTTTGTTTATGATGTGTGTTGGGGAGTTTGGCCTGTGATAGATTGTTTTTTTTATTTTGTGGAAAAAAACAATAAACGAAGTCAAAGTTAAAATTAGCATTGTGATCCTCACAGTTGTGTTGGTACTATATTAAGCTGTTAATTCAGAAATGCATGAACTTCATAACCAAAACAAATATCCTTTTTAAAGCAAGAGCGGAGCAAAGACTTTGCAGTCTAGTTGAACTAAGCTTCTGTCCTCGGCCATCCTCCAGCAGGCCAGCTTTGTTTGAATTAATCCCACTCAGTTACCAACATCACCAGCCTTGCTCTTTAAAGCAGGATCAAAGCTGTTGAATAGTCAGGGTCATCTCAGACGGTTCCTGAACATTTCAGACTGACCTCAAATGACTTTCAATTCACAAGTGTCATAGACATCCATGATGGCAGTTAATTGGTCATTGTAACTGCTGGAGCTGTACTTCTCTACTTATTGTTATTACACTTAGTTTTGGTCACTTTCCAATTTCAGTGCTGCCCGTTCAGAATATTTCACTTCATGAGAAGAAATAATTTATAACAGAAGAGTTCACGACAGTACCTAGTTCTCAGTGACATTTTAAAGTAACCAAAAGTACTTCTAAATGAAACACTTAACACAAACATGTAAATAGAAGTGAATAAAATGTAAAGTTGATCCAATTTTCATTGTTCCAACTGACAACCACTCTGTGACCTCTGTTTGGGTTTATTTCATCTTGTGATGATTAATGCATGCACTCTTTAGAACGAACAATTAAAAAAATGAGAGGTAAGAGAACAGTATTTAAAAAAAAGAGAAGAGTTCACCATAAAACAGTAAAAACTAATCACCCGCCTCACTAAACCTTGCGGGGGCAAGTTTGGAGTGAACCGTTACCTGGGCAACAAGCAATTAAAGAGCGCTTTGTCTAAGTAAGTGTATCTCGTTAATCCCTTAGCACTGAAAATTACCCTCAGCCAGAAGCCGCACGCAGAAAAATAGATAAATAAATAAATAAATAGACTAAAAACATTGTCTCAGAAATGGAAGAAGAAAGAGATTCAAGATTTTAAATATTCTGGAGAATTTTTTACATTGTAGATTCTAAAGAAATCTCACACATTCTACATTAGTGATCGTCAAGTCAAGTAGAGCTTTATTGTCATCCCAGCTATATACATTAAGTACACAGTGAGTCTAAATATCGCCATTGGTGCAACACACAACACAACATGACAGCAGCACTCAGACAGATCAACAATGAGGGTAAAAAATGGGGGTATTAATTATAATTAAACCCATATATAAATGTATCTCTGCATGTACAATACCTAAAACATAATATAAAAAATATAAAAATACAAAAACACTATGGGGGACACAGCAGGGAGACTATAACAATACAGTATTGCATACAGACTTATAATATAAATATAATATATATGTATGCTATTATGCGTGTATGCCATTATATATATATATATATTATTTATTTATTTATTTTTTTAACAATAGTTAAGAATATATAACAACAGCTACAATAAAAAATGTAATTATGGCTCCGCTGGTGTATACAATATAATACCGACTAAAGACCACGAAGAGAGCAGAACTGTCACGAATGTTTTAAGATCCTACAGTGTTGTTTCTAATGAGCATTGGAAGATTCCACTTTGAGCCTACTGAGAGATTAACTGATTCTGTAGAATACCGAAAAATTGCTCTTTATAGATTCAGAGGTGTCTGAAGAATATAAGAAGAAAATTACTTTCCTCTCCTGTAAGATTTATTGTCATTTTGTCCGGCTGGAGCAGCGGAGTATAAACCTTTGTATAAACCTATGACTGATTAACCTGATTTAATAGACCATCTAATTTGGCCTCTCTTTGCCCTTAGAAGGTCACGGCCATCCTGTGATCAATCTTCTCAGAGGAACAACTACACTAATGTTAGGAACTGCTGAGAAGGAGAATGCCAGAGACTCTATCCTCGGGATCTGAGACCAGAAAGGTGCTCCTGTAATCGTGTTTCTGAAGAAACATTAAAATTGAATATGTTTTCACAAGTAGTGGTGCATTAGAATAAATAATTCAGAGTCGTCTGAGTCTCAGTGTATGAACTAAAACCCCGTCTGCATGCCGCAGCCTTGGACATGAGGTTGGGCTGGTCGTGCGGGCCATGCCGTCTGCCGAACTACCCTGCAGTTGCTAAGCTAAATGGGCGTAGTTGTGAATTTGGAAGCATTTTCATTTGGCTTGCTGTGCTGTCTGTGCTACACTAATGACCAAGTCAATTATTAGGCTGTTTACCAGCAACGTTGTGGGGTTTGTAGAGTCTGGAAGGTGTCTGACTTATTTTTCAGACTGAAAATGAGTGTAATTGTTCTTTCAGCGAAGCACAGTCCATTTTTATCTTGACCAAGAAGAGTTGTGTTGATTCATATCCAGATCTTGTAATATAGTCGGCTCCATAGTCCATGGCACCCATAGCAAGATACACAGTTATATATGATTGTCTTTCATTTTCTGGCTTTCGATTAGTGTAATGTCTGCAGAGACATGAGAGTAAGATACTGGAGGCTGGTTGAATATGGAGCTACGAAAGGAGAGGTTATGAGAGGTCAAAGCTATTTTTCTTTTTGTGATAACCTCTCTCTGACAGTCCTACAACTACACAGACAAATACTTTTTTTCTCATTTCAAAGAGGTGCGGCGAGTGTACGTTCCGAGTGTATATGAGTGTGTATACGTGATGTAGATGGAGCCGGAGGAAGGAGATGAGAATGAAAGGGTACGGCTGTAAACCGTAATCCCACTCGGCACTGTTAGAACTGTAGAGCTTTACAAGCATCACTTCTGGAAATGAGGAGGCTTTAAACACAACTCGCACACACACACACACACACACTCTCTCTCTATTTCGCTCTCACACACTCTCAATATCGTTCTATCCCACACAACCGTCTCTTTCTCAATTTCCATCTTTCTTCTCGCCATCTTCTGTTCTTTCGCCTTCTATGTCTTTTTGTCACTCTCTCTCTCTCTCTCTCTCTCTCTCTCTCTCTCTGTCGATCTTTTTCTTTCTCTCCCTTTTTCTGTTTCTTCTGTGCTTTCAACCGTGCAATGTTATTGATGGAAAGAGCAGTTATTGGAAGTATTCATAAAATCAGTAAAACTTCATATTTTGTTGCTAAAGGAACAAAAACACTACAACAAATAATTACAATTTCTTGGAATTGAACTTGTTTCTCCCTCACACACTCTCAATAACTTTCTATCCAAACCACCTCAACCTGCTCTTCTTCAGTTTCATCTTTCATCCTCTCTCTTGCTCTCGCTCTCTCTCTCTCTCGCTCTGCTTTGAAATGTATGGTGTCATTGACAAAGTAGCAGTTATTGAAAATATTTCAAAAATCAATAGAACTTTTGTTTCTATTTTGTTGCTGATGGAATAAAACACTACAAAGATTAATTATGTTCTATCACTTAATTGAGCGTTCGTGTTTCTTACATGGATCTCATGTACCTCTAACGAGTCTGACCCAAGCATAACATTTAATGACATCACATAAGAAGCTTACAAAACAACCCCCCCCCCCACCCATCAGAAATGTCTGAAATATATAAATAAAAAAAGCTTGTAATCCAAAAATTGTCATCCACACAAACCAAAATGACTTCTGCAGTTTCTATTTACGAAACCATATTCCAACCTGTTACCTAACAGCTATTAAGTTCTTCTGTTTGCTCTATACGTCCATGTCTCTGAGGTCTGACTCCTCCTCAGGCGCTCCCGGTTCTGGTGGCAGGCAGTGAGTGATGGTGTGACGAGTGTGGCTTTGGAGGAACCTGCTGTGTAGGTGGACGGGAGGTGTTGTTGCAAAGGAACCTCTGAAGTCTCTCCTGCCTGGTTGACTGTTGTCGTGTTGTCACCATCGTTTTGCATATGTATGAGGCATTTTGTGTTCCTGCACATTATTCCGTGTGGCCCTTGAATAAGACCTTGGAGCAGCATGGGATCATAGAATAGTCCATTCTGCTTTTGTGCCGGTCTGTTCTTGGTGGGAGTGAGTTCAGGTCATGCATGTGGTGTCTTTTGTTGAACAGTGCAGCATTTCAGTTCCCTTTTCTTTCCTCTGCCTATTTCTTTGAAGGCATCTCTCCTCTGTTGGGGAGCTCTAAAAGCAGCGCTGAAGGAATCTGAGGAATTGTTATCTTGAGTCCATGTCCCATCAGTAGCTGTGTAAGCACTGTAGGCACTGGCTATAGGCAAAAAATGACAAGTAATGGTCATTTGCTTGTTTGAGCATAGTTGTCATTGTTCTTTGATGCAGGTTATGCATTGCAAACCAAGCTCAGTCAACTGTCCACTCAATTCAGCCATTTTACTACACCCTGATGTCCCTCATACACTTTTTCCAGGACATTGGTTAACATTGCTAAGGGTATGACCAGTCTGGAATCTTTGAGCAGGAATCTATCTTGCACCATAAGCATTGTTCTCTTTTTCACTCTGGCCAGTACTGTCTGACAAGTGCTGCAATCTCGTCTTCCAGTCTGGCCCATGACTCGAGAGCTGTTGGCTTTGAATTTCTTTTATTTCTGCATGGTAAACTACACTGGCAGGTAAGTTACTCATGATGCTGTCTACATGAATATCTTCCACTAGGTTTGCTGCTGCTCAGCTGGTTGTGTCTCTGTTGTTTACAGGTGCACATATCAGTGTGTGAGATATCATTGTAAGCAATGTACCCTCTGGGAACATGTTGGCTTATGTAGGAGGATGTCATAAGTCTCGTATGGAATCTTTGATTCCGTGGAAGTAGTTCAGACAGAGCCTAAAGCCCCAACAAACTGACCAAAGCTGTACAGTGGACAAGTCCTTGAACCTTTCACATCCCCATGTCAAGCCAAGGGCTTCTCTTTTGGTCTCGGTCTAGAGATGTACAGAACTGGCCTTCATTCATCCTCTACTTTTTCAGCAGAATTGCCTCCAGCCCATATAATGAGGCCCCAACCAGGAGTTTTAGCTCTTTTTGGGGTCAAATATGTCAAAACAAGAGGGGAGTTCTAGTTTCACGGTTTTCTGGTGACCATTCCTCTAAATTTGAGAACTGGTTTCCTGATGACTTCACTTTCTCAATGAGAAATAAACTTCCTAGCTGAGTAACCATACCTACACAATTCACTGACATTGGATGGTGCTCTCATATCCAGCACAGTGCTCATCCTCTCCAGGTTGGGTTTCTCTCCACTGGCGAACGTCTGATGACCTAAAAAGCTCACCTCATTTCAGTTGAGATCTCATTTTTCCATTTTCACTGTGATTTCTGCTTTCTGGGGTGTCGGCAGTCTTTTGTTGTGCCCTTCCTGTGACATGCCCCATATTAGCACATCATCAGTGTGTCACACTGCACCTGAAAGTCCCTCCAGGACGAGTGGCATACGGTGCTGGAAACGTTCAGGCACCAATGTAATCCCGCATGGTAGTCTATTAAAATAATAGCATCCAAATGGTGTAATGTAGGTAGTGTATTTAGCAGATTCCCCCTGACAGTGGCACCTGCCAGAAGCGTATATTGGCATTGAGTTTGCTGAACACCCATGCTCCTGCTAACATATCTCATTTCTGCTCCACCGAGGGCGGAACAAATTTATTGTTACACGCCTCATTTAGTTTGGTGAGATCTAGGCAGATTTGTACTACATTGTTGTTCTTGGGCCTGGGACCATACTCTCATACCAGTCGGTAGGCTCTTCCACTCTGGATATTATATCAAAACCTCACCAAGTTTCCCTAGTAAGGTGTAGAGGAACTCATGTGGGTGTTGGCAGGGAGTATGGTGTTGCCCCTGGCTTGGGTTTTAGGGTTAATGGCTGTTGTACCCCATCAAGATCAGGACATAATGAAATAAAACATTTGATTGTTGATGCTAGTCCGTCTTGCAAAAATCTCCAGTTTAACTATAGCTGGTATGTCCAGTAGAGTAGTATGTAGATCATGGATGACATGTAAGTCCTCCTGAACTCTGCACTTGCACTTAAGTGATCCCTTAGACACACCATTGACAACAAAGAGGACTACAACCTGGACCATATAGTGGATTGGTCTGATTTCGTAGTGTGTTTGTAGTTCTTATGTGGAATGACTGGCACATTCTTCCCAGTATCAATCTTGACTCTGCCGTTTGGTCTCTGGATCACTATATGCTATATGTGCACTATATGTGCATGGATTTCTGTATTAACTGCTTTTGCTGACCTGCAGACTTTTTTTGGAAGCGAGACACTATGTTCTTAGCAGGATGCTGCCATTTGAAATGAGCTGTGTATTCTGCAGTGATTTCATGCTAGTGGATCTGCTCGGTCTGTGCGTGTGCGAGTTGTCTTTCTGAGCTTTAACATTTTGTTTTTGAAAGTTATATCAATTTCTGTGGTGCTTGTGACACTTTGAGCATCCTTCTTTAAGTCTGACTGTTCTCCTAACAGCTTCTCCTGGTAAATTCGGCACTGTCGTAAACTACTTTCTTCTTTGGAACAACATATTTATAAAATCTCTTTACCGGAGTCCTGTATTCCTGTCTCAGAGCTTTAGTTAGATATTGTCCTTATAATATGTTCTCTGCCTCATCTTCTATACAGTAGATGAGGGTGTTTACCTGACGGGATTTGCTAGCCAGACGGAATCTTCTCCATTCGGTTGGTTTAGAGTGAAATGTTGAGGGTCTGGTGTTACAGGTTCCCACTTGTTGTCTTGCTCAGATCCTCTCCTTCCAGTGCTTATCTTGGTGCTTGGGACTTTAGCAGGTCTTTACATGGTATCATGTGTCTCCTCTTACTGTCATACATCACACAACTAGTTTCTGTTTGGGTTTAGCTGAAGAACTGTTTGTCAGTTTGCGTTTAAACACGTGACATAATTTAAACATTGTCTACAGCAGGAAAAGTGGGATTTTTACTCATTCTTACAGTGTTCCCACCTATATATGAGCCATATATGAGCAACTGGTTTATTTTTGCCCCTTTGACTTTGAACCATGATGTTAAATGGTGATTAGCTGAGATACTGGACCATATAATCTCTTATTCTAACTCTTGGAAGCCAAACTATGGTGGCCAGGTTAGGCACACTGGTTTTGTCAGGGTGTCAGGCTACTGGGGGAAAAGAATACTGAGTGCATTCAAACTGTTCATCTAATTCATCTGTGCATGTATTATTATTATGTTAAACCTATGTTATTAAAATATTGTAAAAAAAAAAGAAAAAAAAAAGTGATGCATTGACTTTACTATACAGCCTGTTAATAAATCGACTGACAGGCAGAACTGTGTTGATGCAGAATATTTTGTTCAGGTATGTATACTGTGTATAATATTTCTATCAAATAAGTTAAACACATGACTTATTTCAATATATGTTAAAAGAAAACATTCACAATTTGTCATAAGCATGAAGTTCTTTTTATTAGACAAAGCCAAACGTGTAGGAAAAGGCATCATTACATGAAGCACTTTTACTGCTGTCACTTTGACGGAAATGATTGTGATTTTTTTTTTTTATCACTTTCAAAATGCACATAAAGTTAATGGAATCCTACCTACTGCCTCTTTCTAATTCTTTCTTTCTCTCTCTGTCTCTCACTGTCCCTGTACATTCACTCATTACCTCTCTATTCATTCAGATCAGTGCACTGTCCTCCTCTTCTCCTCTGTCTCTGACCTCTTTTGACCTGTCTAATGATGGTATGTCTCTCACATGCCTGACGAACAAAAAGCACGCTCACAGATTAAGAGCAGACCGCTAGGGCAAGTGTACCAATTTGATTTAATGGTCTTTTTTTTTTTTTTGCCCTCTGCAGTTGCTCTTAAAAGTGCATTCAGTGGTGCCACCGCTGGCTCCGGGGCACAATAAACGTTTAGCTGGTCTTTTCAGGTAGTGACTGGATAATATGGACTACGCTCGCGTCACTGGCAGCGATGGGTCGTCGAAGAAGTGCCGGTTTCCGCCATGCCCCGCCTCTTGTTTTATTTGACAGTATTACTTTACTTTAATTGGTCAATTTTACATGTGAGTAAATTGAATTAATTCAGCTTTGTGACGTGTGAATGTAGTAACTTTTTTTTCCCCCGCTGAGTTAAAGGCACCGGGTGACAGGCCCACTCTAACCATGTTATTTAACAGAGGGAGGTTTCTTCTAATTACACCAGCACAATATTTTCTGATCTTTGGCTTTTTTTTTTTTCAGATATCAGCAATGATCCCATGGTTACTTCAGGGCAGGGGCATTGGGAACTTTTTTAATGTGGGAAAAATGTGGAAAATACTTATCCATCAAACCGCCTGTCAATTTTTGGTTTCTCCCTGAGCACTAACTGCTCCATCATCCACCTAAATATGCTCTCTCTCTCTCTCCTCTCTCTCCTCTCTCTCTCTCTCTCCTCTCTCTCCTCTCTCTCTCTCTCTCTCTCTCTCACACTCTCTCCTCTCTGCCTCTCTCTCTCTCTCTGTCTCTCTCTGTCTCTCTCTCTCCTCTCTCCTCTCTCTCTCTCTTTCCTCTCTCTCTCTCTCTCCTCTCTGTCTCTCTCTCTCTCCCACACTCTCTCCTCTCTGCCTCTCTCTCTCTCTCTCTGTATCTCTCTCTCTCTCTCTCTCTCTCTCTCTCTCTCTCTCTCTCTCTCTCGTTTATGACACACCTCTTGGTTTTGATCAGCCCCCCAGCAGTTTTCTATAGGTTCTTTATATTCTGCATCAGGCCACACACTCAGCTCTGTTCCGCACAGTAAGCTGCCATGTGAACATATCATTTCTGGCGCCGTGGCAGTGTTGACTGGTTTGCTATTTCAGCTGCCACTCTCTCTCCCCCTCTTGTATTGCATTTCATCATCAGGCAGGCTGTCAGACCTCCCTCAGTGATTAAAATCCCAGCCAGTATCACATATCGCTCCCTCACTGAACTCATATTAACAGTGGTCTCTCCAATACAGCGACAGCACCAGTTATTCAAAATATTGACTTTTTCCCAGTGCTTCGTTTACTAAAAAAAAAAAAAGAAATATAATAAAGCAATATGCTACAAAACAGTATGTGCTACATGAATTCAGCCACAATGACAACACCAGATTTTTTCTAAATATGGTGTAATAAAATATACTAATAATTAAGGAATGATTTTTAATCATTAAAATAAACAATTCCTCCACCACTCAGCATAGTTTTTTAACAGGAGGTTAACAACATTTTTTTTCAAGAACAACCCAATATTTTATCATTTTAATGTTGCACCGGGAGTGGTAGTAGCTTAGTGGGTAGGATACTTGCCACTGGACCAAGAGGTCATGGGTTCAAATCCTACCTTCAGCACCACCACTGTTTCCCTGAGCAAGACCCTCACCCCCAAGTAGCTCCAGGGAGACTGCCCCCTGCAGTTAGGGAATGGAAGTCTCTTTGGATAAAAGCTGTAAATGAATGAAAATGACTGCAGTAATCAATGAATCTTGGCATCGTGATTGCATGGCAACAATAGTAAACTTTATGGATGCTATGTCGTTAAAGAATTGTTCAATGTGGTTATTTTTAAGAAAATAAGCCATTAGAATCCTGCATGGCAGTGATTTCACCATAAATAAGGGAGTTTTAGGGGTTTAGGCGAAACCTTAAATGTCAGGAACTCGCAGTAAAACACAGCTTCTCGTGGCTTTTTCTTCGTGAAACAGACTGTAGTACGCTATGTCAAGTGCAGGGGAAAATATGGTTTCTATCATTTTGTAGCAGCTGTGGGATCTAGGGAGTAGGCGGACGTATGTGCAAAAGATGACTTTAGTAATCAAAAAACTGACAAGCAGCAGAAAGTAAAAAATAAATGCTAAAGGATTCACGGGATAAGAATAAAAAACAACAAGAGCAAAACTAGGAACTAGGGTAAAATGCAGGGTAAGATACAGGGAAGAAATCACGATGGGACTCTTGGAATGGGAATTGTGGAGAGAATCACATGAGGTGTCAGGATGTACTGACAGAGACAAACAAAGGTTAAATGCAAAAGGATAAACAGGGAACAGCTGAGATGAGGCGGGATTGCAAACAGACAGGTGAAAACGTTAAACAGGGGGTCAGGATGGGGTGGAGCTGGAGAAAAAATGAAAACAGAAAGCACATGGAACGAGTGTGTGACCGAAAACCATAGACAGAATGCAAGTTACATGTTATGTGATAGAAAAGAGTAAAGCATGACATAAAGTGACAAAAAGGACTGGTGGAGCGTACCACTACGGCAGCAATAAAGGAAAAATAGACACAGAAATGAAAGAAAAACAAAAAGTTTTAATTCAGTAACAGTTTTAGTCTGACAACATGCTTGTTCAGCCAAACCTTCATCATTCCATAAGGAATACTACTTCCTGTGAGAAAGCTATTGGTTGCTATGGAAACCAGTCAATGGGATTGATTTGGGCAGAGGTTGTAATTTCACCCTCTCTCTCTCTCTCTCTCTCTCTCTCTCTGTTCTCTCACCACTCCAGTTTCCACTCTGCCTTATTCTCTCTCTCTCTCTCTCTCTCTCTCTCTCTCTCTCTCTCTCTCTCTCTCTCTCTCTCTCTTTCTCTGTGTGTGTGTGAAGCACTGTAACAGCCTGGCCCTTTTTATTATTCATGCATTACATTTGTGTTTATAAAATAGACCCCCCCCCCCCCAACACGCTCCAGTCCAGAAGGGCACCCATGCAGTGTGCAGCCCCAACACCCTGCACTGTCCCCACATGCAGAGGCTGCAGGTAGCTGCTGTGCCTGGGTGTCTGCTGGGGCCCCCTTGTGGCAGGACAGGGGCCTCTGTTCGGGGAGGGGTGTGGTGCTGCTCCACTTCAATCCATTTAAAACCATCCCATGCCAGGGTAACGTGCTGAGTCTCTCCTCGCTCTCCCCTCTCACTGGAAACTCTGGTGTGTGTGTCTGTGTGTGTGTGTGTGTGGGTGGGTGTGTGTGTGTGGTTTTTTTTTTTTCTTTTGGTGGCCCCCACAGGAGTACGTTCACTCGCCGTTCATCAGGAAACAGGGGAACATTTACAAACCCAACAACAAAAGCATGGATAACGACAGCATCAACGAGAAGACCATGCAGGACGTCCACACCAAGGAGATAGACCTGGTCAACCGGGACCCGAAACATTTGAACGATCACGTAGTTAAGGTAAGACTTTTTCTTTCTGCTTCAGAAGGTCTAGGAGACCTGTCACTTTTTGGACAAACTTGCAGGACTCTGCTCAAAGTCAAATAATTGGTCAGAGAATAGAGAAGGTTAGAATGAAATAAGTTGCATGAGCCTTTTTGCTTAAAGTACCATAAAGAACCATAGGGGCCAAAGTTAAAGCCGTTGGGCAGCGCCAGTCGTGCCCTCTGCCTGTGGGAAAGGTTGACACCAGGAGCTGAAGCTGTGGTGTGAGATGTTTTCGGGCAGTGATAGGAGCCTGTGAGTGCAGCATGTAGGGGAGAAGACCCATCTAACGCTCCTCGTGACTCCTGCCCTCCGCAGCAGGAGCTCTGTCCTGCCTTTCACTGAGCTGCTGTGACCCCCCCATCCCCCCCAGTCCGGTGATGAGCTGTCAGAATGCAGCTCACCACTCAACAGCTTTCGGCTCCGCATTGGAACAGAGGAAATATTTTGAGCTTCCTGTTTTTGAGCAAAGTTTGTGCTCCCAACATTCTTGACAGCATTTTTCCAGGGCGTGGGAGCGCTCTGAGAGGGGGTCCGGCTGAATGAATCCTCACGGATGTTAAAACTGTTCATTTGAACCTGTGTTTGTTAAAGGAGTGTTCGTATGCTACTGCATGTGAAGAGGCTCGTTTTGTCCTGTTGCTAGGGAGTGGCCAGCTGTCTCCAGGGGTGACCTCTGAGTTGATGATCCAGGAGAAAAGCTCTCATTAGATCAGGGATCCCCCTGTCTCTACATATCACTCTATCTTTTTTTCCCCTTTCTCTCTCTCCTTCTCTCTTTTGCCAGCATGACTCTGAGTCACACTCTCCCAAAAATGGAACAGAAAACTTTCTTATGATTTTGTCCACTGATTGAACACACAAGGCACATTAGACAAGCCTTTTTTTTCCATCCCTCTCTGGCCTGGGAAAGGAGTGAATGGAGGCAGAGACATGTGCATATCGTTTTGTGGTCTTGCGTATGGGAAGAGAGGAGGGAATTCCCATCTACATTTCCACCAAAACACACACACACACACACACACACACACACGCATGTACACACATAGGGTGTTCCTCTGGGCACGCATTTGGCCCTTATTCCTGCGGCAGTTGAGCTAAATCCCCTGTCCACATCAGAGCTCCACTGCTGCTGAAAGCCATGAGCAACTTTCTCTTGGAATAGAACATTTTCCCCTCGTAAAGAGCATTCTTTTAATAGCACGCCGGAGCAGGATTCCTCCAGAGACTCCAGCAAGTGTGGAGCCTCCAGACTGATTCAGATGAGGCGTTCGTGTTGGCTCCATCAAACACCGCAATTTGTTATGCAACAAGTTCACGAAAGTAGATTGAAAAACATTGTAACGCACTGAACATACTGTAACATCTCTTACGCATTCACATATTACATCTACGCAACTTTGTTTTTCAGTTTGTGTGCTTTTGGCAGTAATTGTATTGATGTAATATGTAAATGTACATTCAGTGCATTGCTTTTCTCAGTGTGGTTTAGAGACTCTGGATCCAGAAGGACAATGTTAGATATGTGTGGACTTTTGAATTGCCCCTCTAAAACTTTTCAAAGCTTGCATCATGAACTGGAATAGCATTCCTGTCGCTAGATTTGACCACACTGGATTGGCTACACTTGTCTGAGAAATATTTTAGATCATTTGTTGGCTAGAAAAGTGTAACTATAAAGATAATTAGTTGGGAACTGGACACTGGAACCACTGAAAGAGAATATTGAAGAAAAGCTACTCGAGTGTTATTTAGTCAGTTCAGTTATTGCGGCTTTGCAGTTCACTGAGCTCTGTAGTTCTCCAGTAATGGAAACTATGCATCTAGCTAGTCTGGATAAACTGCAGGGTAACGAATGGAGGAGGACAGCGTTTAGAAATGGCCATGAAACCATATTGTTTTCATTTGCTGAACTGAGTCAGTTCAGCCGCAGCGGTTTCCAGTGATTGCAAGTGTTGTCGTCTTTCACTTTGTCTCCTTTCTACTTTTGAGGCACATTTTCACTCAAGGCATTTGTGAGTGTCAGTTTTCCAAACACCAGCTGGACCTCGTTCAGAGACTTTCTGTGGGTAGTCTCAAACACCAGTGTCAGGCATGTCTAGAAAACTTGAGTTTTAAACCCTTATGTTACATTTCGAGCCCTACGAGTTTAATGAAACCGTTTTTTGGTTGGCATTTGCTTGCTTTAAGTGATCTGCGAGGCAAGAAAACTCCCTCTCTAAACACACAGTTGAGCAAATAGCAACTTAATCATGTCTCTCCTGAATCTGAAGGCCGGTGAGTGCATGTATTTTTCCATGTAGGAACATTTGCTGCAACTTCACGGCAATTTTTATCCACGTGTGAAAGCAGGTGCACTGAAATGCGGACGGCCTGTGAGGTGGCGCTCCCTGCGGGATGATTTAAAGCTCACCTCTCTCTCTTCGCTGGCCCTTGCTGGACAGTACGCAGAGCCCTTCTCTAAATGTTAGTTCTCGGTGTCAGGTGCATGTTGAGCCGGCGTGTGATTTATGAAGGACAGTGCGAGAGATAATGCCATGTGCGTGAGTCAGGATGTAATAATCTCCCGGGGCCGCTGCCTCGTGTAAAGGAACTGTCTCCAAGGAATGTGGAGCGCACTGGAAATACCCTGTACTGGGGTGTGGAGTTGATACAGGGGTATTATTTTCCCAAACCGTCCTCCTCTACT
The DNA here is from genome assembly GCA_037577275.1 of Bryconaethiops microstoma. Taxonomy (NCBI): domain Eukaryota; kingdom Metazoa; phylum Chordata; class Actinopteri; order Characiformes; family Alestidae; genus Bryconaethiops; species Bryconaethiops microstoma. The sequence goes on along the minus strand of JBBJLS010000032.1, from coordinate 10,538,313 downwards.
TTGCACAATCTTGTTCAGACTCTTAAAATATATTAACTGTTACTTTTATCACTTTTGCATTGAATCAAAATGACTGACAGCGGAAGAGGAATATAATTCGGAAACAATGGATTACCTTAAGAGTTGGCCCACACTTTAGCTCCTCACCCTTATAACTACATAACTTACATATTAGATTTATAGTACTTACTGATTATATACTAGTAGGACTACAGAATAATAAGCCTTAAAATCAATAACTAAATAAAACACAATTATTAAAAAAATAATAAAAAGTATAGGGGTTAGGGGATTCATTTCCTCCCCAAAAGTAAAATGTATCCATAGTGTGATGAGTCAAATGTCATATAATCAATGTTTTTTGTATATTTTAGTCACTGCTTGCTAAATTATTATCGATAATATGCATACATATGTATTATAAAACTAATCTTTGTGGTTCTCAGTCATTCTGGTTCTCAGGCATCAGCGGAATTCTGTGTTAAATATCGTTGTGCTAATCTTTGATTAGGTTGCCTGGCAACCACTGCTTGACAACAAACTACATTGCTAGGTGAAAAACTTACAAATATATATTTTAATATAGAATGACAAGTATTTTATTAACCTATAGTGTGTAACAACATCTCCCAACCATGGTAGGAGCGCAATGCGGCTGGTGGCCTGGTGGTTAGGGTGTTGCCCCTGCGATCAGAAGGTTGTAGGTTCAAATCCCAGTTTTGTTATTGATACTACTGAGGTACGTTTGAGTAAAGTACCGTCCCCACACACTGCTGCCCGGGCACTGTGGCGCTGGCTGCCCGCTGCTACACATGGGTGAATGGGTTAAATGCACAGAAAGAATTTCACATTGTTCACAATGTGGTGTGCTCATGAGTGACAGAAAGGGCCACTTTATTGATCTAATGCTTCAGAGATGATCTGTGGTCTTAACCCGTGTCTTTATGTCCCCTCAGGTGGACTTTGAGGACGTGATTGCGGAGCCGCCAGGCACCTACAGCTTCGACGGTGTATGGAAGGCCAGCTACACTACCTTCACAGTCACCAAGTACTGGTTCTACCGGCTGCTGACGGCGCTGGTGGGCATCCCGCTGGCCCTGATCTGGGGCATTTTCTTCGCCATCCTCTCCTTCCTGCACATCTGGGCAGTGGTGCCATGCGTGAAGAGCTACCTGATCGAGATCCACTGCATCGGTCAGGTCTACTCCATCTGCGTGCACACGTTCTGCGACCCGTTATACGAGGCCATGAGCAAGTGCTTGAGCAACATCCGCGTCAGCACCACCAAGGTGGTGTAGGAGCCGAGAAAGCGAAAGAGGAAAGGGGCGGGGTTTTGGGCAGGGGCAGGACGTAAACTCGGAAGGAGGGGAATAAAGAGATAAACACACGCGCAAAAAAAATAAATAAAAAATGACCTTCATGTTGAAGAGGTTCATACGAGGACAGTAGAGACATGTTGGGCGGGGTTTACTTTACTGTGTCCTTATGGTGCCTCGTCTCTGTCTCACTGTTCCAAATTTTTGTCTCCCTCCAGCTTAGTGTTGGCAAAGGATCTATGAAATTTTATTAGAGATATTCGTGTTATTCTTGTTCTTTTGTTTTTTGTTATTTAGCACTAAAGGAGCACCGTATCAGCCTGTCTTGTTTTATTCCGCTTGCTGGGGCAAGGCTGTGAATCTATTGGGTTATTTTTTGCCTCTCTTTATTCCTTCATGCTTTCAAATCATGCATTTATTCAAACAATAGCTCCATATTAGAGTCTAAACTTTGTGTCAATGTTGTATCCTTGTGGATCCCTCCTGTTATGTCACTAAACTTTTAGAAAATGTTTTGTTATTGTTTTTTGGGGGGGATAAACTGATAAAGTGGGCGTGTTCCTGCTGATTTCGAGACTGCCCATGACACTGCATGCTGCCATTGTTGTACCGCGGTCCAAACACGAGGCAGAGGGAGGGTGACCTCCGTGACCCTGCCGAAAAGACTGTCGACTCGGCATAAGCGAACAAAAGAGACTGTACCTGGCTTCGGGTCACACGCACCTCTTTAACCAGTCGGCAGCTTTTTTGTGTTGTTCTGAGTGACGTGGAGGGTGAAGAAGAACATTTTACACTTAAACTCCTCGCAAGCCGCCACTTGGACTCTGCTTAGCTTGAGCTCACTTAAGATAAAGACCAACCGAGGCCTTTCAGCTTCAGCCTGACTGATCCTTAGCTTCAAGACATCCTAGTCCTAGACACCAGCTTTTCTCAACGCTCTCTGAAGATGAAGTACTTTTTTATCCTGCCTTTTCATTCGTAACATTTTGTAAATCAGTCAAGGTGCATTGTGATGTCATTTGTTTGTTTGTTTTTTTGTTTGTGTGTGTTTGTCTGTGCAGAAAAGCTGAATTAAGTGCCTGAAGATAAGAAATATATATGAATAGGTTCATTCTGCTTCTGTATTCGTTCACTGTCGGACTCACACACTGGCAAAGACTGGCAAGTCTCGGGCCCCAGAGACTGCTGCTAAAACGGGGCGCCTTCGTTTAATACTGTCATCCAGCTCATTCCGGCTCCGTCACCTTTCTGTCTACCTGCTGTCTGTGAAGATGGTAAAGCGATATATGCTTGAGCCTCTCGCCAATGAGAGAGGCTGTTTTTTGCTTTTTGTTTTTGTTTTTTTTTTTTACATGAAAATCGAAATTCTTCTTCTCTGCTTTTACTGTACACATCACGCCGTGCACATTAAAAAAATATGAAAAGAACTTGTTGTTTTTCTTTATTTATTTCCTTCAGTTTATCTGTGATGGACTGGCAACCTGTACAGGGGGTTTCACCACCTTTCGCCCTATGAGTGATGGGACAGGCTCCAGGACACTGGTAATGGATAAGCAGTTCAGATGATGGATAGATGAATGAATGGATGAAAGTATGGATGGATGGATGGTTGAAAAATGGATGGATGAATGAATAAGTGAATGGATGGATGAAAATGTGGATGGATGGATGATGGATGGATAGATGAATGAATGGATGAAAGTACGGATGGATAGATTGATGGGTGGATGCATGGATGGACTTATGGAAGTATGGATGGATGGACAGATGAATGGATGCATGAAAGTAAGGATGGAGGAAGGATAGATGAATGAATGGATGGATGAAAGTGGATGGATGGATGGATGGATGAAAGTGGATGGATGGATGGATGAAAGTATGGATGGATGATTGATATATGAATGAATGGATGGATAAATGGATCAGTAAATGGATGCATGAAAGTGTGTATTGTTGTACGGATGGATGAATGGATGAATGGGTAGATGAATGAACGGGTGGATGAATGGATGGATGAAAGTATGGATGGATGGATGGATGGATGAATGAATTAAGTCTATTATATGCACCAGTGCTGTGTAGTCAAGCCGCCCCATTTTTAAGTGCATAATCAGCTGTGGCAGCTTCAGGCCTGCTCACCAGGCACTGAGTCATCTTTTCCCCCCGGCTTGGGCTGCCCACCAGGACCCGTGATCTATGAAATTTTATTACATTATTGGTTTATGGTGTTATACTTGTTTTTTTTTTACATTTCTCACGAAAGGAACACCATATCAGGCTTACGTTTCGGTCCTGATTCTCCAGCTGTATTTATGGAAAAGGGGCCATATGCTTTGCAAATGTGATTTGTATTAATACTTCATTGTTAAAAACAATGATTATGACTCTTCCTAACATGTAGTCCAGCTTTCCTTGAGTGTGCACAGAAAGGCCTTGGTGTTACAGAGCCTTCTCAGAGGTGTATGGCCGTGCCAGCTAACCTGTCTTCATAAACATCAGCTCCGCAGTGTTTAAAGAGTGGACAGTTTAATAGAAATAAACAGCTAAGCACAGGCTCTCTTAAATGTAGTCCTCATTTATTAGCCCACTGTTTATCCATTCCCCGAATTCCAAACGTGAGCTTATCCATGGGCAGCAGTGTGACCCGAATTTGACAATTGCAAGGTCTAAAGCCAACATAATTATTATTCTTTGAGACTTTAAGGGTGTATTTCTTTGTGTCAGATCATAACTCATTTTAAAAATAATCCACAGTTAGAATAATAAGGCTTTAAGGGGTCTCCACCTTAAGTCTTTCATGCTGCTGTGTATATGCTTTTCTGGTGACTGTGGGATTATCTTTGAAATATCTGGTTGTTTGATCTTCGAGTTTTTATTTCATTTGTATTTTTTTCAACTTTATACATTCCAAGAAACTTAGCATTTGAGTGTATTTATATTACAGTTTTATTATAATTTGAAGAACTCACTTATTATAGAGTCAGCTGAAATATATATCTTTTGACTCTATACACACCAGTTTCAAAAATGACCTCTAACCAATGATGTTTCAGTTCCAGTATTTACTGACATACAAAATGTCACTTAATAGAATTGTAATTGTAATGTGGATCAGCAGACAACTGTTATGCAATGAGCTATTAAGTGATGAAAAAGTTAAAGGACAGTCTAGAATTGGACTGTCCTTTAACCACACAACCAGTTAATAGCATGTCAGACATGCACTGTTACACATTCCATGGGTGCCAGAACCATTATGTCCTAACACTTTTCAAAATCGTAAGTCGTCCCCCTCCACACACACACACACTTTTTGTGTCCCGGACAAAAGCCGAGACGCACCATCCCTACACCACACCTCCCCAAACCTGGAAAATAGGCGAGATGTAGATACGTCATATACTCCCCACCCTACACCCCCCC
>JBBJLS010000032.1:10516148-10528930 GCA_037577275.1 Bryconaethiops microstoma | reverse complement strand
GAGAGGGAGAGAGACACTTACAGAGAGAAGGAGAGAGGGAGAGAGACACTTACAGAGAGAAGGAGAGAGGGAGAGAGACACTTACAGAGAGAAGGAGAGAGGGAGAGAGACACTTACAGAGAGAAGGAGAGAGGGAGAGAGCAGCGAGAGGCTGGAAGATGTGATCAGAGTTTGTAACAACGTCGCGTTTCTGTCCAACAGGTAAGTTGAAGCCTTTTATCCGGGATAAAGTTTGCTTTTTATATTCAAAGACTTTGTCAGGACCCCTTTCCCTCCCACGTGTTTTTAAAAACGTGTTGTTGCCGTACAGATAAGAAGAATAATCTGAATAAACTTCTGAATAATTTGTAAATTGTATGTATGTATTTGTGTAGTGTATTTTTATATTACCCTGCTGTGTGTGCTGTATAGCTTTTATTCTGTTGGTTATGCTGCTCTAACCTTATTTTGGTTCATTCATTTGTTTCTCAGCCTCGCTTTGGGGACATATTGTGTTATTTTAATTTTTTCTCTCTGAGAATATGTTCTCTGAGTATCACAGGTGGGTTTTAGACCTCCATTGGTTCTGTAGCAAGGAGATCATTTTTTGCTACAGAACCAGCTGCTGAGTTTTCCTCTGTTGGTTTTATGACTCAGCCCTCCGATACTGGGGCATTTTGGCAGCTCTCAGGTTGTTGAAGAGGTGAACCTTAATGTCAGTTTTTGGTGTTGTTTGTGATCTTTCAGTGTTATGGACATCCATTGCTTTAAACGGGGTACTCTTGTTAGCTCGAAGTGTTTTTAATGTACACTATATGGACAAAAGTATTGGGACACACCTGTTTTTCAGGATCTGAGCTAGGCATCTTACTTCCAGTGAAGGGCAACCTTAATGCTTCAGGATACCAAGAAATTCTGAACAACGCCATTTTTCCAATTTTGTGGGTGCAGTTTCATGAACAAAGCAAGGACCATAAAGACTTGGTTGCGTGAGTTCAGTGTGGAAGAACTTGACTGGACCACATCCAACACCTTTGGGGTGAAAATCTCCAAAATCTTGTGGAAAGCCTTCCAAGAAGAGTGGAGGCTGTAGTAGATGCAAAGGGGGACCAATGCCATATTAACGTGTATGGATTTGAATGCAATGCAATTAAAGTCTCAGCATCTGATCTGATGCTCTCTCTCTTGCTTTTGTACGTAATTGAAGCCAATTAAAAACAACTCTCTGAGGCATATATTGTATGTTGGTCAGTTTGAAAAGGCAAATGGCCGAAATAAAGCTGAAGTAAAGGGCGAATGAACGGTATGGTGAATCCTAAATAACACAAATGCAGTTTGTCCAGGAGGATTCTGCTTCTTCATCTCTACATACCTCAGATAAGGACACTCAGGTGGGAGTATCAGCATCTGATCTGATGCTCTCTCTCTCTCTCTCTCTCTCTCCTTCAAAACAACCTCCTAAATGAAAAGCGTTTAAGCACACCAACAATAAATCACTTCTCCAGCGTCTGCAGCCTACCCGCCTTAATTGAGTTTATCAACCACTCCCTTGAGGACGCTGTCTAAACTTAGACTTGTCACTGCTGTGCTTTGAAAGGAAGCTGCTGCTGTAGTGATTCATATCCACTGTTACAGAACCACAGAAATGCTGTTTAGACATTCGAATTTCGCCCTTTTTGTTACCAGCGGTTGCCTACGTACTTTGTGGTAAATTGCTGGTCAGGTTTTTTTTTTTGTTATGAAACCCCACAACTTGGAATCGCATCTAGTGATCTCATTGCCATTATGGTCTAGGGAGATATTTACCCGTGTCATTTAACCAGGCCCGTTTATCTCAATCACCAGCCCCAGAAGATTTTGTGTGCCTGCCCTAATTTTCTAATGGGCTTCTGTACACACCAGTATATAAGATGTGACTTAGCCTAGCTTTGATTATGTGTTGTCTTTGTCTGAGGTGGTTATGAATCATGCATGATTTTGTATTGCACATTCTGATTACTGTTTAATGTGCTATGTTTGTTTCTGTTTTCTAGAAAAACAAAATGAGAGCGATCCTCCCTGGCGCCGTTTGCATTCTCATCTTTCTACAGACGTTGTGGTGGGGCATAGATGGGCAGTGTAAGGAACCAAAAGAAATGTCAAAACTCAATCTTTCTGTGACATACAACCTCCCCCACTTTGTGTCCGAAACATCTGTCCAGAAGCTACTAGTTTACAATGGAAGTGTCTACGTAGGTGCTACCAACAATCTGTATGCTTTATCCGGAGACCTCAGGAAGATGTTTGAGTATGAAACTGGACCCGTCCATGAGGGTCCAGGATGCAGGGCTTGTGAAGGCTGCAGAGACAAACCAGCCAATGTTAACAACACCAACTTGGCTCTGGTGATGGAGGACTACTATGACCCAGAGCTCTTCAGTTGTGGCACAATGGGAAATGGTGTCTGTACCAATCACTTGCTGGAAGATGGTCAACTAGACGTTGAAGTAACCTGCATGGACTCGCAAAACGGAGACGGCAGTGAATACGTTGCCGGTCCTGCAGGAACCCAGATCGTTAACGTAGAGAATGGTGGTGTTGTTAGGTTCTTTGTTGCCAATTCAGAGCCTCTCGACCCCTCTCCAGGTGCGTCTCCACGTCTTCACCACACAATCTCAGTGAGGAAGATATGGGAGACCCAAGACCGCTTTGAGTTTGTCTCCAAGCAGTCCTACATGGACCTGGCGCCTGGGCTGCGTGGAAATTACCCCCTGAATTATGTCTATTCCTTCCAGAGTGGCCCGTATGTTTACTTTCTCACCGTGCAGCGAGAAAGCAGCAGCTCCAAGGCCTTCCACACTCGAATTGTGAGGATGTGCTCCTTCGACCTGGAGCTTCTGCACTACGTGGAGATGCCCTTTGAATGTATCTACTCAGAGAAGGGGAGGAGAAAGCGCTCCACCCAGATGGTCTTCAATGTCCTTCAGGCAGCTCATGTAGCCAAAGCTGGCAGGGACCTGGCCAAGGAGATGGGCCTGAAGGAAAACGACGACGTTCTTTTTGCTGCCTTTGCACGCAGCAAACCTGACTCTCCTGAACCCCTGGCCAGCTCTACAGTGTGTGTGATCTCTGTCCCCGAAATAAACAAATTCTTCAGGGACTTCATGCAGCAAGGCCACACTAAGCCACTCTACCACTTATCTGGCGCCGAACTGAAACCCTACAATCAGGTAAGATCTATGTGATTATCAATTTAATAAAACTAACATTGCCATGAAGTGAAATACTTGATGAGATCAAGAAGGTTATGGTTTAAAACCAAACTAATAGTGTTGAATTAACTCTGTGTTTACTGGAGATTAGCTTAAATATAAGCCATGTATATCTGACTGTACGGTCAACTGGAAATGTTGTTATTGAAGAGATATTGTTTCATATTGCAGCTGCTTTTGCATTAGTTTAGTTTATTTTTGTTGCACCACTTGAATATTTCGATAAATACCCACAGACTGGCACAGTAAAAGCACTGGGATTAGTTAGGGGACTCATTTGCATATAACAGCCTCCTGTGATATCGCTATTGCGACAACGATTAACAAACACTGTATGTTGTGTAACAAAAAGCAACAAGTTTTTGTTTTTTTGGTGGATATCAGTGTATATATATATATATATATATACTTTTAATGTTTAATGATTTTCTGTGTTACTAATTTGTTAAGATGTCAGCAAAGTCATAGAAAGTGATTTTGATGTCAGAAGAATTTACCACACTGCATCATTACATCCCTAATATTCTGTAAGAAGCTGATCTGTGAAACTGTCACTGCTTCTTTGCTTCATCCTCCTTCTCTCCCATAGCGATAAATCACTAAGCTGCCTGTCTTTCTCTCATCCATCAGCATGGATTGGATCAATCAGTAAATCATGGCAATCAATAATGACATGAATTTAACGACCGAGGAGCTCTGGCTATTGCTTAACATTGCAGAAAAGAGTTACGTGAGTTAACTACTATGGACATATCTTACCATGATCTGCATGGTGAACCACAAATGTTAATGGCCTTCAATGAGTATGCAGAGATATTCAGCCTGGGTCTCGTAATGGATAAAGCTCTGTGAACTTTGATGATTGTTGACAGAAAAACATGACTCAGGCAGCCTGGTGGAAAATCGGTTCTGGTGGAGACGAGAGTCTCGCCAGGCCCCTCGTCGGCTTAGGGTCTTAACCCGTTTCCCATCAGAGCACTTATCACTGCTTCCTAACTCTGCAGGTTTGAGATCACCGTGTTATTATAAACGCAGTGATATAAACAGTAAATTATTATAACTTTTCTTAAGTGAACCCCAGCAGACAATGGTGCCTTGGGAGCAGTATGTGGGGATGGTACCTCAGTGGTCCCACTGGTAACACTGAGAATCAAACCCACAACCTTCCGATCACAGGGGCAACTCCCTAATCACCAGGCTACCAGCTGCCCCATCATTCGTGTTTCGACTTAATGTTGGTTGGATAGCGTACAGGAGTCCAGCCAAAGTGTTAGTGGTGGTGGCCTAGTGGGTAGGATACTTGCCTCTAGACCAAGAGGTCATGGGTTTGAATCCTACCTTCAGCCACTGGGTCACCACTGTGTCCCTGAGCAAGACCCTTAACCCCAAGTTGCTCCAGGGAGGCTGCCCCCTGTAATTAGGGAATGGAATTCGCTTTGAGTAAAAGTGTCTGCTAAATGGTTAATAACAACACTGACGGGTAGAAATTTCTTTTCACCTAAAGTTTCAATAATCGCTAGTGGCTTAAAACCGAGGTATGCATGCTCTTATCTCTGAACCATCCTGATTCATAATGACCATTGTTCAGACCTGTAAATCTGTCGCAACTATCTTATCTGGATCTCTGTGCAAGCCAGGACCTCAAACACCCCAACAGGTGTCCTTTGTAATTGACAGTTTTAACAGTTCATATGTCCCCCAGAGTGAAGTTGTTTCCTTTTTCGACTAACTGTACCACGGCCTTCTGCTCTCTCGTCTGTTTTTCAGTGCCCTCGCACTTCATCTGTCCAAACTTACAAAGTGCTTTCAATTCATCACGTCAGAAAACCCACTCGGCCACCTCAAATATTATTGTTCTGCGTATCCCCTGCTCCAAACATTGTCATCCGCTCAGTATCAGCACAGATTCTATCAGTTTTCATTATATGGATGTACCGAGGCCAAAATAGCTTTTAATGTCACTAGATGAGAGCTGTACTCTAAGGGCAGTTTTTATAGGAATGTTTACTATTATGAGAGTTTTAATGCTTTGAAGTATCAAGACAATAAGAAGTGGAATCTAAGACAAAAAAAACAGGTTCACTCATATCTTTCACTGTTGTGTTTAAAGGGGCTTGAGTTCCAGCCTTTCAGTAAAACCTTGTTTTTATGGGATAGACAGGTTCTTGGTGCCATCAGTTAGATTTATAACCATGTCATGTCTAGTAACATATGTTACGCGGGCTCTCTTACTTATCACTCCTTATCAGAGGAAAATACACAAGGCCGTTTCTGGATCCCTATTTGATGAAAAAGAGTCTACGCTCTTGTTAGAGATTCCACCGTGTTTTTGGGTTTGATTGTGTGTTGTGGGAACAGAGGTTCTGATTCTTGAGTATATTAAATGCTGTTATATTTGAAAGCTTATTTTAGCTCCATGCGAACACTTCTGCATGAGAACATTTTAATTAATTGAATTAACGTTGTTGTGGGGTGGCTTTACAGAGGGATCAGTTATGGATCCATAAAGAACCTTTTCAAAGGTACATAACCTTTATTCAAGGAAGGGATGTGAACAACCACCGCCAGCTTCTTAAACAGTTTTGTGGTGGCTGTTAATGTTTACAGATTTCTGGGGAGCTTTTATTCCAGTTACATGGATGCAGAGCCCTCTGGATAGCACTGTAAATACATTTCCAGCATCCTTAAGAGACTTCTAACCATTAATGAGAAGGACAGCCTTTTAAAAGTATTGATCCCTCAGCCTGCCTTTGCTCAGCAATATCCGTTATTAACATGGACAGACATATGTACATGTATACAAGTCCTGTCTGCTTGGTAATTGAGGCATACTGTGGCTGTTTAAAAAACTGGAACCTCACCAACAAGCTTGGGGTCTTGACTTAACAGGGGGTTGGGAGGGGGCTGCACTTGGGACTAAAAATAACAAACAGCTACATTTGAAGTCAAAATTATCATCTAATTAGGATTGATTAGCGAAACAACTGGCAAATGCTGATTGCTTTTAAATTAAATCTGAAGCCTGATTGATTATGCCGCGTAATATAATTCCAACGGAGGGAGTTTTGATCGACGGCCGTTTTAATTGTAACAGCACTTATGGCTAAGCGAGCATGATTTTAGACAGCGAATTTAAAAGCGCAATGAAACAATGCTTCAAGAATATCGATTTGAAGTTGCTTCGTGGAAAAAACACTCCTGTGTCATATTTTAGTGGTTATTTTTATACAGATATGGTAACCACACTGTAACCACACTTTTTTAACAAATTTTTGTGGCTGTAATTGGCTGTACATTGTGACCGTCACGTATGGCTGCCAACAAGCTGCAGCCTGTGTGGATGTGTGCTGCTTGGTCATGTTTGCACAAAGTGGCGAAACCGAGTATCATTTGTAGGTCAGGGCTCAGCTGTGGGAGGTTTCGCGCTATCTGTGCAGAAAGAAAGCCGCAGTGAAAGAAAACATACCTGTCGTGTCCTGCCTGCCTCTTTTTCCTCTCAGGGAATCTCTGATAAGATGCACACATGGTTGAGGTCGAGAGAGTGAGCTCAGCTGCACGTGCTATAGCGTAAAGAGGGCCGCATTGAAATTATATGGTGGAGTTAGGTAAGTCATCTTGAATTACAGTTGTCAAATACTTGGGCTATCTCTCTCGCATGCACACACACACACACACACACACACACACACACACACACACACACACACACATGCCGCACGGTCCAACAGCTCTGAGCGGGAAAGCAGGTGGATGTATGCAGCTGCATGTTTTCTCACAGCGTCAGGCCCTGTGGTGTTGGCAGCTCTGCCCTGGCAGACGCCCCTGCGTGACTCTGGGCCATAACAGGAGCAGGAGGAGAGTGGGCAGCTGGAGCCCAGGTGTGGGACGCTCCCCTTTCAGCCAGACAGCACCTGTGGGGCGGCGTCTTCTTAATCTCATGGCCCTGTTTTACTCTCCTCAGGTTGCTTGTACTTGTTTTGCCCTCTTACTAATTAAATATTTTGATATTCTCTTTGGGTAAAAAAATGAAAAAGTCAACCAAAAGGTCCTCAATCGAAAAAAAAAAAAAAAACTTCTTAAAATTGAAAGAACAAATGTTTCTTTTATGTTAGTGTAACGCATATGGGGCAAATATGTACCCCATAGCATGCACATTGTATAAAAACAATCGTGTGTCTGTGTGTCTGTGTGTGTGGTACTATAAGAGGTCCCATAAAAAACATAAGCACACAAAACTAACCAATAAACGCTGCGGACGCTTGCAATCTGTCGTCTGAAGGAGCGCGAGAGGCTGCGCTTCACTGCTCTGTGTAATTTATATGTGCAGTTATTAAATAACTGAAGTTTGAAAGGAGGACCATGAAGCTTCTCTCCTTCAGTCTATAAACTTATAAATCCAGTAAATGTCTGCTTTTACCTTACATTTTCCATAACAAAGTCTTCACACCACACCACCACCTCGTCTCCTCCTCTCAGCGTTCATCGAAAAGGGGGGGTTCCAGCTCAGAAGCTGCCCAGAACTGTGAGCCAAGAGTCTCCCCCTCTCACAGTCATGTTATCTCTTCTTATATTTCAGTCATATACTGAAAGTTGGAAGTCTCACAGTGGTGCTTATTTCGCCCTCCTTTGGCATACTGTTACCGTACAGGGTGGCGAATGTTCCGTTTATTTACACTGGAGACACTTTCACCTTCTCGGGATTTCCATGCAGGTGTTTTTGCGTCGCCTTCCAGCGCTGGATTCCTGTCTGTGCTCTGGAGGCGCAGTTCAGGTACATGTGTAAAATGTCAGATGAAAGAAAAGTTTCTTCGGTGATCTTGATGAGTCACTGGCCCACAGGCATGTTTGTTATTCTGTAGAGTTCTCTGATCCTCCAACTTCCTCGTTTCTGCCACCTGCAGTAATTTCCTGCTTTCTTGTAATTGGGGAGGGGTGCGTTTCACTGAAACTCTGTGTTGTGCATCCTCTACTTAATGCAGGTATGGACACACACACACACACACACACACACACACACACACACACACATACACACCACTAGCATAAGTCATTGCTGCTCCTTTCTGTCAGGGTGACTCGGCCCCCTGCCTGTGTCTCAATCACTAAACCCACTGAAGCAGCACATGACCATGAACAGGTCAATCAACCCGCACACAACATCACAGGAACACTGAACAATGCTGGGCTCACTGCCTGGTATCAGATCATGACAAAATAGTACCAGTTAGTGCCTTTGCTTTTAAGGAGAAACTAATAGAATACTTAAAATATCTAATTTAATCAAGTTCAGTCCCCAGATGTGTGCAGAATTTGCAGTCGCAAAGAAACCACATGCCAGCCTTCACCTTAGCTTGATACTATTGTGTGGTTTGGGGTAGTCCGAAACTAGCAGCCCTACACTGGGGCAGCTGGTGGTTAGAGAGTTGCAATCAGAAGGTTGTGGGTTCGAATCCCAGGATTGCTAATAGCACCACTGAGGTTCCCTTGAGCAAGGTACCATCCCCACACACTGCTCCCCAGGAGCTGTGTTCCTGGCTGCCCGCTGCTTCACTTGGTGAGTGGGTTTAATACAGCAAAGTTTACTTAGTAGGAAGAATGGATCTGGGGAGAAAATGAACCTGCCCGTTAGTTTCTCTTTTCAGTGTTGCTCCAGTCACATGTCTATGAGGACTATCTGGACGATACAGGTTTTAAAATGCTGAGCTGTTTATTTGACCACCTTTGAATGTTAGCAGGAAATGGTTAAATGCTAAACAAACACAAATCTTTCACTAAAATAAATCTCTCTTCCCTGTTTTTCCATTCTCCACAACATTGCTGCAGTGGCTGCTGTTCTGCTCCAGTGTGACGTTATTACCCACACAATGGGCCTGTTGGATCCTGTGTGAATGAATGTGTGCGTAAGTAATGGAGGGGCTCGCGCTGGTCGGTGACTATTCACTTTTATCACCTCCTGAGCTCACATACAATGCAAAAGGCAAATAAGGGCTTATCTGAGCCATTTCTGGCTGCTTACTCAGAGTGTCACTCAGCTCTTACAGGACTTATCCCTCAGTGAACACAGCTAGTTAAATCACCCTGTGAAAGAAAAGTAGGCTTTACCTGCCAGCCTAAGCTGTGGACCTGAAGTGGAGCATGAAAAGACCCCCCCCTTAGACAACTAATGGAATGGAGCAGAGATGTAATGTGGCATCAGTGCATTGTGATATCATGCATATTAGCACTTTCCATATTTAATATCACTTAATTCTGATTCTGTCCATGCCCTGCTTTTCAGATCACATTAAGTGAAGTAAAGCGAGAACAGCGACTCTTACTGTTGTGCTGAAAATGAGGCACTTGCTCCAGCCCGTGGCGAATCTGGATCCGCGCCCTTACTTTCAAAGGCAGAAAACAAACAGATGTGTTTTTATAACGCCTTATTCCGAACGTGATCCCCAAAGACTTCTGAAGTGTGAAAAAAAGATGATCGCATGAGATGCCAGTTTCCAGTGGTTTTACATGTGTGAAAACTATGCACAATGATCCATTGTTTCTTGGCCGGTCTGTGCTTTTGCACATTACAACCATGTTTGTTTCCCATTTGTTGCGTGGATTTATGTACTTAGTATAATAGCTGGCTGGTGCTTAGAGGGTATATCATAAAAAGTAAAGGGTACCACCTGTTTGCTGTGCTTCTTCTTGTATGAGAACTATGAGTGGAATTTGTAAGTCGTGTGACTCATCTTTAGGTGGGTGAAGACTAGATTTTTTCAGTCAGACAGTGCGGTTTATTTATTTACTTGTTTATCTCTATAAATGTTTATCTACCTGTAGTGAGACGGAACACTTTCTGTTCATTTCACTTAGTACTGGTAGGTACAGGTGAGCAATGTGGTGGTATTTTATCATTATTGTGATGGATTTTGTTGCAGTTTTCAATGTGCGAATGCTTTAAGAACACCGACTGTTTCATTACCTGCAGCATTAGGTCTTTTTTAATAGGATTATGTGCAGTGCAGGTATATGTTGAATAAACGGTGTACCCAGTTCCTAAGGGCAGCACTATTTTTGATTGTATCACAGTGTTGCAATACGTATCATCACGTGTGTTGTAACATGTTTTTTTCAGTATTTCCCACCTCTACTGATCTGTTTACCAACATAATTTCTCAGTGAACTACCAGCTCAAGGCATCTGTTGAAGAACACTTACAGCAAATTACTTATCTGTTAAAACAAGTGAAGACATTAATTAATTGTCCCCGTAAGTCATGCCTGAGACGTGTCTCAACAGGCCTTTGAGGATGCAAGCTGCTGCAGTAACTCTTGTTCTTTAGACTTTATTGTTTGTCATCGCCTGCAGCTGAGGTGGTTCATCGCGAGTTTGTTTTTGTTGACCTGAACACTATCTGGCTACAGTCTGCATGAGTACCAACACGCTCCTGCCACACTTTAGTCACTGAGAGGAAGGCTGCCAGCACCTCCATCTACCTGCCACTGATAAGAAGCCTTTTAAAACGTGTGAAGTGTTTTTTTTTTACACCTTGCTGCAAAAACAATGGGTTCATTGTGAAGTCTGCTTTAAATGCCCTCGTTTGGTTTTGATAGCTGTTCCTCTTAGTTCTTAAATTACGGGAGATTGCTTGGAATACAGTGAAAGGCTGAGCTCCATTGTCTGTGAAGAACTGAAGAATCTTGACGAATAGCATCTGTTATGATCCTCTTTTATAGTAAAGGCTGGAGTCAGCTTTTTAGGCTCTTTGTAAAAAGGTCAGACCCTCACAAAAAAGTACAATTATATTAAATCAAAATTGAGAACAGGATGCTTACCAGCAGTGAAGAATCTGCTGTGTGTGTGTCTGGTTTGTTCATTCAAAGGGACAGTTTGCACCATCAGACATAAAGAGCCGTGAGATCATCAGAGAGAAACACAGTCTGCCAAGTGTTCACAGTCAAGAGTGGAATTGATTATTCTGGTCCGCTGTAAGCCAAACATTTGAAAGTCCTTTTTTCGGTACTTTCTGGTTTCCAGTGCTGGATTTGATCTTTTTAAAAGGTCGTAATGCTACTTCAGTTTTCAAGTCATGCTTTTTGCCGTTCAATCACATCCGTCCCACCCTCCCACCCGTACTGGCTGTCTGTTGTAACATGGCTGTGGAAGTGAGGAATCCTTTAACAGTGGCGGATCTTGCCTTCTGTAATGAATGGGCATTTTCTACTAATGCCTCAAACAGACTGCAGCAGTAAATGATGAGGCACTGGCTTTATAGAGTGGCTGTGACACTAAATTATGCTCTATTTTCATTTGTCTGTTTCTGTAAAATGATTGGATGTCACAGGATCAGGCATGCCATATTAAATATATTGGAAACACTTGACCAGTGTTTTTTTTATCAGTAAGTCAAAAGGGCAACTCCAGCATCACTCAGGCGGGTCATGCCACCAAACTAAAACAATTAGCATCCCTTACGTTAGGAAAACAGTTCGACTGTTCATATTTTAAGAACATTTTGAGAACTGTTGTTAAGGTAAGTTTTTTTTTTTTACAAATTAGATTAGAGCTTATTTACATGATATCCAGTATTGATTTTAATGATCAATGATTTGTCCTCTAGCTCCCTCTGATTGAACATTTCTAGAATAATGTTCACTCTTATTAAAATCTATTGCTGTTTTAATGCAGTTGTTTGCCTTCTTTTGCTGTGAACAGTTTTAGCAAAATGACATAACTTGTTTGCATCTTCTGCAAAGTCAGCCCTGTTAGTGTAAGTGTGTCTGCATTTTACAACATCCATACACTCATAACATCAGCACGGGGATGTAAAGTGTCCACATTATGTAACTTGAATACCTGTCCTATCAATGCTGACTGTTTCTTTTTCTTGTTGCTTCTGAGTTCCTGGTGTTATCGCTCTTTGTCAGTCTTCAGATCCGTTAGCTCAGTCTGGAGTTCTCTCTGAAACGTACACTTATTCTCCGCAATATGTGCTGCTAAAGGAAATCTGAATGACATAAAGCCTTGGAGCACAGTATAATGTAGGTGTACGGTTGAGTTCTGTGATTGTGGAGCACGCTGAGCAGTTTAACTGGACCGGGCCGCGTTAGTAAGCAGGAAACTTTAGCAAGGAACAAAGCCCTGTGCTGACGGATCACTTGAGTGTTGAATGGAGTCAAGTGGGGGAGAGTTGGAGGAGAGCGAAGAGCCTGAAAGAACACAGAGAGAGGATCAGTAGCAACAGGATTAAAGAATGTGAAACGATTAAAGAATGTAAAAGCAAGGCCAAAGTGTGAGGTGGAGGTAGATAGATTTAGGGATTAGGGCTGTGACTGTCAATGACATTAGTAATCAGATAATCTGGTGATTATTTTAATACTGTATCAAGAAACAATATACACACAATATACACAGTTTATAAAAAAGACATTTAGTTTTATTTCAAATAAAAAGATGCTTAGTTTTATTTCATATGAAATCTGAAAGTGTGTAGGTTTTTGTCCTGTTTTTCATGTAGATCTTATGTAGACCCCAAGACAGTCTCAGTGGAGGGGGGGGGGGGGGGGGGGGGGGGGG
>JBBJLS010000032.1:10489711-10508588 GCA_037577275.1 Bryconaethiops microstoma | reverse complement strand
TTAACCCATTCACCAAGTGAAGCAGTGGGCTGCCGTCAATGAGGCACCCGGGGAGCAGTGTGTGGGGACGGTACCTTAGCCGTGACACTAGCAGTTGGGATTTGAACCCCAATCCTCTGATTACAGAGCCAACGCCCTAACCACTAGGCCATCCAGCTGCGCTTTTTCTGGAAGAAGTGGCACTTTATTTGCCAAGCCTCTTCCACTCAATGTTTATTCTCTCAATGTCAACCAAAATATCACCCCGTTAATATATATTTTCTTATGCGACCCTAGTTGGAATAGGTCTATATACACATACACACAGATATTTTATATATGTGTGTGTGTTTGTGTGTGTATATATATCTGATTGTAGTTGCAGATTAACTGTAAAATAAAAGTGTTTGCTAGCATACTATTGGTTTGGATAGGCAAGCAAAAGTCTCTTTCCTTTAGTACTGGTCAAAACCACTTTGGGAGCTCAGACCTTCCTGGAACAGCAACTCGAAGCAACACTGTAATACTCCAATGAACATTGGAGGAGTGATAAGAAAATCCTTGGGTTCCTGGATGAATGAGCCAGAGTGTGTGTCCTCAACACAAACGCCTGGCTTCGGTACCCCTCAGGGACTCTCAAGACCACTTCCCTCATTTTCATCTTGACTTCAGACTAATGACACTTGACAGGCCACAGAACAAACCACAGAGGGCTTTCCCCGATTTTGAATCCTCCAGAGCATTTATTTTTGAGAATCAGCAGAGGGCTTTAAAACTGCATACCGCTAAACCTGCACAAAAGTGAAGCAACAAAAAATCAGAAAGGTGAAAACTACTCAAATATTAAACTACTACTGTATAAAATGGGGGGCGCAGGGTCAGGAACTAATGTTCTTGAAACAAAACCCTGCTTTTGTAACAAAACATGTAAAACTTTAAATGGCCAGTATTAGGGAAAATTATTTTTCACTTCTTTGAAAGAGAAACATTGTAATATAGAATGTAAACACTTAACACATTCAAAAAACAGCAGTCAATCCTAGTCCATGTCACAGAAAAGAGAGAAACCAATCAATTCATGCGGAGGATAAACTCAATCGCGGCGTTTTGAAAGGGTATCGGCCTTGGTGTTCTCCGACCCTGGACAGCAAGATAGATGGAAGTTAAATTACTCAAAAAAATTAGAGCCCACTGCGCTTGTTGTGGATTCAGCTGTTAAGTTTGCGGGATGGTAAGCAGATTTTGATGGTCCATCCAGACCGTAAATGGCTCACCGCTGTCCTGGAGCCAGTGACGCCACTCTTCCAGGGTCCATTCGATGGCCAACAGCTCGCGGTGCCCCACCCCGTACCGCTGTTGAGTGGGGTTACATTTCTGGATAAAAAACTATAAGGATGCAGTTTCTGGTCTGCAACTTGCTGGGCAAGGACAGCTCCTCTGCCCACCTCCACAACGAAAGGCTTACCAGAATCTGGATGAGAGCTGAGGTGAGGAGTAGGCACAAACGATGAAAAGCGTCGATGGCTTGTGGACTGAAGTGAAATTGAATCTGGGTAAGTTTAGTGAGATCTGTAAGAGGTGACACAACCAAACTGAAGCCCTGGATAAACCGACAGTAGAAGTTTGCGAACCCCACAAAGCACTGGAGCTGATTCAGCATCTTGGGTAGGAGCCAATTACGCACAGCATCCAGCTTCTGGGGGTCCATGGCCACACCCTTAGGGGTTATCACAAAACCCACAAATGTGGTGGAGCGCTAGTGGAAAGCACACTTCTCCAACTTACAGTATAGTTGGTGGTGGACTCATATGCTGTGTGTGTTCTTCTGAGGTCCTGGAGTAGATTAAGATGTCATCTAGGTATACAAAGACCCAACAGCCCAGCATGTCCCACAGCACATCATTGATGAACTGTTGGAAAGCTATTGCACAGGCCGAAGGGCATCACCAGGGTCTCATAATGTCCAGTACGGGTTATGAATGCCATCTTCCACTCATCACCCTCCAAGTTATAGGCGCTCCGTAGGTCCAATTTTGTGAAGACAGAAGCACCAGAGAGGTATTAGTGAGTGGAAGTGGATGCCTATTCTTCACCATCATGCGATTAAGGCCCCGATAGTCGACACAAGGATGGAGACCCCCATCTTTCTTCTTGACAAAAACGAACCCCACAGCCGCAGGAGAAGTGGAGCGCCAAATAGTTCTCTTTCAAAGCCCCTCACTGATGTAATCGTCCATGGCCTGCAGTTCCATGGACAATGAATATAAACGGCCGCGGGGAGGTACAGCCTCTGGCAGGTGCTCGAAGCCATACGGCCAGTGAGGAGGGAGCTGGACTGCACAGCGCTTACTAAATACCACTGCCAGGTGACAATACGAGATGGGAATGGCCTCCAAGTCAACTTCGGGGGCCTCTGACTCCCCTGACCACATCCCAGCCTTCGCCCGGAGACATAGCTTAAATTAGCGGGTCATGATGGAGGAGCCAGGAAATCCAAGTAGCAATGGAGAAGTGAGGATGGTGACTAGTATTTGGAGCTGCTCTGTATGTTCATCAATAGTGAGCGAGAGAGGTGAGGTTTGGTGGGTAATGGGGCTGTTGGAAAGGGCCAACCGTGGAGGTGATGGTTATAGGCCAGGATAACGCTTCTAATCCCACATCCACCCGGGCAGCAAAAACACAATCGATAAAATTACTGACTGCACCCGAATCAACAAATGCAGCTGTCATGATCCGTTGGTGACCCAGTTGGATGTGGGTCTGGATTTACCTGCTCCCCATTTACTTGGTCCGTCCGTTTCCTGGACGGCGAGGACAGACGGTCCAATGGTGTTTGGGGGAGGTGCAATAGGCACAGAGACCTTCGCGATAGCACCTGTCTCTCTCCTCAGGAGTCAGAGAAGCGCACCCTAACTGCATGGGTTACCCTCCGGCTCCCAAGTGGTCCACAGGAGCAGGAGGAGAACTGACTGGTGAAGGCTCCACTGTGGCTGGAGTAGATGTAGCAGGAGAACGAGTCCGTGGAGTGACAGGTGGTGGGGTCCA
This sequence comes from Bryconaethiops microstoma, assembly GCA_037577275.1. Taxonomy (NCBI): domain Eukaryota; kingdom Metazoa; phylum Chordata; class Actinopteri; order Characiformes; family Alestidae; genus Bryconaethiops; species Bryconaethiops microstoma. Next base: position 10,505,564 of record JBBJLS010000032.1, on the reverse strand, counting down.
AGGAGCTGGCCTCGGGCGGGAGCACATCTGTTGGTCAATCCAGAGGAAGAGCTGGCGAGTTCATCCTTCATCCGGGGAGCCACCCAGAGCTCATGGACCGATCGCCTTGCAGAAGGTGATACCCAATCGCAACGTTTCACGAGAGAGTAGGTAGTCCACGCACCTTGATCTCAGAATGCTCTCTGGAAGAGTAAAGATTCCCACTAGAATCCACGTTCTCATTCACGCACAGATAATAGGTATGAAACGTGAGTACTCACGATCTTGCAGAGATAATCTGACAGGATGGGGTTGCAGACTGGCTACCTCCGTTCCTTGGCTTATATACCATGTGACACGCTCATTTCCGGGTCCTCTTGCACGTCACATGACCCGTGTGCGTGACAGTCCATATATATTTACAGTACATTAACAAAGATAGCCTATTTCATTAATAAGCAAAAAGGAAAGTCTAGAAAAAATTTATTATGGCTGTTTTTGGTACATGAATCCACACAAACATTATAAATGGTAATCACAGAAAACACAAAAGAATAAAAGGATATGGGCCCTTTAATGGAGTAGAAGAACATTTTTAATTTATGTACATTAAATGTAACAAGATTTTATTCCACACCATTTCTGGATCATTTCTATTGTTCTGTTGCTCATTCATTGTTAATGCACTAAAATAAAGGCAACAGCGAGCGTGCTTACTTTACACCACAAAAAAAACCTTTACAATATTCCTGAGACGTTTTCTTTATAAGAAGAAAGAATCTAACAGTGCAAGCCTGAAATAAACTGGTTTATGTGATGCAGAGTCAAATTCCAGGCTGTCCTTTAACTTTAAAAGCAACTGTAAACTGTTTTATCACTTAATAGTTTGTTAAATATCTAACACTTGTCTGGTGATTATAATTATATTACTTTTATAAGTCAGAAGTGATTTTCTGTCAAATAATGGTAATCAGATGGTGAACATACTGAAAATGTATTTGCTAGCAAAGAATATTTAGAGTATCTTTAGTAAATATTATGTAAGTAACATGCATGTATGTGTCAAAACCTTTAACTGAAGAGAAACAGTTCATTTGTCAGTGGGTCCACCAAAAGGAAAATCTCTGCAAGCAGCACAGAACAACAATACACTGGAACCAACAGACCATTCATCCATATGATCTCTGGTTCTTTTCATTCCTCCAAAAAGTGGGGATAAGGATGGATTCCACTGTCAGATCAGTAGTCTTGACAACTTCCTTCCTCGTTTTACATCTCCTTTCTATAAACACGATCCCAAGAGAGAAAGCAAAGAAGTCAAAAAAAGAAAAGTAGTTTTTGAAGCTTGAGAGGTTCATGAGCACGCCACGAATGGATCTACAGATCAGACAATATAGCAAACTAGATATGCAGCAAGATTTACAGCATTCTGATAAACACTACAGGCCAGTTTAACAGACACACATCAAGCTTAATCTTGGTGATTTACTATTTTTAATAGTATTTTTAATAGTAAATCACCAGTGACATTACGGTTCAATCCTAGACTAGGTTGAATCTGTGTCCTGGCATGCATTCGGATGCCAGGACTGCTAGTGGCATCACTGAGGTTCCCTGAGCAAGGTACTGTCAGCACACACTGCTCCCTGGGCGCCGAGTTCCTGGCAGCCCACTGCTTCACTTGGTGACTGGGTTAAATATGGAGAAATAATTTTACATTGTTCACACTAAGTGCTGTGGTGTGGTCACGCATGTGAAACGGACACTTAACAAAATCCAGAAACCCCACTCTAATGAATGAAATGGCTACTTTACTGTAAACTCTTCAACTGATAACACACTAGTTGTATAATCCACACAGGAAAGTTCTGCCAGAGGAATGGAACATTCAGGAGCAGCCGTAAATGATCCTAAGGTCAAGAGTAGGAGTGGACCAGTAGAACCATATTCTCTAGACTGATGGTGCTCCATCTTTGGCTGAAGGCAAAAGAAGGGTGGCACAAGTTCTCTTTCAATACCCACGATTTCAGGAGAAACTGGATGAGCGGATGTATACAAATATATAGAAATATTCCAAATTTCTATCTGGAATATTTAGCCTGAACAGACAAAACATTCATAGTGAAATGGTTTACTGCAGAGAAATCGACTCAGACTTCTTTCCAGGTGGTGGTGAGTGGAGCCTCAAAAACTTTAATGCAAACATATACCTGTGCTGCCCTACACCCAAATATAAACAGAACAAATGGTCAACATTTGTAACATAACCAAGTAGTTGGTCAGTGTTCCTAAAGTACTGGAGATATCTGCGACACACTAAGAGAAGCAAACCGTACGTCACGGTCACAAAAACCCACCGCTTGGGACGAGAGTGAACACTCACCTTCAGTTTCTGCAGAGGGGTGAGGTGCAGCTCGTGCATGAAGGGGTTTGTGAACTCTGCCGATACTGAGTTCTCACCGTTCTCCGTCTTTAACCGGGTTCTCCGTGGGAACCGCATGATCACAGCACACGTGGAGCGCGCGGCGGTGAAGGAGAAGCTCTGAGAGTCAGAACACCTGCACCCCTAGGCTCGCGCTCAGCACCTCTGCCCCGCCCACCCGTTTAACGCGTGACGCGCATGCGTAATAAGCCTCCCTCTTACAGCCTAGAAATGTTTATTTATTTCAGCTGCATGGAAATGAGACATTTTCCTTTTACGCACTCTCATTATATATATATATATATATATATGTCTCTGTATACATACACACATACACACACACAGAGTACCGTGCAAAAGTTTTAGGAACCTATGGAAATGGTTTGAATCTGTTTATATCAGTAGTGGTATCAAGATTTCCTTTTTTCTAAAAAGTAGTTGATATTTTGTGAGCTGGTTAGAAGAACAGAGGTTTGGTTTCAGATTTCTGCTCATTGCCTCCAGTCATTGTGTGGATTTATAAAATTCCATAAGCAGCACCTAATTTAATCTAATGAAGTAAAACGAGCCAAACCAGGTATTTGATTGTAACTAAAATGAATATTGGACTTCCATGAGGAAAGATGTCTGGAAATGGTTAAGAGAACACTTTGCCACACATAAAACCACTCATTTGAATACCTTTATTATCCAGAAAATGTCATATTTTTATTAATCACTAATGACCTATGAAAAGCCGCCTCATATAATTACAATGATAATTATAATGTGGAATTTGACTCTGCATCACCACACAACCAGTTAATAGGAGTCAGACATGCACTGTTACAGATTCTTTCCATGTTATAAAGGAAACTTGTTTTATAATAATAATACATTTTATTTATGAGCGCCTTTCATGACTCTCAAGCTCACGTTACAGAAATTATCCAGAAATAAAAGTTGAAGAATAGACAAATTAAGAAGAGTTATAATCCTATTTGAGAGTAAATTATATTACAAAGAAATGTTTTACGTCCTTTTTTAAAGCAGACAGTGGATTGTGTTCTCCTCAGATTTTCAGGGAGGGCATTCCACCTGGGAGACCTTAAGCGCAGTTAGTTTAAGCGCAATCTCCACGGATACGGCAGGCCAGCTGAATATCTTTAGGCATGATGGTGACGAACACAGGTTGGTGTTCTCGAACAGACCCACCAAGTAAGCCTCGCCGAACAGACCCACCAAGTAAACCTCGCCGAACAGACCCACCAGGTTAAGCCTCGCTGAACAGACCCACCAGGTTAAGCCTCGCTGGCTTCCTGCAGGGCCGTGACGGCGAAGCTCTGGAAGCGGAGGTCTGTCTTGAAATCCTGAGCGATCTCACGCGCTGGAAGGGCAGCTTGCGGAACAGCAGTTCCGTGGATTTTTGGTAACGGCGGACTGTAACAGTGAAGTTTCTTCAAGCCACTGGTGGCCGGAGCGCTCTTGCTAGCAGCTTTCGTGGCCAGCTGCTTCCTGGGCACCTTTCCACCGGTGGATTTACGGACGGTCTGCTTTGTTCTTGCCATAAAGATTTGACATATTTTCATTTATAGCTGTTCATTCAACAACTTTCCAACTGCACTATATATATATATATATATATATATAAATTTATGTCCAAAACAGAATAACTGAAGTAGATTTAGAAAATATAGATCACAACCACAATCATTATGTCATCCTAATTACTATAATTTTCTCATTACAATTTAATTAGGGCAATGTCTGTCCTCGTTAATGCAATTCAGCCAATCAGCTGTGTCTAAATAGCCCTGTTTGGTAGAAGGCCAGTCTGTCTGATTTAATTAATAGTGTATGAACTATTTCATAGTGTTTATGTCTTTATTCAAGACAGGAAGGAAGGAAGGAAGAAAGGAAGAATAAAATACGTGTTTATATACTTTAACACGCAGTGAGTGTTTATGAAATGAATATGTACAAAATATAACATTTGCTATGACTTTTGCATGGGTCACTTTTAAAGATAAATAGCAATTGTGCTGCAAATGTGTGTTCTCTGTTCACTGTACACACACACTCACAAATGAAAGTGCTCTCCTTGCAGCTAATTAGCCTCAGCACCCAGGTGTTTCTGGTGCAGTGCCGATACTGACCCCACTCTGGAAACCATTAACCCACTCGTCTCCTGCATCTCTCCATTTTTCCTTCATCCTTCTCCACACTCTCCTCCCTTCCACTCCGGCCTATCTCTCTGCAGCTTACAGATCAGTTTGCCCTTTACACATCCCACCTTACTGTCTTTCCCTCTGCTTTTCAGCCGGGCTGAAAGTGTGTGTGTGTCTGTATGTATCGCGTCCACACACCATGTCTGTATGTAATTGGTCTACCCGGAGCCTGAAGCAGTGCGTGTGTGTGCATTTGTGTGTGTGTGTGTGTGTGTGTGTGTGTGTGTCTCACTGATTAAAATTGACAGCAGCTTGTTTAAGATTCCTCACACACACACACACACACACACACACACACACACACACACACACACACACACACACACACAGGTGTTCTAAAACACCTCCTCCTACCCCTGGTGGCTTGCGCTTTGTATCTGAGCTTAATAAAGCCAATTAGTTTAAGCGCTGCATTGGCAGATAAGCCAGGCTTGAAAGTGAAGTGAAGAGGGGGCGAGGCCTGGCACACACTCTCTTCAGGGCGCGCACGCACACACACACACACACACACACACACACACACACACACACACTTCCAATTCCAGCTAGGTCGATCCTCAAACAGCCTCAAAAGGCACAGGTGCAAAGTGTATTGCAGTGAATGCAGTAAAAGGCCCATTTTACGAAACACTTAAAACTAGTCTGTTGAAACACTTTTGATGCACCAAAAGGTACCACACCACAGTATCACAGTCACAGTACAGTTTCTATTTTGAGACTAAGCGGCTACAATAAATTCCATTACTGTTGTGATGTCACAAACATGGACATATTTACATAACAATGACTGTTCAGCCAATGAATTGATAAGGAGTATAGTTACTGCAAACACAAGTCCAAAAGGAGCAAAGCTGTCACTTTAAGGGTGAAATGAGAGCAAGTCTCTGTAGGTCTGTCACTGTGTCTGTGTGCGTATGTGTGTGTGTGTGTGTGTGTGTGTGTGTCCTAGTTATGAGGCCATGCTAATGCTGCTTCTGAAAGATTGACTCCTGACCTCTGGCCCCAGTTCTGCTCTGATTCAGCAATTAAGACAATGGTGATGTTAAGACAACACATTCCAGAGATGTACTGTAAGAGAAACTTACAAAAAGGTGTGTGTGTGTGTGTGTGTGTGTGTGTGTGTGTGTGTGTTTTATGGTACAACACTCTACCCAATAGGGACTTTTGGAAAACTTAATCTTCTATATCTGTTCAGCACTAATGAAAAGAGCCCCAGAGAATCATGAACTGTGAAGAACTACCAAAGAATGTACATTTACAAAGGCTGGGTGTGTGTGTGTGTGTGTGTGTGTGTGTGTGTGTGTGTGTGTGTGTGACAATGTGTCTTGTGTATTTTGCTCTTTTTGGGTGCCACAAGAAACCCTTAATTTAAACCCTCATATAACACTCAATTTAAGTGTCATTCATTGATTTGTAACATTGTGCCCTATGTTCTCTGATTAGCAGAAATGATAAAACCTTAGTGGGTATAAACCCAAGAATGTCATGAGGCGGTCGCATCTATCTTGGTACACAGTAAAAAAAAAATAGCAGTTAGGAAATGAGTTGCAAAAAGCAATGTTCACACAAAGGGATCTCCGTCAGGTCACTGAACCCACAGTTTGAGACACAAAGCAGCGGTTTTAAAACCCTTTTATAGCAGTCAACTTTAAGGTCACTGTTAGAATGATTTTGGAGCCACTGCTTTGTTTGAAGTCTGGCAAAATCTCTTTGGCCTTCCTTTGTACCAGAAAGCTTATCACCTTTGTAAGAGCCAAATCACAGTCAACAATTTGGAGGAAGATTATTGCAGCATTTGGTGGTAGACTGAGAAGAACGCTACCTAAACAAAATACTCTGTCTGCTGTCTTTAGATCTATCCTACCACGGCCCCACTGAAAGGCCACACCAACATCACAATCTGTGGCAAAAACTTTGGCTTCAGCAAGAAAGATCGTTTCGATGCCAAGCTTATTGAGGTGGAGGTGGCTGGAGTAAAGTGCAGGTTGACCAAGAGGGACAGCAGCAGTCATCGGTGAGTTACTGAAGTAGAGTGTAGTGAAGGGAAAAAAGACAGTTAGATGTGCTTAACTTGTCTTCTTCTCGTTGCTACTTTTAAAAAGGAGTATCTTTGAAAGTTGTTCATTTTTTTGCACACCACACATTTGAAAACAGCCTCACACTGTAAGCAGTTTTATTTGATGGACCAACTGAGCAATTAATATGCTGTGATAAATAAAATAGGTCGTACTGAAACATGATTATTTGCTCTTTATAAACCCAACTGTTGCGCAACTGTCCACCTGTTGTTTTACATGGAAGATAATTTGCCCCACAGACATTTTGGTAGCAAATTCAGAGGATCACCAGGCCATGTTCCCAGCATTGTGGTCCATACCAAATCGCCCCAGAAAGTGCCTCATTGTGCAGTTTGTTCTTGCGTACCCACTAGCTTGACATAAATACACCAAACTTTACTCAAGGGCTTTTGTGACCCCGGACACGGCACCCTACAGCAGTCCCATTGTTGCGAGACGAGGAGAAATTTCCCCGAGAGAATAGCTCCTGTGTGGTTAGTGCATAGTAGTACGCTCGTTATTAGTAAATTAGCGTGCAGTAATAGTCTGCTTACTCCACAAGCGTACAAACTCTGGCCTGTTTATTGTCTGAAGTGTGGGAGATGTTTTTGTCTTTGTGTTTAGGTTGGTTTGTGGCCTGGATCATGTGAACGTGTCCAATTCTGACCACCGGGTCAAAGTACGCAGTGGTAAGGAGTCAGGACAGATCAAGGGCTTCACATTCGTGGTAAGAGTCTTCGCAAACCGCAACACCAGCAATTTGATGGCATTATCAATCAGCCTCTTAGGAGCACAAAAATATTTTCATATATTGTATTTCAGCATGAAGCATCAACAAACACTGTAGATTTAATCCATGTACCTCAGTCTCGTAACTACATCATATATAGACTTATTCAGGTCATGGTTTGCTCTAATTTTCCTCCCCAGAATCCTGTTGTTGAAGGAATCTTCCCAGAGTTCGGGCCCAAGTCTGGTGGAACCATGCTGACCGTCAGGGGTTCACACCTGGACAGTGGGAGCTCACGGAAGGTTATGATTGGAAGTGCCAGTTGTGAGGTTCGAAGGTAAGTTAGAGACCTGAAAAGTTTTTGTAATCTGTTATCTGATATGTAGTGGTAAGGTAGTGTATGTTACTTTCTTGCTTTCCCCCTGTCTTGCTGAAATGTAAGTGTATGTTAAACTTCATGGCCAACATTGTTTTTTTGTCTTTCATCAGTGTATCATCCACCATGCTGACCTGTCAGACCCCAACTCAAGACTCGCCTTCCCTGCAAAAAGTGCAACTGCATATCGATAAAGTGATACGAGAAGCTCCTGCCAACTACACCTACAATGAGGACCCACTCATCCACAATGTACAGCCCACACGTTCCTTTATTAGGTGCGTCCATCACACATCTCCAACTACAGCCACTCCCACAGCCAAACCTCAAACCCTAAGAGCCCGAATGTGAATCCACAGCTCACTCTCAAAACGACATAACCTTTATATTAGTTAAAACAACATTTACTGAATAATTCATAGAAGTTGCGGAATAAGAAACTTAATGCTACCTCTGTGCAGTGCGGCAGCAGGACTGCTCTGGCATTTAGCTAAATTCTTTATGCAATAGCATCTATATAATGGTACACTATCTAGATAAAAGCATTGGGAAACATCTCTTAATTACTTAATTTACATGACATCTTACTTTCAGTGAAGGGCAATCTTAATGCTTTATCATACCAAGATGACTGTGCCCCAGTGCACAAAGCGAGCTCCATAAAGACGTGGTTGGATGAGTTTGGTGTGGAAGAACTTGAGGGGCTGCACAGAGCCCTGACCTCAACCCCATCCAGCACCTTTGGGATGAACTGGAACAGAGATTGTGAGCCGGGCCTTTTCATCCAACATCAGTGTTTGATCTCATAAATGCTCTACAGAATGAATGGGCACAAATTCCCACAGAAACTCCAAAATCTTGTGGAAAGCCTTCCAAGAAGAGTGTAAGCTGTTATAGCTGCAAAGAGGGACCAACTCCATATTAATGTCTATGGAGTAGAATGCAGTGTCATTAAAATCCCTCTTGGTGTAATGGTCAAGTGTCGCAATACTTTGGTCCGTATAGTGTATTTCCTATTACATAGAACTGATCGGTGCATTTGCACGCTCCATCTGTCCCCTGTGTGCAAAGAGGCCAGTTGATGGAACTGAACTTGAACAGGAGGTGGAATGAAAAGCATGAACGGAGAAAGAGCAGAGAAGGAAACTGGGCAAACAGACTGCTGTCGAAGACAGAGTGGGTGTGAAGAAGAGAGATTTTTGGGAAAAAAATGTCTGGCAAAGCAATCGACTAACTGTAGATGGGAAGAGAACAGGTGGACGAATGGCTGCACCGCCACGACGGAGGCGAGATTTTGAAGGGGAAGTACTGTGCAGAGAGAGTGAAGCTGAAGATTATTCGTGTAGGATTAAGCAAAAGAAAGACAGGTGAAAATGAACAGAGTAGAGTTTGTTGTAATGAAGTAGGACAGGGGAAGTAAACAAGGACTCGAGGACTAGAGATAAATAAGGAGAGAATGAAAAAAGACAGAGTGAGAGAGCAAACAGAGAGAGAGAGAGAGAGAGACGCCCATTGAGAAGAACTGAATGATTTGAGAGCTGTAATGCATTAGGGTATTAATGGGTTGACAAGAAATGTGTTTATGTATGAGTGCACATGTGACAGCGTCTTTATTAATATTGTGTGTGTGTGTGTGTGTGTGTGTGTGTGTGTGTGTGTGTGCCCACAGTGGAGGCAGCACAGTGATAGCATCTGGCGTCTACCTCCACTCAGCCATGCAGCCTCAGATGGTCCTCAGCGGTCCCCTTTTCACCAAAGAAGTTTACGTGGTGAGTCGGTTTTATACTGTACGTGCACACCCCACCAACCACACGTCACACAAGTGTTATTGCCATTAACCCCACTGTGGAGGGAAAAGCTCTTAGACTGGAAGAAAAAAGTGCTGGAACTGCAGATGTGAAGGGGAAATGGAAAAGCCACGCTTAACGCTCCATATAGTCATCACCTCTGGCTCCAAGTCTGGACACCAACCTGTTTATTCACCTGATTTCTCAGCAGTTTCTCAGAGTGTCCCCTCAGTTCTCCAAAAAACACACTCAAGATCGAAGATTCGCAGTCTATTCTTGAACTCTAGCCGAAATCATTATTTTATGGTCTCGTAGTTATAATGTAGTGCATCTCATCTTACTTCATAGTCACCAAAAGGAAAGTCCCCCGTGACATCTCTTAAGAGTGTGGTCTGTAACGGCCGTAGCTCTCTATGAGTCGTTTGCGGTTGTCCTCAACCGCATCGGGCCGTAGAGGATGTTGTCTTATCGTTCTAACATCCAGTATTTGAGTGCAAATGCAATCTAAATTCCTGTCACTGCCCCTTAGGAATGACATACATCTTTTTCATTTAGATTTTTATCCACTACTGGCATTCTCGACCCCCACACTGTTTAATTCTTCGCCCAAAAACTTTACATCTAAAAGTCTTATTTTCAAATCTGAAATATAGATTACCATGCTACAGCTAGATTTATCAAGATGCATTTTGACCACCATATCTTTTTTATTTTTGATTCATAATTACAGATATTTAAGCATTTTGTGAGGAAAACAAAAACTCTTTCAAAATCTTTTGCATAACATCTCAATTAACCGCTGCTTTTTATTGGCAGGCATTATAAATAGTATTTTTTGTCCATGTTTTTCACTAGTGCAACGTGTTAGGACAGTGAAAATTGATAGCACAAACACTCCCAGTAACACTATAAAATAGAACACGGAAATCAGCTTCATTGTTAAAGCAACATTTGTATTATTTATTTGTAAATTCCTGTGTTAAAAGAAATGGATACTGTCATTTACACTATTTGTAAATGAGGTGACCCCTGGTCTGGGTGGTGGTGGCCTAGTGGGTAGGATACTTGCCATGGATCAAGAGGTCATGAGTTCGAATCCTACCTCCAGCACACCACCCCTGGGTTCCTGAGCAAGACCCTTAACCCCAAATTGCTCCAGGAACACTGTCCCCTGTAGTTAGGGAATGGAATTCGCTTTGGATAAAAGCGTCTGCTAAATGCTGTAAAAGTTATTGTCTGCATTTGAAGCTGCACCAAGATAAAGGAATGAAGTAGGCTGAGAAGAAGGAACACATTGTCATTAAACAGAAGTATATTTTAATTATTTGTAATTTTATGCACTATATACTTAAGAATATAAAAGGCAGTCAGTAGACAGTATGTTGTCATTCCAGACAATAGAAGGCAGACTGTCCTTACTAATGATTTAAGATAGCTCTACAGCTGTTGCACTGTAAATTCTTTACAATAAACAGTGTGGGGTCTAATACTCCCACCATGAACTATAAAGAACAAGTGTTTTATTGTTTTTGCGCTTTTATTGGGAAGCTGTGTGGAAGGGAAAAAAAACCTTTCCTGTCTTGAGTCTGCTTCAGTCACGTAACCTGACCGGTCCTGTCATACGTTATGTTGAGGTTTTGCTCGACGATGGCGGAAACAGAAATGCAGTTTGGGGTTTCGGGTTCTGTTTCTTGTGGGCTAGATCTTCGTTCTGGTTGGTGACAGACCTCTCATGTATCTGGAGAAGAGGAGCTCTGTGGATCTTACATCATCAGTGGGTTTTGTATCCACACACAAGAAAAGCCCCAGAGACAAAAATGAGAAAGAGTAATCAACCAAGTCGAATTTTGTACCCCAACAAAATCAGCAGGGGGACGAATCTCAAGAGCTTCCTTTTATATCTGCTTCTGCGATCTCTGCTAAATCCAGGGCTCAGCCAATCTCAGCTTTCCCACCAACATAAAAGCATTTTCTTACAGGCTGCAACTTGTCGTTAAAGGCTGGCATCCTCCAGAAGGTAGAGAGAGTTTTAAAAGCTGAAGATTCTTGCTTCCTTCCGGTTTCTGACCTCCTGGAGAACATCTTTCTCCTTCATGGTTCCTAGAAGATTTCTGGATGATGTGAAAAGCATTGAAGTTCGCTTCGTCATCTGTGAGGCTATTGTTAATCGGGCTGATGGTGATTACAGGTTTCTTCTGTGCTTCAAAGATCTCCACGGGGTGCCTAGATGGAGAGCCACCTGTTTTCAAGATCCGTAATGGGTCAAATTGCGCACAACAATACAAGGCAGGGCTGTCTTTCTCATCTCAGCCCTTCATAAACAGCATGTACATGCTCTGGAGAAGGCAATAATGTGGGTGTCTCTTTTTCCTGCCCAGTCTGATGGTGCCCAAGAGGTCATCTGAGTGTCTGGAACTCATCTGCTCTAATCCTCTCTGTAGGACATCTTCATGATGGATATCTCTGATGTTAAAGCAGAGTGCAGCACTTCTGCTTGTTAGATAGTGATCTGACAATCTCCACATATTTGATTTTTAGGCGATTTCTCTTTATGTTTAAGTGTTTTCTTATACTGATAAGTTGCCCCTTGCTAATATGTATATGCAACGTCTTCTTTTGCCATATGTAGACGCTTTCAATGCCTCTTGCTTTGTTTGTCTCTTTTCTCCAGCAGCCGTGAAAGAGAAAGCGTCAAACACTGTTTTTGAAAGCAAAGTCAGTCAGCTTCAGACATGTTTGACTAACTACCAGTACGGCCCCTCTGTCTACATCTAAATCAGCAGTGTGTTATCTCACTTAATCCATACCATGTTTGTTAAGCAGCGAAGCAGAGACAAGCTGAAGCCAGTCGGCTATAGAAATATCAGACTCCCCCTAGAGTTCACTTACTATTGTTGAAATATACATGAATGTCCAGTTGCATGCATGGTGCCTTAAAGTCTGTGGTTCTTCAACATTTTTCTTTAAGAGGAAATTCCACTTTTTTTAAAAAAAATTTCCTCATAATTCAGTCTTTGTTCAGCAAATGCCATTCAGACTGATTTGCTGTGAATTGCACTGTTCCAGAGAAATTTACTGAGTCAGAATTCTTCACAGTGGTGATAGGAACCAGGCATCTAAGGGTTTGGTGCGTCACAGAAAGGTATTATGTGAAATGGTTTTGAACGTTACATTTTTTATCCATTCATGACAGAGACGCATTTGCAGAGGATTGTAAGGCAAAACAGTCTCCAAAGAAAACCACTTGTTTCAGATTTGCCAGTGTTGAACCACTTTCATCATTACACACAGAAATTCACAAGATGTTTCACTGGTCATTTTTAACAATAAATAAAATGGTTATATCATTATTTTTCGAAAGAAAGTCTTTACAATGCATCATTTCACATCACAACTCTCTGAATGATTTTTTTAACGTCTCAAAGACTGAATTATGAGGATTTTTTAAATGGGTGGGACTGCCCTTTAATGAATAGAGTCAACAGAGCGTATTTACCGTATCTGAGATATTGCTCAAGCGGGACCTGCAGAGGAAAGGATGGAGTAACTGTTGACAGGATGTAGCTAACACAGTAAAACGGAAAAGTGGCTATTCTGGCCTCAGCTGAGATAGACAAGAAAACATGCGCTGGCGATTTAGAAGGCTTTCATCTTGTGGTGCAGTATGGGCCTCTTGTATGATAGTAATCTGGATAATAATTGTTTTATTCAGTATGTAATAGAATGCTCTTTAAAATAATTAAATTCTTGCATAGATGACAGAATGCTCTCAAAACAACCTGTTTTTTTCTTTTGGTCTCCGTGTCTAATCTTCTTTTAGGCTCCCTGCTCAAGGTCATGTTTGTCTCTTTGGTGCAGTAGATAAATATGTTACATCAATGGTTCTGAACACACTGCAAATATTTACCATGGTTGAGTTCCTCTAGGGAGTTCACCCGCTGCAGTGACAGGGCTGGTTTTAGGCAGTCAGAGCAGCCACAGTTTCTCCAGAGTGCTGGACTGAAACTTTGCACTCTTGATTGTTTTGGAGCAGAGCACCACCACCACGTACAGCACAGTGCAAAAGTCTTAGGCACCTGTGCAAATTGTTTGAAGCCGTTTGTAATAGCAGTGGTTTTCTCTCTGCCAGCAAAACACAAGTGAACATCAGAATAAATACAAACAAACAAGAAAACATTATATAGTATCAAGATTTCTTAAATGTGGTTAATATTTTGTGAGCTGGTTAGAGCTCAGGTTTGGTTCCAGATGTTCTGGGCCTCCAGCCATTGCTTGGATTTATAAAATTCCACAAGCAACACCTAAATTAATCTAATGAAGTAAAACGAGCCAAACCAGGTATTTGACGGAGCTACAAGTAATACTGGGCTTCCAAGAGGAGAGGGGTCAGGGAATGGTTAAGTGAACACTTTGCCAAACATAAAACCGCCATTTACTGTATCCATGTTATTTCAATCCGTTGTAATATTAGTGAATGAACACACATTTAACACTACTGCCCAGATTTTACGTATACTTTTCTCTATCGCACGGTACTGTACGTTTGAAAATAGTCCCGTCAAAGAGTTCCGGATGTGCTTTTTCCTCCAGGCCTCATAACCAGAGAGAGAAAGCACAATGTTCACATTAAACTTGAGTGACAGGAAAATGACAGGCATGAAGTGAAGCAACCAGCCACCCTCTACCGCCGTTATGGGTCGAGGAGAACGTAGTGTGGACAGGAGGCATGATGGGCCGGAGAGCGCTGCCAAAAGATGGAGTCATTGCTGGCATCTGCTGGGCCTCCTAGTCATAACTCACACGGTGTTTGGAGTCGGACCCCAACGCTCACAAAGGATCCGTGTTCACTTTTCCTGAAGATTATCCTCTACATACCAGCAATCCTGACACTTAATGCAAGCAAGATGGGGGTTGAGATCTGCATTCAGTGAGCTGAATATTCCATGTTTGATTTGATATTGAATAGTTGTCATAACCTGCTATTGTCAGACACTTCAGTACCTGTGGATTGTGTGTGAGCCGTATGCAGAAGTGTCCCGAGGCTCGTTCGTATGAAGCCTGTATGATAATGTCAGAATGTCAAAGCCGCGTGTGCCCTGGCACGGCTGTGTCTTCTTTGAGATGTAAATGAAGTGCGCCATCTGACAGCAGTATGTCTTCTAGCAGGATTTTAAAAATGCCTGCTCTCATACTGTCATGAGAGAGTTAAGACGTCATCCAGAGCAATTTATATGTTGTGAGTTTTAATGCAAACGCAACAGAGATGCTCCATAATCCCTTTTCAGAAAAAAATGCTGGAAAATGTGATTAAACCTTTAGAAGAGACTGAAATAGAACAGATTTAAGTTTCTTATTGTTACTCCCAAGATTTTGTATCAAGAGTAAGAATAAGAATCATAGACACGTTTATTTTGCAGAGTTGGGCAAAGGAGGATTTTTAATTCTGTTGTTTGTGTTTAACGTGACTAGACCTGCACGCAGGATGAAGATAAGCTGACCATCGTCTGCATCACTCCTTCGCTCAAAGGCCTGAACATCCGGCCTCCGGTCGCCACCAAGATGAAGTTTGTGCTCGATGGCTTCTCCACACGGGAGTACGACCTGACCTACGTGGAAGACCCCAAGTTTGAAGAGTTTCAGAAGCCCACTCTAACACCCAGAGGCAGTAAAAATGTGTTGGAGATTAAGGTAAGAGAGTCAGACACTTTCCACCAGCTCTCAGATAGAATCCACAGTCTGAGAAGCAAACACACACACACACACACACACACACACACTCATATGGGTTTTTTACTCATATTGTCTGGAAAGCATGAACACCCGCACGTAAGTGGGTTGTTACTCATATTGTCAAAAAAAGATCACACACACACACAACGGCAGTTTCAAGCCCACCTTGATTCTTTGCGTTCACTGATGTGGAAGGAAACAATACTGAGACCAAACAGGAAATGGAGTTTATTTCCCATTACGGACCTGCTGACCCTCCGTATTCCCTCTGTTCTCTCTCATTGTTCCTCAAACTTCCAGCATTTGACACATTAATGGTGAGAATGGTGAGGAAATGGAGCAAAACCTGAACTTTTTTAACAATGAAACACAAGAAGATTTTTCTGTTGAGGTGCCGCTCACTGGTCCAGTGCAGCTGTTGAGTGGAGGGGGGTTTACATGAGAACCTGCTTTTTCCTCCAGATTCAAATCCCCTCCCTTTAAACACACAGTCACACACACACACACACACACACACACACACACACACACACACACACACACACACACACACACCCACACACAC
>JBBJLS010000032.1:10461086-10473541 GCA_037577275.1 Bryconaethiops microstoma | reverse complement strand
TTCATCCCATCAGAAACTGAATCAGGAGTGAAGCTGCTGGAATACAGCACATAGAAAAGCTGCTATACAAACACTACTGCGATCACACACACACACACACACACACACACACTCACACACACTTACACTTACACACTACTGCACTCACAACAGATATGGAGGCGTTTCTTATTTTTACACAGCTCACACCGCAATAGTTTATAAAAGAATAGCAACCTGTGCATTTTACACACACACACACACACACACACAGCTGCAAATTGTACAAACAGTGAACAGAAAAAAGGGAAGTAGTCTCTTATTTTTTTTCCATGGCTGTAGTACAGCATATTTTGTATATTTTCAAAGTACTTCTGCAGAGTTTCTATTTTACTTTATTTCGACTTTACATTTTATATTCTTGTCTTTGTGTCTCTGTGCATTCATAAGATAAGCAATTTCCTCTGGGATCAATGGAGTTTTCTGATACTGATGACTAGTTCTTGTTATGTGAAATCTTCACAACCAACAGAAATGTCAAATTTGCAGAATTAATAGGTAGACATAATTTTATTTACTACTTCTTTTTTTTTTTTAATATCTATGTATATATGTATAGTATCTTATTGTTCTCCATTCTGTTTTTTAATCACTTCTTTGTTTGTGCCAAAATTAAAACACATTATATGTGTACATTTGAAGTGGATGTCTTTTATTATTAAATAACAAAAATAACAATGCATGAGTACTTGTTTCCCCTCCTTGCATATTGTTATGTATTATGGTTATTTTATTATATTAAGAGAACTTAGAGGTTGAAAGAGGACAGGGTAATGGAAAAAGAAAAGATATTTGGACATCAAACACTAAAGCATAAAGCGAGCACATAAACTAAAGCTGAGGCTCACCAAACGCTCGTAAGCATTATGGTAAGGAGCACTGAGCCCTAAACCCGAGCATTAGGTAGATCCTGTTAGTGTTGCCACTGTGTGTCAATCAGCGGCAGGATCCCAAACCACTGCCCCAATAAAAAGACCTGTATAGGCTGAACAGAGCATGAACTGAACCATTACAAAAATGCTTTAGGGCAGAGGGATTTGCTACAGAGGAGTTAATTTATTGTGCAATGTTTGAGAAGAAGCCTGATTTTTAAGAGGACAGGCCTGGCACTATGCTCTTACCTTAAAAATCTGAAACTAAATGACATTCTGGACTGGATTCTGGTGAAAAGCTGAAAAGGCTTTTCTCTGCCAGACTGACTAAGCATTCATTCTCAATAGATTTCTAAAAGAGCTTGCTTTTATAACATTACCGTGGGTCCTGTGTGTTCTACACAAACCCAGCAGAATATTTAACCTGCAAGCATAAAGATCTTAAGTCTCACCTAGAACATGTATTACTGTTATTTTAAATAATATATATGAACGAAATGTTGACTGGACAAAAACTCTCGGGCCAAATTTAACGGATATTTTTGTTCTGTCCTAACATTATCAAAACCAAATCATCCACACGGTTCAGCGTGCTACAAGTGAGAAATTATTCATTACAATAAAAAATTAATATGTATAGTTTCTTTTGCAGAATTGTTTTAAATAGCCAAAATATGATACCAGACTTTTGTTATTCCCAATGATAATGACGCCTTTAAGGGTAAAAATCTAAATCTAGAGATGGGTTGTCATGGTACCTGTTCATATTGTATAATTTATGACCAGTCTCTTTTAATTTAGGAATGAAAACAACAAAAATTACATATAAAAACTGTCTATGGGATATGTGCAGGTCTATGGAGTAATCCCAGTTCAAATGGGCAAAAATCATGAGATCTAATTCATTTACATGGGTCATATTCTAAAAGAGCTGGTGGGTTCTGTAGGTTTTCATTATAATCAAGCAGGAATAGACTTCATATATACAATAACCTGCTTGAGGACCGAGATCCAAATGATTTGACAAGCAGAATGAGGTACATTTCTGCTTTACAGCCCTTTGTGCGTGTTTTGTATTGTACTTAACAGAAGTGAAAGTACAAAACTAATCTGTTTGGCACAAAAATGCAGCTCATGCAATGAGATGATTTGAGAGGATGATCAGTTTACCTTCTGTAGTAGAGCAGCTCCTGAATATTTTAAAGCAACTGCATTCAATTGCTCTGATAAGCTATTGGCCCATTTTTGTACCCTAAGAGAAAGAAAAGTAATCAGTGAGTGCACACAATCACAGTGGTTGTAGTGACATTAAGAAAATTGCCCAAAAAATGTAAGTTTTTATCATATGTACAGTATAGGCCACTTTAAATGAAATATCTCCTTATCATTCATGGAGAAAGAGCTCAAGCACTGGCATTTTAAAAAAATTCTCCAACAAAAAAACAGTCCCCAACCACCTCTCAAGGAGCATGAGATGTTCTTTCAATGAGGGCATGAGATGTTCCTAGCTGAAAAACTACAGGGCTTCCTATTATGTTCAGTAATGTTGGAAATGTATAGTTCTGTTTGACTCAATGTGACTAAATGTGTTTTGTGAGCTTGGTGGTGATATTCAGTGGTTATCTTACTTATCTTGCTATGGCCATTTATAATCAGTACATCTAGGGGCAGCACATATAGCTTTTTCAGGCTTCAAGTAGTCCTTGGTGTTCATGAAAACTTGTCAAGCCTACTTAAAATGAATTCTATTTACATACCATCGTATCAGTGTGTTCATTTTTAATCAAAACATTCCAGTTCTTGATAGTTTCGCAGATACATCCATTTTACAAAGATGCCAAATGAAATATTATGTTAAAGTTAACTTTCTGTTAGATAAGTGGCTGGATTTGTGCTTGCCTGGACAGAAGCAATGATGATTAGAAATAAGTTCTGAAATGTAATTTTCTCTTAAAATCTTTGTTGAGTGACATTTTTTATTTCAGTTTAGCTGCTTTACAAAATGGCTCATGGCTCCAGGTTCAAAGTGCTGTCATCTCAACCCAACTGATCTCTTGAATTCAATGCACAACATTCCTGCTTAGGACAGACAGCAGGCAAAAACTATACAAATATAGTCTGTTTACACATGAGAACATTCACTCATTTGCCATTTTATCAGAAACATATCATCAACCACCCTCCAACCTGTGGGACCAGGCTAGAGGCTGTGGGTATATACATTTTACATGCTGTGTACACTAACTGGCCACTTTATCGTGTCGGTGGGCAGTTAGAAAGCTCATCCTTTTCCACACACAACTTGTGTCATTCGTCCTCTAGCCGTTCATGCTGGATCGTCACCAAAGTAATCTCCAGTCAGCAGCAGATGATGGATGATGATCACTTTCCATTGATGGATGGGATGGGAGGGGGGTTATAAATTGTAAAAGCAACAGATGAACTATAATCTGTAACCATGAAGATGGTCGGTAAGTTTATATCTGTAAAAAGCACCTATACGGCAGGTGTTTCTGATAAAATGACCAGTGAGAGTCCGTGTAAGGAAGGCATAACTAATCAAATGTGCAATCCCGTGTATATAAACACTAAGAACACCAAAAGACATGTACACAGCAACAAAGACACAATTTGCCCCACAAAAATCAGGTAAAAATGGAAGAGAGCATAGCCGCATCCTTACAAATGCAAACACTCAGAACACTCTTGGCCTGGTAAGCTTAGTGCTGACCCAAGCACCACGAACTGCCTCTGACCTGACAGGGCCTGGGATTTGGACGTATCTGGGGAGTTGTTTGTGTGGCTTGTGTTGTATTGGATTGTGAAACCTATTAAAGACCCAGCCAGATACAAACCTGGACAGAAAAACACTTGGCAAGGGGAAAGTGGTTTCGCAGGACAGTCTAGAATCATCTTTTTGCTTGATATCTTTTTTTTTTTTAGACCAGTCGTGACTCATGAATAAAAGAAACTTTCATGCTTTGGAAAAAGAGAAAGGATACAATCTATTGTTTTGCTCTACTTAAACAGCATTTTATATGGCTAACATATATGGCCCTAAAGAAAGAAATGAGATCACATCACCAGCCAAAAACACAATGGAGGGATACATAAGAGTATAAACAAAAAAAGGACGGCGCAAAGTATGTTGGCGTGATCTCCGTTGGTTATCCTGTCTCCATGTGGCTGACCATATGACCATCTGTATGCAAGCCTGGCTTCTCTCCACTGTAATATTAACCAGGGCAGCATCCAGCATGGCACCATAGGTGCAACTTGGACCACACTCTCTACGCACAATGACATCATGCACGATTTGGAAAGTATGCAGTCAAGGGAGATGCAAAAAGGGGCAAATTTAAAACAGACTCTGAAAAAGTCTATGAATTTGCTAATAATGCGTAAGTGGTTTGTGCTCCTTCCCAGCTTAGAAGGACAAAACAATCAGCTGATGAATAATCATTAGATGATTAATATCGCCTTACATCACAAGAGCATTTTGCCTTCTGCATGCAAAGTCTACAAGTGCCGTCTGTCAAATGGCCTGATTCTCTTTTTCCCCTCCATTTGCTGAACGATGTCAGAGTCTCATGAGAAATGGATTTTACAGAGAGACTCTTTCGATGAGAGAATTACCAAAGACAGCCCAACAACTGCCCATCCATGTTTATTCCCTAATGCCAGGCTGCATGGAATTGAACTGGGGTAAATTTAACCCCCTAATAATTCTGGAGGCTCAAGCGTTGCTTTGGCAGCTGTCGTAGCAGATGGAACAATTTAGCTAACAAATTTCTCTCAAACCTTTCCTATATGTTCATATGTGTTCATATTTCCTATATGTTCATATCTAGTATCAACAAGTAATACAAAATGCATGGAAACATTGTCAGTATTACAATAAAATGTGAATAACCATAATATTAATATGTGTGTGTGTATATATATATATATATATATATAAAATTCATACTTAATATTAGGGATTGAATATGTGACCTCAATTGCATTCAATATTTTTTCTAGTAATTCTAATATTCATTTGCACTAAAGTGTGGACCACGCTTCCTGTAAGCTGAAGCAGGCCCAATCCTTCATGTTCTGGTTCAAATGAATCTTTCCATGAGGTGCATCTTACGTTTCTGGTGGAATCTTCATCTGCGCCTTGGTCAAGAGGCAGAACCAGCCTGAGTAAAGCAGGAAGAGGGTGAGCCATGTAGGCCCATTCCTGGGCCGGACAGTGCCTCCAGCCATCCCAGTGGAGCACATCTGTGTTCCCTGCAGGGCTGCCATCCACCAGCAGTCCAGTGGAACTTCACTAACACAACTCGACTAACTTCACTGAAAACTGACTCTCATCCCTGATCATGTTGAACTCAACCAAGATTTTTAAATGTCTTCCTCTGATCACCTACTATGCTGCTGGCTCCTGCTTGAATGTCCAGTGGTCAGATGCAAGTTTGCAGGGTTGTAGGTTTGTCCCAGCTCAGTCACATTCATGATGACAGTGGGAGTCCAAAAAAGCAAAAACATTCAATAATCCAGATTATCCAGACTCTTATCAGTTCACTTGTTCCACTGAAGTCTGAGCCGAAGAAAAAATCATATTTTCCAAATATGGTGAAACACTTGGACCTGCAGGTGATTACATCCTCCTGTGAACAGGCAGCCACGTGAGAATCTGATGCTTCATACTTACAGAGAAATGAGAGCAGCGACTGCATCCACGTGCAAAAGAGCCACTGAACAGTTTTGACAAGGTAGCTACAGGGACTCACTGCCAAAGAACTCAATCCGCCGCTTTGCAGCGTAATCCACTTGGATTACACTCTCCTCACACAGTGAGTTGACAGGTGGGGGTGGGGGAATGGGAGGTGGGGAGGGGGGCAGTAGAATGGAGGTGGTGGATATAGAGGAAGGCAAGCGATTGGGTGATTTAGAGAGTTGTCAGCCCTAAGAGGGATTAGCAGTGATTGCTGGAGGCAGGGCTTTGCCCATCCAATCAGTGCCCAGGGAACAGGAGGGCCTCCAGAACTGCTTTTCCTGAGAGATAAGGACATCTAGTGGGCACACCACGGTCCCATCACTGACAGCAGTGTGCCATGTTGTGGGGAAATGATGAGGTATTTCCAGGTGATGTGTCGGGGCATCAGGAAAACATCAGAACCATCAGACTAGTGCATTAAACAACCTAAGACTGTAAGTAAAGCCCTCAAAGAAAAGTTTACAATCACATCCTTCTCCAGGTCTCTACTGCAATCTATGCATTAACTCATCCTACCAGTGAGACCGACCTGGACTATCCCTGTTCTGCCCATTTTGCCATTTTTCTTGCCCACAAAACCTAAATGAATAGGCAAATGAATAAGCCTTTCTAAGGGTTAAGCAGGGCAGTGCAGGTGGCCTCCAAGACCAGCGTTGAGAACTTATGCGCTGAATCAAGAATAATGTGTGTATTAGGTCATTTCATGAACTATTCTCGGAATAATCTGTTTCCAGAAGTTGTGATCCTACCCTCTACTCTCCTTAAAATAATTTCCCATCATGTGCTCGTACCTAATATTGTATGTGTCTGACAAAGTCAGTAGCTCAACAGATTGCTGGTTTATGCGAGTAAATTGATAAGATTACAGACTTTTTCCTCTGTAGGAGATATTCCTTAGTGCCACTATAAACTAATCTCATTCTCCTCCCTGATTCGGACTGCTTGTATCTAATCTAGTGCAACCCCAAGGAGGCTGGGTTCCCCTTTTAAGTCTTGGTTCCTCTCAGTGTTTCTTATTCTCCACATCAGCTGCCCTCATATTAGCTGCGTTACTTACAGATAGATATTTACATTTACGGCATTTAGCAGACGCTTTTATCCAAAGCGACTTCCATTCCCTAACTACAGGGGACCAACTTGGGGTTAAGGGTCTTGCTCAGGAACCCAGTGGTGTTATGCTGAAGGTAGGATTCGAACCCATGACCTCTTGGTCCAGAGGCAAGTATCCTACCACTAGGCCACCACCACCTATTGTGGTTGTTTTCTTTCTACAGGTTTTTATTTAGATTTCGACTTATTTTATTTCACATTATTCTTGTGTCTCCCTTTGTCTTTGTGTGTTGTGGCAGTCATCACATATGCAATTTCCTCTGGGATCAACAGTTTTCTGATTCTGATTCTAGAAAGCGGCTTTGGTCCTTTTCATAAGTGGCGCACACACAAAAACGGAGATTTGAGAGCTTCCCGGGTTTTGCATTCTACAAGATCACTCTGTTCATGCATTAAATGCTCTTTGACTTCATGTAGAGAACAGAAATGACAAACACATACGAAGGTCACAGTTAACATACAGAAAAAGTCAAGAGACACCTGCTGTTCAAACTGAGAAATGCGTGTCCACTGAACACAGTGAGCAGGTGCTTGCTAATGCAGGTCAGATGTTCCATCACTTCACTGGACAGACAGGCAGCCTGGAGCCAAAATTATGCAGCAGACAAGACACAATTCATGTAGACAAACATTTTTTGTGCTTGACAGTGGAGTGGAAAATAGACATACACAAACCACATGAAACTAGTATAAAGGGAGAAAATATTATTTTTGAAGCTTTTGTTGTTCAGACAAATAAATATGACAAGTCATAAGAGCACTGATGGATTTTTTTTTTTTCCATAGGTAACCATGCTTTGATCGATCGCCAACGGTTTTTGGTGTTAGCCTACTGTCCTTTCAACGCATCTGGCTGCTGCCAACAGAACTACAGAAGCATAACACTTCAATCTCCACACTGGGGGTTTAAAGCATTTTCTATCCACATGTAAAAAGCATTCTTTTGTCCAAAGCTGACATGATAATGGGCTCAGGATGCTACAGGAAGCGAATGCCTGCTCCAAACTGCACTCCATCACATATCCTATAAGGAGATAGAAAAAGAATAGCTGCAATATTAAACCAGTTTTTTCACTCTGTACATTTTAGAAACATTAGGCTATATGATTGGGTCTAAGTGATTATGACTAAGATTTGGGCCATCAGTACTGCTTAGCTTTATTAAAAGCAACCCAAGGCAAACTTGCTCAACAGGATCTCTCTGTTTGTGTTAAACACACCCTGACTGGTCCAGGCACAGACGGGCGAGTGCGTACCTGTCTCCGCTCTGGACACCCATGGGAATGCAATAGTTGAGCTCCAGACGAGCAATGTTCCCCAGACGCAACACAATGCCTGTTCCATATGACCAACGGATACAATCCGCCAGCTTGCTCAGGTGGGCTCGTGGCCCCTCACCTAAACAGGAAAAACAGCTACAGTGAAATACAAAACCTCTGCATTGCTACAACATCCAACATACAACATTGTGAAAAGAACTGAAAAAGCAACCAATCATTATCAGGACATACACTGATCAGCCAGAACATTCACATTACCTGCATAATATTGAGTATGGCTCCCTCATGCTGCCAATGCTAACATTTTTCATATTTCTCAAACAATTCTGAACTCTACTGTGGGACTGGACCAGACAGGCGATCCTTCACTCCTCTCAGTGAGTTTTGGCACTCATGACCCTATCACCAGTTGTCCTTCTCTGGACCAACCACTGCATACCAGGAACACCTCACAAGACCTGTTGTTTTGGGGGTGTCAAAGTTTCTCGGATCCTTTAGCTTCTCAATTTTTCCTGCTTCCAGCACATCGAGTGCTGATGTTGAGGAGTTAGTTCATGACAAATGACTACTTTTCAAACTCACTAGATATCTACACTGAGTGTGTACTAGTGTTGTACCACCTCTTAAACCCAGCTATAAGAAAAGCAGCAATGTACACCAAGCTTTGCGGTGAGTGAAGTAAAAAATACTTGTCATCTGAAAGATACTGATATAAACGTTTAAAACGTTTACAAAGGACCCACCATAGTTGAGGTTGCACAGGTTTCCAGCATTGAGGAAGAAGTGTGTCCTGAAGAGATCCCCAAAGCCCCCTCGGCCTGGCCTGAAAGGCAGAGGTGTATACAGATGGAGCCCACCAGCCCAGTATGCCTCCCCACCTAGGTAATCACCTGCCATGAAGAATGGGACAACAGTCATTTTTTTTCAATATGCCAGTTGATCCTGGTCATTTTACAATCCCCTTAGGTCTTACAAAAACTGCTAATACAGTTCTAGGTCCCCAAATTCATTACAAATGTAAGCCTGGGTAAAAACGAACGAGAAGGCACTATTACAGAACCACGATTTAATTAATATCCAAATCTTTGTAAAATAAGTCTATGATAAACAGAAGAAGTGGGCAATTTGTTAATAAAAAGTTGAAGATCTCAAATGGTTAAGTGTACTGTATTTCTCACCTTCACTCTGTGGTCCAATGCTGTACATGCTAAAACCCCTCACACTGGTGGGACCTCCCAGATAAAACCTGGTTACATTGAAGCAATGTTAGAACTATCCTTGCTACACCAATTCTACCTTTTACTTATTATATTCAGACCTACAGCATAGATTGTTATACATTGCCCTTTAAATAGATGGTTTTAGATCTTAAACCATTCTTTTAATTGATCTACTAACCGGTCAGAAATGGATGTGGGTTTTTCTCCAATGGCCAGCAGCATGCCACCCCACAGAGAAGCAGAGAGAACCTACAGAGAGGAGAACTGCTAAAAACCAGCCAGTGTCTAAATAT
Source organism: Bryconaethiops microstoma (assembly GCA_037577275.1). Lineage (NCBI taxonomy): Eukaryota > Metazoa > Chordata > Actinopteri > Characiformes > Alestidae > Bryconaethiops > Bryconaethiops microstoma. Next base: position 10,463,965 of record JBBJLS010000032.1, on the reverse strand, counting down.
CCCAAAACAGATCAAACAGAGTGCAAAGGGAGAAATCAAATCCGAGCTGTGCTTTCGCTCCTTACTGAGTCCCAAAGGAGACGCTTGTTGAGTTGAAGCTCAAAGTCCTCCTTCAAGAAGCTAGCATCTCCACCTGTGTAACCTGCCAACTCCTGCAATACCAAAAACCTACTTCAGTGTGTGTATATAATATATATATATATATATACACATATATATACACATATATACACACACATATATTCTTTTTATTAAAAAAAATATTTTTATAAAAGACACCCTGCCAGGAGGGCATGGGTAAAAAAATACACACCTGATTGATCTTCAGTAAGGCACCTTTCTTAGGGAGAATTGGAGAGCTGCGTGTGTCGATGACCATTGAATGCTGAAAGGGAGGAATATTCATGGGGTCAGAACAGAAGGATAGTAAATTCTTTAGTGTCGATATGAAGACACAAATGATCAAACTCTCTTAAAGCATTAAAATCACCCATATACCGAGAGAGAGGATTTAAGTGAGTGGCCACTCTCCTCTCTGACAGCGAAGGAAGCGGTGCGAGCCAAACAGCCCAACTCTCTCCACACACCCTCCCACTTCACTGTGTGGTTCGTCCTCCAGATCGGGAACTGCCAGGCAGAACAGAATTATGCATACACATTTTATGACATGTGACTCTATGAAGTAAAATATTAAGTATTAATAATTTTAATCTGAGCACATTTTAAAATAAATTCTCTTTGTTAATGGCTGCAAGTTACTTATTCATCACAGAAATAAAGCAGGACAGGAAAACAACTAATCTGACGTTCCAAACAACAAGGTAACAGTGAGAGAGGAAAAAGCCTTACACTGAACTCTGTGGAGATTCCTCGGTCAGTCTCCCTCAGTGAACTCCACGGGAACTGCCCTGTGACTTTGTATATGTTAACGGAGAAACTGCAAAAACAAATGTCAGCAGTAAGTAGGGCAGTTTCACACCTTACAGTGCATGAAAGATAGAATTCACCAGTAACTAATCAGTGACTTCTAGCTTACATTCATTTTTGGCAAAGTGAACATTCTTAACAGAACTCATACACGCTCCACATTTTTGCTTTGTTCATTCCCAAAACATCCCACGTTCCAATTATTCACTTTTCTTGTTTGTTTGGTATAGATGGTAGATGGAATTAAGCATTGGATTCCCAAATATTTTCCTGTAGAAACCTAAACTAAATCAAAATGTACTCAGTGATCTAAATATGATTAAATAAATACTTAAACCAAAAAGAACGTTTAATCTTAATGTACTAATGCAATAAATGAACAACCAAGCATACTTGCGCTCAAAGTGTCCAGGCTGGGGTTTAAAGAAGGAGAGGCCATAGGATGTTTCTTTGGTGCCGTAAGAGAACTGGAAAGTGAGCTTCTCAGCACGGCCAAAAATATTGGGCAGTTTTAAACCCAGCACCTGAAATCAGAGCAGAAAAACTATGCATCACCCTGAATTGCTATATTCTACATATTAAAGACAAATTTGAGGACAGCCGTTTTCCCTTTGGAACAATAACTAGCAATCATATCACCAACTTGCAATTCATCTGTGATAAGGGAAATAAAAAACAGCAACTGGATCTCAGGAAGGAGCTTTTACTATCTTAGGCTTGTACACTTCACCCCAAAACAGCCTGATAACTCACCATGCTTCCCTCATTGTTTCCAACCATGGTGTTGTAGCTGCCAGTCATTCTTCTGAGCTCCTTCACCTCAAATGTTACATCCAGTCCATTGGGTAGTGCGTTCTCACCTTTTGGCAATGTGAGGTAGTATTTTCAGTTCATATCAAACGTTTGACACTTTAATAACGAGCATCTATCAAAATAGGTTACCTTCTGCTGTATCGATAACAACTTCCACTTGTCTGAAAATTCCCAGACGCAGCAGCCTCTGTCTGGCATCGTGGGACTTTTTCATCACCTGTGGGCACAGGAACAACACACCACTCTTACAGGCGCCATACCAAGACCACTTTGAGTTTCAGACCTGTGTTCCAATTAAAAAAGGTTACTCACATCAATCAAGTTCTTGGCTCTGAAAACATCCTCAATTTCATACGTCAGGATGTCCTCCTTAGTTCTCCCAAGGCCATCTATATGCACATGCTGAACAACAACCTAAACAAATAAAGAGGATTCAGTGACTGTTGACCTGCGGTGACCTTGGATGATAAAACACTTTCAGTAGAAAATACACCATTCTCACATCTTTGTTTTCAAGAATTTCTTGTTGGGGCTCATGCTCCGGTTCCACCAGGTCCAGGTCATCTGCTTGCACCCCCAGTTCAGGCCCTTGCATAGGGAGAGGGTCTAAACTCTGAAAGAGAATATTGTTGCATTTTGTGAAAATGATGCTGTCAATTGTAATGCTTGTTCTCCCCTTCCCTACATGTTAACAAATAGTATGTAGTGACATACAACCATCCCTCGGTGAATTAATGAGTCAAACAGATGCATCAGTTTTTTAAAAAAAGGTCCATAGAAGTGAAGTTGTACTTCTCAGTACATCAAACATGCATCAACATAGGAAATGCACTGTGTTTGCTGCTATTCAATTCTTTCTGAGATCCTTTTGGTCTAAAAAATGCTGCAGTCCAAAAGTAAGATATAGCCAAGCAGGAGCAGAATCAAAGGAAAATAATTATATTAACGCAAAAAAAAGGAATCAGACACTAAATGGGAAGCTTTTCTTCATACATTTCTCCAGAACGATCAGTGTAAAATAAAACTGCCCACAAGAGTGCACATACACTAAACTGGGTTTGTATGAGGGCCAGTACTGCACAATTCTCATTACACAAATAAACCCTTTAATTAATGAGTTAAAACATTTATAAAAATGT
>JBBJLS010000032.1:10420964-10449998 GCA_037577275.1 Bryconaethiops microstoma | reverse complement strand
CCAGTAAACACACACTCTTGCTTATATTTTCATGTACGTGTAAGGCAGCAGAAGTGTTACGCCAGTAGGTGGCACTACTGCACCACACTACGACCCAGGTTTATGATTTACTTGTGCTTTTTGGTCCCTCTGTGATTCCGTATTACTTTAATCCTGTCTTCTCCGTCGTGCCGTGTATTCTCCGTACGACATCAAGTACCGAACCGTGACCCATGTACCGTGACGGGTCGGTACGAATACATGTACCGTTACAGCCCTAATATATATATATATATGTGTCTGTGTGTGTGTGTGTGTGTGTGTGTGTGCGCGTGTGTGTGATATGGAGTAAAACATATATTGCCTGATTATGACTATGTTGCTGATCTGATATTTTCTCTTTAAAAGCTATCCAACATGTTTCACTTAAAATGTTCATCTAAAAAGTACACTATATGGACAAAAGTATTGGGAGACACCTGTTTTATCAGGGTTTGGACATTACATGTTATATACATAATAAATAATGTGCATATGTGTGTTTGTCTAGCTCAAAAAAAAAGGTCGAGTATCAATTTGACATGTCACACATATACTATACATAAAAATGCTTTGGTGGGCGTGAAGACCTGAGTGACTCTGACAAGGAATAAATCATTATGGATAGACGACTGGGTCAAGGCATCTCCGATACAAGGCATACGATAAGGCTCCCAGTCAGCACTGGTGAGAACCCACTGGTAGTGTCCCAGGATAAACCACAAACCACAAACGACACTGATTAGTGAAGCACACAAGCATCAACGTGGACCTTGGAATGATAGACAATCATCAGTGAGTCCCGTTTCGTTTTACATTTACCTGTGGAAGTGATGGCACCAGGATGCACTGTTGGAAGAAGCCAGTGGAATTTTAAACTTAATATTGTGCAGGGAAACCCTGAGTCTGGGCATTCAGCCTGTTGCCAGTCTGCCATCTACTTAAACACTAGTGCGGATCAGGTGCACTTCTTCATGCCAGTGGTATTCCCAAATGGCAGGGGCCTCTTTCTGCAAGATCACGTGCCCTGCCACTCCTCAAGAACTCAATACCTAAATCTGATCATGAGTCTGTGGAATGTGCTCAAGTACCATTCCAATCCATGGCAGCTCCACCTCAACTTTACAGAACTTAAAGGACTTAAAGGACTTACAGAACTTATCTGTGCCCAGATACCACAGAGCCAAGGCCTTATAGAGTTCAAGCTTCAGTGGATTGCAGTTGTTTTGGCAGCACATGGAACAGCATATTAGGCCAGCAGTCATAATGTTTTGTCTCATTGGTCTATACATATGTCACTGTTATTGCAATAAAACTTTATCTCCTAAATGGTAACTTTGAAGGAGAAGAAAAAACTAAAAAGACATCATGGAAAAAGCACTCATTTTTAAAATCCAATGTATGGACTTACAGTGATAGACTGAAAGAGTGATAGACTGCTTTTGGTCCATTTATCATTAAATGTTCATAAATGGCTTTGCAGCACTTGACTCTTCAATCCATACAGGGATGTTAAGGAATTTTGTTAAGGGAATGGACACCTACAGTGTGTCGTAATTCATGGTGTTTTGCTGCCCAATTTTATTCTGTGCTTTATTTTTTCTTTTCTGCTTTCTGTGTGAAAGCTGATGTTTGGTGCAGAGACCTGGAGCTGGGTGTCTTTATTCCAGTTTGTTTCCTCCCCCTTTTTTTATACATTTACACTTCAAATGCTAATAAATAAACAAAATAAGTTCTCAAATGACATGATTTTAAATATTCTTGCAGTGATATAAACAGTGATATAAAACGCATCCAATATGAATATTGAGATAATTAATGCAGTGTTAATGAACCTTTTTTAATTGTTATGATGCTTCGAGGAAGTTGTGCTAGATCAGCTGAGAAGTGACTCACGTAAAAGGCATTGAACAGGATCAGGATGGGGATCTGAATCATGCACACCTGAACTGCGATACAGCTGCCCACCTCCAAACTGGGGGAAAAAAACAGCAGTACACCAGTGAGACAGCTGGGCAAGAGCAAACAACCGTACATCCTCCATGTGGATAAAGAAGTCATGTCATGTACACACAAAAGCAGAACTAAGAAGAAAGTCTGCTTTGTTAAAAGAGGAACAAATAAAACTCACAATCAATAATTAGATTTCTGAGGCATAACATTTCGTGTGCACTTGGTCTCAGTGGTTGCGGTAGAGGCCCACCTGAGGCTGATGTTGTTCTGCAGAGCAAACTGGATTCCATTAACGATCTCTGGGATTTCAGGGATCATAGCCAAGAGGGTCACGCCTATGAAATACTGATAAAGATACAAGCATAGACATCAAATAAGGATGAAAAATATAAAAGAGATCAAATGTCACTGACCTACAACAATAGTATGTTTAAGTCTGCTTGCATGTGTATCAGTATGTTTGTGTTCATGCCTGAAAGATACTTAAGAGGTGTTTATATGTGTGCACCGCATGGATGAGGATAGAATTCATGTACACACATTGATGATGATTAAGTGCCAAGTTAACCCTTTTTAGGGCTGTTCCAGAGCACAGACATCTACATCTTGCAAAAAACATTCCGTGTTTTATCTGAAGCTCGTAACAGACATTCATTCGTTCATTCGTTCATTCATTCATTCATTCATTCATTTTCTGTAACCGCTTAATCCTTACTAGGGTCACAGGTACCCGGAGCCGATCCTGGGGTTTACGGGCGCGAGGCAGGGACTCACCCTGGTCGGGGTGCCAGTCCACCACAGAGCACACACCCATACACACACACATACACACCATTCACTCACACACTCACACCTACGGTTGATTTAGAATCCCCAATTCACCTGACACACATGTCTTTGGACTGTGGGAGAAACCGGAGGCCCTGGAGAAAACCAAAGCCCCCATGAGGAGAACATGCAAACTCCACACACACAAGGCCAGGACCCAGATTCAAACCCCCAACCCACCGTGGGGCCCGCTTGTAACAGACATGTAATATAAATTTTAGTTTGTATCTAGAATTTCTAGAACGTTTCTTTTAGAAAAAAAAAGAGTCAGGGGTGTAAGTATTTTTAATACTCTGATAGTAGAAGTCCTCCCCCATGATGTGTGATCTGTGAGCGTGTTACATGCCTGAGAAAGTGTGTGTGTATGGGTGTAAAGACTGTGACAACATGATGTCAGCCGCAATGCAACAGAATTGTGCAGATGGACCAGATCTGCTGTTATTGCAAAAACCATAGCTACAATAAACATGTGGACAATTGAGGAGTGTGTTGCTTTTTGTTCGTCATAGGTGAAAGAAAAAATAGCTCTCTTGTTCAGATTTATCCACTCAAACGTGCCCAATTTCTCTTTAACTTGCGTTATGAATTATGAGGTGACACATTTTAGAATGGAACAACACATTAAATAACAATACAAGTATGTTAGCTGCAAGTCATTTCAGGTGTTTGCAAGTGTGTGTGTGTGTGTGTGTGTGTGTGTGTGTGTGTTACATGCCTGAGAGATGACTGGGGTATTCAGTATGGGTTGGATATGCTCTGTGGTGAGGTCAGCGCAAGCAGACATCAGTACTGTGGCGATAATGAGGATGAGCAACGCTCTCCAGCGAGACCAGTGCACCACTGCATTCAGATGATCCATGGCTACACAACATACAAACACACACACACACACACACACACACTGAAAGTTTTAACAGCAAAAGACATGTAGTGACCGGTTCTCTCTAATTAATGACACTTAAGACGGACCAACATGTAAAAAAAAGCATCTCACCCTGCCCATCACCAATTTGGATGTCATAGATATGAGAGTGGGTCTTCAGAGTGAACAGAAGGCCGATGATGTAGGACGCCGGCAGCAGAACAGAGACTGTGTACACTAGCGGTCTGGGAGGCAGAACAAAATGGAAAAATGAACAGATCTTAGAGAGAAGAGTTGCAGCTCTTTAACTGCAATAACAGAAGTGCAGTTAGAAAAGACAACAGGATGGGTTCCTCAGTTACCTACTCTATATGACTGTGAAACAGGCTGTAGTTGTTGTCACTCTGAAGACAAAAAGAAGAAGAATTAGACAAAGATGATGAATTAGTAAAACAATACAGAATGAATTCAGTTTATATAGAACAAATAATACTAACAAGAATACTAAAGAACAAGCGCAGATTAATGTCATATGGTCTGGACTGAATAAAACAGAATGTTGAGAATTTGTTTCATTGATCTGAAAATGTCCTACCAGGTCATAGTGACACTTTCTGCAGCTGAATGTGCCGTTGCTGCTGCTGCTGTTCCCAGTGGAGTTAGTGCAGTCTTCACACACCAAATTCCCATAGGCTTTAGAGAAGAGTGTGGGGGCAAACACACCTGCCACAGAACAAACAGGTCAATCAGGGTAGCATTAACTACACAGCTGAAATAAATATTTATAATGTTTGGTTGAAGATGGCTTGGTGCACTGAAGTGTGTATAATAACAGATAAGGAGAGCATGAGGGAGAGAAAGAGCGAGAGAGATACTATAATTCTTAGATATTCTTTTCTTTTTTTCATGCATGAATCTGATTGTGATATTTATCTCAATCAGATTCATAAAAAAAAAACATCTTGATTATTGTTGTTGTTTTTGCAGACTTTAAAAATTTCACTTGACCTTTAGGTTATGTGAACATTTCAAAAATGTCCAAAATTAGTTACACTCAATGTTTTTCTCCCTTCTCCTGTAAAATAGTGGGTTATTCTCACAAACTGGACAAATACTAGAACCTGACCTAAAAAACAAAACAAAAACGTGTGTGTGTGTTTACAGACAGGCCATAACATATGTTAGACACACACACAGAGCAAGAGAGAGACATAAGATGTGTCCGAAAAGTGCTCTCGTTCACTATGTAGGGCACTATGTAGTGAATCATCCATTTTGTAGGGTTGTCCGAAATTCTTTCTCTCCGCGGAGGACAGTAGTGCCCCCCTGACGGATCTATCTGTCACCGTGCCCCCCAGACCCCGCCTCATGCGCGGGCTTTGTCTGAACTAGAGCAACAAGACGTGTGTTTATGCTGCAGAGATAAATTGCCAAGATCCGGCGCACTATTTAAGCAACAGTTAGTAAAAACGTAACATCCTCCTTGTTCACTAGTTTGCCCCCTATATAGCAAACACTATGTAGTGAACGAGTGAACTTTTCGGACACAGCTATAGAGAAAGAGAGAGAGAGAGAGAGAGAGAGAGAGAGAGAGAGAGAGAGAGAGAGAGAGAGAGAGAGAGAGAGAGTTCACCTCCAATAGATATAAAGAGAAGTGAGGAGCTGACCCCTGCTGAGCGGCTGTTAAACCTCTGCTCCCTGTGCTTCAGCCCACCAATTATCATACAGATCCCCTGAGAGAGAGAGAGAGAGAGAGAGAGAGAGAGAGAGAAAGAGAGACAGAGAGAGAGAGAGAGACAGAGAGAGATTGGAAAAACAGGTAAAATTTATCCCAATTTATCACCATCTAACACAGACCGTGTTTTATGTGGGACTGGTTTGATGTATTTAAACTCTTACCGGAATAAAGAGGATGCATCCAAGCAGAGTGCCTGTCAATGCTGACTTCACAATCTCCTGTAGGCACTTGTTGTTCTGGCGGTGACCCCTGAGCAAGGCTGTGATGTAAAATGTCAGTTCAGTGATGGACCCAAATGTGGCATTGACCACCGCTCCAACTGCAAAATTACTCTGAGCTGATATACTGCAAACACACAGGGACAAAATATACATAAGAAATATGACTTTATAATAATTACATATCAAATAGTTATTGCTACCTGTTAGTACTTATAAGTAACAACATATCATACATGTTATTATTATTATTATCATTATTATTATTAATATTATTATTATTAAGTGAATGTGGTGGGTGTCTGCTCACCTGGCTATGCCCATACCAATATAGTAGGACAGTGGAATGATAGAACCTATTGCGGTTGCAAATTTAACCTCAGAGCTGACAAACTGGTTGCCTTTGTCCACATAGCCAATCACCATCGAGACGATGACTAGAGGGAGGAGATCTAGAAGACAGCGGTCATTTAAGGAAAATAATATGCAAACTGTGAACCCCACACTTGACTACCCTTAGAGTAGCCTGTGCCATGTGAAATAAATTCATTCAAATGCAGCTTCCAGGTCTTAACCTCCAATACAGAGGAGTGAATGAGCCTACTGACTTTAATTCGCATGTTTAGAAGGATACTAACGGCAAACACATTGATCCCATCAACCGTGTACTTGTAGTAGTAGATGTTCATGGCATGGTAGCAGCAGAGGATGGCTTTCTCTTCTCCTTCCTAAGGTTCAACGAAAACAGTAAATCCTGTAAAGTTTTCTCCAAAATGGCAAAAACTTTACAGGAGACAGCAAAAACTTTTTTACCTTTAATGTAAGTTCATTTAAAATGTTCTATTCTGAGTAAATTGGCGTATTTCTATTGGTGTGTATTGATCTGATCATGAAAGATGTAAAGGGTGAGATACATGGTTTTCTCTGGACAGTGATATGTTTTAGCAAAAGGTCATTAGGTTCATATCCACCAGCATTACCAGATTTCATTCATTATTAGCATTTATCCCTTTAATATTGCTTTTTGAGTAGCTAAAATATGTGAAAGTAGATTAATCCAAGCACCATGAAGACTGCCAAAAAGGGCAAACAGACTGAGCGTGAAATGAGTCAATGAATCAGCTAAAGCTTTATTCTTCCACCAGTTCCGGGGCCGAGTGATAAGGTTTCAAGATAAACTTTAAATTATAATAATTTCAGATATTCAGTGTCTCAAGGATTCATTTAATTGCATTCTAAATAATGGATTATTCTGTCCGGCGCCCCTGTATAACCAATATAATGCAAGAAGTGTGTTGTTCAAGAATATAAATGTATTACAATGTAAGTACGCTATATTACATGGCAGTAGATTTTGTAAAAGATCAAGGCAAAAGGTTTAGTGAAGTTTTACCCCGGTTCCAGAGCTGATGCGAACTTGCTCAGGTGGAATCAGCAGAATGGTACTCAAAGTCCGGATGCTCATCTTAGCCACAGGGATGGTGAAGACCAGTAGCCAGGAGAGCAGCCCCAGCACACAGTGAACCATGGCCAGAATGGGATATCCCAGCAACAGCCAAACATACACACTCATCTGTTTCTGATGATTAATGAACACCAAATAAACAAACATTAACCACTGCTGTTATAAAGCATCACTGTTATTAACAAACATCAAACAAACAAACACTACTCACCACTGCCCTCTAGAGCAGATGATTATGAGACATTATGACAGATCTAGCTATACAGTTAATTGTGTGTTAGCTACATACTGCAGGTTCATTTTACAGAAAATGACCCGTGTTCTCATGAGGGATCTTCATTCGTCTTCTCTTCTAGTCTGTTTCACACCACCTTACCCTGCAGTCCTGTTCTGGAGGCCTGCGTTGCTCCTCCACATTCTCCCCTGTTGGAGCGGGCAGCAAGAGGGGGGAGGTTGCTTTCCCTTCATCGTTGTCCTCCGAAACACCATCATTGTGGAGGAATACACTAAAAGTGGACACCGAGCCACCCACCTGAGACAAGCAAAGACAAAGAAACTCAATAAAACCCCACACAGACAAACAGACAGTCTGCGCAATAGCACATAGACTCCATTTGGTAAGTGCAGCACCTAAACCACACAGCAGTAATAAATCTGACATTAAAAGCTGATCAGTGTAACTATCAATACGCCTTGCTGGGCTAAAGTACTACCGCATTATTATGACACCGCATTCATTTGAGGCTTCAAACCATTTAAACACTTCAAGCATGCCAATGACAAAGGGGAGTTGTTATAATACAACCTTCTCTATTGCTTTTCCGAACGGCCACAGAAAAAAACCGCACAGTCTGAAGCACAACTGCCCTAAAAAAGAGAGAAGCGGGCAAGTTAGATTAACGAACAAAAACGTCATACGTTAAAGGTTTTAAGCGGGATTAGTTCTAAATTAGTAGAACCACAACTTACCATGAGGGATTCCAATAACAGTGATGAACATCAGAATACCAACGAGAAGGTACACCAAGGAGATCCACCAACCGAATAAAAACACATACAGAACGTTGCCACAGGTAATTAAAGAGCCTGAAAAAAACACAGCAGAGGGATTGGGGAGAGAGAAATAGAGAGAAAAGCAGAGGAATTAATACATATACAATCATATCAAGGGTTTTACACAAAACACTTACACTCGATTTTATCTGGTACATCTATTGTTTAGGTTTACAGTCACTGATAGGAGCCCACCTGTTGCACAACTAATCAACCACCCTCTACCCCATACATTGATGGAAATGGACCACCACCGACCACATGTTAATGATGCAGTGGACAATCCTCAAACTGTTTGGTTAATGATGTTATCTGAGCCTGAGGTCTGTTTGGTTGAGGCTGTTAAAAGAGTCTGACCTGCATTTGGTTTGATAACGTTAAGTTCTGTGTAGAGCTCCTTTACAATCTCTGATCTGTCTTCGAAGGGTCGCTCAGTCACATGGCTCTTCCACTTTCTGAAACCAAACTTAACACGGAAGAAAACACACAAATGACCATTTTAAACACGAAACAGGATCAGTTTAAAGACAGCCTCACTCAATGTGACCAAATGCAACGATCTACCTTGTAATTATTGGCAAGTTTTTGTGCTTCCACCTCGTTCTCGGCACTGATTGTGGTCTTGCATGTGACTTCTTCCCAAAGTTCATCAGGAGTGTGTGTGCTGCGGCCTACGAACAGCGGAAAGAAGAAAACGACACCAATACCATTTCAAATTGAAATGTGTTATGATGTGTTATGATGCTCACTGAGAGGAGACCTTCCCATTTAAATGATCTTCTCATTCTACTACTCACTGAAAAAGCAACTGATAGATTTGGTGGAATGTGTAGACGTACTAAATTTTCTCACCTTTGTATGCGCATTTGGGCGTATAAGAGCCACAGGAATGGAGGCTGCAGGGGAAATTCAGGTGACACTCAGGGGTGTTTGAATGCGGGTGGTCCGTACCCACTCGTTCACAGCAGGAGCCTGGAAGGTGATCTCGGACACCCGAATAACCTCTGACACAAACATGGTCCCACGGCGCCTCTGAGGTCAGTGAAGAACCGTGTATCTGAGTAACTGAAACTGTTACAAGTATCATATTGAATAACACCAGTTTATTCTAATAAAGCTCATCGGGCTTCAATTGTAACAGAAAATCTGATTTTTCCTCATGCGAGCATATAAAGTGTAACATTAACTTCCTTTTTGATGAGCTTTAAATGCAACTTGGCTTGTAAGAACATCACATTGAGAAGGTCCTTGGTTTGCATGTTCCTTGTGTCTGCATGGGTTTCCACTAGAACGTGCAGGTTCCTCTCTCTGTCCGAAGATATGCATATCAAAATGCCCCTAGATTTGACTATGTCTGTGCCTAGTGACAGACTGATGACCCTTCTAGAGTATTTCTCTTTTTGCACCATGAGCGCTGGGATAGACTCCAGCACCCTCCAACCCTGGTTAGGGAAAGTGACTTGGATAATGAATGAAATACCAGGAATATCTTTTTGCCTTGTGACTGCAAGCCGTAGATGTAAACATGTAAAGATCTGCATCGTAAATTTGCAAAGCGCCTAAGAATCTTTCACAACTTTACACCCAGTAAAATGGGTGGGGAGGAAGGGGGGGGTATTCATTATGCACACACCCACAAGACCGGGCTTTTTTTCTGAAGTTGCTTGTAAATTTTAGATGTTGCCTAATTTTCTGTGGCAGGCACTGATGATCCAATCCAGTCTATGTCAAAAGAATTTGAGCTCTGCAGATCAAGACACTGATTACTCAAAATGAATGACCTGAGAACCGAGCTGAACTTGTTAACACTTGGGTTGGGAACCAAAAGTAGGTTCCAAATGAGAACCAATAAGAAAATACCCAGGTACACTTTTTTTTTTTAATTTAAGTTCTGCTTATCAGTACCAAAACACTACAGATCTGAAAGGACATGCATGGCGTCAACATGTTTTAGGTGAATACATCACGCATCAACATATTATTATTTAATGCTTTAGTTATTTTACTCTTGTTGCTGCTGGGACATTCTGACTGTTCAGAATAAAGATATGTCTTCTTATATAAACACTTGTCTTAAATGTTTTACCTTTATGGAATCGAAAAGGGGAATCGATAAGCAGAATCGGAATTGGATAAAATTCAATACCACCCCTCCTCCCCTAGTTTAGACACATGATTTACCTCCTACAGCTTATTCTAACAGCTCTTACTGCTGGGAGCTCCATTTCAATGTGTCTTTTTTGAGCAGTACACAAGACTCTTCTTCACATGTAGGACCACTATCACCTTATCCAATCTCGTGATTAATGATTAGACTGTTTTAACACAGGAAACAATCAGGGGGAACCGTGAGGAGGCCTGAGGTTTCAGAACTAAAACAGAGAACTAATCTTGAGTACACTATTTCCCAACACCAAGACGGTCTGGACTATTAATGCATCAAATAAATGCAGAGTAGAAGCAGTTTTAACACATTTACAGAACACGGGAACAGGAAAACTTGCAGGAGGCTGCACAGCATCCATTTCTACAGAAATCAGTAATGACAGAAGTGGCATCGTTTAATGGAAGTCACCTGCAAATCAGTTTCATACTATTAATGATTTCCTCTCGTATTCCAGTGTGTACATGTGTAAATCCAGCAGGTCCTGCATTGAATCCAATGCACAACCCTACTTTACAGGAGAGATTATGTTAACATACAAAAGAGAAACAAATGTGCAGTTTTTTAGAAAAAAGACGACAGGCTGTACCTTGATTTTCACCACTGTCGGTGCCTGTCCTCTTTCGAGTTTCTGTGTCCGTGGACATTTCAGAGTCTGTGCTCCTCCAGTTGCAGTAATAAATCTCATGTGATACCGGGACTCTGCGCACGAGCTGAGGGCACTAAGGGACTTATGGGAAATGTAGTTTTTACTCTTAAGCCTCACTGACAGAGCTCACCCGACTACTGACCAAATGTAGCATCGCCAAAGACCCTCCAAAATAATACAAAAAGAACACTAATTATACACTATATGGACAAAAGTATTGGGACACCTGACCATTAAACCAACAGGGACTTGCGGTCTGATAGAGCTTTCAGAGTTCTGTGCGGGCCAGTCAAGTTCTTCCACACTGAACTCATGTCTTTGTGGACCTTGCTTTGTGCACTGGGGCACAGTCATGCTGGAATAGAAAAGGTTCTTCCCCAAACGGTGTCCAAAATGTCTTGGTGCGTTTGATTTTATACACCTGTGGCAATGGGTATGATCTACACACCTGTATTCAGTAATACCCATTTTGCCCATATAGTGTATTTCTACACACCGCGACTGCAGTGCCTCTTGCAATGTATTACAACACCGTGATTAATCAAAAATTATATGGAATGGTTAAAGACTAGGATGAAAACCTTGATGAACAGACATACACAAACTCATGACTGGTCACAGCACCCTGTAAAAACACGTCTTTTATGATATAAGTACTACACAGGCCAGTGAGTATTACCAGAGGAGACTCATCAGAGCAAGTAAGCTCCAGGTGTCTAAGCGCAACTTTTACTTTTTCATTCTTAAGAACTTTACATATTTTGTGAGGAAAGGAATCAGTTTTACTGAGTTCATTTGTAGTCCTTATATAACTCCACATTTACAGCATTTAAATTCATTCTGCTTTGTCGGGATACACTGTGTGTGTCTGTGCAATTTGTCATGATTACTATTTACATGCAACAAATCATGTGATATCCATTCAAAATAAATCATTTATTTCCCTTTTTATACAAATAAATTAAAACGGACCCATGCAGCAAGCACTGCAAATTCAGGAACTCAGCTCAAAACCTATTTTAAATGTACATGTTTTTTTTTTTTCTGAAGGCAAGCAATTCTTCTCAGGCATCAATCAACAGCAACTTGTAATAACTGTAGTGTGGTGTTACAGTGTACTGCTAAATATAATTTCCTAGCAGTTACAGCAGGTGAAAAACATCACAGTCTGATCAATGTGAAGTACCCTAAAGTACAATAGCCACATTTTTACAGGACTGGCGTCTGTTCATGAAATAATGCTGTCTGGGAACCAGTAATAATCAAATGGCCCCCTCAGTTACACACACAGATCCAGGCATTGCATAACAGGATAAAATCAGTTGTTAATATACAAAGGCATGTCCTTAACACTTCTCCTTACATGCAGCTGACAAAATGGCATCCATTTCCTTCATGCATTCATTGTCCATTATATCTTTTAATAATAAAAGTCACAAAGCCACAACCACACAGTGCTTTCTTCATTCAGAGAAGATAAGGTATAGGAACATTCATCCACTTGGCTAGAAAAGGGTTTGGCAGTGAGACGAGAGGAAAACTCTCAAGAAGGATTTGCTTAGCAAACGCTATCCGCTGTAGAAACAGCCCGGGAATCTTGTTTCCTTCCATTTGCTTTTCTCTGTCTCATTTGTTTCCCCTGCTACTGTCCAGGAGGGACACAGGCACAAAAGAGAATTCACAAAAAAAAAAAAACCTTTTCCTCTAATTCTAAAGCTACATCTCTGCCTCAGTGCAAGGAGAAATCTGCCCAAATGCCAAATATCCATGTAAACCATTCACTGGTTAATTCCTATTCAACAAAATATTCCTATTCATCACTTAGACTTAAAACTGAAATATTAAAAAAATGATTTACAAAGGGCATTCTTCTTGAACACCTGTAGGAGGCCTACTTCTAAGTGCACTGGTCAGGCACTAGACCTTTTAAGATACAGCAAGTATGTGGCAGTTGAAGGCAGAGAGAAGTCCAGTTTAGAGGCTAGGTGAGTAGCCGAGCCACCTGGGCTTTAATCTCCTCGTCTGGGTGGGAGAGGAGCAGGGGGAGCCTGCTGTGGAACTGAGAGGAGCTGTCCAGCAGCACACAGTAGAGAGAGTCCTGCCTCCTCCTCAGGGCTTCGGCTACCTGCGCAGACGGCCTCCAGGCCCGCAGGTTCCCCACAAAATACAGCAGGCGAAGAAGCACATCTGTGTTCGTGCGGGCATCAAAGAGGAGCACCAGTGAGGCTGGAGCCTGTAAATGAAAAAAATACCACAGAATTAAACATTTTTCTTCATCCATGTACATTATGATGTGTTACTATATGCCCTCAAATCCAAAACTGCTTATAAACCACATCTGTAGCATTCCTGTTATGGTCATTATAGCTTGTAACAAGCAGTGAGTCTTGAATGAACGCTATTAGGCACTATTAACCCAGTAATGCATACACAAGCTAGTACACACAAGCTCACTGGAAAAAAAGCCATATGCATCACTCATTTTATTTTTCCCTCCAACTGTCTACAATTAGACTCATTAGCTAAGAGTCATGTGATACCACCAACGCTGGGGTGTTGGTGAAGGCTAGCATGTTCTTCCTCTGAGTCATGTGAAGCTCCACTGCATAATGCAACATCACACTGGACTCTGGATTGACTGCAAGTTCTGTTGCAGAAGCTACCAAACACACTGCAACTACCCTTCTATTTATTAAACACCGCACATTTATTTTCTGTCTTGCTGCTGCTATATTTGTGCAATTATTTAGTCAAGTAGGCTTTATTGTCATTTTGACCACACACACACAGCACACAGTGAAAAGAGATAACGTGCCTCCAGGACCGTGGTGCAACACAAGAACAGAACAGAACAGCATAAGACCACATGTGCACACAGGACACAAAAGTGTGCAAGAAACACAAGCGCAACAACACAATTAGACAAGACAAGACAACATAAAGTGTAAAGTAAAGTGTAGTGTGTAAACATTCAGTGCAATCAACAATAGCTACTGTCTGGATGAATACAGTATTTTGATATATTGTGACCTCTTAGCTAGAATACAGCATCTGTCATAATATTGCATTCATTCAAACTGTAGTTTATACATTACTGTAGCTGTCAGTGGCACTAAATGTTGCCTTGACCTGTTTTTCCTGCTCTTGTGGTTTTCTTGCACTCTCTTTCTATTTGCAGTCTGTGCATTTTGTCCCGTCTGCACTTATGTAGTCTTTGGGTGTTTCTGTTTTTGTTCTTGTGCTGCTCCGTGGTCCTGGAGGCATGTTGTTTCGTTTCATTTTGCACTCAGTATATGGCTAAAATGACAAACTTACTTGACTACTTGATACTGGCTAGCATCATCTAAGTGATGTGCGGCTGGGAAGGGAAGGCCATCCTGCCCACCATAATGTGCTTCAATAAATGCTCTCTTGGTCTCCCAACCACGGATTGGGATTAAACTTGCAACCTCCCGATGACAGACCTTAGAAAGTTATGCAGCTTGGTCAGCGCCATCATTTTTCTAACGCTTAATTATGTATCCCTTTGCTTTAGTAACAACACCACCTTTGTCAGATAACAGTTACACCAGTCTCTGGAGGTCCATTCCAACATACTCAACATGATACTCCCACATTCCAGGACGACATCTGTAGGATGTTTGCGCATGACTGGTATAAAGCTATAAAGCACATGAAACTGTATTAATGCTGTTAACCCTCCTACTATGTTTGGGGTCAATTTGACCACAATCAACATTTCATGTCTGTAAATAAATAATTGACCATTTATCTTCATATTAAATGACTTTCCCTAATTTAATGTGGACAAACTGGGTAAACACAAAAAGTAAAAATAACATACATTTTCAACGGCCTATTCACATTTTGTATGTATCGGTGTTCTTTAGGGCCGTAACTGAAGGAGTGTGAGAACCACTGTTAATTCACATGAAATATTTTCCACAAATAACTTAATATCATTCTCTCTATGCTTTATTTAAAAGGGTGTTAGTAAATTTGAACATAAAAAATAAGGCAAAGGGACGATTAATTAAGTTTCAGAAAGGAGCTGATGATCTACAAGATGGCACAAGAAGTACAGAATACCTCTGATATGAGACTAACAGGCCCTGGCTAAAGTCTTTTTATAGTTGGCTAAATCTATTTTTACGTCAACAAGGGTGTAGCACAAACCAGTCACAATACACAACATGTATTACATAAATTACAGGCTAAAAAAAAATTGCATGTGGTCTGTGGGACTTTACCTGAGCTTGTACTATGTCATCCATCATGTCTGGATTGGATGATATGTTCACGAGAACCTTCAAAACCTGGATCTGTAGGCAAAGATAAAAATGTGTAAGCAAAAATACTATGAAGACGCTGAGACAGATATAACATACTAATAAAAAAAAATAGCAAAAACTAGAAACAGCAACATCATCCAAAAACTGCATTCAATAAAGTACCTGGAGGATGTCACTGCTCACTACAAGCAGTGACAAGAAAAGGGTGATGGAGTTCTTCATTAAATGCTGGTGGGTGTCAGTGACAGTCAAATTAGTCAGCAGCCTTAGTGCTGATAGCTGAAGATCTGAGTTCACTGGGGACATCTCGATCATCTGCACCACTGACGGAACATATATCTGCAGAAAAAAAAGACAGACTTTTTAAAAGCTACAGAAGAACCATTTTTTTTATATATAAAAAAGTTCCACCAAGGTTCCGAAGCTCACCTTCAGCTGCTCCTGATTTCGGATATTCATGCTGAGGTTACTCAAGGCATTCAAAGTCTGCGCTCTAACATCAGGTGACGGGTCAGAGAGGAAACCTGCTACGATGTGAAGGCCTCCGAATTCCCGAAGAAGATCCTGGAAAATGAAAAAGAAAATTCCATTCGTGTCAGTAGCTGAAACTTGGAAAGGTTAAGAAGACCTTAATGTATAATAAATAACAACTCAAAATCAGAAAACTTGATTGATCCAGGAGGGAACTGTTTATGCTTTGACTGCACAGACACAAAGACAAGCACAATATAAAATAAAGTATAAGTCGAAATAAAAGCCAAATTAAAGCTCCCCAGAAATACTCAGAGAATGCTTAGCACTAAATACACTATGCTATATACACAACACGCTGTAGTCAGTAGTAAGAAGTGGATATAAATACTATAGATAAATACAATTACTGCTGAAGTAGTTTTGTAAGCACTTTGAGGCAGGCCAACTAAAACCAGGTATAAGTTAAGATAAGATAAACCTGTATTAGTCCCACAAGTGGGAAATTTACCATTTACAT
Source organism: Bryconaethiops microstoma (assembly GCA_037577275.1). Classification (NCBI taxonomy): domain Eukaryota; kingdom Metazoa; phylum Chordata; class Actinopteri; order Characiformes; family Alestidae; genus Bryconaethiops; species Bryconaethiops microstoma. Next base: position 10,433,767 of record JBBJLS010000032.1, on the reverse strand, counting down.
TGCTACTGCAGAAAGTGGACAGTACAAACGTGGGAGCAGCAAAACAATAAATTAAAAGCTATACAACAAAAATAAAAAATACACTTTACTAATAGAAAAATATAAATAGACAATTGTACATGTATAACCTGTATAACCTGTATGTGTACATTGTAAAAAAAAATAAAATTATATATATACACATATACACATTATATATATATATATAATATATATATATATATATATATATTTCAAATTATATTAAGCATTAATAAAAGGGACAGTCAACTGAAAAATATGGCAAGTTTAGGTTGTAAGACCTGGTTCACTGTAAAAGCAGCAGCATTCCCTAATGTTATGAGAACCTCTCTCCTCTCTGCAGGGCTGGGGCTGCTCTGAAGGAGTGACAGGAGCATGCTGAGGTGCCGTGGCTCCAGACTAGCAGGAGACTTTGAGAGAATTTCACCTGAGGGAAAACAAGAGAGAAAGAAAGCAGTTGTAAGCATTACAAACTGGTGAAGTTTTAAAAGCTCATATTCTACCCATCCTGTATAATAATAATCACATAAGCACCACTTACAGTGAGTATAACTACGCTATATGGACAAAAGTATTGGGGCGCCTGACCATCACAAAAGCAGGGGCTTTAATGACATCCCATTCCAATACATAGACTTTAATGTACAGTTGGTCCTCCCCTTTGCAGCTTTAACAGCTTCCACTCTTCTTGGAAGGCTTTCCACAAGATTGTGGAGTGTTTCTGTGGAGAAATTTGTGCCCACTCATTCTGTAGAGCATTTATTAGGTCATGCTGGAATAGAAAAGGGCCTTAACCAAACACCATGTGTGCACAAAGTTGGGAACATGGCGTTGTCCAAAATGTCTTGGGAGGCTGAAACATTAAGATTTCCCTTCGCTGGAAGTAAGGGGCCTAGCTGAAACAATGGAAAACAGGTGTGTCCCAATACTTTTGCCCACGTTGTGTAGCTAGCGAGCATGCTAACACTGAACCACCACAGTTCTCTGAGATAACAAGGTTATTACTCACTTGAGCTGACCTCTGTGTTCAGGTTTCTGCTGTCAGCCTTACTAACAACATTAAATCCAGACACTTTGGCCAACAGGCTCCCTGGTTGTATGACATTAACGTTACTTTTTGTCAGGTTGGCTTTGTTTATCTCTACATCCCTTCCTCTCCCCCGTAACAGTTTGTATAATCCGTATGAAGCTCCAGCTCCCGCCAGAATCCCCAACAAAGCCTTCATATTACTCAGCCGAGGTGTGAAACCATCCTCCCCCATTCTGCTTTCAATGTAGTATCTCATTAGAACGTTTTAAACAACAATTTCTGTAAACCAAGCCTTTCTCTGTTGAACGTCCATAGCTGGATGGTCCAGCAGTTGCATCTAGCTACAAAAGTCTGTGGGCAAGTCCCAATACGAGTCCACCTAGCTAGAACCCTAGTTTGTATAGTGTGTAGAACAGAGCTCTTCTCACTACTATCAAAACAAAACACAAGAAAACCATTTTGCCCTGTGGCTAGGCAGTAGTTATGTATTCCACTCGAAACCTGAAGTATAACAGTCAACTGTGTAGAACTAGGCCAGGATATTAGGGTTCTAATTAGGGCACTTGTGCGCGTATTGGTACACACCAAGTTTAATAAATGGCCAAACAAAAAGTTTCGAAGGGTTGACTCAGTGACGGGAATTCCAGCTCTTTTAGTGAGAAAATTCATTTAGCTGAACAAGAAGAGCTGACTCTTTCAACTCCACATTTTACCGTTTCTTCCTTTTATAACTGAACCAAATTTAGCTTAGCATGTGTGCACATACACTACATGGACAAAAGTATTGGAACACCTGCCCAGTAACTCAACATTAACTTTAATGAGATAGCATTCAAATACATTGACTTTAATATGGAGCTGGTCCTCCTTTGCAGCTATAACAACTTCCACTCTTCTTGAAAGGCTTTCCACAAGGAGTTTCTGTAGGAATTTGTGCCCATTCATTCTGTAGTGCATGTATGAGTTCAGATACTTGGGGTTGACAGTCCAGAGTAATGGGAAGTGTGAACCAGGGGTGCAGAAGAGAATGCAGGAAGGGTGGAATCGGTGGAGAAGAGTGTCTGGAGTGATTTGTGTGGTGGAATCGGTGGAGAAGAGTGTCTGGAGTGATTTGTGTGAAGGAATCGGTGGAGAAGAGTGACAGGAGTGATATGTGTGAAGGAATGGGTGAGGAAGAGTGTCAGCAGTGATTTGTGTGAAGGAATGGGTGAAGAAGATTGGCAGGAGTAATTTGTGTGAAGGAATGGGTGAAGAAGATTGGCAGGAGTGATATGTGTGAAGGAATGGGTGGAGAAGAGTGACAGGAGTGATATGTGTGAAGGAATGGGTGGAGAAGAGAGACAGGAGTGATTTGTGTGAAGGAATGGGTGAGGAAGAGTGTCAGCAGTGATTTGTGTGAAGGAATGGGTGAAGAAGATTGGCAAGAGTGATTTGTGTGAAGGAATGGGTGAAGAAGAGTGGCAGGAGTGATTTGTGTGGTGGAATGCGTGGAGAAGAGTGAAAAGAGTGATTTGTGTGGTGGAATGGGTGGAGAAGAGTGAAAAGAGTGATTTGTGTGGTGGAATGGGTGGAGAAGAGTGAAAGGAGTGATTTGTGTGGTGGAATGTGTTGAGAAGAGTGTCAGGAGTGATTTGTGACAGGCAGGGACCAGCAGAAGTGAAGGGGAAGGTGTACAAGACAGTAGTGAGACCAGCTGTGTTGTCTGGTTTAACAGTTCGGAGATAGTGGCACTGACGAAGAGACAAGAGGCAGACCTGGAGGTGGCAGAGCTGAAAATGTTAGGGTTTGCATTGGGAGTGACGAGGATGGACAGGATCAGGAATGAGTTTATTAGAGAGACAGCTGGAATGGGACCTTTTGGAGGAAAAGTCAGAGAGGAGAGAGTGCGCTGGAGGAGAGACTCTGAGTATGTTAGGAGAGGGATGATGAGGATGGAGCTGCAGGGAAGAGGACGAGAGGAAGGGAGAAAGGAAGGCAGGAGAGGAAGACAGGAGAAAGTAGAAGACTCGTTTTTCCTGGATTTGTTTTTATTGGCCAGCCACGTGCGACGGTTTCCTAGCAACAGACCTGTAAACACCTCCGGCTCCTGGTGCAGCGTGTCTGTAAAACTTTTTATTTATTAACTTCTCCACAGTTGTTGTACGCTTTTTAATAATTAACGATTTTACAGTCATTATGACTTCCCCTGAAATTCTAGACCCTGTTTTAAGGAAGTATTTTCTTAAACATTCGCTGCCTCAGATTTTCAAGGTGAACAACAAAAATAATTCTCTGTGTTTAGCTATTCATTCAATATAGTGTTCTGCTCATTTCATTCAGTTTAATTGAATGTGATTTAATTTAGTTAAGTTCATTGAATGTTATTTAACTGAATTTAGTTCAATGCAATTGTATGTACTTTAATGCGATTTAATTTAATAGTATTATATAATTGTGTATTCAGAGCTTAATTAACTGTTTTATTTATGAATCTTAAATATTTAGACAATATAACGAAAGCCTGTCTATCTGGGTGTTAACTAAAAAATGGTGTAAATTGTGTATCTACCACTGTTGTCAATGTTATCTGAAATCTAGCATGTACAAAGTCCACATTAATTACTATCAAAGAAAAAGTATCTAAAAGAAAACAGTACCCAGCCTAATCTAGACATATGGTTGTGAAAACTGGCTCTCGGCATGGCTTAGCAACACTGAGCAATTATCCCCATTCTTCAGGCCTTACTGGCTGGTTTGTGTATCTCCTGCCCGGACGATCCTTTACGCTTTATTGAAAAGAAGCTTTTGGCCATTCAGGAGAGCCAGAGCCTTGGGAATGGCTGGTATGTATACTAGTAAAGCAATATTCCTTCAGTGTGTGGCATGGGCGGCAGAAGCATTTTTAATGTGGGGGGTGCGCAGGGCTCTACGTTTCGGCTGTTGTCCGGGAGGGAAAAAGTGGAGAGGGGACGAAACGAATGAGGCCCCAAGCAATCTCTTATACCACTCATAACCAGAAAAAGCCCTGGTGGCCATATTTTATTTTAGCAGTACTTAAAACTGTGAAGAATTGAGCCAAATGTTACAAAAATGTGCTGTGAACCTGATTTAGATTTTTTTTTTTTTGCAAAATCCTTTCAGGCACTCATGTTTTGACGATGGCGAGCAAGACACCGTCTCCTCATTGCCACCGAGTTTGGTGCATGACATATTTGAAGATCCAGATGATGTGGTATCCTTCATTTTCAATAGCTCAGTTCTTGTGTACCATGGGTTTACATCAGTAAAGTTAGCCCACAAACCTTGCCATGATTCACCTCTTATTTTTCTCTGTTTTTCAGATTCCAGCACATGTGCTAGAGAAAGCCTACTCGGGTTATCGCAAGGGTTTGACCAAAATGTGCTTTGCGTAAGTGCAGCGATGTACTCGGCTGTCTGTGTGACGCTGGGTACAGTTTATTGATTCACTGGTAATAATAAGCTGTGATTTCATGTTTGTTCACTCTAAATCTGTCTGAGTTGATGATGGACTGTTCTTGTGGAAAGAGGCTGGAGGCGGCACATTATGAAGAAGAGAATGAAGGCTGCCAGACTGCTGTTCATGACTCAGGCAGCCGAGAGGCACTACATACTGAGGAGCACAGGTCATGCCTTCACCAGCTGGGTAGAGTGGGTACACTTCCGCAAGGACAAACAGGCCGGTATGTTCCACTCTCTCTCTCTCTCACTCTCTCTTTCTCTGTTGCAGAATTGGATATTAAGCTTTCAATCAACTTGTGGCTCTGCATTAAGGATGTTAATGTGTGTTGTGTGCTGCTTCTATTATAGTTTAGAGGCAAGAATTTCTCATTTGTGTTAATATGACTGAGTCAGTTATTTCACAGACCCACCCATCAAACTCCTGGTTTGCCATAAGAGTCAAGTGAAATATCCTGATGGTACAAGACTGCCTGATTCCTTGGTAGAATGCTCAGAATGCAGCTCATATTTGCGTCACTCTATAAATTGCACCTTGACACATTTTAGAGCGCAACAATGTGCAATTTAAATTTGTGCTCTTGCATTAAGTGTGTTTCTGGTCTAACAACACTAATACCACTGAGAACTTCAGCCTCTACTCTTCTAAGTAGCTTAACTTGATGCCTTTTGAAGCACTATGATGAAACATAAAAAAACAACAACAGCAAAAAATAGAAACACTGATGGCAGAATTTTTCAGACCCCCTTGTAGAGCTTCTCATTAGGAAAAAAAATTAAATGTTCTTGTGGCTGAAGAAAAGTGCTTAGCTTGAACGCAGTCATATTTAGGTGAATACTGATGATAGTGGTGGAAGGAAGCAGGTCTAGAATGTTTTTATAAAGTTTATATGCAGAACAGGTTTTAAGTGGGCCTAGAAATCAAACTGGGTGGGCACAGCCTCCTGAGGCAACAGCAAAGGGGACGGCATTCATAAAAAATTGAAACAGGTTAGTTTATTTTAAATATTCAGGACACCATTTTGAATTTCACTTTACCAGTTTCTCTGGTCTTTTTGTTTTATACATTTCAGTTTTTGGCTATCCACTTACATATAAAACGCCTTAATGATATTCTTTTTTCTTCATAAGAGAAGTTAACATTTTTTGTTTGCAACAGACGCAGTGAGGAAAATACAGGGAGTTTGGAATGCCTGCATCTGTAAAATCATCATTGCTGAATGGCGCCACGTGGTGCAAGACTCAAAAAGGACGAAGGAGTACTTTGAGGTAGTCTGGAATGTACCATTAGCTAATTCAGTTGTAAATGAGTGTGATTAATGTGCATATGTATAAATGTGTGTGTGTGTGTGTGTGTGTACTTGTTCAGAGACTAGACAAAGATGTGCTGGACAATCATGGTGAACCCACAGGACTTCCACAAACAGATGGACATGACAGACTATCTCTGCTGCCCTGGAAACTCTCAATCAAGGTAAAAGGCCTTTTCTCTATAAATGAAAAAAAAAGTGATGAAACACTCATCAAGCACTAAACATCACCTCACTAGATATTATTTCTAACATGGTTTTTGCATTTCTGTGATGGGCAGCTACAGTCCGATCCAAAGGCTGGACATTCATGGCTACATTAATTTTAGAAATGAAGTGAAAGGAATACTGCAATGCCTCTCACAAGGTTTAATCTCTACACTCTTGCCGTTAGTCTTACTAAGATCCACAAATTTAGCAGGAGCTTTGCTGACATTGCTGGTTTTTGCCCTTAGATTAGGTTTGGAATACTTATAAACCTCAGTGGTAGTTTAATGGTCCGACCTGGTAACTATAATGGTGACATACTTCTTTATCTGCACTGTTGTCTATGTCGTACGACATCTTTCGTCTGCTGCATCATTTGTACAGTGCGGAACCTGAGCTTGGCCATTTCGTCTCTCTGTATACTTGTATATGGTTGAGATGACAATAATGTTCACTTTGACTTTGATTAAGGGATATCGTGTGTATATAGAAAAAGCACAGAGAAACGGGCAGTACTGCTTCTTGCTCGTTGGTCAGGATCTTTAATGTAATTGAAAATTGTAATTGAGGAAACATATTAATAATACTGAAGTATAGAAACAAGGTATAATCACTTAAGCATGTTCTACCTGTTTATTTTTCAGATATTCCAGTATTTGGGTGTAAGAGATCTGCTGAAATGTGCTCAGACGTGTCATGCATGGAACGCTCTTGCCCAGACCTGCTCTCTCTGGAGCCAGGTCAGAGATACAACCTTAGTTCCTCTTGAGAGATGTGCTTTCCACTGATAGGAGCTCAGGTTTCTTTAACATTCTGTCAGGATGTTGTGCTCTATCACAGGTGAATTTCTCTGTGGAGAAACCCTGGATTACCAGCAGGACTGTGGAAAGACTACTGCAGAAGTATCGTGTTTTTGTAACTCATCTGAACATCAGTGGCTGTGTTGCACTGCAACATGCAAGCTTCAGATGCATCAGTAAGTTACCAGTGATATTGATGGTGGGATGATAAACAGCATCCTTAACACGTGGAGATGAGGTGATAAGCTGGTTGTCTGACTCCATGCTAACAAGTCTTTTCAGATCTGTACTGTTTTTCCATATTAACGCACACTCAGTAAAATGATGAATATACACCGACAAGCCAATTCATTAAGCAAACCTACACCCTCAGTCCAGTTCTGCTCATCATATAGATGCACTGTAGTGTCATTTATAAACACAGAATGTAGTTGATCTGTTTCTTTGCATCATCTGTTAGCCCTCGTTACCCTCATAAAAGGTCTGGAAACCGACAAGACCACTAGTAAGTAGGTATTATTCAGGATTATTTTTAACACAGCAGTGACACTGACAAGGTAACACCAAGATCTGAAAGTGAATATTAGCTTGCAGTCCTAATCTTTTTAATCTGTCAGCACTTTTAATTCTGTGCCAGTTTTATGTTGTACTGTTCGAATACTTTGTGAAGCATTTTGAGCTGTATTTTAACCGATGACAGGTGTTTTATAAATAAAGCTATTATCATCATTATAATTAATGTATTTGGTTACAGTAGACATTTATATAAAAAAATGAATAAATCTGTACTGCATCTTTTCAAAGGTGAATGTAAAAACCTGCAGGAGGTCAATCTGAGTGAATGCACGAACACCAATGTGAGTAGCATGAACAATTATTTTTTAGCTTCTGTGGGTCGATTTCAGTGATCCTAACACGACTCATTTCTGAATAAATCCCTAATGACAGGATGAAATGATGCGGATGATTCTGGAAGCATGCCCATCTCTTCTAAGTCTTAATTTGTCTTACACTGGTGTCACCAATGGCACTTTGCGAGTCCTGTCCAGGTAGTGCACAAACTCTGTCCATAACCTCATTGCTTTATCTTCATATTAACATTCTCTTGTGACTTTTTGTGTATGTTTACTCCATTTACAGTTACCTCCTTAATATGATTTGTAATTCAGTTCTGGAAGAAAATAAACACCGTTGTATCTCGTTGGAGTAGTGTAGTTGCACTTTGATGATGTTTTTAAGGTGCTGTTTGACGCTGCAGTATCTCAGTCTGGCTTACTGCAAGAACTTCACAGAAAAAGGCCTGCAGTTTCTAACCACAGGACAAGGCTGCCATGGGCTCACACACCTGGACCTTTCTGGCTGTACTCAGGTCAGCTCATAACATACTGCTTTCACTTGAATATTTTTGTGTAAACTCAGCACAGATTTTGACCTGACCTTATAGTTAGCTAACAAATGTGCTGTCACTACAGTTTCAATCCTATAGTTGTACATATAGTTGCTGTCAGAAGAGGTGCATGACTGAAGTCTACTAACACTGGTGGCTTGGCCCATCCATAACCATCATAACAGTCATGGTTCTCATCATTCGGCTCCATGAAATCCAAGTGCAATTTGTTTCTGTCTCACACCTATTAACAGAAAGCAATACAATTAGCTCTTTATTCATTTTATTTTGCAATATTTGTTAAGGTGAAGATGTGAAGAGAACCAACAACAGGGAATGGGCACACAACTAGCTGCAGTTATGTATTTTGCAGCAGTGTCCCACACACTGTCCCATACATTCACACAAGCAGTATGAATATGAATCTGAATACATTTTCAAAACTAGGGCAATTAAAAATATTCAGGGCTACAGCCCAATAGTCTGGACCAGGTCACACACCCCTGTCGGACCAAAACTACAAAACAGAAACTTTACAGTAGAAGGGTCAAATTTAACCTTGAACGTTTGAAATTAATGCAACACAATATTCATGTAAGTCAGTCTATCCATCATGAGATTTTGTCACACTGTAAATGTTTTTAATGTATGTAAAGTGTTGTGTGTTTCTTAGATTTCAGTGGATGGATTCAGAAACATTGCTGCAAGCTGCAGTCTGCTCCAGCACATTGTGTTTGATGATATACCCACACTGTCTGACACTTGTATTCAGGTACTGTAATCAAAACGTAACAACAGTTAAGATGTTTATGACTGGTTATCAACTCTACCTTCCTGCCCATGTCAGCCCATAACTCTAAAACTCAATTTGCACTTAATTAAGTACCTAAAAGACAGATTTAGCTGTCAAAGAGTGTCAAACTGCGATTAGAACTAAAGATTGTAGATCTTTAGGAAGTGGACAGGTGACTGCTGATGCTTGTCAAACGTAACCATCTCCTCAGGTGCTGGTCTCTAAGTGTCACTCGCTGGAGGTGGTCTCTGTAGTGGAATCACCCTATTTGTCAGATACGGCCTTCAAAGCCATTGCAGAGGTTTCCAGTTTGAAAAAAATCAGAATTAAAGGTTTGGCATTCTTCTGCTACAGCTTAACCTCAGAACCTCAATAATACTAAATGCTGTTTAAATATTTAACCCATTTTGCGTTACAATTAGTCTGAACTGTGGGTCAAAACAGCCGTACGATGAATCTTTGCTGGATCCTTGAAAAAAACATGCACAAGATTTTTTCATCAGGTAATAGCTGCCTGACAGACAGCAGCTGGAAGGTTCTGTGCAGGAGTTCCCCTCACCTGACTGAGCTGCATGTTGCTGACTGCTCTCGCATGACTGATGCCAGTATGAAGTATATTGGAAGCTTGAAGAACCTCAGCAGCCTTAACATCGCAGACTTTGTCAAGTACGAAATATAACTATTATAGAATGGTACCGTATTATAAAACAGTGTCAAAAGTCTACTGAAGTACCACCAATCATATTTCCACTTTCCATTTACACTCAAGGTAATCAGTCAGGCAAGACAAATACTGTCCAAAGCTTATTTAGTTTTTCAATGGAAAAAACTGGACAGAGCAATAATGTAACAGCCACACCTTTGCCAATTTGCTACACATATGTAAATTAGACTTTTCAGCAAACTACACTGTACTCTAGTCTGTTTAACCAAGCCTAAACAAACTGTTTTCTTTCTTGTGGAATTTTATGTATGTGTGTCCCAGATTAAGTGATGCTGGGATCCGTTGCATTGCTGATGGGCCATCTGCCTCAACACTGCTAGAGCTCAATCTATCCAACTGCTCTCTCATCAATGACCTGTCCATCACGAGGCTCGCTCAGAGGTGAAGATTGTCATAGCCACAAACACATGCTATGTGAAATAAAGCAGCTGTATCTAAAGGGTGATGTGTGTGTGCATGTGTGTTTGTCCAGATGTAGCAAGCTGAACTCCCTGAGTTTGTGCTACTGTGAGAATCTGACAGATAATGGCTTTGAGTGGTTGGGCAGCTGTCCTTCACTTCTCACTCTCGACATCACAGGCTGTAACATTCAAGATCAGGTTCAACTCTGCCTTCTTCTAGTCAGACTTTTCAAACTCCATTTAGTGTACAGGTGGGCGATTTGACACTTGAACTCCTGTTGTCTTGTAATACCCTTAACGTTATCAGACAGCCAATCAGTGTTCACCTTTGTGAGCTATGCAAACCCATAAACCCATGAATGCAGTTCACAGTAAAAGGTCAAACACTGCTATGTTTAACTCACAATCTGAAACTTCTTTCAAAATTTGCAATTTTGTCTGCCACAGTGCTATTGTGAGCAAAGTTGCATGGCATACTATTAACAGACAAAAATAATTGATCCAAATAAATCAGTAAAATAATATAATGGGACTACACGCTCACATTCAAATATTGTTGTTCTGTGCAGGCTCTTTACATTTCACAAAACATGCTGTGATATAATTCATCTCAAATATTTATTTCATCCCATACTGCCCATCACAAATTCAAAATCTGTTGAATTGATCCTCGGGTGAAACAGGAGAAATTCCCAATATTTCTTTTGCAGGGTCTGAGAGCGCTGGGTGCAAACCGCAGCCTGAGAAATCTGACAGCAGCTGAGTGCGAATGGATAACAGATACTGGAATAGAGGCAGGCCAACTTTCACCATTTTGATTTCAGCCATTCATTAATTGCAATTATTTAGGCCACATGATAAAGTGACTTCATTTTCGTTTGTTAGCATTAGAATTGTATTGACCATGTGAATAATAGTTTGAAATGTTTTTCCAGTGTTTTCATACACATTGTGTATAACTCCATTCTTAACTCCGCCATTCTTTCTTCTTTTGGAGCAGAAATTTTGCAGGCAGGTGCGACAGCTGGAGCTCATGGACATCTGTCACTGCATGGCTTTATCTGATCAGTCTCTTAAAGTTTTGTCCTTTTACTGCAGACATATTGTCACACTCAAGATGGCTGGATGCCCCAAAGTAAGCCTAATTCAGTCCATAGTTGTTCTGCCTCAAACTGGTTTCCTCAACAGGACCAAAATGAATAAATCATGTCATAAGACAGATATGACACTTACTTTAATGCTGTGACGAGAAACCAGTCAATATTTGCTGATTTTTGCTGCTCCAAACCCCAGATGACGGACACAGCAGTGCAGTATCTGTCAGGGGCGTGCCACTACCTCCGAGAACTTGATGTGAGCGGTTGTGTTCGCCTGACCGACCGCACTCCTCGTTTCCTGCACCGGGGATGTCCTCAGCTGTGTTCCATCAGCATGCTGTACTGCAGGAACATCTCCAGGTGAAGACCTCCCTATTGCAATCACTGCAACACAACCACAGCTCCTGCCAAGATTTGCTCATACCATTTGTGTCTTTTCAGCACTGAATGACTTATTTTCTTCTGTTTTGATAAGGACGTGTTACATAAAGGTTTTCACTGACTACATGGTTCTTCACAGAGTGCTGTTTTTAAATGAGATTTTGGAATGAGTGGAATGACTGAATCAATCATGCATCCACCATTTGGCTATGAGAATGGTACACACTGGCATAGTTTCATTTTACACTGAACAGTATTAGTACCTGCCCAAACATATTGGAAATAAAGTTAGTCCAGCGATCTGTCACGTATCCCCTTGTCTCCCAAATGAGGGCAGGCGCAAATGCAGACTTGCATATCAATATATTTTTATTTAAAAACAAGACTCAACTCTCTAACCAAAAGGAGATAGGAGAACATAAAAACAAAGCTGGTTTGACGGTGAACCGACATCTAAACAGTGAAACAGAGGAACTTAAATACAGAAACAACAAAGGACATGAACCAATCAAACTAAAGGTCCCTTACCCTGAGCACACCGGTCAGCTGAAACACATAACAAACAAACTGGGGTCTATACTATGAAGCGCATTTAACTAGGTCTGACTTAACTCAATGGTTAATTGCGAACTTGTGCGTGACAAATCACGATTGTCCCAGGTGGTGTTAAACTGTACTACGAAGCGAAATAAGACGTTGATTAGTTGAATCAGCGTGAACTTATCACGGTCTGTGCTCGGGGTGTGTTCAGCCGTGCAAGTCACCATTTCAAATCACGGCGTGATCACCGTATCTCACGGAGGAATCATGCAAGACTATGAGGAGCACAAATCAGTGCTGCAGTGCAATTTCAACACCACAGCAGCCATCAAAGACACGCAGGCTTGTTGGAAACGCATTGCTGACAGAGTAAATGCGTAAGTATATGTGCTTTGTCTAATTTTTTCTTAGTTGAGTATTATTTATTAGACTATTTAAATGTCTGAAAATGAATAAATCACTTTAAATAAATATAGAAGTATATAGGTGTGTCACATGACAGATGTGGGCCTTTTAATTAATTTTAAACCCCCTAAAGTGCAATTACTGGGAGGTTATGCAATAGCAGTGGGAAGCATACTTGGCTGCAAAGAAAGATGTAATATAGAAACATCATTTCAAGTGGTAGGCTCATGTATTAATAGTTAATGCATTAA
>JBBJLS010000032.1:10376482-10401888 GCA_037577275.1 Bryconaethiops microstoma | reverse complement strand
TGTATACACACTATTCCCAGACCAGAATTAAGCCCAATACTAGACTAAGACTAGGCCTAGACCTTGTCCAGGCCTATAAGTTATATGGTAGTTTGGTCACTTTATCAATTAAAAAAAAGTGTCATTATAAAATGTATATTTCTACTAATGTGTCTATTTCATTGGTTCATCTATGGACATGAAACTTCAGCCAGGACTATTCCTCTGAGACCAGCTCTACGTCAAGCACAGGTAGTATTTTCATTCACTGGGTTGTGGAATTGGGTGTGATACAGATTCATGACGATGTTTTATCTTCTTAGAAATAATTCTGAATTGTGAGGTGGCTGCTATTACTGAAACTGTAGCTGTCAAAGAAGATAAAATGCAGGAGGAACCCATTCAACTTCAGGTCAGTTCAAATATATCTATCCTAATATATCCTAGCATACTTTGGCTTTACACCACGCCTCTGTTCCACAGCTAATAGCAAACATTTGTTCCATGAAGGGACAAGGGAACCTTTGTCCGCACCTTCAAAATAGTGCATAATAATATATATGACGTTGTGCTTAGTACTGTAATACTTTTTTGGCAGAACATTTCTTTATCAACCATCACTTTGAAACAAAGATAATGCAGATTTTAAAGAAATCCTGAATGGTGATAAGGGTCTAGTGTAGACAGTAAATATAAATGACAAGGCCTGACGCTGCTGGCTTCTTTAGGACAGATGGCAAGGCTGTGACATTGTGATCCCAGCTGTTCTTTTTCTGAGGATGTTACGTGTGACTTTTGATATAATGCTTGGTCAAGCATTGCCTTGACATACTGTACCAATAATCTGAACAAGACACGTGAGGCTGTACTCCTTTGAAACCATCATTCTTTTCTAATATGGAACAAGGAGCTTTCACATTACAACAACAATTATAAACAATAAGTTATAGGGTATTTATATAAAATTAAGTGAGTTTCTAAATTCAAACAAATATGGTAAATATCTTACAAGATTTCCAAATATGATTAATATAAGGAGTGCCAAATATCATGTAAATCATAAAACTGGTGACACAAATAGTTCATTAAGTGATGCTGTGGAAGAATTACTGTTGATTTCCTAAACAACCATGTTTTAAAAAGAGAGGTGTCTGAAGAACCTTTGACAGGATTAGAGAACTTCCACAAAATGTAAAAACCAAAGTGAAGGTTCATCTTAAGGCAAAGAGTCATTTAAAAGCATTCTTCGAAGATTTATAAAGGCTCAGATTTTGTTTACAAAAATAATTTCCAAACAAACCAAAGAAGGACCACATTTTGTTCACTGAAGACCCACTTTTGTTACTATATGTGTATGAGAAATCTTTTTAAAGGGCCGGCATATGAAGTAAACATTCTAGAACAAACCAGCATAGAATGATTTGATTTTGAGAAGGCCTGTAAAAGACTTTTCATATTCTCAAAACTCTTTCTCAAACATGGTTCTGAAGGGAACAAATATGGTTCTTCTATATCATTGTGCAAAGAACCCTTTTGAGTACTTTTATTTTTGAGAACAAACAGAAAAAAGCTTTGCATGGTGTTACTTGTTTATACTAATTTATAACACCAAAACAAGTCCAAATCAAAGAAATGATTTCTGCATTATTAGGAGGAAAACATCAGGAACCAGAGCAGGAGAAACAGGAGAAAAGCTGCACGTCAGGAAAAAATACGCCAGTACTTTGCTAAAAGAGAGGAAGAGGACCACCAACAAATTGAGAAAAACACTGATGAAGCAGCCATGATGGCAAAAGCCGATCCACAAAGATTAGAGGCACCTATAATCTTTTCAACATCGCAAACAAGTGTGTGGACAGAGATGCTCTCGCCCTCACCTGCTGAGCCTGAGAATATCAAGAGTCAGAAATGTGCTTCAGGTTCGGTGGATGCTGAGAACAAACAGGTTCCTCCTACCCAGGTTCAAACCCAGGACAAGGAAAATATTGTAGTAACAGCCTCTGAACCAACAGCTTCCATATCTCAATCAGGGCTGTCCCCTGTGGACTGTCATAAATCCAATGTAAGCTCTGTCTCACAAGCACTGGACAACAGCCAAAACAAAGAGACACTGGCTGGACAGGCTGTCTCCGTCACGCAGCCACTTCTTGAGTGCCAAAACGTTGAAAAGTCTATGAGTAATAGTGTGGAAAAAGCATGGGAATGCTTTGAAAAGGGTGCTATGGAAATGATAGGGAGCACAGTGGACAGAAAAATGGATGAGGATGCAACTATCTCAAAAATTAACCCAGATACTCTGCCCTGTGAACATAACTTCACATTTGAGACTATAGTGGCTCCACTTTACCATCAGGTTTTTCGAATAATGGAAACTGAGAAAAGAGACCTAATGAACAGAGGATGCAACACTGAAAGGTCAGCTGGGAAATTAGAAGATGTATGTCAGAGAGAAGTCACGTACCAAAGTAATCCCAGGGCACAAAGTGTGGGAACAAGGCCAAACGCATGCATATCTGAATCACATGTGGTTAGTAATGTTTATTATCGGGTCAGCAATGAACCATCTCCTCAAGATTTAGTCGACACAAGCAAGATCACTGACAAATCTTTATCTGGGACAAATGTGAACACAGAATATATAGAGAATAGGGCTACCTTTCATGATATGCCTCCAACTGGCATCATGGATGACCCACTGGAGACTAATATGTCACCTACACAAACCCAAAGTTCAACAAATAGTCTTAGTTTCCAGCTGGAATGTTTGAACAGAACATGTTCCATGGAAGACATACCTGATCAAAACGAACAACCACGGGATGGAAAAAATGTTTTACAAAGTCAATATCTGATGCACAGCACTTTAGAAGATATTAATTACAAGACCCAAAACGAAATGTGTTTCCAGAGTGGAGCCTCACCAGAAAACCCACAGCATGAATATGTGCTTGTAGATTATATGGTTTTAACCACACAATCTGACTTAGACAGTATAAATGCAAAGATATCACACACAGACAGCACTGAGATCAATACAGTACAAAGTATAAAGCCTGAAATGCAGCGACCTCAAGCCTCCATGAAATCCACCTTCACCGAAATGCTGCCTAGCAGCAAGTGCATGGAAGAAAGCCACAGACCCATTCCAGACGCGTCTTCATTCTGTACTCAGATTTCATCAAACGTCATGCCTAACTTTAGCCAAAGTGAAGTTCCAACACCATCCCAAAATCTGGCTTCTGTCCAATTTCAAAGTCCAGACCTCGGCTCCTTAAAGCGTGACCAAAAAACAACTGGCATTACACCTTTCCAGCTCCAAGTTACAGAGGGCAAAAATCTGACCCAGTCCTCAGACGGCATGCATCATCATACTGATGGTGATTCCCATCTCAGTGAGATGGATTCAAACAGCAGCAGAAATAATGAAACAAACGGTTTAGAAAGAATAGATATAAACCCAGAAGAGAGAACAAATCAGAATAAGGAATTTGGAGATTCAAACTTAAATTTTCCTGATGGTTCCAATGGACCTTTGGATAACAGTGTCTCAGCAGAAAAAGAGGCTGATATCTATGAAGAAGACAAATGCGTAGAGAATCCTGATGTGAGTAAAGAGCAAGAATCAACAGACAATAAACATCAGTCAGAGCAAGTTTCAGAGGAAACAAAGGAGACAAAAGAGCTGGAAGAAGAAGATGAAGAGGAAGACCAAGAACAACAGCAAGGGCTAGAAGGACAAAGACAAGAGGAAGTAAATAAAGAAAAAGAAGAAGATGCAGATAAAGACAAAGACAAAGATGAAGACGTAGAAGAGGAAGAAGAAGAAGAAGAAGAAGAAGAAGAAGAAGAAGAAGAAGAGCAACAGCAACAACAAGTACAGGAAGAGCAAGAACAAAAAGAAGTTAATAAAGAAAAAGAAAGGGACCAAACCCAAGAACAAGAAGAATGGGAGAAGGAAGAACAGCAACAAAACAAACTACATGAGGAAAAAGAACAACTGCAAAAAGATCTAAAACAAGAACAAGACCATGAACAAAAACAACAACAAAAGCTAGAAAAAGAAAAACTAGAAAAAGAACAACAACAGAAACAAGCAGAAACAGAAGAAGAACTAGAAGAACAACAACAAAAACAAAAACTAGAAGTCGAAGAGGACCTAGAAGAAGAAGAGGAAGATGAGCAACAAGAAGAAAACAAGGATACTTTTGAGGATGAGTTACTGTACATAGATGACGATGAAGAGGAGACAGAGGAGGCAGTGAGAGAGAAGGATACAGGACAGTATTTGGATGAATGGGAGAATGAAGTTGACCGTCTGTCTCTTGCAGTGGAGATCGAGAAGCAGGAGAGTCCTGTGGCTGCAGTAGAGAGTGCCACTAATGTTGATTCCTTTAAAAGTGAGCTTTGCCTACACATGAGTCAGGAGAGGCAAAGCACAGCTAGAACCTTAGAACACAGGTGCTCTATCAGTGGAGAAGCAGAGATGATTTGTGAGACAGGCATGCCACAGCAAGCCCTGCCAGGACATAGTGACACAACATTGAGTGACAGAGCTGCATTCATTCAGTGGCGTCCAAAAGAGAAACAACAAGCTGCCAAAGACACTATTGCTGAGATCAACAAACTGGCGGAGAACCCTGAGGACATAAGTGAGCAGGGTGTGAAGGACATGGATGACAGTGCATCTACAGAGTCTCTGACAGATGATGAAATGGAGCTGTATCTCCACAGACTAAAGAACGCACAACAGCCGGGGTTTAAAGATTCAGCTTCTAATGGGAACTATGGCAAGAGGCCCTCTGTGAGCAGAATAAGGACATTGCCCTCACCTATGCCTTCCATTTCAGAATCTGTGGATGAGGATCAGCCAAATGCCTCACTGGAGGATCTGGAGCTCGAAAAGGCCACATTATGTCTAGAGCAAGAAGAAGAAGAGGTCATTGGGCGCAATGTGCTCTGGTGGAGAGAGTTCTTCGCCTCTGACAGCCTGTCCAAAATGATGACATACTCTTTTTTGTTGATTGTGTTTTTAGTGACAGCATACTTTTATGACTTCCTTGCATGTTTTGGGCTCTACATGCTTGCCCTATATTGGCTTTACTTTGGAGGGGAGAGTGAACCATTAAAAGTCACAGAACCTGAAAGATAACAAGATGAAAGAGAAACAGAAATTACTTGAACTCGAGTGATATCTTTGTGAAGTAATGTCATTTAAGGAAAAACTACTGTAATGATAGCATTATTTACCTTTCTTTAATGGCAATTAACCATGTTTCAGCTCCAGTAGTCAAGACAGATTGACACAAGGCTCAAAAGGCTATTCGGTGTAACAGTATAACATAACTGCAAATGAAAATTGGGCAAGAAAGTAAACCAGGTTGGTTTAAACTGATGATTACTGAAAGTGCCATGGATAGATGGAATGTCTACAGGACCACTTAGCACAAATGGCTATATAACATTCTCACACGAAGTCTAGAAGATTAATGGCTGGTTAATAAAAGGTCTAATTTACTCTGCTATGACAATAATTGACTTTTATTTATTATGAAATTGATTTTTATTCTTGTAGATCCTTAAACATATTTGTATGAGTGACAAAATAACAAAAAAGGAATTCCAGTCAGAAACATAATACAATTTTTCAATCAGAAACTTTCAGTCAGAAACATAATATAATTTTGTGTGCATAGCAATTAATAAAATACAGGTTACTGATAAAGACAGGTATGTTACTTTTAACACCAAGAAATGGGGCAGAATAAATGTTGCTAAAAATATATTTCTGTATGCAAGATAGCACTGAAGTAGTGTGTACATCTATGAGATTTTCTGTGTAGAAAAATGAATGGATTTTTAAAAAAATTACAGTTAAAGAAACTAAATGTTCCAACCCCAATGTATTATCTCCTGTGTACTTGTCCTCCTTGAATACCAAAAGGTTGTTAAAGAATAAAAACTATGAATGTTAATACATGCAGCTTTGCTGCATGTATTAATTTTGTATCAACAAAATACCACACACAAGCTTTATTAAATGGGGTAGTGAAGTTGCTGGTGTTGGTATGTAATAGTGCTTAAGTTTAATAGAAGACTTACTTTCGTGTAAAGTCGTTTCAATGCATTTGCTTGTTGCAATATTCAAATTCTGACTCCCTAAAGACCTTGTAAATCAGAGGATCGAGTGACAGGAGAGAAATTTACACAACACAAAATGTTCATGTTTGGGACATTTCTGTTTACCACAAGACATTTTGAAAGATTTCTGAATTCCCTGTTCCCATAGAGAAAAACAGCATAGAGTTCCTAAAACATGACACCTACTGTGCAAAGGTCAGTGCTTAAAGTGTTATACATGAAAATGTTAAGCTCCTCAAGTGAAGAGCAAAATTCCAAAACTCACTCAGTCCAAAAGCTTTTTTTTTTTCTCGGAAAATCGTGTTTTACATGTTTTACCTATTGCTATTCTTACAGGAAATCATTTTTTTATTGAAATTTGACCTGTTTCTAAAGTGTAACTCCTGCACATTTTACTATAAAAATATAAAAATGAAAACCATTTTTAAGTAAATTGATATTCAATGTCACAACATTATGTACAAGTTTAACATTTATATCCTACTACATGACACAGTATAGAGCCAATGACAGCTAACTGCATAAAAACTGTAAACATACTTCTGTCTACCAGTAAGTAAGTAGCACTCGCGACTGTGCGAGTGGACTGAGTGAGTTTTATAAATTCTCCTAATCTTGTACTAAGTGAGTTTTGGTCAGTTATACTATTGCACATAAAGAGGTAATGTAAAAATATGCCAATGGTAGTGTTACCTAAAAAATCACAAAAAATGGACTGAGTGAGTTTTGAAAATTTGCCATATCCTCTCAGCTCTCAACCTCACTGTTTGCTCATAAAACCCTATTTTCGTCATCTTTAAACTAGTGGGTGTGGTCTTATCTCCTCAAGACTATTGATAATGGTGTGTATTGTACTGTGTATGTGAAAATATTAGTACAACAGTCTACTGTGGTCAGACGGGTCTATAGGCACAGGTGTCTGCCGTTCAACACGAACACGTCTCTGTGTCTGAGAAATAGAGACACTATTGTTTCAGTTGCGAAACAACACAGCGTTAGTAGGTATATACTTTTCTGTTATCCGTTGGTTTATATTGTATATCAATGGTGATGGCTATGTTTATCCTTCCTGGTCATATTCTCCGTCTTATAACACATTGCGGTGTTCCTATACATTTGTTTTTAGTCTTTTTGTCTATATTTAGGGCAGCCATCAAAAAAAGAATCCATCAGAATCCGTCCCATTTTTTAAAAAGTATTTGTCGATATGCATGGAATGAAGATTAGCACGAACCACAAACAACCGCAAAGCCAAGGCATTTCACCGCTGCATAGTTCAAAGAAATATGCTGAACAGCAACTCTGTCAAAAGACAGTTCAGGGGCAAATTCCCAGTAAGCATCTATGCCACTTGCTTGGCCTTTAATGCCCCGAGCTGCTATATAGTCTTTTCGCAAAATTACGATTCACCAGAGTGATGTGATTTCAGTAACTGTATTATATAAACCATTTTAATGTGCTTTGATGTGGTCAGTTAATGGTGTGCAAAACATCTGACCTTTACTTCGGCATTTATAGTGAAGAGTATGCACAGCTGCAGTCACCCATCAGAGAGGTTCAGAGAAATGCCCTGTAAGGATTAACACTGTCTGAATGGCAAGCATGATGACATTTCAGACTCTGAAAAAGAAAGACAATAGTATATGTATATGTATCTCCACACACTGCTCCTCGGACACTGTGTATATATATATATACTGTATAAAACAATGTCCATTAATATAACAGTGTCAACTTACTATTACAGGTAAATAGTAAGTAGTAAGATGACATATATATGTGTGTGTTTGTTATGTGTGTGCGTGTGTGTGTGTGTGTGTGTGTGTGTGTGTGTGTGTGTGTGTGTGTGTGTGTGTACAGAATCTCTCATGACATTTACCTGTAATGATAAGTTGACACTGTTATATTAATAGAAATAATCTGTCATGACAAAATATGACATCTGCCTTGACACATGATGGCATGGTTATGCCAATCCTATATCAGTGTATATAGTAAAGTTGTTTGTACAGTATCTTTCCCAAGCAGCATAAACTGGAATCATCTGTTTTGAGAATTCCCTACCCTCATACTGCATAATGACAGATGTATGTGACCAGGGCCTACTGTTATAATGGCTTCTAAAGTCATGGATGTGCTGTCAAGTATTTCACAAGCCTCCCAACCCTAGTAGATGCTCAGTGACACGGATGACTGAAAATCTTTGTATGACTGAAAAAGGTTTTACAGTAAGAAGCTATGGACCAGTCCTATTGAGTTTCCTTAGATTTCAGTGGATATTTCTGACTTTAGTGCTGCCCAACAGAGAATTTTGGTGCAAACAAAATCATTTTGAGAGAAATGGTTTGAGAGAAATTTGCCAGTTTGAGTCAGAATTGTTCACAGTGAAAGTGCTGAGGACCTGATGTCTGAAGAGCTGCTTCTACATGCCTCTGAAAGCTATATCACAAAACGTCATAACATGAAATGGTTATGAATGTGCTGTCTGATGTCTGAGACATTGTTTTACAATAGTTTTGAGAAGGTTTTGGCATATAACACTCTTTTCAATATACAATCATGGTGCATGTACATGTAGATATTATTAGCATGGCATATAAAACCACAGAAAACAAGCGTAGGTTCTACTTGATAGATAGATAGACAGACAGACAGACAGACAGACAGACAGACAGACAGACAGACAGACAGAGAGATTTTTGGAGTTTCTGTGGAAATTTGTTCCCATTCATTCTATAAGCATTTATGAGGTCAGGCACTGACATTGGATGAGAAGGTCTGGCTCGCAATCTCCATTCCAGTTAATCTCAAAGGTGTTCTGGGAGGTTGAGGCTCACTCAAGTTCTTCCACACTGAACTCATCCAACCATGTCTTTACGGACCTTGCTTTGTGCACTGGGGCACAGTCATGCTGGAATAGAAAAGGTTCTTCCCCAAACTGTGCCCACAAAGTTGGAAGCAAGGCATTGTCCAAAATGTCTTGGTATGGTGAAGCATTAGGAGTGAAAATACCCAATAATTTTGTCCATGTGGTGTATATATGTGTATGTGTGTGTTAAAGACATTGTGACCTCTGGTTTCTGTCACCACCACTTTGATGAAATCTGAATTAATTTAGCAATTTATTTCAGACACTTGGTGACTGAACTCACTGCCTATACCTGTCCTGTCATGCCTCGGCTTGTTTACATTTGTCAAGTTACTATTTGGTTAAAGGTGACCGTCTGAGATGCAGTCATTAGGGGGTCATGTCGGGAATGATCTCTTAGGGGAATGTACAGTAGGTCTATAATTTATTTGTAAATAGCTCTGATGAATTATGATAAATCTCGTCACTCGCGCGTAAGCTCCTCGAGGCCTCTCCGGTTGCGCTGTTTTCACCGTTGTTATAGTGTGGAAGACACGTCATCCGACCAATCATGTCGCTAATTGAGATTGTGAACTAATAGCCAATCGGGTGGGAAAAGGAGACGCTTATAGAGGAGGCGGGGCTTGTCTAAAAACTAGAGGGGAAAGAAGACTAGGGTTGTCGGAAAACTTGTGGGGAAAGAAGAAGACGCTTCCAGAGGAGGCGGGGCTGTCTGAAAACGGGTGGGGAAAGAAGACAAGGCTTGCAGAGGGGGCAGGGCTTGTGTGAAAACGGGTGGGGAAAGAAGGAGACGCTTACAGAGGAGGGGCGGGGCTTGTCTGAAAAACTGTGGGGAAAGAAGAGACATTGGTGGACCCGGCGAGCCGGTGCAGCAGCACAGAAACATCAGTGCTATGGATCTGCAGAACAATGCCCAGGCAGAGAGCGACCAGGAGTTTTTCTACCCCTCCATCCCGACTGACATCCTATGCAAGCAGAGTGAGCAGGAGAAACTGTCGGGTGTGGTGAAAAGCGTCCACCGCAAACTTCGGAGAAAATACATTGAAGGTATGCTGTTAGCCAGTTAGCCTCGGCTAGCATACTTAGCTTCGATGTCTGGCTTAGTTACCAAACCAGGAGAGCCTCAGAACAGCTGAAAGTTGGGTTAAAAACAAACAGTATCTCTTCGACCCTGTTCTATTTCTTATTTTTTGTTGCAACCAAGTTGTCATAGAATAAAAGACCGTCGTTAGCCAATTAGCCCGTTTCTGCTGTTAGCTAGCTAGCTGGCTGGCTAGGCTGAGGAGCTGTTCCTGTTTTGCATAGTTTGGCCCACTTTGCAGCATACATTCGTCAAAAACAAAATTTTATTATTTAAAGCAATAATGTTCAGAGTTTTTGATAAAAGTTCAGAAACCGCGTGGACAAACTAACCCAGTAAAGTAGAAGAAAATAACGAGTTTGCTCAGTTAACTTGTAAGTCACGTCTCCCATTTTTCCACAGACGAATACCAGTTTGTACGAGTTCAGCCCTCTAGTTTGCTAGACAGTTTTCCTCCTTTAATCCTACTCGACATTGACAAAAGTATTGGGACGCCTGACCATTTAATGTTATTGACATTGAATGACTTTAATGACACTGCATTCACCCCCCTATTTGCAGCTATAACAACTTCCCGTCTTCTTGGAAAGCTTTCCACAATTTTTTGGAGTTTCTGTGGGAATTTATGCCCAATATATTCTGTAGAGCATTTATGAGGCCGGGCACTGATGTTGGATGAGAAGGCCTGGTTCGCAAATGTCCGTCCCAGTTCATGCCAAAGGTGTCCGATGGGGTTGATATCAGGGCTCTGTGCGGGCCAGTCAAGTTCTTCCACACCGAACTCATCTAGCCATGTCTTTATAGATCTTGCTTTGTGCGCTGGGGCACGGTAACGCTGGAATGGAAAAGGGCTTTCCCCAAACACAGTGTCCACAAAGTTGGAAGCATGGCGTTGTCCAGAATGTTTTGGTATGCTGAAGCGTTAAGATTGCCCTTCACTTGAAGTAAGGGGCCTAGCCCAAACTGTGAAAAACAGATGTCTCCCAATACTTTTGTCCATGTAGTTTATAAGGGGTTTTGCAAGGTGACCGAACCTGCAGCCTTTCAACAATTAATCAAACGAACTCCTGATGTAGAGGCCTCATATACTGATCCACGGCTGTCCTGTTGACAAATGAGTTGGGTTAGATTTATTAACTTTTTGTGAAGTCTCAGGTTTCCAAGTGTTAAAGGTAGGGCTGCACAAAATACTGACTATTAACTGTTACTGCAATATTACTCTCTGCAATACTGCTATAGCGAAATGTCACAATATACAAATGAGGTTTTAACCAATCACAGCTTTAGGTGTTACATGGTGTTTAGATTAAGCAAGGTATTCATGAAATCCAATAGAGGTAGAATAATTCGGCTAGTCTTTAACCAATAAAGGTTTGTCAAGTGTTTTTAGGAGGCCCATTTTCTCTATTTTTCTACTATTAAGTTTTTAACTACAGATATATTTCAGAATTCATCATAGTTCATTCTTACGTTACCATTTCCCAACCATTGTTTATTCCTTAGAATGAAACATTCTGTTTTTGTTATTGTACCTTTAAGATTGATATATGTAAATCATCTCTTTTCTGATTGGCTCTCCTGTATTGTAGCTTATTTAGAAGGCAAAACAGAGCTGAAACACTCCATAGAACTTCAGCATGAGTTGGCGAGGCTAAACTGCTGTAGGCAGAATAAGAAGATATACGTAAATGTGTGACATCACAAAACCTATGGTTTGAAAACTGGCTGTTCTCCAGCTTAGTTTCTGTTTATGGATTGTATGGATAGGGAGTAAAATGAAATTTTGAAACAATATTTACAAACTCTTTAATTCTAGAAAAGTGATATGAACCCTTTAATTTATTGAAAAGAATTGCAATTACTATAGTAGCCGCATAATTGCGGTCCTGTCTGAACCTGGAGACACTTCTTCAGGCACCTCTTTGACATTCCAGGAGAAAATATATAACTTGTGTTTTAAAATATGCTCTTCTTTTCTAAAATGCTTCCCATTCAGTGGTGCGAGTAAAATGTTGAGGTTGGTGTCAATTTGCTAATTCTAAGACACTTTGCCTGAGGTCATTAATCTTATTATTATGTGTTAAAATCAGAATATGAGTTCATCACCAGATATATATATGTTACTTTTCTGATTTTTCTCTTCAGTAGCTCTGGAAAACTTTTCCAAAACTTTCTGCTCCCTGCCTAAGAGCTCGGCTCTATAAATCAGTGCACAGTGGTCCTTTCAGTAGACTCCACGATGGGATAATAAGGAAGGCATGATCTAGTCCGCTGGGCATTGTAAAGTGATATTCATACTTAGGAGGGCACTGCAGTTTATTCCAGTCCCTCTTGTTGTCTAATTTTTCAAATCTGATAAGAGCAGTGTTTTCCACTTGGTCATGGGACAGCTTGCTGTTTCTTTTGCTTGTGTTCACAAGCCCTGCTCAGGTTGTTTGGGAAGCAAAGTATTTCTAGATGTGCACCATTTTGTAGTTTACTTTAAGAATCAGATATGCCGGTGGGGATTGTTATTGATAATTAATGTAGACTGAAGTTTAGAGAGTGTCTTTGGTGATTATTTCTTTGTGCTTGTGTAGAATCACACATCAGCTGTGGATAAGAGTGCTAAGAGTAGGTAAAAGTTTTGCTTTAATTTGTTGCATTTGATTGCTGTGATCTTGTTTGTTATATTAATGTAATACTACTGTATAATTTAATGTTCGTTGTTTTAGGCGTCAGATACAGCATATCACACAAAAATGACTCATCACCAGCTTTTAACTTTTAATATTGAAAGTTAAAAAGCAGCTTTGCTCTTAAAGTAAACACTTTAAGAGCAAAACACTGAGGATGGGCAGTACAAGTTGACTTGAACTTAACATGACATGATTTGACTAAGGATGAGCAGTATGATGTTTGTTGATATTGTGATGAATTACAAGATGCTTTTCTGAGCATATATTTAATGCTGTCAGTGCTTCATGAGTAAGAAACATTGTCCAGCTGCATGTTTAATTACAGGGAGAACCTAATTAGTGCTTATTAATTGGATTTCTGTGCAATGTGTGAAACTGTGATTAAAAAATAATTGTATTTATAGTGTTTGATAGTATTTTTTGGACGAGTCACTGCTGTTTTTGTTTGCTTTTCTTTCATCTGTTCCAACCCATTAAACCTCAGAAAAAGTACATTTTATATCTTGAAAATATCTTTGAGCCTCATGTTATATTTTTTCCACCCCAACTTTGTCCTCTTTGAACTTTGGCTTGAGTTGAATTTGTTTTGAAAAGAAGTGCACAAGCAAGTCCACTTATCTGAAACATGGGCTAATTAGTGATTTTTTTAAAATTACTTTCCTGGGGTCACATATGGGTCAGATTTTAATGTTCAACCATATCCATGATTTTGAAGCACTTACATGCTGTATTAACTGACTGAAGACTTGCATGGTTCCTGTGTGCTTGGCTGCAGTGGGGGACTTTGAGAAGATATGGCGTGAGCACTGTGAAGATGAGCAGACTCTGAGTGAGTACGCGTTTGCCATGAAGAGTCTTGCTGACAACCACTGGGCCAAGAAGTGTGACGGTGAGGGCCGCATCGAATGGTGCTGCAGGTGAGCAATGAACATGCTGTTAATTTAATCAAGTTAATATAATTTGCTTTGCGCATGTGTAGCCTGTAAAAAGTGACAGACTTTATAGTAGACCTGAGGGCAGCTTCTTACAGATAATCTAGGAAAAAAGGCAAAATCTGTCCTGTTGCTTGAGGATTACTGACATTCAGTGTGTATATTTGTCACATTGTTGTAACTTGTCCTGTCTCAGTGTTTGTCAGGAGTACTTCATGGAAGGAGGAATGAGGAAGGTGTTAGAGAAGGATGAAAAGACTGCGAGGCATGCTGCAGCTGCAAATGAAACCCCTTTAAACACCCAGCCAGATTCCTCTCTGCCCAGGTGTGCTGCAATTTACATTATATGTATTTTTTATAGTGGTTTTCGACTGAAATTCCTGACCACGGCTCTGCAGCTGTAGTGATACTAAAATTATATATTTTTAATCAACACTATTCACTTAAATATCTTTTGTAAATTTTCATAGACAGTTTATTTACTTTTTTTTTGTTAGTTTTTTTGTTTTGTTTTGGGGGATATTAAAACGTATGTTAAACATACCTCCGCACAAATAACAGTAAATGTGCAGAGGTGTGTTTTCTGTAGGTGTGTATGTGTTCTTAATTTAACTTATAAAGTTAATAAAAAAGCAATTTAATAAGGGGCACCCAAACCTTTGCATACAGCTATTTACAGAATTTTTCTGCCTTGCCTCAGTTTCAGCTCAAGCCACCAGTTTGGCAAGATGCGTCTGCTGGACGTGGGTAGTTGCTTTAATCCCTTCTTGAAGTTTGATGAGTTCCTCACAGTTGGAATTGACATAGTGCCTGCAGTGGAGGTATGTATTTGCAATAATGCTGCCTGAATAAAATATATAGTAATTTGCCAAAATCTGAGAAAACACTTTCATTTATTTAATTTCCACTTAAAATGGACGTTAAGAACAAGTCATTCATTTTTCAGCATAAGGAAAAGCAGAACAAACATTAAAGGTAAAATTACACTAAAGTAAAAATCATTTTTCAGTGTTCCCAGTGTCCAAACTTTACCTCTCAGTTTTTCATAGCAATATACAGGGATATTTTTCTATGCTTCCTGTAAACATCTCCAAAGTTCAATATTAGATGTTGGTTGCATATGTAGATGTTGGTCTTGGTGCAGGAGAGGACAGAATAATTTTTTTTCTCTGGGATGAAGACTTAACTGATACAGCCAGATTTGGTGGTCTACCAAGTCTTTGACCGTTGTCATGAGTCCCATTGTCTTGGTCATTTTCTGGAAACTCCTGTTTTTCACTTATGTATACATTTGGATTATCTTCTGTCTAATCATCTTAAATATCTCCTCTGTTAAGTGTATGTTTTTTGTTCTGACACTGATAAATGAATAACTCGTACTTGATGACTGTTTTGACAGTTTAATTGAATTGAAGGGTGGCTCAGACTTGTACCAGTGCTGTATGTCTGTATTATCTTGATTGATTGATTTATTGATCCATTGTATTTTTATTTTATCTCTCCATCTTCAGAGTGTGTACAAATGTGACTTCCTCAACCTGCAGCTGCAGCAGCCTTTGCAGCTGGCCACTGATGCGCTTGAAGCATTCTTGCGACAGCTGCACGGGCCAATCGATGCATTACCTGCTCAGCTCTTTCACGTTGTGGTTTTTTCACTGCTCCTGTCCTATTTCCCCTCACCATATCAGCGCTGGCTTTGCTGCAAGAAGGCCCATGAACTGCTTACACTGCATGGCCTCCTCCTCATCATAACGCCCGACTCCTCACACCAGGGCCGCCATGCGCTCATGATGCGCAGCTGGCGTGTGGCTGTGGAGTCCCTCGGCTTCAAGCGCTACAAGTATGTCAAATTCTCGCACATGCACCTCATTGCCTTCCGCAAGGTCTCAGCAACCACAACCAGCGACCTGGTGAGTCACAACTACCCAGAGATGCTCTACATACCGCAGGACTTCAACATGCTAGAGGACGAAGAGGGCTTCACAGACTGCAGTGAGCCACCACGCTCCGATTTTGAGGACGACCAGCTAGCTTGTAGCTTTGCGGAGCTGCCAGATGCTCCTTATGACTCAGATTCTGGAGAGAGCCAGAGCAGCCTTGCCCCTTTTCATGAGCTGGAGGACCCTATTCTGCTGCACAGCTGAACCCCACTCCCCGCCACCCGGCGATGCTGCCCTACAGCCGCACCGGCAAATCAATGCTGGGTTCGCTTATTCACACTTTTTTTTACGATGCAGTTTGCACAGAGTTTGAAGATGTTTACACAGATGACCCCAAATGACACATCCGAATGGTTAAAGACTGCAGTGTCCAGGGTGAGTTCTAGTGTTAGGATTCAGCTTCTGATAATGTGCCATCTGGGGATTTATAAGAATGCAGCTAGCAAGGTCCCTCTCTCCCCCGTTTCTTAATGACACACTTGTGATTTCAAGGTAGAGTTAATAGCATTCTTCATTTACATGCAAAATGACCACCTACATTTTGAATTGATGATGACTAAATTGGGGAGAAAAGACATTTACACAAGGGTGGTATTGGATTATTAGGTGAAAGACACTGTGTTTTACGCATTTAAACGTATCCACACTCTCTAAAAAAAAAAAAAAAAAAAAAAAAAAATGGTAGTTTTGCATTGGAAAGGGTTTGATTTTGTAAGTAAAGCCGCTGAGCGAGCTCAAGATAAAGAGTTTGTGCTCTTTCTCAGCCCTCCTTTGTCATAGAGTGTCATCTGGACAGGATTTGTCAAAACCTTTTGAAGTAACAGAAATCATTTTTGTATTGTAGACTCTGTCAGTAGCTGAAAGAATACAATAGTTTGACTAGTTACCCTACAGACGTTTAGCTTTGTTTGATTATTCCGCGATAGTTTGGCTGCTGCTGGACTCTGACAGTAGCTTGTACAATTTTAAATGAGCATCTTTGGTATAGACTTTGCCAGTGATATTTGTAGCATTTTCTGTGTTCAACAGTAACGACATATAGGCTGTGTGTATTTGGCTTGCTTATGTGACACTGTGACTTTAACTGTTTTCTAACTGATCACTTTACATGGTACAAATCATGCAAGGTAGTTGTAGTTCATAAGAACAATCTTGGAGAAGATTAAGATGAGAGGTGTGTTTTGCCCCTTTTAGGGGTATTTGAATGGATGTGGGGTCCTTTCTTATCTTGTGATCAAAATGACCTAAATGCATATTTTTAGCTGTGAGTAGACTTAGTTTTGAAAGTAACAGTTTGAGCCTACAGGCTCCTATCCGTAACTGGATGCACATTTCGTGAAAACGACACTGCTTTCTGGACCTTTTGCCATGCCTTTAGTGGATGTCGAATGATACTTTTTTTACTTACTTTTATTTTCAAAGCAAAGTGTGATTCTCAAAGACTTATACCAATTTCTTAAGCTACTTTTGTTATTTACTGTATGACTGATTCATTTTTTTCTTATTAGTGCATACATTACACTTTCATGGCTAAAACAAAGTACTCAGGTTTGGAGAATAAACCAAACCTTTTGGAGTGTTGCTTTTGTCTAGATGAATAACCTCAATGAGGTTTTTCTCTAATATCCTTTTGTGTAATTGTGCCAAGTGCTTTACACCCTGTTTGTATTTCACTGTGAAATAGTTTCTTTCACTGCAGGAGTTGCACCTGTTTACAAACACTATCCATGGAGGCGTTTAATAAGAGCTGCTTGACATTGCCCTTGAATTTTCACAAGGATGGTTTTAAATGGTAAATTTATTCAACATTACCACGGTGCAATTTTTGGCCTTGCTGTTCCCTTTCGTGTATGACAATACGAAACCGATTAGCCATAACATTAAAGCCACCTAATATCGTGTAGGTCCCTCTTGTGCTGTGAAAAACGCATTGAGGCTTGGATTCCACAAAACCTCTGTAGGAGTGTTGTGTTTCTGGCACAAAGACATTAACAGCAGATTATTTAGGTGCTGTGAGTTGTGAGGTGATGCCTACATGGATCGGACTAGTTTGTTGAGAACATTCCACAGAAAGTCAGTTGGATTAGTCTCTGGGAAATTTAGAAGTCAGATCAACACCGTAAACACCTCTTTGTTATGTTCCTCATACCCTTCCATACTGTTATCAAGACACCACTGCCATTAGGGGATGTCCTTGCTCTGAGGGTGTGTACTTCCTCTGCCTTCTTCCTGTAGTGCATCCTGGTGCCATGTCTTCCCTTGGTGAGTGATGCACATGCACTTGCAGGGGTTAAGTTGGGATTTGTTATGAGGGGTGCCGGACTTTATAGTTTCAGAGTTGCCGTGTGTGTGTGTGCGGATGGAAGGGAAGATACATTTTTCAGAGGGGATGAGTAGTTTGTTAGAGGGATATTTTGAGCCCCTGATAGTCCATGTGCACCGTCTTCCATAATTCCATGGTCCACTTCTGATGCTCACGCGCTCTTTGTAGGCGCTTTCAGCGATGGACATTGGTCAGCGTGGGCACTCCAACCAGTCTGCATTCTGACACCTATCTGTCATAGCCTGCGTGCCAGGCTTCTGTGCAGTCCGACAAGACCAGGAAGCCCTCACTCCTCTAGTTCATCAGTGAGCATTGGGCGCCCGTGACCCTGACTCCATTTCACCAGTTATCCTTTATTGTATCATCCCACAAGACCTGCCGTTTTGGAGATGTTCTGACCTAGTCACCTAGCCATTACAATTTGGCCCTCATCGAAGTCACTCATATCTCTTTGCTTGTCCATTTTTTCTAATTGTAACAAATCGACTTCAAGACCTGATCGCCTAATATGGCGTAATATGTCCTACCCCTCGAACTGCCACTGTAATGAGATAATCAGTGTCATTCACTTCACCTGTCTGTGGTTTTAATGTTATGGCTAAGTGATGTAGCTCTTATTAATCCATCATAGGAGAGTGTTTTATTTCTGAAAGCTTTGTTGAGCAGATGCATATAATGATTCGGTTTGATACATTTCCGAAAGAGTAAGTGAGGTTTGAGGGTGCCGACAGTACCAGCCCTTTGTTCGAGTGAGTAATTTTTTAATGAAGATGTAGTTTGATGACAATTCTGAAGGCACACACTGAAACACTGGTTCATTCATTTGAAATGGAATCAGATAAACCCTTAAGGTGCCTTTTAGCCCTGTTTGTAGTTGAGCATCTGAAAAGACTGAGAGCTAGAAGTGTCGTGGCTGTGGGTTGCTGCTTGAGGATGGACAAATCCTGAAATGTTATTAATATCAGAAACCAAATTTTGACCATTTTAAAGAAAACGCTGGTCTTTAACTGGCTGGTGAGAACTAACATCACTAAATACTGTCAGCCACTTTAATCACTTTAGCAATAGTATTTATAGGCGTTGTGTTCAGTATGTATTTAGTTTGTGAAGACTTTACAGAAACAAAAAGCTTTTTACTGTGCTTTACTTGATGTTCATGCATTGTATTGCCTTGTCTTCCCATGGCCCTAATCAGGCACTTTGTGCATGAATAGCTCCTCTTCAGTGTTTGACTTCAAGATTGTTGATGTGAATTGTTGTACGCCGCACCTTTTATAACTAAAGGTCAGTGTTGGCTATAGATGCAAAAAATACATGGAAAAATTCAATAAAAAGACAATTTTACATTTGATCTGCCTGTGTTTTTACGAGTTACATGGTGTATGTCTGTTTTTTCATTCACTGATTCCACAAATTTACACAAATGCAGCTGTTTTGATGTGATTAACTCCGGATAAAACCTAATCATTTATTTTGTGTATTCAGCAGTGCTTCCCACTTCAAATCCTGTAGTCCTCATGCACGCAGATTCGTGTGGTTTTTTTGGGGGTTTTTTTTGTTTTGTTTTTTTTCCTTTGTTTTGTTTATGTTGACTTATTTTGAATCTGAATTCACAAAGCACTGCAGGAACAGGTGAGCTGGTCTAGGATCAGTCTGCAGTCATTACAGGCATAAATCTAAGAAGGGTGTGATATGAAATCAGTATTTCTCTGTGAATATCATCACAGATTTACCTGAACAAGTAAACATGAATGCGTACAGATGGACTCCAGATCTGCGGAAACCCTGGTTATTGTTTAGAAATATTTCTTGTTCTTGCTAGAGATATACATAGAAAAGCTCTTTTTTTTTTTCATTGAAACAGCAAGATAAATCTACAAAAACTGTACATTAAATGAGCGCATGAGTCAAACGAATAATTTAAGAAGAATATACTTAAATATATTGGGTATGTAGTGAAAAATATGTAGACAATTCAAAGATAAGTATTAAAAGGAAAATATGGTAGAGGGGTAAAATAAAAGGGAAAAAGAGAAAGGAAACAAAAGTGTTAACAATATGCCTTTAAAGACATTGCATTCAAATACATAGACTTTGATATGGAGTTGGTTCCCCGTTTGCTGCTATATCAGCTTTCCACAAGATTTTGGAGTATTTCTGTGGAAATTTGGGGTCTGCATGGCGTCGAAAGTGTCTTGGTGTCCTGAAGCATTAAGATTGCCCTTCAATTAAGGTGTGTCCCAATACTATTCTCCACTCACCTTTCACTCATTCAGTGCATGCCTTGAAAAACAGATGTGTCCCAATACTTTTGTCCATATAATGTATATTCCCTGACCTTTCACTCAGTCAGCCCAACCCCTGAAAAACAGGTGTTTTTCCATATAGTATATATAGTTATACAGGTGTGTCCCTATATATAGTGTATGTTCTGCTCTCACCTTTCACTCATGGAGTTCAACTCCCGGACAAAAAAAAAAGTGTCCCAATACTTTTGTCCATATAGTGAATTATTTCCACCTTCAGTTCAGTTCCCCCTCCCTCCTCAGGAAGATACAGGGCTGGATGATCTGTCAGGGTTGCCGTAGCTCAGTACAGACCCGGTTATGAAGGATGAAGAAAGTTTTGAAAGTAGAAGAGTTGCTAGAAGTGATTTCGAGGAGAGCAGTGGCTCATGTTACTAGATATTAGATGATCTCCATTTCCAACTATGACCCTATTGTCAGTAGTCCAGGAGAACTCGAATGTCCTGTCACCTTTCCTTCAGATTTCAGCACCAGCCGGAGAGGCTAATGCTAACCCAGCTAGTAGCTAACACCGGCATAACAATCGCTTGCACACTAACTGCATTCACTTTATTGTCTGTTCTAAAGGTCGTTCGGAGTTTTTGTTCGGTTAAAAGTACTTACTGAAGCAGTACGAGCCCGTAGTAACTGTTTCGACACTTTTAGGACTGTACGAAGCTAACGATGCTAACTAGCTGAACTTGGGTGAGTGGCTGGTGGGGCAGTAAATTCAACGTTTTAACTGTATTTGTACCAATTCAGCACACTAGAGAAGAACTTGAGGCACTCTTCTGACACTATGGCGTGCTGTCGTTCTGTTGTCAGTAACCTAGAGTGCTTAGACTTGAGCAAACTCCCTCTTTTTGCACTGTTTTGAGTGTTAAAAATACAGCCATGTGCAGGCTCCTGCGTTACTGTGTGAGCCACTCGCTGTACTCAGCAATGACCAGGCTGGAGGAGATCAATAAAGGAGTCAATCTGTGGATGTCCATTCGCTACCTGGGCTACTTGTCCACTCTTAACCTGCTTGTGGCAATTTGCCTGGGTCTCTATGTGCGCTGGGAGAGGACTGCACAGCCTGTGCTGCTGGTCATATTCATCCTGGGTCTGTTTGTCTTGGGGATGGCATGCATCCTGTACTACTACTTCAGCATGGAGAGGGTCAGTTTCTGTCTCTTCCACCTGTGGCTGGGCTTCCTGCTGGGCTTGCTGTGTTTCCTCAATGGCCCTCTTCTGGAGGTGGACTTGAAGGAGCAGGTCACTTGCTACATGCTGGTGGCCAGTGTGGTGATAAGGACGTTGTGGGCATTAGTGGAGCGAGTGTGTGGCTGCACAAGGCACAGACCTGCACTGCTAAAGTCGTCTGAAGTTCTGGAGCTCACAGGCTTCGCCGTGGCAAGCACCACACAGGTGGCCCGCGACTCCCTGAGCCTGGCTGTGCTTGCACTGGCCGTCGCTGCACTACTGGCAGACTTGCGAATGAAGTCTTTCCTGGCCCTTCCTAATCTGATCAGCTTCTCAGTGGTCACTGCAGTCTTCTTCTTTAGGTCCTTGGGGGTCTCCACGAACCCCTACGCTTTGTCCTGTCTCCTCAGTCGGCTTGTATGCGAGCCCCTCCTGGATATCTACTTCAGTGGTCTCTCTGTGACTGAGCGGTGGTCATCCTTTCTGACAAGGGGTGGCTTTTGGAGGCGTCTCACTCTCCTGCCACTTCTGGCCGTCGAAATAGCCTTTTTTATCCTATCTGCTTTCAAGCTGGGCAGTCTGGACCAGTGGTATGTGGTGATCCCGAGCTTTTCAGTTTCTGGAATTTTCTGGATCATCTGCCACTTAGTGTTCCTGGCGACTCTCTGGGGCTTCCACAGCAAGCTGAGCGACTGTCAGAGAGCGTGTGTTGTGCAGAGGGCAGAACCAGGGGCACTGGACAGAGTGATGGCCTCCAGGGGCATGCGCCACTTCTGCCTCATCTCGAAACGACTGGTGGTCTTCAGCCTCGTGTCCACTGTCATACTCGGAGCCCTGTCATGGCAGGTAGGTTTGTGCACCACCTGCTAGGGCTGCAGAGTAAGGACAAAATGCCATAATGGTGATTATGATGCAACATATTGCAATACTTGTATATTATACAAGCATTTGTGTAGCAATAATATGGTTAAAATTTGGCCTGCATTGTTTTTTACCAGGTTAATTTATCTTTGTTATAATAATTCCTTTTAATACCTTGATAAAAAATAAAAAAAAACAGCTGAAACTGTGTCAGGTGTATTAAAGAAACATTTGTAAGGCTAGTAAGCTGTCATAAGAGTCATTTAAATGTTTGGGGGATGTCTTGAATATTTTTCTTCTTTTCCTCTTCCAGTCAGCCAATAGTCTGTTCATTAGTGTGTTTCTGCTGGTCCTGCCTCTGGAGTCTCTTGCTTATGGCCTTTTCTATGAACTGGGAAACTGCCTTGGTGGAACATCGGTGGGCTATGCAGTGGTCATCCCTACCAACTACTGCAGGTATGTACGATCTCTTACTCTGTCTCTCTCTTGAGAACACATCTGATTAAAAAAGCTGTTACAGTCATGAGACGCACATTATTTCAATTTAACTGTGCATTGTTTTTATATCGATCTCCTTTTGTGTCATATAAGCATAATAGAGTATTTATTGATGTTTTATGTAAATCACTTTCAAAAATCATTTGTAGACTGTAGACTTTTTCTAATGTCGGTGTCTAATTGTTACAGCGCTAATGAATGGTGTTCTGCACAATTTGACATATTGTTTTTAATTGAAATGGTTGTCTTCCCTCTTATCTCTTTCTTTTTGTCTGCCTCTCTCTCACTCTCTTTTTCTAGTCTGGATGGTCAGCCCACCCTGTTGCCCCCAGATCAGGTGCAAGAGCTGAACCTACGTTCCACAGGCATGCTGAACAACGTGCAGCGATTCTTCTCTCACCACATGATTGAGACACATGGCTGTGACTACTCCACCAGTGGACTGACACTGAACGCGATACAAGCCAAAATCCGCTCTTTCCTGGAGGCCCACACGTCTGACGGCCCGCGTTATGACACCTATGTGCTCTTCTACAGTGGCCACACACATCGCACTGGAGAGTGGGCTCTGGCAGGTTAGAAAGAAGACAAATTAGAACAGAAACTTTAATGTAGTCAGGGATACATTGCTAGCCCATATTTTTTTTGTTTCAGAACATACATCTGTTTCAAAACCCCAAAACACCTGTCCCATGTAATTTTCAGGTGATTTAGAAAGTGGGTTTTGGGGGCCCAAAGCAACATCCTGCCTTAGTGGAAGCTTTAGCATGGAACAGATTTCTCTTCAGTAAATATAACTTTGAGCTGCTTGCTTATACAGGGGCACTATGGTGTATGTGGAGCTTTATTGCTCAACATGTAAAGTGGATTAGCAAACTTTAATTAAAGTTGAGCCAACATGCCTTAATCCCTTACACATATGGAACATTGTCCTAAGGGGACCTGACAGAAATTTGGAATACATATTTGACAGAATCTAGATTTAATTTTTGATTGAAATTTGAAATATGCTGACGTGTGTGTATATGTATGCTGAAGTGTATATATTGTAATACGCTGAAGGGTATATATATATACACTACTCACAAAAAGTTAGGGATATTTGGTTTTCGGGTGAAATTTATGGAAAACGTAAAAGGTTCACACTACAATGATATTATATCATGAAAGTATGCATTTAAGTAGAAGCTTGCAATGGTGGTTTCATCATCTCAAACAATTTATTGAAACAAAGCCAACAACATTGGTGAGTATACCACAACAAAAAATGTCAATGTCTCAGTAACGTGTCATGTGCCCTTGAGCATCAGTTACAGCCTGACAACGACGTCTCATGCTGCTTACAAGTCTTGAGGTTCTGGGGTACAGAGTTATGAGGTTTATTGAGGTCCTGGGGTACAGAGTTATGAGCCTCTGCACGGCGACTCAGCTGATCCCATATGTTTTCTATGGGATTCAGGACTGGAGAAAGTGCAGGCCACTCCATTCGAGGTACCTCAGTCTCTAGCAGCCGTTTCCTAATGATGCAATCTCGATGAGCTGGAGCGTTGTCGTCCATGAAGATGAAATTAGGCCTGTGTTGTTCATGCAGGGGCACAATGACTGGATTAATGATGTTATTCAGGTAGTGTTGGCTTGTCACTGTACCATTCACAAAGTGTAGGGCAGTTCTGTATTGACTAGATACACCTGCCCACACTGTAACTCCACCACCACCAAAGGCTCATCTGGTGACAACAGTGGCTGATGCATAGCGCTCTCCTTGACGTCTCCAACATCGTTGCTGTCCATCATTACTGCTCAACGTGAATTGACTTTCAACAGAGAACAGCACTGAGGCCCACTGGTCCCTCGTCCAGCATAAATGCTCCCTGGCCCATGCAAGACGATGACGTCTGTGTCTGGTGGTGTGGTCAGGTACTTGTGCAGGTCGTCTAGCACGCAGGCCACGCTGATATAAACGGTTTCGAATGGTCTTATGTGACACTTGGGTGCCTCTCACCTCCCTTAAGAGTTGAGTGACATTCATCATCCGGTTCTGCAGAGCACTGTTCACAATGAAGCAGTCATCAGTGTGGGATGTGGCCAAAGAACGTCCACTTCTATGCCTTTCTGTGACTCATCCAGTCTCTATATCTCTGTTGCAACCTGCTGATGGCACTCTGTGACACTTTAAGCTCAGTGGCCACTTCTGTCTGAGAACATCCTGTTTAAAGCCTCGTGATGGCGAGGTCCTGTTGATTAATTGTTAGGTGTCATCTTGGTCTCATGATATCAAAATGTGAACAGCAAGATAAGGAGGACTGTTTAAATACTAATTCTGATTGAACCAAGAAATATATTGGTCGATTCATGGATCAAACACCTGTTGTGAATTTTGCCGTTAAGCTCCTTGTCAGAGAAAAGCAAGTTGTGTAAAAAGTACTGAAACATTGAACAGTTGGACATGTGCATTCAAACGTTTAGGGAACATTCACATTAAGTTCACCTGTAAAGGTTACAGTGCATTTGAGGTTCATTTTGACATTTCACCCGAAAGCTGAATATCCCTAACTGTTTCTGAGTTGTGTGTGTGTGTGTGTGTGTGTGTGTGTGTGTGTGTGTGTGTGTGTGTGTGTGTGTGTGTGTGTGTGTGTG
>JBBJLS010000032.1:10352613-10366465 GCA_037577275.1 Bryconaethiops microstoma | reverse complement strand
TGAAACATTTAAGTGTGACAAACATGCAAAAAAATAAGAAATCAAGAAGGGGGCAAATACTTTTTCACAGCACTGTAGGCTGTGAATGGGAGTCATATTTACCCAAGTCATGCATCCAAAACAGCAATAATCCACTTTAAGAATTAGTGATTTAAAATATCTGATACATAATGTTTCATTGCACTCAGTAATAAATGTACTTTATTTGAATATATATTTACTGACAGACTTTTGAGTTTACAAAGTCAGAAAAAGGTGAACATGAAAGGACAAAGTTTTCAATATCAAGGTAATGAAGGTCAATACAGAAAAGGAACAAAAAGCCATTTTCTATTAACAATGATTCTTGTTCCAAACTGTATGACATCGGAAAAAAAAAGTCCTTTTGAAGCCAGTCAGTGGAGAGGAAAATGAACTTTCTTAATGTACAGTGACCCCAAGGGACCGTCACTTTACAGCATAGACTTGGACAAAAGCTTCAACGCACAGTCTTTGTCAGGCATCTCTGAGGGAAAGTCTGATGTATTGTCCTTGTACCTTTTCACACTAAGTTGCCAAAAGTGGTACTTAAGCAAGCAAGATATCAGCCAGCGTTAACATAAATAACCTCCCTCATTTTCAGTCTGCAGCAACATCAATAGCGGATCCTCTGTAGTAACGAATCACAGTGCAGTTGTGCAAGAGGTTTCAGTTCGCATGAGAGTTCGTTTTCCAAAAACAACAATCTGCGGGTTTTTATACTGACAGTGAAGTATGAACATAGCTTGGCGGCTTTAGCTGGAGCAGTCGGGGTTCTTGAGGAGTTTGTTCAGCACACTGTTCTGCTTTAAGGCTTTCAGGTTGGAGATGTCTTCAGGAAAGACAGGAACATCAGAGCTGTGGCCGGCTCCCTCAGATTCGCTCTCACTGTCCGACAGGGCTGTCAGGAGGGCGTCGTTCTCATATGTAGGGAAAAAGTACCTGCACACAGCGAGGGACAAGCATGAACATGATCTATGAAAAAACATCTGTTACTACTCACTCACCATTTGAAGCAGTCAAAAAAAAAAAAAGCAGAAATTATGTCGAAACTGTTGAGGTCCTGACACATCAAGCCAACTGTTGCTTGGAGTGTTTGTGGCTAATCCTGCAGTGTTAGCTTGTTAGGCTTGTGTTGTTTTGTTGAATCAATGTTGACTTTTGGCTGTCAGACTAAGAATCATCTCACGAGGACAGAAATGAAGAGCAAAGCAGGAAAACAGCACTCTCAGGAGGACACACACACACACACACACACACACACACACGCGCGCGCGCACACACGCGCACACACACACACACACACACACACAGAGTAACCTCTTGTATGCCAATACAAGAAGGCAAGTTTTATCATTAGGGATGGGCATTTTAATTATTTCTATCTAACAGTCTCAATTTTCAAAAGGTAAACATATAATATTATGAATAAACACAGATGCATTAGAGCCAAGAAGGTGGAAGCATGGAACACTCAATCATTTAAATGACTTTTTACTGTCACTTGACCATGAGGTAACCACGTGTTTTATTTACTGTTTAGTGTACAAACACTCAGTTTGAAGCAGTAGCTGCAGTGCTATACTTTTGCAAACTTGGTTAAGTTTAAACAGAGACAACTGAAGTTTGTAATACATTCGATTTCTTACTGTTCTTCAGTTTTACTTGGACGCAATTTTTCTGATGCAACAATTCTTGGGGTGGAACTAATAGTACTAGGCAAAATGTGCAATTTAAATGTGCAATTCTTTAGGCGAATTACTACTGTTTTTTGTCAATGCCTGTCACTCCATTTTGTACCTGTGTGTACATGCAAAAGTCATAAAATAACTCTAAACTGCTATAAATGAATACACTGGAGGTGCTGCAAATAAGAGGCTTCAGAAATGATCTTGCCCTCAGATTCAAGTCAAGCTCTGAATTTAACAGCATGTCCAAATAATTTAAATACTCAAGTATTCTCAAGTAAATTACACCATATTTCATCAGCCAGGGTCTGATGAAACAGCAGTAAAGAACAGTGATTCATACTATAGGGGAAAAAAACAAAATCTCATGTATGGGAATGCTTTGAATTGTCAGATGACAAAAATGCTCGGTGAAAACGTCGAGCTGGTATAAAGACACAATGAATCAGATTAATTATAAGAGTGCAGTGATAGTTATTGGAGTCCCATAAGTCTTCGGTAAGGGTGACACTAAAATTGGGATCTCAGAAACTTACACATCGTGGTGAGTTCTGGCAGGAACTGCTAGCTATAATCCTTCTTCTTCTTCTTTTGGCGGCTCCTATCTTATTAGTGGTTGCCACAGGGGATCAACCGTCTCCATTTCCTTCTGTCCTCTGCATCTTCATCTCTCACCCCAACTGCCTGCATGTCTTCCCTCAGCACATCCACAAGCCTCCTACTAGACCTTCCTCTTCTCCATCCTCAGCATCCTTCTCCCTACACATTCAGTCTCTCCTCAGCATCCTTCTCAAGCTGTCCCTCTAATAAACTCATTACGGATTCTGTCCATCCCCGTTACTTCCAATTTTTTTTTACATTTTCAGCTCTGCCACCTCCAGCCCTGCTTCACTTCTTTTCGTCAGTGCCACTGTCTCCTAACCATACAACATCTTCATCCTGATGGTGATCAATAAAATGATCATTCTAATCTACTACATCCTTACTGTCTACATTACTCTGTACATGAAACTATAAACCAGAGGCTACAATTGTGGCTTCCTGAGCAATATATGGTAAAAAGCTGGGCATTAGTTGACAATTAACATGCTGTTGCCCCCTACTGGACTGATAAGTAACAAAATACTTCAAATTGTGATAAAAAAAAAGAAAAAAGAAAACATTATTTTTAGGAATGACTTTGAGAATTCAGAAATACTAATGAGTATTAGAAGCCTGTAAAAAATGGGCCCGCCCTAATGAATCCGGAATATAAGTAGATATTACTTTCCACTCTGGCGTAAAGGCCTTCAGTATCTCTAATTTTGTATCTAGGATGAAAAGAGCTGTATCAACAAAGAATATTAATATTACTGTTAAATTTCCTACTTACTGTGGTTGGTCCCAGTGTGACACCTCTGGAAGCTTCATCACATGACCCACCTCCATCACATGCTGCACCACTTCCTCCTTGGCTGCAAACTTCGTCTGGCAACCATAACAGCGGCACTGGTGGAGCTCACGGCGGATGTAGTTCACGAGTTTAACTTGCTGGTAAAACTTCAGGTCTGGATAAAAAAAAAACATAACAGCATTATACATGATGAGCTGCACATTCTGTAGATACTCTTTTAAAGTCGTTGGGCAACACTTACTGAAATCGTTTTTTATTTTGTGGAGATCAAATTTGTGGATTTCCTGCAACAAATTAAAAAAAACAAAACAACACATTCTGACACTGATGAAGATTTGAATGATAAAATAATGATAAAGGCTACTTAATATGGTATATCTTTACTTCCATTATACGTTTATGAAGCAGTTAGTTAGTGATAGGGGTTACAAGAGGCCCTTACATGCTGCCAACATATAGTGAACGGCAAGAGCCCTTTGACCTTTTGAAAGGGGCCAGAAAAGTCTAGACAATTCACAAAAGATACTCTTTCAGAGGGCCCCAAACTTAACACAAAAAACATCTGTATATTAATAAACATCTAATCTACCCAAGAGGGAAATAACAGTCACCAAGGGGCCGTCTGTCAAAGATGGACGATGAGTGTATCAGAAGGACAAGAGAATTGTACTCAGTCAATATGAGCATAAATACTGTGCCATTCAGGGTCTGATGTCCATGCAAATATAGGGACCTTAAGACATGTGGAGGATTTGAATGCACAGCAATGTCAGTCACGTGGCGATCGCTTGCATAAGGCATGGTATAGAACAAATAAGCATTCATGATGGAGGAACATTAATTGAATGATACCTGACCTCGTATCCATTGAAAAATACTTGGGAAGGGGGAGACATCTGGGAAGGTGGAGATTTGAATATTCATATTAAATCTCCACCTTGAATATTATTGGGAGAGAACTAGTGAGTGGATGTAAGCTGAAAAAGGGGTGTTGTATTCTAAAGATCTATTTAAACTGAGTGTATGAACAGCCAGGGAGAGCACCTGATCACTGCTCCCAAGGACCACGAGGCTGCTTCATTCTTCAATAAAGCAGCAAGCTGCATTTCCCCGACTGCGATTGATTTTTTTTGACTTAGAAAAGGTTTCAGACTTACACTTTTGCTCCAATTTTACATGGCAACACCAAACAATGACACACTCGGTGTGGGAAACTTGTCATTGCATTCCCAGATTTAATGAGATTCCAAAAGGCAATGAAATGATGCTTTAATAATAATTATAATCAATTTTATTTCAAACAAAATGGATTATTATTTGCCATCTGTGCTTCTTCTTTGACATTTCTGATCTCAGGCAGAATCAAATTTATAATACATAGTGATACAAGAGGGAAGCTGACCTGCATGTGTTTGTAGATCTTCTCCATAGTTTCCTCCTGCTGCTCACAAAACAGACACACGGCACAAACTGGACGAGCCTGCCAGTCTGACCAGTCACTGTCAAATCATATGCAGGCATAAACCAAGAGAGTCATACGTGATAAACATCCAAAAAGGCTAGGACATGACCAGTCAACGTTCTGGAGTCACAACTGAGTCACAGTGTTTAATAATGTAAACCAATTTGGCTGCTGAAAAATGTATAAAATTATTAATATGCAGACTATGTTTATCTTTATAGGTTTCAAACGTAACTGTAGGAAGTAATAAAAAGAAACGCATCCAGAATGATAAAGCAAACTGTAAATGACTGCAAAATGTCTGAGAAATCTGTATAAAATCACAAAGGAAGCTATAATAAAATGTATATCAAAATATTTCTTATCATTAAATAAATCACAAAATGCGTATTATTAAATAAAGCATCTTAAAAAATACCTTCTGGCATCCAGTTTAAAATATTCAATAGTAAAGTCCCCATATCCAAGAAACAAATCTCAGTT
This sequence comes from Bryconaethiops microstoma, assembly GCA_037577275.1. NCBI lineage: Eukaryota > Metazoa > Chordata > Actinopteri > Characiformes > Alestidae > Bryconaethiops > Bryconaethiops microstoma. Next base: position 10,361,421 of record JBBJLS010000032.1, on the reverse strand, counting down.
TTAATATACGTTTTAGAATATAATTCATAAACATAAATGTCTGAAGCTGCATTAACTTTCCTTTTTGTATTCACATTTACACTTTTGAATAAGGCACAGCTTCATACGTGACCTCATAGAGGAATTTGAATACAGGGCCGCCAATTTGAATAATTTCCTCTGGAATCTGAGTCAGATTCTGATTCAAAGGGAACAGAGGTCATTTAAATTTTCTTAAGGGTCTATTTACAAATACAGCCTGTTTTTGGCACATAAAACCACAAACACTATAAGGAAAATGTAGGATATGTAATCTTTAAAAAGCATTTTTAGTACATGTAATTATTAACATTTAAGTGGCCTCTTATTGTCACGCGTGAACACACCCCAGCACAGCACACAGTGTGAACAATGTGAAATTCTTTCTCTGTATTTAACCCATTCATCAATGAAGCAGGGGCCTGCCACCAATGAGGGGCGCCTGGGGAGCTGTGTGTGGGGACGGTACCTTACTCAAGGGTTCCTCAGTGATGACACTAGCAGTGCTGGGATTCGAACCCACAACCTTCTGATTGTAGGGGCAACGCCTTAACCACTAGGCCACCACTAGGCCCGGCTACTCATTTCGTCTACAAAGTCCAAACTGTCAATTGACATTTGACAGATTTGAAAACAGCTCTTACTCATCCTCCTCCCCCAACAGGTCTCGGTCATCCTCAGACAGCACCTCCTCCCAGGTCTTTCCTAGCTCCTGCACCAAACACAGCTCTCATTAGAAAACACCACACTCTCAGCTCACTCACTCAAACCTGTGGCCTGGATGTGCCTTTTTACAGCTGTACTTCAGATGAGTGTGAACATTTTGCCCCCACCCCCATTATTTTTCAATGAGCTTCCCAAACTCTGACTGCAATTAAATACCAGTGATGCAAAAAACATACCAAGTAATTGATGACATAGAAGCGGTCATAGTCATGATTGTTGGCGTTTATCCGTCTGTGCTGCTTTTTCCGCATGTGGTCTTTTAAGGTTGTCTTGTCTCGAAATACTTTCTCACAGTAGAGACACTGCAGGCTGTCGGGAAACAGGTAAAAAAAAATTACAAATAAAATCAGTGAGGCTTGGTAGGGTCCAGTTTTCATGACAGACTTTAGCTACCAAGAGAGGGTGCTGTTCTCAACGTTTCCTTCTGTTTCCAGCGAAATGTACACTGAAATCTTGTAAGATCTACTGTATCTCTGCAGTAATCTGCAGTTGTGTGCTCAGTGGCTGAAGGCTTACTTGTCCAGCTTCCTTTCCAGAGCATCAAGGAACTCTGTGCAGTACACGATGTTATCAGGCAGGCCGATGCTGAAAGAGTGTTCTCTGGCCATGTGATTGAGCAATAAGGACCTACAGCCAGGAAGAAATGTGCAAGATATATAATAATAATATTTAAACAAGATTATATACAGATTTACACTTTGTACTGAGAATATCTATGCAGTCTTTTAACAGCAGAAGGTAAAGTCTGTCAGGTAGCCAGCCAGCATGAAGCATTTGATAGACGTTCTCACCTGTTTCCAGTGAATTCCTCATTACAGAACATGCAGGTGCGCTGAAAACTAGCATCGTCTCTTTCCTTCTGCTGCTGTTCAAGAACCTCTTCCTGTTCAAAACGCATCAGAAAACTCATCAACCGATCAATCAAGTGCTAACACACGGTAAATACGCACAATAGGTGCTGCATTAGGGTCAATTTAATTTGCCTTGAGATAAAAATAAATAATTTTTTTGGTCCAACGTAATTTATTTTATGTGCAATATGCCTCAATAACATGAGTCATTAAGATGATAAGATGAGTATTCATGAAAAGCTGGTGTTTACTCATTTCTAACTACCAACGTAGTCTTCATTAACATACAGGTCAGTGTGAATTTGTATAATTAAACATCAGCAGCTGAAGTTTTGTCTGTGTATCGGAATGAACGTCTAAGGAAGGTCACAGTAGCACTGTTCAACAGCTGGTCGCCGCGCTGCAGTACAGGCTGCGGAGGTGCTGGGAATACAGGTTGCCTAGCAACCACTATCGCAGATTATCCCGGAGATGTGTGCGAGATGATGATGTTGACTCATTATATCCCACAGAAACAATCTGAGGGAGAACTCGGGCTTCTCAGCGTGCTCCTTATTAATCGCTTTCATAAGACTTACCAGACACATAATATTGATCAAATTAATGACCAAACATCACATGAGAATTGTGTGGGGTTTTTTTATTTTTTAAAGTATTATTATTTTTTCCCAAGAATTGCTTTTGCCTGAAACTGATTAAAGCATGATAATGAAGGTTCAATTTCTATTTGATGGGAAAATAAATAAACAAACATGTTACTCGGGTAGGAAGCCAATGAGCTTCCCACTGGTATTACAGTCCACATGGGGGTCAATCTCAAGCTCAGCTCAAGAGCTGCATATGACAGTCTCAGTGTAACACGGTCAGCAACTCTCTCGCAGGGCTCGGTGGGGGTTTGGGTCAGTGTGTTGAGGCTGAGTGAAGAGTGAACACGCACCAGTCGTTTCTGCTGGAGCTGCTCTCGAAGAATGCGGTCCTCAGGCAGAACGTCACACAGGAGAAAGAAGTTCTCCTGCAAATCTACAATGTAACCAGCAGCAGATAATGAATCTGACATGCAAGCGGCATATAAACATGCTGCCCAAAATCTCCAGTATGAATGTGAGTAATGTTTGGAACCACAGGTAGGTCTAAATAAAGCCTAGACATGCCAATCTGGTGTAAATCTCTGTTCAATTACAGTTCTTTAGGGAATAATAAATTTTTTTAATTCAGAATTTTATTTAAAAAAATACACTGCACTCAAAAAATGAGACTACAAAAGCAATGCAAGCTTTTTGGGGAATTTTTACGTTTAAAAATAGCTGAGTTTATAGCTACTATAGTTAATAGCTAGTTAATTTTAGTCAAAAAAGTGTGCTATTTCATGGTCACAATACATAATCAATTGTAATTACTTCTACCTGCAGACTGATGTGTGCTAAGATCTGGATCAGGCAACTTCCCTTTTTTAAAAATGGTAAAATGTTCATCCTGTGAGATCAAAGCAAAAATAAATTGAGTCTGTTTTACCAGCAGGTCCTTCAGAGTTGGTCTTGATTACACTGCAGAAGTCTGTGATGGGCTGCTCTGTAAACCTTTTCTTCCAGTAGAGCATGTACCTGCAACAGAGCAACTATGGTTTTAATTACAGTGCTGAATTGATTAATACAGATAACACAGAGCATCAAAAAGACCTTGCTTCTCAAAGCCAAAATGCTACGACCTGAATAGCTCCATTTCAACATCTCGATCATGAGAATCAGAATCCATTTTATTTTCCCAGCAATGTTACACAGACAAGGCATTTATCTGGATTAGTCAGGGCTGATGTATTTGGGGAAATTTCTAATTGTATTATTCTGACAAATATTGTGGCTGCAATTTAAACTCATCTTTATCTCTATAAATGAAGGTCCCAGGCTCATGTTTTGGCCTTGAGGCCCTTCATATTAATTTTTTAATAATTGAGACTTGTTAAAAATTGACATCCAGTTACATGTTGTCCCTTTAACACATCACGTCGTTGTCCGGGACCTTCCAACCGTATTTGCGACCAAATTGTGATCTCAGTATAAAAACACCTTTCAGTAATAGGATCGACACTCTTGAGAGAGAGAAAGCCACACCAGAACTACTGGTAAAAATAAAGAAATCTGAAACGTGATAAGTAAGCTTATATTGTAGGTTTAAGAGAAAAAAGGTGTTTTGAGTTGAAAAAGAGGCAGAGACGGAGGCTCATACTTTGAGAAGTCAGCAATGAGTTTGATGTCAGCAATGACCAGTTTGTGGTCCAGCACCAGGTGCTTCAGGAGCTGGTCCTTTTCGGAGAGAAGAGTCGAGTGTGAGCAAAGCACACAGGTCACCGGACAGCCCTCATCCGAGGAGAAGGGGCTGACGCTGCCACTCAGCTTCTCAGGAAAACACAACGGCTCCAAAATACAGTCCTGCCCATCTGGAGGGAGAAAGAGACAACAAGAACTTCATTCTCCAGTTTGCATTTTTGCATTGGTTAATCATGATTTGCAAAGTATTGTTACACCCCTATATGTTTGTATAGCTTTTGTGTTCAAATACACGTAAGAAGAATGTTTTTGGCCTAAGTTGTGGTCTCTGGCACGACAATTGTGTCGCAATATGTTACACATTTGATTAAAAAATGATGACCATAATCATGTTGTTGCACTACTTAAGAAGAAACCAGACTCGGGAGTGCTGAGCTAGGTTGTTGTGTCTTGTGTGGAGTGATTCAGCAACCAGAGCAACCAAGTGTTTTTCTAGGCTGACCGAAGAGATCAACAGAAAGGGGGTCCTTTGGTGGGGGCTGCAGTCACTCAGGACATCTGCAGGAGAACCTGCTACAACACTACATATGCGAAGACATCACACATTTGACAAACAATTGCAAAAGCAGGGTACAGCACGGACATCTGCCTGTCACAAACAAGCTCATGATTCATGTATGACTCAAAACATGACTCACACTCACACGTGACGTCATCTTCTCCTCAAAAAATGCCACAGTCTCCTTAATAATTGCACTTAACAATTTCATTTCAAACTGTGCCTAAGCAAGGACCAGAGGAGATGATTCATCCACGGTGAATAAAGCCCCGCGGCTCTCGCCACTCTTACGACGAGTGCTTAGCACAAGCTCTGCATTCTCAATGAAATAAACCGAGCGGAGCTGAGGGGGAAAAGGCTGTGTCCCATTGTGTTGACCCAATCCCACACACATATACTTTTCATATTGACTCCCTTAGTCTCTCTCACACACGCACACTTCTCACATTCTGTCCTTCTCTTATTCATGCTCTTCGTATTTACTCCCTCATTCTCACTCATATACACACAAACAGACTCTCCTCAAATTCACCACACTAGACACTGAATATTAGACTAGATATTGAATAATGAGGTATGCCACACTATTCAGCACATGCAGCATTATTATTATTATTATTATTATTGTTATAGACATTCAAGGCCGTTGTGGAGAACAGGGAGGTGGGGTTTATAGGATATTGTCGATATTTTTCTTACACATACCTGCTGATGCATAAACATTATAAAATGCCTTATTAAATTACCTGGATTAGAAAAATGTAATATTACAAAACAGCAATGTTATAAGCTTACAAATGAGACATTAGCAATATGAAAGCATTTTAACACTGTGTCACCTAAACAGTCTGCTCTATAAGGATGTAATAAATACATTTTGAAATATCAATTTGAATCTGTCAATTCTAAACATATATTTGATGCAAATATTATTTTGCCAAGCCGATATCATTCCGATATCATCGTTCATCCCTAAAGGAGACAGACATTCTGTGCATTTTGCCGTCTAAGACGACTGCATTGTTTGAAAAACAAAGTTCACAAACAGCCAGCACCAATCAATAATCAGAATCAGACAACTTCATTGATCCTGGAGGAAATTGCTTAATAACCCACTCTAGCATTTTCATATTCATACACACACTCCCCACATCTCCCAGCTCTAGTTTTATTAGTATGGTGTGCAACAACATGGATATAATCATTTTAATCATCTAAATAATGTGAGAATATTCGATCGTGAACCCAGTATCATGAATCAAACTCAAATCCAGTGATCTAGAGATTATTTAGCAATAAAAGGCAATTAGTGTAGTGCAGTAGATAATACCGCTGTCCTCAGCACATCTGGACTTTATTATTAATATCATTAATTTTGTTCATTTTATATAAGGGGCCTGACAAGCACTCAGGGACACCCTACAGACAAGTAAACCAGATCCTAAAATTAATAATGCGAAAGAAGACAAATAAAATAGATTTTAAAAAAAACCCCATATAACATACAGATTCTCAATGTATGCACTCAACACCAATAAGAGTCCTTGGGAAAGACTCTAAATAAAGAAGCGTAACACAATAAAACTGTAAGTCGCTCTGAACAAGACTGTTTCCCAAATGCATAAAGGTAATCATATATACACAGTTTATAACAGCACATATTTAATTTTATATACATTTAATCGTTAACCACAAACATGCATGCAGTCATGAGATACTACTGGTGTTTTTCTCAATTTTAATGATGAACACAAAAGCGATCTGAGCCCTAATCTGAGCCCTCCCCTTTGTGGAGAAGGTTCAGACAGCTGAGCATGGCTTTATAATGACGATGTTTATCAGTTATTAAGCTGATTCAGTGATAACTTTTACATTTTTTGTGTAAAAAGCCTTAACCATTAGACAAAAATGACTTATTATCACAATTAAAAATGACATTTATAACAGTTTATGTTACGCATGTAGTGATTTTTCCTAATCTAATATTGTGATAACCTCAATAAATATTGTGATATTAAATGTTTATGTTGACCCATGCCTAGGGCTGCACGATATGTACAAAATATCAGTATTGAGATTATACTGCTGCACATCGCGGTTGCAATGGTTTCCACTGTATTAAAGGGCCCATATCATCATTTGTCTGGAATTAAGGCTTAAAGTCTGTAAATATTGCTGAAGTTTTAAAATGTATGTTCACTCCCCCATCAACATAGACCATAAATGGAAAATGAGATTTTCACGATCAAAACATGTTACAAATCAAAACATTTAGGCTACACATATGTCATCATTCAGCATACAGCATTTTGACCCACTCAGTCATGCTGAGGTTTACATGAAGATCTCAATTCAGAACACCCACTAAGTGTTAGAGGCTCCTTTGCATATTACAGCACTCTGTGATTATAGTATTACTATACTACACAATTGTGATACGATTAACAGAGAATATGTTTTCCAAAGTCTACCCATGCCCATTCCACACTCTTACATACACACAATTATTTACTGCTTTCCTTACTCTCATTCCTGCACATAACCTTTTAACTAACCTTATTAAATCACAATTAAAAAAAAAGTACAAGTACTTTAATTGTTTTCAACAGTCTTAATCACACTTTTGTTTTCCCCTGTTTCCATCCTGTGCTGAGGCACATGCATGTAAGTAAATGTGTATGTGTTTCGGTTCCTATGGCAATGGCTGACTGGTGCGGTCCAAAAAATGAACAAAAACCCACTGGTGCTATCCAATCCTATTAACCATGGACGAGTTTGGCTTCAGGTTTTGTAGGCCGAACCTGCAGAAGCACCCCTGACTGTACTTGTGCAATAGGTTGGTCTCAGTCTTTAAACAGCTGAGTTCCTGCTTTCTTAGAGCAACTTTTTAAATAAAATGCAGTGATGATATTGTGATGAGTATCAATAACAATATTATGAGTGGGGCGACACACCTTACCTCTCTCTTTGTGTCAGTCACTCACTCACTCACTCTTTGTGACACACCACTCTCCAATCCCCTTCTCTCCATCACACACACACAACTGCTCTCTACTCTCTCTATCTCTGTGACAACCACTCTCTCGCTCCCACACAACTGCCCTCATTCTCATTCTCTGAGACACAAAACTGCTCTCCACTATCTCTTTCTCTCTCACACACAACTGCTCTCCTTTCTCTCACACACATACACACACAACTGCTTTCCTCTCTCCTCTCTGACAATCACTCTTCATTCTCTCTCTCTTTCTTGCTCTCCCACATAACTGCTCTCCTGTGTCTTCTCTCACACAACTGCTCTCTTCTGTCCTCTCTCTCACTCATAACCACTCTCTACTCACATGCATTCAATCATTCTCTCTCTCACAACTGCCATCCACTCTCTCACACAACTGCTCTCCACTCTCTTTCTGTCTGTGACACACAACCACTCCCCACCCTGTATCATTATCTCTTTTTCTCTCTCTATCCATATCACAACCGCTTTCCACTTTCTCACTCTGTGACAACCACTTTCCACCCATTCTCTCTCTCTCTCTCTCTGAAACACAGCAACTTAACATGTTTTGACGTCAGAGGTTAAAGGTACGACAGAACCTGTGTTCTGAAACCACTACCAGATAAAACATGATAGTAAACACACACAGTGGCTAACGCTACCTGCTAGCTCTGCTCTCTCCTCCAGGGCAGCCATCTCTTAGGAACCGGGTCACGTGACGGAGTCGGAACGAACCAATCAAAACGTGTCGGCGTGGTTCACGGGCTTTATGGGAGTGGTAGTTTTTCAGTCGCCTATTTGTCATTCATACACTCCATCTCCCATGAAGCCTCCCTGTTTTTTCACGGGGCTGGGGAAAATGTGCTGGATGTGGGGTGCTGCGAACAATACAGCCGAAACCAATGGGACAACAATATGGGCTGTATCATTCATAATTTCCCCGGTTTATAGCATGCATTTTACCTGTTAAATTGCAAAAAAAAAAATGTGGATACCGACCGAACACGAAAAATATGGCGTTGGTAAGACAGAATTTTCATTGTTGCCTGTTTTTTGTCTTTATAACGGACCTGTGAGTTGTATTAATGCAGGTGTGATGATGATGATGATGATGATGATGATAAGATGGGGAATCTGTACACGTTGAGGTCTGAGGTCGAGCCCTGACTGATAAAATGTGTTTAAGTGATGACTGATTTATTGTAGAGATCGATTATTTTAAATTAACCTGCAGACTGGACTGGACTGGGCACTTCAGTGTCATTTTTTTAGTCTGGTTTATGTACAGTAATTTGATTGCACATGCTGTAATCCTGAGAAATATCTATTTTTATGTTTATTTAATTTAATTCTTGGCTCTTTTTGGTATCTGCACATCCTAAAATGTAATAT
>JBBJLS010000032.1:10261132-10272920 GCA_037577275.1 Bryconaethiops microstoma | reverse complement strand
GCACCACCTAGGTAGCCTTACCCTATTGCTAAACGTAGCTCACTCTTGGAAAAAAGGGGAACTTTTTTTTTTTTTTTTTTGTTCTTTTATTTTTTTCGCTCACAAGATCCTGCAGTGTCATGAAATTTTAGCTTTTCTTCGTGAAACTATTTTTTTTATTTTTTTTTGCACATTTCAGCATAAGTTTCTGTATAAGAGACCATATGTTGTTGTTGTTAAAATATGATGGTGAAATAATGCAGACAAGCATGAACTGATTTTGCATAACATCAGTGTTACTTTTCAGGAGCTGAATGTGGCAGTGGGTTCGAGCACAATGCAAGGGCTAAAGGCAGACCGAGCAAATGAATGAACTATCTCCCCTCCGCGGACCCCCGGTTGCTGTTTAGTGCCCCTAATAAGCAGTTTGTGGTGAGGCTGTCAGAAAGCACTACTGGCTCATAGGTGCATTTTTTTTTTTTTTTTTTTTTTTCTGCTGCTGCATTTAGGTTGTGCAGTCAGTCTGGACCATCATGCTGTTGCTACGGTAACCTGTTGAGGGGAGGCAAGAACGTCCACCTCTTTACTGCAGTATGATTTCTAGTGGCTGTTCACTTCATGACAACACTATCTCTATGTCTCTCTCTCTCTCTCTCTCTCTCTCTCTCTCTCTCTCTCTCTCTCCTCATACCACAAACAGCCCAGTAATACAGTTACTGCCAATTTATCTGTTGAGGCTTTAACTCACTAGTCGATCAGAGCGGCTGCTTCTGCAGTGGAAAATGAGTATTACTCTCACTAGCGTTCAGTTTAGAACACACTGCATAATCTTTTAAGGACACAGAAATTCACTTAATTATGTTTTAGTCAAGATTGGGGTTAATTACTGCCTCAGGTTCTCTTTTTTTGGTCTGTAAAGATAACACACACACACACACACAAACGCACACACACACTCACTTCTCTCAGGAAGATAAAACCCTTTTCCATTATCACATTTCTCACTCTTTACAGTGCTCGTGCTAGCAGAAGCACAAAGCTAAGAAATACGTCTGCCATGTAGTCAAACGGGTTGAATTCAGCATTCACTATCAGCGTACAGTTCACTGCAGTGATCCGCCGATGCTTAGACATTCATAGGCTGTGATGGTCTTCACAATATTATTGCTGCTGCCCGGAAGATGACCTGCTCCTCAAACCATGTCCTGATTCTGAGTAGCCAGATCCACATGCACTGCAGTGCACAAATGAGTTCTCAGTATTGCTTGGTGTCTAGAAGGTAGCCTCCTGCCAGCACAGGCAGTGAAATATGTCGTAAATCTTGATTTTGCATGTCAGTGTTTTGGGTTACTAGCTCTTAGTCAGGCTAGCGGGGTGTTTTGGATCCATACCATCAGCGTTTCCTGTGGAAATAAGGTTAACGTAACCTTGCAGAGAAATTTCAGAACTATTTGCTTTAGTTTTGGTTTGCTTTTTTCATCCTGTCAGCTGTCACGACGTATCAGTTCGGTCAAAAAATGCATACTTTGCTAAAAAGGAATGTGAATGGTCACCATTTAGCTTAAGCAAACACCAGTTCACTTCACTTCATGAAGGCCTTTAGTAATAATGCATTTAAATAAATATATTTTTACCTTTACATAGTAGCAGTTGATTGTATATTATTCTGAACAAGCTAAATATGTAGTTAAATATGTAATTATTCACCAAATGTATAGATGCCATCAGCAGCACTCCTGTACTTAGTGTTTTAAAATTCACCAGAATTTGAACAGTGGGGTCACACTGAGGCCACTAAGTAAACTCAGGTGTTCAAGCTGAACCTTATTCGAGTGTAACCACAGATAAACCAACCGGACCACAGATCCACACACCCTGATGTACCACAAACTGAGAGACTGGTTTTGAAACACATTGCTGGCAATAACAAGAAATATCAGACTTTATTCAGAACTCTCATCTTTCTTACCATTCGTGGTCATCTTTCCCTGATGAGTGTAGAATATTCAGACTGAAGCCACAGCATCCACACAAAAGATGAAGAGCTGATGGAGACATTTGCAAAGTTAAGAGGATTCAGAACTAAACGAACTTGGAGAAAGTGGACCTGTAGGTTAAACAAATGTCAAATGAGCTATGTTGAAGTTTTGAAATGAATTTTACCTTCACAGACTCTTATTTGGACAAATTCCTAATGATGTTTAATGTTCTCCACTCTAGTTTAACAGCTCTTCTCTCATCCGTCTGGAGCTTTGCCTCATGTGCAATAATTTGTACCTTCTTCCATCTTCCTGGACAGTGAAAGTTAACAACCTCAGTCCTTTACTTTCCAGTCTGGAAACTTTTGCTCTCTTCAGTGATCCGGTTGACACCGGGCAATTTACATTGTGCTGGCTTTGCCGTTCTCGAAGGAAAACTGTTGGACAGTAGAGCTGGACAGACACAGTGAAAAATTAGCCAATGTGACTTCAGCTAACAGTGTAAATGAAGATGGCTAGGGGTGCTCCGCTGCTTTGCGTGGGTCAATTCTGCAATTTCAGCTGCTTAGACAACTGAGGTCCTTACAACTTGTGATCTCTCAGAACAGCTGGCAAAAGAATACATGCACCAGAAATATTGACACAGTGGGCTCAGCACCAGTAGAGAACACAAGGCCATTGAAACCATCCCATTTTTATAACCACTGATTGTTATTGGCTAAAGACCTTTAATGCGTTTTTGTGTAATTAGAATTTGCGGTTTCTCATCGGAAATCAATATGAAGCACTATCATAAAGCACAGCTATTGAGTGGGACACAATCTGTTAAGGCACTGAAACATGAATGCTAGACGGGCAGGGCTTATGCCCAATACACAGTGAGCATTAGCTTTAAGTCTGGGAAATTGTGAAGCTTGGAATGAGGGGCAGGAGCTCGGTGCCCTCAAACACATCACAGTAAAGGCTTAACATTTCCAAAGAGCGTGTCCTTCAACATTCTGAGGATCTTATGCTGAGTGCCGTTTGTTATGCTAATAGTCACCCGTAGGCTGATGTGTTTTCACTGGGTACTTTGCAAGTGGTTGGTCCACCTTCTCCCTATGTATCAAAATGTCAGGATTTGAGGACCATGTTATTTTGAGTGTTTCAAGGTCTGTTGAATTTCCTGCTTTCGCTTAGTTATAAAGCATAGCTGTAATTGTGTTTGAAGAGTCATAAAGTACCAGTTTGGCTATTGTTGCCCCTCCAAATGTAGTCTATCAGCCAAGATAGGTTAGGTGTCTAAAGTTTTACTTGAATTAGTTTTGCACTGGAATCCCACTAATGTAATTAACTAATGTAACTAATAAGAAATGGAAGCTTATAATCCATCTAGCCTTGTGCAAATCACAGAACTTTTTTTGCAGGGTGGCATGGTGCTGAAAGAGGACACTGGCTTTTGGGGATACCGTTGCCGTGAATAGGTGGACTTAGTCTGTGACAATGTTTAGGTGGGTGGTACATGTCAAAGTAACATCCACATGAATCCAGGACTTAAGATTTACCAGCAGAACATTGATCAGAGCATAACACTGCCACCACCAGCTTGCCTTTTCCCACAGTACATCCTGGTGCCACCTTTTAGTGCATCCCATAGTGCATCCTGGTGCACACACACCCGGCTATCCACATGATGTAAAAGAAATGTGACTCATCAGACCAGGCCACCTTCTTCTATTGCTCCATGGTCCAGTTCTGATGCTCATATGCCCATTGTAGGTACTTTCAGAAGTGGGCAGAGGTTAACATGAGCACTTTGACTGTTCTGTGTCTGTGCAGCCCCTTATGCAGCAAGTTGTGATGCACTGTGCTCTGATATCTTTCTGTCATTGTTCAGCAATTTGTGCTACAGTAGCTGTTCTGTAGAACTGGACAAGACAGGCTAGCCTTCACTCCCCATGGTCTTCAGTGAGATTTAGAGCCTTGTTGCTGGTTCACCGGTTGTCCTTCCTTGGACTTTTTGGTAGTTATTGACTCTTGGACAGTAGGAACACTCTACAGGACCTGCTGTTTTGAGAAATGGTCTGACTCAGTCATCTAACCATCACAGCTTGGCCCTTGTCACTCAGACCCAGAGTCACTCAGATGCTTACACTTGCCCATTTTCCGTGCTTCCAAAACATCAGCTTCAAGAACTATCTGCAGATTGACGGGTGCCAAGAGGACAAGGTCAAATAAATGTTATTGTCTTCTCCTGTCAGTGGTTTTAATATTATGGCTCATCAGTGTATGTCAGACACTTATGAAAGTCTATCTGACATTACTTAACAACCCCACATGGCAAATGTGTGGAGATTTAGACATGCAGCATTGTTATTACATAAGTTTCACGCCTCCAGACTCCAAAGATGTCTAGTCTGATCAGTATTTAAAGTAATGGGGAAATGTGTCACTTTTTTGGCTCTATCACAACCTGATGAGCATGATGCTTTAAAAAGCCTGGTGCTGATATCGCTAGTGCATCTGTATTTGTTAGGGATGCACCGAAATGATTTTTTTTTTTGGCCGAAACAAAAAAACGAAAATGAGGAAACACTTGGCCGAAAACTGAAACCGAAACACCGAAAGAAATTATTATACTAATTTTTTGTAATATTTCCGTTTTGGCTGGGACTGTGTGTACTTACCTCACTAAATTCAAGCATTGCAATTGCGTAAATTAATATTCATGGTTCAAAGAATAAATCTGTTACAAATCTATGACAGTATTTATTTAGCATTCAAACAATGCGAACTCAATTCAAACTGTGCTTCATACTCTGCATGGCTCTGCATACTCTACATCCCCTCTAGAAATTCCAGCATTGCACGCTTTACAAACTGCTTTCCGTGTGTCTTTCTTAGATATAGCGAAATGCGCCCACACGGCAGACATGTTGACTTTAATCCAATCTGGCAGTTGCGGTTGTTGCTTGCGTCATCACTGTTTCGGTCGCGTTAAAAAAAATAATTCGACCGAAATGGAAAATGCGTTTTTTGGCCCTTTTCAGCCAAAATTTTTTGGTGGTCGAATATTCGGTGGATCCCTAGTATTTGTAAATGTGCTCTAATATGTTGTCATTGATTCACTGCTATTAATCACACACCAATACTGCAAAGATTGAAGCTTATTACTCTGTTAAAATGAGAATTGTGTTTCCGGCTGCATCAGCTCATCACAAACACTGATAAATGGAATTCGGAGGGCAGTTCAGTGAGTCGGATCAGTCAGAATGTTCTGCAGGAACTATTATTATTTCTCACTCTGACACTGACTCACGATTAAGCCTGCCTCTGTTCAGAGCTCTTTATTTTATGGAAGCATATTTTGTTGCACCACTGAGAACTCATCTGGGCCAGGCAGCAGGAGGTGCTGGGAGAAATTGTGCTGAATAGTCTTGTGTTAGATTGTTGCTCTGGCGTCTCTGCTGGAGGCTGGATATCATGTATGTTTTGTACGATGTGATGGCAACAATTTTTAGCCCCACTTGCTCTCCGTCACGCTGCTCCTGAAAGTATAGGGCAGGCTTAAAACCCACATCACTTTTCTCTTCCGACAAACTTTCTGACGGGATTTCCATCGCACTGTTCAGCAGGAGCTTCTCTTTAAACTTGTTTACAGTTATGGGGGATAAACGTACATTTTGTTCTTTGCAGCTATCATATTTTCTCTTTCTTCTGAAGCAGCTGTAGGTTGAAGCGTCTCCAACCATCATATCACAGTCACTTTTCAGATCCTGTTTGTAAAGATGCTGTGACTGGGTTTGTGTTCATAAAGTTATGAAAATTTGAACTAACATAAAGGTCACAGCTTTTTACAGAATAAAAGAATGTTCTTGACTGAATTTATAAAGTAACGTGGCTACATTCTTGTTTTCTAAGACATCCTGTACCATTTTATGTGTATTATACACATAAAATGGAATGGTGTGTTTTTAGTCATTTATCCGATTTTTGGTGGGTTTCTAGCATCTGTGTGGAATTTGTGAGTGGATGGTTAGCTTTGTCCCTGTGTTTCAGGGAGTCTTTTAGGACTGGGAGAGAATAAAAAATTTTGACATTTCAAGGTCTGTTAAATTCCTGTTTTACTTGATTATAAAACAGCCGTAATTATGTTCAAAGAGGCATAAAGTGCCAGTTTGATGAAGAAAAAATGCACACTTTCCCCCAAATGTAGTTGATCATCCGAGGCATGCTTGGTGTCTGAAGTTTGCTTCTTTAGTTTTGCACTGGTGCTTGTGCTCTTTATAATTAGCCTACACTGTTGAATTCCTGTTTCAGTGCTCCTTTGAAGGAAAAATGAAAAGTACACAAATTGTCCTTCCGCCAAATGTAGTCATTCAACCAATATCTTTAGGCTTCTTTGGTTTGCTTCTTTAAACCAAGGAGTTTTAGATATGAGGCTAATGTTATTAACAAGTCATGGAAGCTGATACGTTGCTAATTAACACTGAGCAAACTGCACACTTCAACGACTTCGAGCTCACTTTAAACTGTAATGTACAGATAGACTTGCTTATGTGGTTTCTGATGTATTACATAGCTGAACACTGTAGCAGCAGACACCTTGAAGCCAGGTCTTGGATCACATTTGTTTACCAAAAATGAGCAACAACACAAACGCAATCCACAATTTAAACACACAGCAGTGAGTCCTTAGACAGTTTTTCTTTTCTTTTTTTAAATTTAGACTTGGCATGTAAGCCCGTGGGCCTCTAGTGTATATGGAAAGTGTCCTAGGTTTAGTTAATGTTGCTGTAAAACACTCAATGCTTTATAGAACAATATAATGGATAATGTCATTATCGATAATATTGGAGGGGATGGAGGTCCATTTCTATTAGTCCATTCAACTTGAAATGTTCCTGCTTTGTAAATGGCAGCTGGTGTAAAATTTATATTATGTAAGTAGTAGTTAATTAATTCATAATTCAAAACAACAGGTAGGACAGTTTTAAAGAGGAACACTTGGGTTATTTCAGTAGTGCCATAATTGGCTGCATGGACCATCTGTTTGTAATTCCTACTTCCCCCATAGATTATGTTTAGTGTCCTGTATCTTATTACAGTTTGTTATTTGTTTCATGGCAGGTCTGTGCTGTCCTGCATGAATTGACTGGATATTAAACTGAAAGGAGTTTTGCTGTTCTCCTGCTTCATTGTATTTAATATGTAGGCTTTGGTTCTGGGTAACAAGTT
Source organism: Bryconaethiops microstoma (assembly GCA_037577275.1). NCBI lineage: Eukaryota > Metazoa > Chordata > Actinopteri > Characiformes > Alestidae > Bryconaethiops > Bryconaethiops microstoma. The sequence continues at coordinate 10,265,745 of JBBJLS010000032.1, read as the reverse complement.
ATCTGGGTTAGGTTTTCATCACATGGATAAAGAATGCAGAAAAAAAACTCAAGCAAGACTGTAAATGATAAAAGACCATAATAAAAAAGTGGCTCTGAAAGAAAAACTTTCCGCTGGTTCGACTCCATGGACGCGGCTTTGGGACGACCGGCCATAAACTGTGGGAGGAGAATTACACATCAGAAACTCTGATACTGAGCTAAAAGTAACGATGGAAAATCAAAGCTTGTTGCAAGTTCCATGCCATTGCAGTATGGTTTAGGTACAGCACAGTTCCTGTACACCTATGGAAAAGTGCCTATATATGTTTCAGGGTGATAATCTGGCTGATTATAATTGTAGGGTCCTCTCTGTTGCTTCAGAAATGAATATGTGTAGCGCATTTGGCCGTGTGCTTCACCATCACAACAGTACCAGGGTCCACTCTGTCCAGAAGACTATGGAGAGAAACACAAAACACAACCAGAAGCATCTGCTGCGAGTCAGTGTGATGGAGGTGCAGCAGGACTCTCTCTCCCCCGATACGGCAACAGATGCTCCTTCTCCTGCAAGAAAGTTTTCATACAGCTCTGTGTTCCCATTACAGATCTCTTATCTTCTTATCTTCTCTGGTTTATTCCATTCCTTCTGCTGGCTGTGTCTTATCCACCCCAGCTACAAAATCAGCTGTTGAAAATCAGATTATATTCAGAATCAGAAAACTGAATTGATTCCAAAGGAAACCGCTTATGCTACGACTAAACAGATACACAAAGAAAAGAATGATAAAAGTCTAAATAAAACTCTCCAGAAAACGCTTTGAAAATGCTTAGTCCTAAATACACTATGCTTTATACACAAAATGCTGTGGTCAGTAAGAGTAATTAGGCATGTGTCTTTAGATCATCCATAATTCATTATTTATAAGAAATGAATTGGTATGTTCAGAATCTATATTTTGTATATTCAGTCTATTCAGTCTATTCAGTGTGTGTGTGGGCGGTGGGGTTGGGTTGTCCTGATATTAATGTGTCAATGCACAGAACAGTAATAGAACAGAAAATACAAAAAATGTGTGTGATCAATTGTTTAGTCTCGGTGTGTGATCAATCGTTTAGTCCCTGTGTAATTAATCGTTTAGTCCCTGTGTGATCAATCGTTTAGTCCCTGTGTAATTAATCGTTTAGTCCCTGTGTGATCAATCGTTTAGTCTCGGTGTGTGATCAATTGTTTAGTCCCTGTGTGATTAATCGTTTAGTCCCTGTGTGATTAATCGTTTAGTCCCTGTGTGATTAATCGTTTAGTCTTGGTGTGTGATCAATCGTTTAGTCCCGGTGTGTGATCAATCGTTTAGTCTCGGTGTGTGATCAATCGTTTAGTCCCTGTGTGATTAATCGTTTAGTCCCTGTGTGATTAATCGTTTAGTCCCTGTGTGATCAATCGTTTAGTCTCGGTGTGTGATTAATCGTTTAGTCCCTGTGTGATTAATCGTTTAGTTCCTGTGTGATTAATCGTTTAGTCCCGGTGTGATTAATCGTTTAGTCCCGGTGTGTGATCAATCGTTTAGTCTTGGTGTATGATCAATCGTTTAGTCCCGGTGTGTGATCAATCGTTTAGTCTTGGTGTGTGATCAATCATTTAGTCCCTGTGTGATTAATCGTTTAGTCCCTGTGTGATCAATCGTTTGATCTCGGTGTGTGATTAATCGTTTAGTCCCAGTGTGATTAATCGTTTAGTCCCGGTGTGTGATTAATCGTTTAGTTCCTGTGTGTGATCAATCGTTTAGTCTTGGTGTGTGATTAATCGTTAAGTCCCTGTGTGTGAGCAATCATTTAGTCCCTGTGTGTGATTAATCGTGTAGTCCCTGTGTGATTAATCGTGTAGTCCCTGTGTGATCAATCGTTTAGTCTCGGTGTGTGATCAATCGTTTGTGATTAATTGCTGGCCTGTATTTTGGCCAGCAATTATAGGCACTTGGAGAGTTAACTGAGTACTTGTACCCATAAACATCCCTAGTAATACCATCATTCATCAGCATGTAACTGATTATTATAGCATTCAACTGATTATTATAATGTTCAATTAATATTGTTAAAATAAAATTCTGACTTCATTTTCAGATGTAAAAAGTTTTGGGAATTGTTTTGTAGTCTATTTTCTTCTACTGTGTAAATAATGAACAGTTTCGTGTATGTTCAGTCCATCGTAACACCAATTCTGAATTGTAGAACAGAATCAAACCGAATTGTGGACAACTTAAAGATTTTTTTATTGAACTGTTTCCTAAAGAACTGTAATTAAATTGATGTCACTCTTGATGCCATGCTGGTATTTTGCACTTTGACAGTCTTCAGTGTGATTAAATTATTGCAGTAATCCTCACTGCAAAAAGGCTAAATTTACAAAACACACTCTGCCCAGAACTTCTACCAGCGTGACCTTTGGCTCAGGAGCCCCCTGTCCTCCCACCTGACCCCACTGAACTCATTCACTCAGAAGAGGCTGAAACTGGCCCATTTGCAACACTGCTAAGTTGAGCCTCACTTTCTTTTTCTGCTCCCCCCTCACTTTTTTAATTATGGTAAGTGCTAGAATGTCAACCCCCCGCCCCACTGAGAAAGATGTCACTTTTATAAATTGCGGCCACCCCCTCTGTCACTGCTTTCTGTCAGAGTTTTAATTATACAAAGAGAAGCGGGAAGACGGACGGCCGGTGAGTGACTTTGATTGGGTTTTGGGAGAGCCAGGGAAGGGATTAGGAGAAAACAGACAAAACGTCTACAGGGAAAATCAACATTCGGGCCGAGAGTGTTACTCAGATGTTGGACGATATTAAGAAAAATGCTGTATTGTAATAATACTCCTGGATATGGCTGCATGCTTTGTAATACATTAATAGTTACAAATCTCACTTCTTTACATTCAGGTCCCAAGTCGAAACATGCAGGTCTCCGGTCTGATCCCGTGACCTGAACGTCACATTTTAATCACATCAAATCTGATGCTGTTTCAAAATTTAACACCATCAAAATAATGTCACAAATGTGTATATGATTAATAACACAATCTGTTATATTCCTGGTGATGTATGGAAAATACCCCAAAAAATCTCACTTTGTTTGATGTGAATCTGTTGAAACTCATCTGGTTGGTCAGGACGGTCAGAACATATAATAAAAGAATTTTGTGACATCACAACAGCAATCAATAATTTATGCAGTCTGCAAACATTCCATTCCAGCAAACATTCTGGGTAAAAACCTGATACCACTCCTCAATACAGCATCTTTCCATGTCCTCCAGAGTCCTGAGTTCTCTGTTTTGGGCTCTTTTCTTTCACTCACTCCACAAAATAATCTCCAAATGAGGTCCTTGGAGAAATTTTTGTCTCTCTAACCGTCCTCCTTACTGTATGTGTGGATAAAATAAACATGCATCCTCCTGTGAATTTACAGCTCCGGTGGTCTTAAACCTCCTACAATGAATATCAGCATTATTTTATTTCATTAGTGTCTTCTTTAGACATTTCCAAGTTGATGAATTTGGCTTCATATTTATACCCCACTGGGACAGACAGTCTTGAATGACTGATTAAGAGTTATTTAAATAGTGGAAAAATAAATGGGACCATGCCACAGTTCCATTTTTTCCATAAGACTTTAGGAATGTCAGTTGTTGGTGTGTGGTTTCCTTAAAACTAAAGATTTTTTTTGCATGTTCTCCCCGCGACTGCATGGGTTTCCTCTGGGAGCTCCGGTTTCCTCCCGCCACCAAAAACATTCGTGCATTGGGGAGAGGTCGATTGAGCACACTAAATTGCTCTTAGGTGTGAATGTCAGCGTGAATGGTTGTCTGTCTCTGTATGTGGCCCTGCAACATGCTGGCGACTGTCCAGTGCGTACCCCACCTTCACCCATAGCAGCTGGGATAGGCTCCAGACCCCCCCCGACCCCGAGTGCGGGACAAACGGGGAAGAAAATGGATGGATGGATGGATGGATGGATGGATGGATGGATGGATATCTTTAAAATTGTAGCTTCACAGGAGAAGACAAAATCATTCTTTACCTATAATGTTAATGTACTTTTTGTGTTGCATAAACATGCATTAAATTCAGGCGTGCTTTATCATTATAGAACATACATGAAATGCCAAACTATACTGGAATCACCTTCTTAGGAGAAAAATGGTTTAGCAAGACGAGAACTGTCCATCAGTTGTCAGCGCACTGAAAGAGGATGACACGACCCTGACCGGGCCACCAAGTGAAAGAATAGAAATTCCTTACAGTTTTGATCTCTGCTGACTGCAATTTTCCTCCGATTCTAAATGTTCCATTTTTAATGCACCTTTCGTTTTATTCTGTTTAATCTTCCCTCTCTCTCTGTCTCTCTCGCTCTCTGTCGCTGTCTCTCTCTCTGTCTCTCTCTCTCTCTCTCTCTGACTCATTCTCTCTCTCTCTCTCTCTCTCTCTCTCTCTCTCTCTCTCTGACTCACTCTCTTACTCTCTCGCTTTCTCTCTTTCTCTCTCTGTCTCTCTCTCTCTCTCTCTCTCCCCCTCCCTATTTTTCTCTCTGTCTCTCTCTCTCTCTCTCTCTCTCTCTCTCTCTTTCTCTCTCTCTCTCCCTCTCTCT
>JBBJLS010000032.1:10232297-10252893 GCA_037577275.1 Bryconaethiops microstoma | reverse complement strand
GTTATAGAGTCTGATGGGTGAGTGTGATGGGGAGGAGTTATAGAGTCTGATGGGTGAGTGTGATGGGGAGGAGTTATGGAGTCTGATGGCTGAGTGTGATGGGGAGGAGTTATAGAGTCTGATGGGTGAGTGTGACGGGGAACAGTTATAGAGTCTGATGGATGGATGTGTGACAGGGGGAGGAGTTATGGAGTGATGGGTGGGTGTGTGACGGGGGAGGAGTTATAGAGTCTGATGGTTTGGTGTGTGACTGAGGGATGAGTTATAGAGTCTGATGGGTGGGTGTGTGACAGGGGAAGAGTTATAAAGTCTGATGGGTGGTGGGTGACAGGGGGAGGAGTTATAGAGTCTGATGGGTGGGTGTGTGACAGGGAGGAGTTATAGGGTCTGATGGGTGGGTGTGTGACAGGGAGGAGTTACAGAGTCTGATGGGTGAGTGTGTGACAGGGGGAGGGGTTATAGAGTCTGCTGGCAGTGGGGAGGAAGCATTTTCTATGCCGTTCAGCGGAACACTTCATGCTGGTGAGTCTGTGGCTAAAAGTACTCAGTTCAGCTGGAGTGGTCATCAGCATTGTCCATGATTGGCTGAAGTCTAGATGATGTTATCTTTTTAGCCACTGAACTTTGTTAAATGGTTTTGGTGAGGACACGGTGTTGTCCCCTTTATTAACTTTTCGGGACTTTGTTTATTTATTAAATGTGTGATCAAACTAACCCCTTCGTGCGGAGGCTGTACTTTAGCCTGGCCTGCTCTTGCTGTAAAGTTGACTGTACTACAAGCATCAAAAGACTCATTGAACTTATGAAGGTGTGGCTTGCACACATAACTCAGTAATCAAGTTCTTTTAATCAGCAGCCTTTATGGTAAGTGTCCAGAAATCTCTGTTTGATTGCTATAAATGTAAGCAAATGACAACAAATTTGAAAATGTGAATAAAATGTGAAGAAATTTGTTTTTCAAATTTCACACTTAGCAATAGTGATTCTCCCAAGTACTCAAAGGATAATTTGACAGAAAACAGCAGAGCATTTTTTGATGCCGCAAAGAGCCAATGCCTTTACTAAAGAACGCAGTTTGCGAGAAAAGAAATAAACTTTTTGTGGCATTTAGATGCAGGTTGTATATCTGTAATTCCATTTAGTTTACAGTTCCTTTTTCTAATTTAATTTCCTTCTGTTCTGTTGGTTCAGCTCACAGACTCTTTTACTCTGCCTCAAAATTCTCTTTTTTTCATTTCAGACCAAAACGATGCCAGGACGAGAACCCTAACAAACGTCAGTTCTCATGCTGATAGATGCTGGATGTACTAGGAAGTAGGGACAGACTATTTAAAAGCATACTGGATAATATCTAATTATCCATTATGCTTTTAAATGCGGTTAGTTTCTGCAGGCCTTTTTTGCCAAGTAAAACAGCACATCCGGTAGCACTTGAGCTCTGAACATTGTTTGCCACACTGCCAGTTCATAAAATCTGTGTTATTAGATATTATTATTATTATTATTATTGTTATTATTATTATATTTCCACAATCAAAGCTTTTGAAGACAACAATAAAGAAAGAAGAATGTCGGATAAAATGAAAAATTGAAAACCGCAATGTTTCAAATTGCAAAAACAGTTAATTGATAGGGAGACTAGGGGGTCAGTTTTACTACTTGAAGATGGTACCTTAGCGGTGGGCTTTAGGTACTCAAGTGTCTGTGCCTTAGGCCTCAGTGCCCTTTTTGTCAAGGCGAGTGTTGCCTTATCGACAGAAGTTTTGAGCCACCCCACCTTCATTTGAGCCCCCGCTAAAAATTACACCATGGCCCTGCTTTAGGATGGTTTTGGGCTTCTCTGCCTACCAGCGTTTAAGAAGTCTCTTATTCACATAACCATTATAGATTATATGGTTTGGGAAGAATATACATTCTAGATGGAAGCGATGATTGATTCCCTCAATTCATGCAGCCGTAGGTTTTTCAGAGAAAAAGCATAAGATTTAAGTAAATTACTGGATGTGTATTGCGTCGTACACCTTGCATTTTATAAACTGCAGTTTCCATTTGCTGAAATGTCAGATGGCAGCGAAGGTCTTCGCAAGGCTGAGGCCCGTCAGTAACAATTGACCATGATTTTAAAATGCTGTTCAAAAAGCATCAGTGGTCAACATGCACTTACTTGGCACAGTGGACACACAGCATGCCTCACTTCATTAAATATTGAAATAATTCACTTTAGGACGTGGTAAATTTGTCAGCAGAAGCGATGATGTTCGAGTAGCTGAGAGACCCCCGGTGCAGAGGAAGTGTTCTTAGGGAAAACAGAACAGTGCTATATAATGTAGTAACAATGTATAATGCATTCGCTTTAATTAAAGTTGTAGTTGCGCCTCAGAGTGGCCTTTAATCTTCATAGACATAGAAATGTACATGGTTCCTGATGCTGATGAAATGTCCACGCTCAGCCTCAAAGCGCTGGCTGATCACAAGAGTCTTTTTGGTTTTGGTTTTGCTTTGTGCATTTTTGTTCATTATTTGTTACCATTTGTACTATAATACTTGCATATGTAATGGGTCAGTAAGCAGCTTTCGAATGAGCGTCAGGCTCTCTGGGTGCTGTATTCACTTCTTTTGCCAGAGCCAGAGGTTCGTAATGTTTTCTAATTAAATCTGCTTTTCACTGTCGCTCCATCATTACCAACATGCTCATTATTTTACTGCAGAATCTGCATTAAAACCTCCCTAAAGGGCGTCCTTTCCTCGGCTCTTCACACCGCGCTTCAGCTCAGCATGCCCAAGTTTGGCTCTGATTCACTCGCTGCCATTTCTATAGTCTCTCCACAGGTGTGCAGTTGCCAAGGAGACTTGTGTTCAAGGCTGGTCCTCCTACATACATGCGCTTCCCTCAGCCAGATTGGCCGCCAGCGTGCCGCACTGTTATGAAACCGGCTTGCAGCTATTTCTCTCCGTCTGCATATGGCACAGTGAAAAGAAACATCCGATTTTTTTTTTTATTTTTTTTTTTGCATTTTAATTATGTTGGGCTTGAAAACGAGGGTCAACTTCACTCCTCAACAGGTCCCGGATTTTAATTTGGACACGTTATGTGTTACATTTGAATTCAGTCTCTCATCCTTTTGTTTAAACTGATGACTCATGATTAGTGCCCATTTCAGAAATGCTTTTAAAAGTCTGCAGTTTCCCTTCTTGTATTGTGTTGGATTTTTGTTTTGTTTTTATGGAATGCAGTATAGGAAAAAAATGAACTGCAGCTAAATTCTACTTAAAAAAGAAAAGAGTGCACATCATTGAAAACGTCTCTCATGAGTTTCTTAAGTGATTTAACCTGCAGAGCGCATCATTGGTTAACTGTCTGCATGGTATTAATCTGTGCTGCCCTGAAAGATAACTGCAATAGTATAACTGTTAATAAAATCAGAATGGTAACTTTACAAAATCCCTAACTTTCATATACTCTACAACACACTGTGAAAGTGGTCTTTCCACATCAGGAGAGGGGAAAACTCCAGGACGGCATTGTTCTTTTCACTGGCTAGACTCAAAACAGGCTACTTCTCCCTCTGACCAATAAGTCATGATACACTGACCCAACATTCTCTACCTAAACACCAATACTCCAGTATTGTGTGAGAATGAGAACATTCTACAACGTCAGTAAAACATCAGCAGATGGTTGGATGGTAGTTTTTGTACGTCAAGTGATATGCTTTAACCACCAGGTCTGTTTCATAAAACCAGAAAGTTACATAATTGAAAGTAATTGTTAATCCACCATTTGCATTTATTTTCTAAAAATAATAACGTCATTTGCCACAGCATGGTTAACTGGCTAGCCAGTTAATGACTGTATATTCCCTATTGTTGTGGTCTCTGTGGCGCGATGGCTAGTGCATTGGATTTCTAGACAGAAGTGTGAAGTCTTTCAAAGGTTGTGGGTTCGAGTCCCACAAGAGTTGAAGGTAGGGTGGCTGGTGCTCTAGTGGTTAGGGAGCTCACCCTGCGATCAGAAGGTCGTGTGTTCAAATCCCTGGACTACTAGTGACACCACTGATGCAAGGAATCATCCCCACACACTGCTCCCCAGGCACCCCTCATTGTTGGCAGCCCCCTGCTTCACTTGGTAAATGGGTTAAATGCAGAGAAAGAATTTCACACTGTGTGTTGTGCTGTGCTGTGTTCACGCGTGACAATAAGGGCCACTTTACTGTACAACGGACAAACCCATGTGATTGATGGAGAACCAAGAAGATTCATTTGTATAAAAGTATATGGCGTTTACTAGCAAAAACACGCTTACTGGTCAGATGAATATTTCTTTTGCTGGGGGGGGAGGTTTCAAGACTTTGCACAGTCCTGAACATTAATGTAATATAAATGTAAGCTTTTATTCTATCTTGTTGTATAACATGGACCAATATATTCCCATATTTATATAAAGAGGAAGAAATAAATGTAATTGCGAGATTTAGATTTTCCGCTGAAAATATGCAAATGAGTGAACAGGACTAATCACTAAATGCTTCATTGTGTCCAGACCGCTCACAGATGTTCTAAATGACTTTCTTTGGGTGTTTGGATGAACCAAGGCATTCAGGCGATCCAGTAAAAGTAAATAATGCTGTTGAAAATTGCACAGGCCAGTCTTCAAATGGGCTCTCTGGCCAAAATAAGAAACTCAATCTTCGCTACATCTGTTGTAAACATTCCTACTCGTGTTTTACTGCATGGTCACAGTATAACGACCTTAAAACAGAGCTGCTCCAGGTTACTAAAGTTAACACTTTTCCATGCATTAATGGTTCTTTGTGTCATTAAATGGTTCTTCACTATGATGAAACCCTGTTGTATGTTGTTCTTGAAAGAACCTTTTTGCAGGGGATTCCATATAGCACCAACAAGGGTTCTAACCTAAAGAACCCATATTCATAACTGTATTACACCCTTGATAGTAGAAGTGGAGATGGAAGATCCCCCATTTGATGATATATTTTGTAGGTCAGAGGAACGGCAACAACTTCAGGTAGATTTTACTGTTTTTTCCAGCCAGTAGAGAACGTTACATCACTGCTAGAAAACCAAACATCTTATTGGGGGCCTCATTACTAGAGTGGTGTGAGTGGATACCTCAAAGGACAGATATGAAAAAGATCAAAGTTACCAAATGAAGGCAAAATCTGTGTTTTCTTTGTGGCTCTATTTGACTATCTAGGTATGAGTTTACTAATGCTGGATTGGTTGTATGTAGTAACATCAGTAGCTACATTAACATTGGTTGACTCCATAGGGTTTCTCAATGGTTGTATACTCTATTTGCGTAATGCATGATTGGCTTGTAGTGAGAAAACAATGAAGACTGAAACTATGAAAACGATATAAAAACAATTCTGTGAAACCTGTAAGGGCTGAGGCATGTCATGCACAATGCCTTCCACAGCCTGTGTGATTTCTGCAATCTTATAAGATCACTGCAGATTATATTGTGCAACATGGATCTAATAAACGTACGATGTGTGTGTAGATGTATGATGGTGTGTAGATGTATGATGGTGTATATGATGGATGTATGATGGTGTGTATGATAGTGTGTAGATGTACAATGGTGTGTGTGAAGGTGTGTAGATGTATGATTGTATGTGTGGAGGTGTGTAGATGTATGATGGTGTGTGTTGAGGTGTGTAGATGTATGATGGTGTGTGTGAAGGTGTGTAGATGTATGATGGTGTGTGTGAAGGTGTGTAAATGTATGATGGTGTGTGTGAAGGTGTGTAGATGTATGATGGTGTGTGTGAAGGTGTGTAGATGTACACTGATGAATCCATCATTTCATGCTGCGTTTTGATTGGCTGGTAAGTAGTCGTAGGTTGAAGCAGCACACATACTCTGAGTTTGTTGTCCTACAGTTCTGACATCGTCAAAAAATAATCTCAGGCTGTCTTTGGTCGCCGTGACGATGGCCGTCTTTGATCCTTTCTCCCACAGTATGACGTTAGGAGAAACGACCAAAGGAATCAACACAACTGTTTCACGATTGTCATCTTTTGTCTAGGAGAGCCCGAAATCGTACAATGTGTCCTGGTATTTAGTGAGAGTCTGGCAGAATTTGGATGTTGTTGTTTTTTTTTTGTATGTTTTCTTTTTCTAATGTGTGTGTTTGTGTTGTCTTTGCAGGCGAAGCAGCTGGAGGAGAGGGAAAGAGAGCTGAGGAAGCAGGACGCCTTCTACAGAGAACAAGTGGGCAAGCTGGAGGAGAGGGTATGACCCACAGCACCAGTATAACACCAGTATAGCATCAGTATAACACCAACCTCAGTGTTTAGCCTCTCAGTCCGTCCTACCCTTGTTTAGCACAGCCATGCCTTAATTTCTCACAGATTTCACCCTGCTCTTGTCTTTCGCCTCTCATACTTCATCTCTTATGCTATCTATAAACCATGTTTAGTCTGGCGTCCCTGAGCTCACCCACTCGTGGTGTTGGCAGAATTTAGCGCCAAAATTTTCGAGACCCATGCGTGTGACAAAGTGAGCCTGTGGGAAATTAAGCCTTTTTCATACCACCATGGAAAAAAGAGACACGTTTTCTTTTGTTTCTGTTGACTGTTTGTATAGTCTGTGTGTGTGTGTGTGTGTGTGTGTGTGTGTGTGTGTGTGTGTGTGTGTGTGTGTGTGTGTGTGTGTGTGTGTGTATGTAAAATGCAGAGGTGTCTATTCTTTTCTGAGCTTTTGCAATGTGAGCTGTGTAAAAATAAGAAATACCTCCAGTGTGAGTGTGTGCAGTAGTGTGTGTAGAGCAGCTTTTCTATGTTCTGTATTCTAGCAGCTTCACGCCTGATTCAGTTTCTTATGGATGAAACGTCACTGTTTTAATTGTTGCAGTTGTAAAATAATGTAACTGTACAGTTTAACGTTTACAAGGTATAATAAATTATTTATATGTATTATTTTTTAATTTTCTCCAAAGATTTTTTTTTGTTTGCAATTTTGAATCAATTGTGATCAATAGTGTATAAAACAATAGTGACATGCACATTTTACACAGACACACGCCACACATTACAAAAACACATAACTAGAAAAAAAAAGAAAAGATGTCTCTTATTTTTTCCCTTGGCTGTAGTGCCCATAAAATACCGTCCGGACTGTTTTGGAGGACCCTGTGTGGTGTTTGGGATGTTGTTTGAATGACTTAGGCAGAGTTTAATCTTACATTTGGACAGATAATTTATTACTTCTTGTTATTTTATACTTTTCAATAATTTAATAAAGGGTGCGTTACATGACCTGGCCTGGTTTGGACTGGTTTGGATTTCGTTCAGTTCCGCCTTGAATTATAAGAATTTTTCATTTAAAGTTTACACGCTAAATTAGTTCAAAAAGTGTTTAGGACATTGTTTGAATAACAATCTCCTAAAGTAGAATTTAATATTATATCTTAAAGATGTTTATTTAGATGAGTATATTTTATTTCGTATTATTTATTTTTTAATGGCTATCGTTGACATGTTATTTAATCAGCACTGTGGTAAATATTGGGTTTTATTCATCACTTTGGATGACATTTTGCAGAGAATCTTATTGAATATTGTTGTCTGGTCACTCTATACTTGGTTTTGTAGATTAGGTCGAGACTGGGCCGGACCTAAATTTCAGGTAAATTATAACTCCAGCCTCCACGTCTGCAGCAGCTTCTCTTTCTTTGCCCCTGGTGATTTATTCTGCTGCTTTTTATTGCAGCTCTAATCAAATCTATGTGACTCTCATATTCAGCTGCTCCTGAAGACATGATAAACAGGATCAGGTGTTAAATTAGGACTTGTGAGGCATTAAAGTCCCAGTTAAGTTTCTGTGAGAGCTTGTTATCGTCAGAAACAAGGAAGGCTTGTCCAGTAAACTGCAGTTATAGGATAAAAATAACAGATTAATCAGGGCAACAATAAATATTCAGTGCAATGTAATGATTTTAAAAGTGTAAATGTTAAATGTAATGATCTTTAAAGAAGTTTAAATATACTTTTTGCACCTTCCAACAGCACTTTTTGCTCTTTTCACTGTCGGTTTAGTGTTAATAAATTACCTGAGACCAACAACTTTTTAAACTATTGTTTTGCTGCTCTTACCTTTGTTTTGTCCACTTTCTGCTGTATCAATGCAAATTTCCCACTTGTGGGACTAATACATTTCAATCTTATCTTATGAATAAATCAGAGTCAGAAACCTTGATTGATCCTGGAGGAAAGTCCTCGCATTATAAATAAAATAAAGTTTAAAAACACTAATATGCGAGGACGAGACTCGGCCGCAGTCCTAACAGAGCTAAATAAAACTATATGATTCATGCAGTAATACACACAAGGAACTTCATGATGATAATTCCTCTTCAGTTAATGAAGAGACTCTACATCAAAATGTACATGTATCCCTCACTATTATTTGTCTTAGCAATATGTTTCAAATAAACGAGTAGGTATACTTTAATAAACATATATAGGTTATATATACACACATTTGCACTACGTCAAAATGTACGTGTATGTCTCACTGTTATCGGTCTTATGACCCTAACATTGACTTTATTAGACACTTTTGCCTCAATACTTGGGGCCTGAAGTTTAAATACTTCACACTACACACACACAACCACACACTGTAGCTTCTTATAACGCATTAGGTGAAGGGTGTGAGTGGAAACGGAGGTTCACTGTATTAGTGGCTGTTGGCCTTGTGTATGGTCTTGTAAGGTTGAGGTCGGACAGGCTTGGCCGTGGCGGATCAGACTGGCCTCATGAGTTTGTGTGGGTTTTCCCTTGCCTTTGGCGACTAAACAAACTTAACAAAGGCAGCTCGCACGTCCTTTCGGGACAGGGGGCGGCGAGACAGTCCGTCCTTTGGTACCGTGGCGAGGGTGAGGCCTCCAGGCAGGCTCGTGTTCACTGCGTCCTCAAACCGACGCCCTCCTGCTGCTCCCGCTCGGACCCCCCCTCCCCCTCCCTCACCACCCCCGCTCGGCTGCATGGGGAGAGGGGCTCACACTTCCTCACCTCCGACCATTTGTCCTCAAACTGACACACACACGCTGCGCTACATGACTGCCTGCTCCCGGGAGGCTGTGTGTATGTTGGTCTCATTCGACCTGTTTTAAATGGGGTCGGTGCCAGTTGTGTGCTGCCTGCTGGAAGTGCTGAAGAAGCGCTTTTTCTTTCCTAAAGCAGGATTCTTTGTCTCATTGTTAGTGCAGATCTCTTTAGGTCAGCCTTTGTTTAAAATACCCTCTAACCAGTAAAGTAGGCTTGGATTCATATTCATGTATTGAATTACTGGGTGTTCTAGTGACGGTCTTCTCAGACTGGGGACCGTGGCGTGTCTCCAGTGGCTCCCCAAATTTATTGGTTATTTTTTAAGTGACTTGTGACACATTATATCCGGGGTGGTGGTGGCCTAGTGGTAGGATACTTGCCTGTGGACCAAGAGGTTGTGGGTTCGAATCCTACCTCCAGCACACCACCACTGGGTTCCTGAGCAAGACCCTTAACCCCAAGTTGCTCTAGGGAGACTGTCCCCTGTAGTTAGGGAATGAAAGTCGCTTTGGATAGAAGCGTCTACTAAATGCCGTAAATGTAAATATAATGTGCCACCACTATCACTTGACTTATTTTCAGATGCAGCGGTCTGTAAACGTAGACATAAGCTGAAGTCAAATACACCCTCATTGCTCACTTCATTCACTCACATTTAAATAGATTAGAAATTAGAATATTAGAAATATATCACAACAATCTCTCTCTCTCTGTGTGTGTGTGTGTGTTTGTGTGTATATATATATATATATATATATATATAATGTGTGTGTTTGTATCTATGTATATCGTCTATATGTATCTTAATATTTATTTTCCATTAGATTTGGTGCAAAGAGAGAGAGGTTCCACATTTAAAAGTAATTTTATTCAGTATTTTACATTTATTTCTCCTTTTGTAATGCTCTTTTTGTAAGGAACCTTCATTTTAAAGAGCCCACGTTTTCCTCACTTTTTATTTTTAAATAAGATTTTAATGTGGCTGAAGTTTCTTAACTTTTTAGAGTAAACAGTTTGTTAAGAAAAAGTTGCAAAGTTAATTGACTGTGTATGAGGGGGCGTGGCCAAGCCACACTGTACTGAAATAGCCAGAACCCCGCCAGCTGAAACGGTCCTAAGGTGCTCTTGGAGTTGCAGCAATGAGGCTTTATTTGTTCTTCAACAGAAGAGTTCAATACATCTGGAACTGTACTATAAAATGTGATGTTTTTGGTCCGAGGGCTGGAAGATTGATCAAGATTGTTTGACAGCATGACTTGTCCTCCTATCTTCGGAATTACGGAAGATTTTCAGTGGTGAATCATCGATGTTACCACTGATGGAACCTAATGGTGTCCAGCAAAACTAGTTCTGTCAATGAACTGGGTGACTGGTGACCCGAAACCTGCCTGCGGTGCCAGCCTGAGATTACATGCTAATTAATCAACACACTCCACTAAAAACTGCTTAATGACTATTAGGGATCCGCACAGATGCACTCGTTAAACCTCTTCAGACTCGTTTTGGACAATTCTAAGAAACAATAATCTATTTCTAGGACAAACTCGTCTAAAAAACAAAGCGGACAGCTCAGATTAGCACGCCTTTTTCTCTCTCTCTTTCTTTCTCTCTCTTGCTCTCTCTTTCTCTAGCTCGTTCTCTCTTCCACCTTCTCTCTCACTCTTTCTCGTTCTCTCTCTCTTTCACTGTCTCCCTCTCTCATTCTCTTCTGCTCTCCTCTACTTTCTCTTCCTTTTGTCCCTCACTTCCTTCTCTCTCTGTCTCTTCCACCTATCTTTTTTTTTTACTTCTCTCTCTCCCCCCTCTCTTGTCTCTCTTCCACTCTTTCTTCTTTTCCTTCTATACATTCTCTCACCTTTTTTCTTTTTCTCTCTTCTTCCCATCCTCTCCTTCCTTTCTTTTGTCCCTCTAATTATTTCTCCATCCTCTCTCTCTCTGTCTCTCTCTCTCTCTCTCTCTCTCTCTCTACTTCCAAGGACAGCAGTCTAAGCCCAACCTTGGAGGAAGCGTTATTGATTTCCTGCAGCTTCATCAATCATCTATAGATCCTTGTTCAATACTCACAGCGCTGTGTCAACAGCTCAGCCCTCTGCGCTCAAATAGAGACAGAGGGCGCCGGTCAGCTGGACACGAGTGCATTTTAGACCCTATGGATTTATGGATCCGGATTCATAAGATAAATGTTGCGGACGAGGCCGACCTTCAGTGCTGGAATCCCTAAAACTAAACCCTGTTCCTGAAACGAGCAAACGCAGGGGAAACTCTCGCACAGTAACGTCTCCGAGGGGGTTCTGGAGTTTCTCTTCATAGGAGACGTAGAATTAGATAAGTGACGAGGGAGGGACGCATAAGAGATACCGACAAAAGAGTCTTATCTCGCTTCTGAGGAGGAGGTGCTGGAACAGCCTTTTTCTTTTCATTTCTTTCCATTTTTTTTTGTCTGCATCAGCTTTAAGGGAGTCGGCGGTTCTGCTCTGGAATCAGCGGGAGCTGCTGTTGTGACTTTGCTCCTATTTTTCGTCTTCTTCTCTTTCTTTATCCCTCGCTTCTTCCTGCCCCTCTGCTTTTCTGTTGACTTTGGGCTTCGGAACCAGTGGCAGAGAGAGAAATAGGGAGAAGAAGAGAAGGTATAGAGAGCAAGAGAGAGAGGAGGGAGGGGTAGAAGTCGAGAAGGAGAGAGAGAATATAAAAGGCTGATATATATTACGTGTCTTTTTCAATTCAGGCTGCTCGTTTATCAGAAGGCTCTGTCTGACAGGCCATCACAGCTCCGAGACAGCAGCCCGGCACCTCCAGCCTCCGAATTGGCCCAGCCGCACAAATTGCCTCTGAAACAATATCTATATATATTTATATATCACATTTTCACTCAATACCTGCTGTAAAACAATCTCATATTTAACTGCATCTTCTCTAAAGTTTCTCTTCCTCCCCCTCCTCCGTTTTATTCCTTTTGTGGGCAGTTTTCTTCACTTCTCGCACCCGTGGTGAGAGCATTGATGAGGCCTGGTGGTGTCCTGTTGTAAAAGGGAATGTTGTGAAAGAATAGATGCCCACTTTTTTCATGCCAGGAGGAGCTGACACTGTGGCGGCTTGTTAATTTTTCTCTTCAGCCCGATCAATGCCCTCTGAATACTTTTGCACTGCACCGGTCGGTGGTATAAAAAGGCCTGTTACCTGCAGAATTACCCTCAGCCCCTCAGAAGCCCCCCAGCAGCCGCCTGAGGGTCCGTAGCACCTGCAAAGTCTATAAGGGCTGTGCACTGGTGACAAATTGGACTACTAAGTGGAGCAATGCGAACAGGCGCTTGTGAAGCTGCGGTTAAGACGGTTTAGGACAGAGTGGTCCGTATCCTGGCAACACTGGAAGCGGTAGCTGTGGTAACATAGTTCAGAATCCTGGCTCTTGGAAATACAACACTGTGGGGCCACTTTCTTTAGACCAGTGATGTACAAGTGTCACTATTAACATTATTATTTTAATTAATTAGGAATCATTTCTTTATTTGAAGGCACGGGGGTTCTCTATCAATTCAGTTTCAATTAAGCTTTCAATAGTGCTTTTTACAACCAACTTTGTCCCAAAGCAGCTTTACGGAGTCCAGGTCTGAGCCCCTAATGAGCGACAGAGGCGAGGAAAAACTCCCTAAACCTGGAAGAAGAAACCTCGGGAGGAACAAAGACTCAAAAAGGAAACCAGTCCTACTCTGAAAACTAAAACTAACTTGATCACTGTTGTACAGTTTGGCCATCTACAGCTAATGGAGTTTGGACAGTAAAGAATGAGTAGAGGTAGTTTTGTTGGAAGAGTAGCTTGAGAGTCTCTAGTCCACAACATCAGGAACAATGATCTCCGCCGATGGTTTGAACTACAGTTGCCCTTGAATGACAGAGGAGCATGTGGGGAGTCAAGGTAGCCGAACCAATAATAATAGTATTGCCCTGTTGACATTCCACATTTATTCAGTTATTAGTGTGATTGTGAAAGCAATCACATTATTGTTATTTTTATTCCATCTGTTTTTTGGAGAACATCCAGAGTGATTTTGCACCAGGTCTTGGTGACACTGAAAATAGCAGTTTTTTTTTCTTGTGGTTAAAAAAGACTGAGACTGTGAATTATATTAAGTAGACCATATTGTACTCTTTGTAAAGAAGCATAAAACTGTTCATTAACTCAATATGATATGCGCATAGCATATTATGATGTGATCAAAATAATGATAAATATCACCATATCGCCCACCCCTAGTTGAATTATTTTAGTTGTTGATTACTTGAGATCAAATAAACCTGTCTAGTCTTTCGGATATTGGGATATCGCAAATAATGTTTTTGTTAAAAATGTTTTGGTGCGGTGCGGACGTGGCTTCCTTTGCTGCACAGAGTGGCGTTAAGTGAAAGGCTTGGCGGCGTTTCATTTCAGATCAGTGAACGGTCATTATCTGTCCCGCTCTGTAGAGCGTCGGAGGGAACGGGGAACCGGGGCTTGGAGATTTAATTAGCGGAGTTTTTCTCCAGACTCCAGAAACGGCTCCAACTTCTGTTCGCACTCGAGCGCCTCTGTTACGCGTGAACTCAGTCCATGCATGCAAATATAAAACACATGCTTGGCTGGGTATTAAATCTTAGCGCATGTCGGAGTACGTCTTCATACAGAAATGTATATTTTTGGTGCACATTTCTATATTCAAACACTGTTTTTAATTTTTTTTTCCAGGCCATTTAATCTCGCAGTTTGTCCAGTAAACAAACACACCCCTGACATGAACAGTGGTGGAAGGCAGTGGTGTAGACTCGTTTAATCCCTCCATTGTTAACAAATGCATAAATATAACGCACAGAACAATAAGTACTATGTTTACTCTTTGAATCAGACGAAACCAAAGTGAGGGGTTTGCTTTCAGTTGTGCGTGATCACGCCACACATACTAATTAGACCCCTCCGTGGGCTCTGATTGTTTCCTCTGCTTCTGATCTGAGAACACAAACGCTTGGAATTATTCTGGGTTTATCGCTAACGAGAAGATTAGAATTTTGAGCCCACACACCTCAACGAGAGCTGCATTTTAAATGTCTTAAACTTTGGAATTTTTATTATTAAAGTATTCCTAGCTCTTTACTGATTGCATTCAGAAAGCAGGCAGCTCTGAAACCCTGGTTATAATGTCAGCATTAATGGGCGGAGCTAAACTAGGTACGCTGAATAGGCGGGGTTATGTAAATCGGTTTTGTGACATCACAAAAGCAGTTTATTCATAACTACTCATTTTTACAACTTAGGTTCCATTGGGGGCAAAACTTTAACCATGTTTAAATACTATAACAAACCTAATAAATGAAAACACAGAGTTCTGAGGGTAAACACTGGTTCTATATCCAGTTTATTTACTGAAATCAGAGTTTACTGATACATTCTGAGTTCTGAGGGTTATATAAATCCAGTTCATCATTTCGTAAAGGAGTGTATTCAGCCCAAATGACCGCGTGCGTATGTTTCTAACATGCATCCTTTGAGCCGTTTCTCCAGCGGAGGGTCTGTTCAGCCGGAGCTGCAGTCGATGGAAGCCTCTGTGCTCCTGTTTAGTCTCCTGCCCTGTTCTGATGGCCTGATTGAGGGACCGACTCCACAGGCCTCCGCTCTCCTCTCCTCTCGCTGTTTGTGGTCGCCAGCTTTGATTTGTGAAAGCTCAGTCTCAGGCGTCCTCAGGAGCTCCGTGGAGCTGCTGCAGCCGCTCCGCTGCCGTGCCATAATGGCTGTCGCAGTGGGGCTTCCCCCTTTGCTTTCTCTCTGGTCTGCGAGAGATAACGCAACCCCTGCAATCGCGCCAAATGATTCATTATAAAGGAGGGGAGGTTTAATTTAAAAAAGGGAGTAGCTGCTTCTGCGGCTCGTAAATCTCTCTGTGGTGGGATTAATTTTTTTGGCTAATTATTTTATTAGTCTATGACACCCCCATTGTGAGAAAGATTAGGTAAACATTGGGATACCTGTAAACAAGAAATAAAGCATCACCAGGCAAAGCACCTGGCTGGAAGATGATTTGTTTTTTGGGTGTTTTTTGGGTAATCGGCTAATCTTCTCGTCTTGTTTTCAGAGAAAGACGTGGAGGGGGAGCAGGTGGGGGTTTAGCTCTGAGGGCGAGTGGGTGGAAGGCTCTCAGGGGCCTGATGGAGGACCTCTACATCAGTGTGTGTTCAATACCCAAATCAAAATCAGTGTGTCCGAATCACTCATTAATCAAGGACGAATGTGGAAGACCTCAATTGCACGGTCTACTCCAGCCCCACTCGTGTCTTGTGTGTGTTTGAGAGGCCAGGTGTAGGACGGTATGCGCAAAAGGGGGGTTTTGTGTGTGTACGAGTGTGTGTTTGTGAGGTGAAAGTCACTGGCCAGGTAATCAGTGTCTGAGCTGTTGTGCCGTTCGCCGTTGGAAGTTGCGCTCCTGATTAGAAGCAGTCAGCCGAGACCCCTTTTCCGGCACACTCTGTATTCCACTGCATTCCTGTCACCGCTGCCATGCTTGTTAGAATCAAACACATTGCTAACAGTCTCTTAAGCACTCAGGTTAACTGTGAAATCTGTATTCCACTATCTCTGCATACTAATAGTGTGCGGACATTAGTGTATGCCTGAAGATTCCCTGGTCCTCTGTCTCTCATTTTGGCTCAGCTTATAAGAAAGGCTGGTAACAAGCCGTGCTTATAATACAACCTGAGTGACCAGAGCTAAACTAGGTAAGCTAAGTAGACTATATGGCCAAAAGTATTGTGACACCTTACCATTACACCAACTTTAATTACATTGCATTCAAATCCATACACTTTAATCTGGAGTTGGTCCCCCTTTGTAGCTATAACAGCTTTCCACAAGATTTTGGAGTTTCTGCGGGAATTTGTGTCCTTTTATTCTGTAGAGCATTTATGAGGTCAGACACTGATGTTGGCTGAAAAGGTCTGGATCACAATCTCCGTTCCAGTTCATCCCAAAGGTGCTGGATGGGGTTGAGTTCAGGAATCTGTGTGGAGCAGTCAAGTTCTTCCACACTGAACTCATCCAGCCACGTCTTTATGGAGCTGCTTTGTTCACTGGGACACAGTCATGCTGGAATAGAAAAGGCTCTTCCACCAACTGGATCCACAAAAATGAAGCATGGTGTTGTCCAGCATCTCTTGTTTTGCTGAAGCATTAAGATTGTCCTTCACTGGAAGTATGGGCCCAAACCCTGAAAAACAGGTGTGTCCCAATACTTTTGTCCATAAAGTGTATGTAAATGCATCAGATTTTGTGAAGTTATTAGAAGGAGTAAGTGCTCAACAATGAGATCTTCTCCAGTGTTGCCTTTCAGTGTTCACTGTCAGTGGGTTGCTTCAGTTAATGGATTCACACAACAGATTTTTGGTTCAAATATATCAATTATTATTTTGAGCTGTGTAGCTGTTTTTGGCTGGACAAGTGCACACACTGTGTTAAAGTTGTCCATGTTTTATCTTCCTAAATCTGTCCAAGTTTCCCATACGGACACATTTTGTAAAGTCGCATAAGTCCAGAGTTTAACCAGCCTCAGAACTGGATCTGCATCCGTGACCTCATAAAGCTTCTCACCCCAGTACTGCACCTTGAGAAAATCCCTTTTTTACCACACGCTAAAATCAGCCAAACACTTCACACTTTGCTGCTCTCAATATCCCCCTCCATAAACTTTTAATGGAGTTTAAATGGTACAGTAGGGTGAGGCGAACACAGTAAAATGGCCATTATAGTTTTTTAAGCTATTTAAGGGAGGGAGTGTTCAGTGGCAGACTGTACTCTTCATCCCTCCTTCCTCTTCTCCTCCTCCTCCCAAACGCAGGGGAACTCTTGAGAGGATCGGAATAACCGATGAGCTTGCCTTTTATTTGTGCAGGGTGAAAACTTTTTTCTTTGTTTGATCTCAGGACCTCTCTCTCTTCCAGAGCTCCCAGTTCTACAAGCTCACCAACGAAAACTATCACAAGGCAGCAGATGAAGTGAATGCAAAATTCAGGTAAATCCACAATCAAGAGAGACACCACTAGTTCAAGTAAGTTCTATGTACTGTATTTTAGGCTGTACTCACATTAGGCCTGGTTACCTTGTACAGGTCTAGTCAAGTAGGTGTTTATTGTCAATTCAAACACTACACGGTGAAATAAAGCAATGTTCCTCCAGGCTCACGGTGCAGCACAAAGAACAAAAACAGACCCACAAAGAACATAAACAGACCCACTAAGAGCATAAACAGACCCACAAAGAACAAAAACAGACCCACGAAGAACAAAAACAAACACCACAAGTCTACACAAATGCAGGACAGGCCTTAAAAAAGAGTGCAAAAGACTACACAGAAGTACAATAATTTACTGAAGAAGAGCAACATACAGTGCAGGACAGGAGCAGAAACAATTGTGTCCCCTCCCCACACAAGCTGCAGTCTTGCACTTAAATTGAGCTTAATGTTCAGACCAGAGTGCCCTTACGTCCTCACATCACTCACTGCTTTATCCTTTTTGTCCGGTTAGAGCGTCCCTTACCTTCAGAAACCAGTGTTTTCTGTTTCTAACCACATCCTTCTGTGGGTCTTTGGTTCATGACTGTGAAGATTGTCACCAGTTTCACCAAATATCTCAGTTCTTGTGTGTCGAGTCCAGTTGGTCAAAGTGAAGTGTTGTCATCTCAGCTATATACACGAGCATGGAGTACAAGGACACAACGTGTAAATAAACTATAACAAACTCAAAACTAGAAGTAAAAATGTGCAAGTTGGTACAAGGATATCCAGTATGGTACATTCTTAACATTCTTAACAATTTAAGGAAAAGAGAAATGCAACAATGCTGGAATGTAACTGTGTGCTTTATATGTGCAAAAGATCAACAGCAGTTCAAAAAAAATATACAATCTATGAAATCTATGAAAAATACAAGCACAAGTGTAACATGGGTGGGTTTTTTGCATGTAGTTGCATGGGAGTCAAACATGCTTGTTCTTGGTATGAATCACCTGAGAGTGAGAGTGCACCCTTAGAAACGTGAAAAAACATAATGCACATAGTAGAGCTGCACAATAAGAATTACTGCAGTGCTGGTTTTCGCTTTACTGATATCCCAGAAGGCTCCAATAAAGCTCTCAGATAAATCACTGAATATTTTGTTTGCTGTTACCAGTTCCAACACGTCCCAGATGAGTTTCTGTGAGTGTTTTGATGAATCAAGGTATTCATGTGAGCTGACAAAAGTAAATTGTTTTGGTCAAACTAATGCAAGCCAGTCTTTAACCATGTTACAACTGGGGCTGAAAGATTAATCATATTTTTATATAGAAATCCCAATCTGAAAGAGTGCAATTTGCAGTTTGCAGGAGTCCCAATTATAATCTACATCAACAGCAGGTTTTGAATGGGGAGATTTAACCTTATAACACATGGCTTGTGATCCGTCTGTAGACAAGTTCGATCAATAAGAAGCAACCAGACACCCACACGGTGAGTACATGACAAGAGAACAAGTAACTGCGCGTCTGGCACACATCCTTCACTGTTCACACATCCTTCACTATTATGTCTAAATGTAGTGTATAGTGGCAATATTTAGGCCAACATTTCCCAAACATGTTTATTCTAAGGTCCCTTTTATGCTGTAAATTGTGAGTGGTTTCTCATATATTAGCTTTTAATAGTGTTGAACCTATGTGTCACTTTTTAAATATGACCCAGTTGGAGAACCACTAATATCCCCCAACCCCGCCCCCCCCCCCCAAAGAACCCAGTTTCTCCACATCTGCCTGGGCTTTTCTTTGACAAGGCCAGGTAGATGTTAATTATGCACTGGATAGTCAGGAATTTTGATTTGGTTTTTCATATATAAGCTCTTAATAGTATTTAACCTATATGTCACTTTTTAAATATGACCCAGTTTGAGAAGCACTGTTTCAGACCAATTGTTTCCCCAACCCTGTTCCAAATCCCACTGCCCTTCACATTGTAGTGTTTTTCTCTGGTCCCACCACACCTCATCCACCTAATCAGCTCATTATCAACCCCTTACCAGGCTGAAGTGGATGTGTGAAAGCAGGGAAAGCTCTAAAATGAGCAAGCCAGTGGGCCTCCATGACCAGGGCTGTGAGGAAGTGATTTGGGCTCACATTTAAAACGTTCAGCGCTTGGACCTGTTGAGAGCACTCAGGAGGAAGGCTTTCATTCCTCATAAAGTTTGACAGAAACAGTTCCGCCACTTGCTGAATTAGTAAGCCTCAGCCTTCCCCTCATCCCATCCCTCAGCTTCGTTATGCACATTGGGACTGTGTGATTTAGCCATTAGCCGTCAGCGTAACTAAGGAAAATGGTAGTTCGAGTCCATTTCGGCCCTGCGTGTCTTAATGTGGCCTATTAGCCACCCATAGTAATGCCTGTGAGTGGGTAGGATGAGAAGGGAGGGCAGGCTGTTCCTGTACTTGCCTGGATCCGCAAATCGCATTAGACTGTCATTAGCCCGCCTCTCTCAGTGCTAACACGGGATCATCGTCTCGGCAGAAATGCCTGAAATTGATTAGTAGAGTCCAGTGGGGCTGGGTGGAGGGTAGGAGGGGCTAAATTGCATTAAGAAATGCATTAAAACAGCATTAGCATGACATCGCTCCCCCCCCTCACCCGGCATTGGGGTTGGCCAGGGTGTCATGTGACCAGGGAGGCTGCTTTGAGTGCTGTGATTGGCTGATTGCATTAGAGAGGTACATTAGCAGCGCTGGGATTGGATTACTTGGCAGCGGTAGGAGGATATGTGTAGGGTTTTTTTTTTTATTTAATGAAATGTCTGCAGGGTCTGGTGTTACTGTTGGAGCCGGACAGGCACGAGGCTATACCGCCTGCAGGAGCCTAATTAGGTTTGTGTGTGTGTGAGAGAGAGACAGAGGGAGAGAGTGGAAAGATATTTGGGTTGTACATTATACAGACTACAAATATATCAGTATCGGCTGTCCCAGTGGATAGGGCAGCTCTAGTCAAGTTCTGTAAAGAGAAGGTCAGATAAGATGCTATCTGGGATTCGGTTAAATAATAATACAGGATATTTTGTCAGAGCCTTTTGATTTCCTGAAAGTTGAAACCGCCCTGAGATAAATATGGAAGCCAAAATTTGCATAATTGATGGAATTAACATGAGTTTGATATGATAATCTGCCTCTTGAAGTTGTCTCTTGAACAACTTCATTTCCTCCGCAGTGCAGCGGCTTTGATGTTGAGCCGAGTGAGGGATTGGCTGGTTGTAAGATTACAGTAATACATGCGGAGTCACAGTACTGTGCAAAAGTTTTCAGCCACCTCTCATTTCTTTATATTTTGCTTTGAATCTCATTGTTGGTACAAAATTATTAATTTCTGTCAAACTCTTATTTTTGTCACACTGAGGCGATTAAATGAAAGAAACGTGAACAAATGTTTTACTGACAGGCTGCAAAGTGTCTAAAGATACAAGGAGCCTAGATAAAGGAGTTCCAACCACTC
>JBBJLS010000032.1:10215236-10232197 GCA_037577275.1 Bryconaethiops microstoma | reverse complement strand
TGTGTGTGTGTGTGTGTGTGTGTGTGTGTGTGTGTGTGTGTGTGTGTGTTTGTGTGTGTGTGTGTTTGTGTGTGTGTGTGTTTGTGTGTTTGTGTGTTTGTGTTTGTGTGTGTGTGTGTGTGTGTGTATGTGTGTGTGTGTGTGTCTGTATCTGTGTCTGTGTCTGTGTATGTGTTGTGTGAGGACCTTTAGACTTTAGACGAGGTATTTACTCTGAGCCTGGACAGATTAGGTGGTGTCTAACAGACCTGCGGCTGTAATTAAACCCTGTGAGAAATCATGGCCGATGCTCAGGCTGCCTCTGCTTCCCACGGCTAGGCGGCATCCGCAGCGTTTTGCCAGGGCAGCGTGAGGGCTTACGAGTCGCTCTGAGGTACGATTAATCTCTCCGCAGCAGTGGGCTGAAAGATTCTACATTCGCCGCTTCCTTTGAAGTTCTTATATTGTGCGTTAAATATCCCGCACTGTTTGCATTTTAATGCTCTGTTTGCATAATTGACTGCAGATTTTTTTTCCTACTGTTATTATTTCTTTTCATGAGGAGTCAATATTCTTTCCAAATATGTGTAAATTTACTCCACACTTTCAGGCCAAATGAAACTGGTAGAGAAATCTATGAGACTGCTCCTCCTTTTGTGTTAATACATAAAGCAGTTCAGCAGTTGCTGTCTTAAAGGAATAGCTCAGTCCAACATGACATTGTTGACAGAGACGTTATCATGTGGAACTAATAGTTATTTTCCACTGGCACAAGGAACCACACCGTACCACAAACTAATGTTCCATTACAAATAGAGCGACCTGTATCTCAGCTGTACCCGTGCTGCTCAATGGCAGGGCCACAAGTGGGCCGCAGCCGAGCTGACTGCATCACTGCTTTCTGATTGGTCGAAACGTTATTATCACAACATGGAAAGGGGCCACTGTTTTAGCATCCTTGCAATAAAACAACAATGGATATACAATGTAACAACTTGGAAGTCGATGAAGTACAAGCACGACTGTCTGTCTGCGCTGAAGATACATTTCAGTGGGGGGGTTCTATGACACTAACAAATTTATCTTTAACTTTGTGAGAAATTAACCAGTGTACCAGGACATCAGCAAGTTAGCTGGGTTAGGTTTTCATCACACAGCTAAAGAATGCTGAGAAAAAAATGTAGAAATCTCAAACATGACAAAAAACAAAGACCACAGTAACAAAAATAGCTTTGACAGAAAAACTTTTTGCTGATTCAACTCCATGGACGCAGGTTTGGGATGACGACCGACCATGGACAGTGGTTTTTCTTCACCAAAGTGTCAGAAACACTGTAACTGGGCTGAAATATCAAAGCAGTATACAACTTCCCTGAGGTCACAGTATGGTTTAGGTACAGCACGGTTCCTTTATACCTACGGAAAAATGCCTTAAGCTATTGCAGCAGCAAAGTCTGAACTGGTTGATTAAATTAATGCACAGGGAGGAGCATTCTCATTCTCATTTTTATCGTTATTTTCATTTATATATATGTTATTATTTATTGACTCCTTTATCACATTCTACCACAAACACTACTTGACTTGAGAAGGCAAGCATATCTGAGTCAACCTCATCATCGTTGGATAGCATGATGTACTTGGAGGAGAACTTTGACTGATTTCTGTCTGCGCTAGAAAGCATCTCTCTCAACATGTGATTCACGTGTTACATTTGTTTGTCAGACATTCTTATCCATAGCAACTCACAATTAGGTGAATGTAGGGTTAGTATTGGTGCAGCATGGTGCGCTTGTCTGAGTGGTGGAGAGTGGAAGAACCCCAGCCTGCTGCATGGAGGACATCTGCTCAAGTTTGCACCACTGACTTGCGTTCCCATCTCTGGTTGCTAGTGTATGCAGTCAAATCAGAATCAGAGAACTTTATTGTGGAGGAAATTGCTTATGCTATGACTGCACAGACACACAGAGACACAAAGACAAGAACAATATAAAATATAGCGAAAGTCAAAATAAACTCCCCAGAAAGTACTCAGAAAATGCTTAGTACTAAATGAACTATGCTATGCGTACAAAATGCTGCGGTCAGTAAGAGAGGTGGGTATAAATACTATAGATAAATAATATTACTGCCGAAGTTGTTTACTAGTTAATACAAATACAGGTCTGGAGTTGCAAGGACAGATACGGCCACAAGTTAGCATCATGCTCATTTGTGAATACTAGATTTTTTTTTATCGTAAGCCGTATTGTGTTTGGCTGAACCGTTCCTGTAGGATTAGGGTTTAGATTCCCACATTAAGCCTCCCATGCTGACTTAGATACTGCTTTGTTTTATTGTCCTGCTAGTCCTTTAGACACAGTGTCATTTGTTTGGCTCACAGGGATTGTACAGTGAAGGAAATGTCATTTTAAATTATTCTCCTTTTTCTCCCCTCACTTTTTGCTTTGCTTTGGACGCGTTTTGTTGATGAAGCACTTGAAACGGTCCGTCATCAAGCTACAAGTACATCATTTTAAAAATGTTCGGCTAATGAAGATAATTGTCTGAATTGCGTAGGCTCTGGAGTGTTTCACTTTGCATGTCTGATCAGCTGGCCCACAGCACACTGTGAAAGTGGTCTTCCCACTTCAGGAGAGGGGAAAACTCCTGTACTTTCCACTGGCTAGACTGAAAACAGGCTACTTCTCCCTCTGACCAATAAGTCATGGCACACTGACCCAACATTCCCCACCTAAACACCAATACTCCAATATTGTTTGAGAATGAGAACATTCTAGAACGTCAGTAAAACTTCAGCAGATGGTCAGATGGTAGTTTTTAAATATTCTTGTGTACGTTAGATGATATGCTTTAACCACCAAGTTTGTTTCATAAACAAAGTTACGTAAGTGAACGTAATTGCTAATCCACCATTAGCACTTATTTTCCAAAAATAATTACATCATTTACCACAGCATGGCTAGCCACCTAGTAACTGTATACAGTAAACATTCGGAGGGGTTAGGTTTCAAGAGCGCCAGCGAATTGTGAAAAACCACAAATTTGTGATGTGGTAAAAAAAAAAATTGCCTATTTTAATAATGTAAACCCTAAATATGCCCCCAAATATAGCTCCCAAAACACTTTAATTTCATGTTAAACTCAGCTTAATACATTACCCATAAAAAATGTAAAGGTAAACCCATATCCGTACTGTACAGTTTACATTGAACTGATGTTCCCAGTGCTAGAATGTAAAATACTGATGTTACCCCTGTATATACAGTACATATACAGCCAGAGGATTTCACATTTTTGGTAGACTTTTTCTTCAATCCAGTGAATTTAAGTTCTTGAATGCATGACGAGTCATAATTATGATTTCTGAACTGGGAAGTAGAATCTTGCAACTAGCACTTAAAGGAACAGTGTTAATAAAGAAGAACTTTCCAGTGTTGATGTGGAGAAACGTGCAGGAATGGTGTTAAATGGGGAGAGACACGCTGTATTCTGTATAGCCAGTTTTTTCTCTAAGGGAAGAGTGAGTGACGTTTTTGAAAACCACTGCTGTCAAGCCCTGTAATAAACAACGATTCTATAATGCTGATGCGTTTTGCCCAAACGGACGGTTTTCATCAGAATCTTGCTGGATTCTTAGAATTACCAGATCATTGAAGTATGAATATTGATTTGGGAGGGGGGCGGTCTGTTAACAGAAACTGATACTGCAAAGAACTATTGGTAATTCCACCAAACTTACATACATTTCTGTTGTTCTATTTACATTTAATAAAAGAACAGACAATAAGGCACTCTAACTAAACCTCTTATATATGCTTCTTTTGTTTTATTTGAGTTCAATAAGAGAACAGTCAGTAAAGCAATCTTTAACTAAACCTTGTAGAGAATTAAATGAAAAATATAAAATCATTTCTGATGATACTGTTGGTCTATTAGCTCTTTGCAGTCGGTATCAGTGTTTGTCAGAAAGTGTTCTTGTAGAGGGATGTCAGGTTGATGTGCTCTGGCTTTTTTAAGCTGCCTGCACTGTCCATTAGGACTATATTTCCTTACAATGTCTCCTTTTCAATGCCAGTCACAGCTGCGGGTTGATGTTGGCTGAGCGATGGAGAGAAACCTGTAGTTACCTCGTCAGACCTGCAGTTCACCTCCCAGATTTCAGGAAAATGGCGAGATTTGTGCGGGTCAGATATCCAGATCCAATTCTCATTCCTCCAGCACTGAGATTTCGTGTATAAGGCCTTCCTTTTTTACTTATCACCCTCAATTACAGCCACCTTTGGTCACTCAAAGCTGCTGAAATCCTGGTTTTTTTGGCTTTTATCTGATTAAGAATTTAGACGAAGTGATGGAGCTGAGCTGCCCTTTAGAACGTCTGAGGAATAAATAATGGTCGTCATGGCTGGCAGGGAGAAAAGCTTGTGAGCGTTTTGAATGCGATGAGATGTATTCCCAGAGCCGTGTCAGAACATGAAAAGGAAATGCACTTGCCGAAGTGTTTTGTTGCTCTTCGTGCTTATGATGTCAAGGAAAATGGAGCCGTCTTTGAATTCTTCAGCACGCAAAGAGTTCCTGACAAAATTTCAAAAAGTGCCTTCAATTAAAGTGCACAGCTGTCTGGGTCTAATTTTGTAGGCAGTCCATATCTTATTTACTTATTGCGCTCCACGAAAGCGTTGTGTTTCTCGGAGTTATACTGTGTGCACATTAGTGTTGAAGGTGTGCGTGTATGATGATAACCGTGAGGTTCTCCAACAATCCTACATTTTGTCAATATGAACTTTTTGTCCACCAAGTTTTCTCATGATATTGACCTTAATAAGGTTTCCGCTTCGGGCGGTTAAAAATAGTGTCTTACTCTATCACTCTGGTCTCATACAGAGCAGAGCAGGGCGTGGAGGGGGACACTAAAGCCATAACACACTTTGTGTGCCTAATTAAGAGCACAGCACTTGACATGTGTCTACCGTCCTCCGCCTGCAGAAGCCTCGGTTGGTAATGAACAGGTTCATGATGAATGGGTGTGCAGTGCCTGTGCGCCTGTGTTACAGAACTAAATTTAATTTACTGCATGTCTGGAAAATTACTTCACTGTTGTTCAGTCTTCACTGACCACATCACTTAGACTAGTGGTCACCAGCTCTGTCCCTCAAGAAAATTCAGCTTTAGGCCCGAACCAGCGCAGCGGCTTCTTGGTCCATGTTTAAAAGTGATGCGTTGAATTTGTGAGTATTTTCACATGACGAAAATATGACATTGACAGTTTTGTTATGAACTTTACTTTCTTTTAGCTGTAATTAGACTGGATTGGTCACAATTGACTTATGCCACACTTACACTGGCACAAGGGGCCACGCCATATCACAAACAAATGCTTTTCCATTACAAATAAAGCAACCCATACCCATGATGCTCGACAGCAGTCCCTAAAGTGGGCCGCAGCCGAGCTGCTTTCTGATTGGTTGAAGTGTTGTCCCAACAGATGGACCTGGAAAGAGGCTATTGTTTGGTTACTGTCCGTGCAAAAAACCCACAATGGATAAAAGGGTAAACAAACACCTGAGAAGTCGACAAGGTACAAGCACTAGGCTGTGAGAAATGCAAAGGTTAGGACATCACTAACAAGTTAGGTGGGTTAGGTTTTCATCGCATGAATAAACAGCGCAGAGGAAAAATGAAAAAACTCAAATGATTCACAATAAAAGACCACAATAACAAAAGCAGCTCTGACAGAAAAACTTTCCACTGTTTCGAATCCATGGACGCAGTTTTGGGACGGCCGGCCGTAAACTGTGGGGAGAGAATTGCGCTGCTGATGGATCAGAAACACAGTTACCAGGCTGAGATACACTGGAAAATTAAAGCATGCAGCAACTTCCATGCCATCGCAGTTCAGGTAGGCATGGGTCCTGTGTTTTGAAATGGTCCTAATTGACCAGTTGTGATCCACTGCCATAGTAACTAGCAGTCCTAGATGGTCTTCCTGCACTCTAGGCTCCATTTCATGGCCCAACATGGTACAGAGGAGCCGGGTAGATGAAGGAGGAGGATTGTGCAAATGTAGCTAAATCTAAAAAGGCATTTCACATTCAATACAAGAAAGAACATTTTTCAGACCCCTTTTTGCATCAAGACTATACACTTTGTTTTGTTTTTGTTTTTCCCAAGAAAAAAGAACAAACAGGCAGATTGTCTTCAAGTGCAAAAAAGATCCTCAGAAAACAGCCAAAGGTTACTCTGAGCCGACTAGTTTTCCTTTTGGAAAAGCGAAAGGGTCACGGAGAGTTTCTTTGCCTCAGGATCTGAAACGGAGTGTTTCCTGATGTAGCTCTGATGCTCAAAGCCCAGTCTGAGCTGCTTTTGGAGAGGCAGGATACCACGGAAGCAGAAGACAAACTGATCCTTTTGACACAACTGCCCTGTTTACGCCAGTGACTGGTCAGTGGAAATAAATGTTGCCAGTGGAAATAAAAAATAGTGGAAAAATAAATTAAAGTTCCGTGGATTGTGTTTGGCTTGCACAATGGCATCAGTTATACATCTGTTCAAATGTATTTAAATTTATTTATAAATCACAGTTGGTGTGCTCAGTGTGTAAAGACCTTTAGATTACAGACATTTCTTCTGGCGCTGTTCTCTCATAAAGAGACAGAGATTTGTTTTTGTTTGTTTGTTTGTTTGTTTTTTGTAACTAAAGACCAAACAAATGAGATCATATAACGCTGTAGTTTAAAAAAAACATCTCCTTGGAACAATCCAGCTCTGCCCACTCACTAACACCAAAACCTGCCGCTTGTTGTCAGTTTGTCTCTGGTTTTGTTCTCGGTGAGCAGCTTTCATATCATTCTCAGTGTTTGAGGTGTGCCTCGTTAGTTCCACGGATTTTTGACTTGTTACCTGCCTCTGTTGATGAATGTTGGATGAATGTGTTTTGCCCGTCTGCCAATCTGCCTCTCAAAATTCTTGCAGTGAAACTACACATTTGAGTGTTTTCTTTTTAATAACAAATGCAATGAAAATTAAAGAGTCGATAAATTTTGTAAAGAAAAACTGGCAATGAAAAGATGCTCAGGAGCAGACAGAGCAGGATGCTGTTTGTGGGCTGAGCCAATTAATCTGACTCACAGAAGAGAGTGGGAATGCCCATCGCTTAATGAGGAGACGTCACACACATTACATGAGCATAAATGCCTATTAGACATCAGGCTGTGATGTCTTCTCACATTACTTTAAAAAACTATAGTCACTCATAGCCCTGTGAAACACCTTCATTCTGATTGGCTCAGAGGTCATCGGCTCCTCACCGTGACCCAAAGACCTGCTGGTTCTTGTTAGTTTGTCCCTTGAGCTACATTTGGGCCCTCGAGGAAGGCACTTAACCCCAACTTTCAGGGTCCTGCGCTTTAAAAGAGCATCTGTGGAGCAGCATGCTCAGCGGCGCTACCAGGATTAAATAAAGGTTATAAAAAGTATGACAGGTGGAGACTATTGATTGATAGAGATAATGTTTATCTGATGTCTAGATGGCCTGCCTTTAGGGCCTTTAAATGTCCTTGAAGATAAAAGTGAAGCTAACAATCAACGCCACCCTCCCCCGCCCCATTCCTGTCATTGCAGGAAAGCTTTCTGACTGACTAACAGGAAACCATACTAGAAAGCCTTGACTTGAGGTTGGAGAAAACACATGAACAGAGCAGGTGCTTTCAGCCGTATAGCTCCAAATCATGCTTGTGTAAAACTATTGTAGGGGAGACACACACGAGGTAAAATATGAGACAGTATTTCGAACTGCCTGAAGCAGAAACCTCATCAAGGTCAATATCATGTAGGGAAACTTGGTGGAAAAAGTTGTTCAGATTGAGAAAATGTGGGTTGGTTATAATCACACGTGCATACCTTCAACACCAATGTGCACACGGTACAACTCTGAGAAACACAAGGGTTACATGAAGCAAAAAAGTAAGCAAGATATGACTGCCTATGCTTCAGATACCTCTGTTTACTTTAGAATAGCCAAAAACAAGCATGTGTGATGCTGTTAGTTGGTGCTGCAAGGGGTGGGTTTAGAAATCAGCATTATCATAGAGGTTGGTTTTTTGCTTGCTTTTTTGGCTGTGTTTGATATTTATAGCCCAAACTGAAGGGCCAGATCTAATAGTCATTGTTCTACCCACTCAATAACGCACTACAGTGCTAAAAGTAGCCTGTTTAGCTCATTCGCTGGGCCTGGAACATGTAAGCCAAAGTGAGAATAAAAGTGTGGGAGTCTGCCCTTTGGTTTGAGAACATTAGCCTCCATGCTGCTCCTCTGTTTCCTCTTAAACTGCCTGCAGTGTTGCTTCTTTTGGTCTCAGAGCCTGGACCTCACAACAAGCCAAAGATGTTGATTGTGAGAATGATTTGTAATATATTTACCAAATTCCAACCGAGTCTGATAGTCACAGATGTAAACAAGACTGTAATGGGATGCACATATGAGACAAATGTCGTTTTCTTGCTTTATTTTGCCGGAACACAGAAGGCACAGTTGTTTTGAGTAACAGGCAGCAGCGCTGTCATCTAAGTGAATGACACTGAGTACTTTTTAAGCACCTACTATTTACACACATATCGTTGTCAATATGGCACCAAATATTTGGAGATTTCAGGACAACAGGCTGTACGATGTGGAGACACGAAGACGTAGGCGGTGTGCAATTGTTTTCTTTTCTATCTATAAGAAAAGACAGCTTGTTATGGGCTGAAAAACAACAGATGGACTTCAGCACAAATAACAGTATTTTGTTTGTGAGGTGTTCCGCAATGATGAGCCAAAGTTTTTTCCACGTTGTCCAAAAATAAGATGCATTCTCTCGTTTTTTGGTGTTCTGAGTACTGGGCAAATGCAGCAGATCATCTTGGCTGATTGTGCTGATCGCGCCAAATGACTGACTTTTTCTAAATATTACCATTATTATACAATGATATAGTCCCAATAACAGGTGGAGTGCTACTACAGCAGCTGTGTTTGCTACGGTGTCAATAGACCCTGAATAAACACTATTCCTAGACACCAGTTGCCCAGATCTGCTGCAAAGCAGTTATTCTTTATGCATATGGAGGGTTATTCAAATGTGCTTTTGATGGAGTACAGATTACAGGAGTCAAACTTTAGTTGAAAAGTTTATCCAAATAGCCTCAAAAGGTTATTACAACAGTCTCGACATGTTTCAAGTTTACGACACTCACTCCCACTCCCACTCAACTTACACCGTTAACATCAAACTTACGGACTACATGAGCAAACTAGTTTGGTTGCGTGTGGTGGAAGAATACGTAGTAACACGGCGTGTGAGTCTGCTTTGTGGATTTCAAGTGGTAAAATAAAAAAAAAACTAAATTTGAGAATTTTTGACGAATGTTTAGTCATGGCTAATCCCCACCCATCACACTTTGCTAATTAGAGTGAACGTTAGTGCTTAGATGTGCTTCTTCTGAGATCCCCATCTTTTCACTTTGCCGCTAATGCGACGTTAATAGACGGTTCAACACGCTTAGATGAGGACCAGTTCTGTTATGTTGGCTCACAAACACGCACACCAAGTGTTTAGGAGAGGGGGAGCCATTCCACCCACTCATTAAACCACTCTTAATTGGATTCCGGATTTCAGGTGGGGATCAATCTCACATTCTCCTGACTGGTCAATGTTGCCCAATTCAGGGCCCTTCTTTAAATTTCACTTCAATAAATGGTCAGATTTTTGTGAAAGACAAGAAACATCCAAAGGACCATTTTTTAGGGACTTTTTCAGTCATTCAGCCTCTTCTTCTTCTTTTATTCCTTTTTTTTTTTTAACAAATTCCGGTAAGGCCACTGTAGCTCAGCTAGTCAGATGACGTTAGTTACACGTGGAATGACGAATACTTCACACACTAAAATGAGTTGCAGTGCCGATAATCCCTTCAGTTGCTGCGTGACCCTCCTGCACAATCAGCCACAGCTCCTTTCGGTTCTTCTTTGAAAATGTTGCACCTGGAGTCAACACTGGAGTGACTCATTCAGTTAGTCACTCATACAGATTTTTTTTTTCTTTTGACTTGGCCTGTAATGTCATTTTTTTGTTCGTTATGGTCTACCATAAGAAAGGGCGTGAGTGTGGGCGGGGATAAAGCCCTTTCTACAGCAGCGCACAGAAAGGAGGAAGTCTGTTTTCTGTCCATTTCTCTATGAAAGGCCACTGTAAAGGCAGAGGGAAGCAGCTGTGTGACTAGAGGGGCCTTTTACCATCTTCTCCTTCCCTCTTCCTCTCCCTCTCTCCTCCTCTTCCATCCTTTCATATGTCTTCTGAGTCAGATATTTAGTGTAGGTGCAGTGCAGCCGCCTCATAATCTTTATCATCACCCTCCAGACTATGAATCACCGTCAGCAGCAGCAGCAGCAGCAGCAGCAGCAGCAGCTGGGTTCATGCTGAATTGTAAAGTTTCCATAAATAAGAATGAGGCCTGGTGCTTTGCGAAAAAGCAGTGCGGGGTGATGTTTGCAGGGTGAGAAATGCCTCCATTTTAGCTGGGAAAGTGCCATTCTGGTTGCTCTGGCAGGGATGTATGCATTAAGAGCAGAAATAGTAGAGGCTGCTGATTGCCACAACCCCTTCATTCGACAAACAAAAATCGCTCACCAAATCCACCACAATGCAACGTAGCAATATGGCCACACGCCCTTTTGTTCATCAAAATAAAATCCCTTGCTGAACAAAACAAATTTGTTCACCCATCACCACACCAAACCTCTCAATTCTCAGGAAACACTATAAACTACACCATTCTTACTATAGGGCGTGTTCAGTATTATTTCATTTTGTTGTGTTGTGTTAAGAACAGCATCTGCACTGATTTGCAGCTCTGACTTTTGAACTCTGTCATTGTAATTTAGACCAAAAGAGCCTTAAAGAGAGAGATAGAGCTTAACACAACTCCGTTCCTATACTGATGGAGGTTGGATATACTGAGAAGTTCCACTGCAGTTCTATGGGGAATTTTGTAGATTTAGAGCTGCTGCTTGTATAATTATGCTTTCAGTGTTGTCGTGTAAAGATTAAAGAGTTATTATATCACAGAAGTAGCAATACGTTTACTTGAGTGTGGGTTTAGCAACTTCTGTGAGCTGATAAGCAAGAACACAGAACTTATTAAATAATAAAATCGTGTGAAATGCACTCAGACCTAACCTTTAGCACGAGAACAACGTCATAACAAAAAACCCTTTCTGTAACGACGTTTTGAGTTGATAAGTTTAAAAGGTTTCATGTTATGACAGTTCAGTAGACATTTTGTGCCTCCTTCGTCGCTGAACTTTTTTCTGAGGCCCAGACTCTGCTGAGTTCACCTATTGATATTTCACCCTATTGTTTGTCATCTAGATATGCATTCACATGGCCCCTTAGAGAGCATCTGATCCTAGATCTGCACACACACTCATATCTGTGACTACTGTCGCAGGCCCACATTGAGAACGAGGGCATGGAGCAAGATACAGAGTAAAGTCAGATAGAGCTGGAACAGCCAGAGAGCTGAAAGGAATTTGTTTCAAAGCATTATTAAAGGAGGAAAAAAATTGTCAGTCTTGTCAAGCCCTGAAAAGATGTGCTTTGATGTTGCCACAAAGTTCTGACAAATCAGGACTGCAGATTCTTCTGGATTCCTCACAGTACAGTACGGTACAGTAAGTCAGACCACTCTTGCTAAGGCAATTGTAATGGCCTACACCAGGGGGTCCCAAACCTGTCCATTTTAGGGTTTTCTCTTCTCCCAGCACACCTGATCCAACTAATAGACCCAAACAATCCACTACACGTTCAAATATTTTGACCATTTTCGACTAAACACAGGCATTTGTAGCTTGTAAAATTGTTTATTTGAAGTAAATAAAGTGGTCCCTTATAGTCATGCGTGAACATACCACAGCACACAGTGTGAACAATGTGAAATAACCCATTTACCAAGTGAAGCAGGGGGCTGACACCAACAAGGGTGCCCAGGGAGCAATGTGTGGAGATGGTACCTTGCTCAAGGGTACAGCAGCTGTGATTTGAACCCACAACCTTCTGATTGCAGGGGCAACGCCCTAGTCATAAAGCTGCCGTTGCTGAAACCTGGTTAGACTCCCGCTCATATATCAGATTCCTCTCATATATCCAACTCATACATTTAAACATAGCACTGAGTACAATGGCTAAATGTGGAAACAGAGCCCAGAGCTTCATGACAGAGTGACAAATTGCGCAACAAAAAATAGAACGTACTACAGAAGAAACTGCTATAAAGGGATGGTTTTGAAGTCATGTTAACAGTCCTTTACAGAAGTAGCCACAGAGATCCCAAAGGAAAACAAAACAAAAGAAACCTTCTGTCAGAAGCTGAATCAAACTTGAAGAAAATCTCAGGTCAAAAAAAAATCCCACAGAGAAGTTTGGCAGTGGCGTGAAGAAAGGAAAAATGAACCCACAGTTGATCCTAAAAAAAAACTCATTGCACTGCAAGGACAAATGGACAAAGTCAAAGTCAGACAGGCTTCAGAACATCAAACACACAGGCACGCACTAATCCAACTAATCCAACTTTGTTTTCCGTTATATCACATTAAACCAAATGCTGCACGTTTCTAGAGCACATTTCCTTCACAACTGTTGGTAAAACCATTAAATGATCAGACTGAGCTGAGCATGGACAGCCTCCCCAGGGTTCTTATTTTATCCACTTCATTTTCTCCAAATTTCTCCACCTTGAATCCTCTCATTTTTATAGAGTGCCATTTGCACCAACACTCTTACCAATTTTGTCATGACATCAGTCTTTTCACTTCCGCAGCAGTTAGCAGAGTGGAACCATCAGGGCCGTTCAGGCCTTTAGAGGGTTCTGGGGAAAATGCCTGTAATATTCATTTTTCTTCAATAGAATCATTGTTAGATTTAAATGCTGCAAGTACTGCGGTGCTACTCTAATTGAATGATTAAATTTGGGTTGGAAACATTAGATTCATTTTTTCACTCGAATAATAATCCTGTCAAGACAGTTTTTTTCCCCTGTCGTAGCTCTTCAATTGGCAAGGACTTCACAGCTGGATTGACGTTCTGAAGTGTTAAATTAACCCTTAGAACACAAGCAGCAGCAAGACCAAATGGTAAATTGTCATGAAATGGCAAAAGAGCTTTTTATATGGAAGTTCCCCTAGTTTGTGTTGATGCTCGATGTGTTTCAAATAGTAAATTAAAAAGCATGAAGAAATAATAACCACTACTGGCATCGCACGAGAATGACTA
This sequence comes from Bryconaethiops microstoma, assembly GCA_037577275.1. Classification (NCBI taxonomy): domain Eukaryota; kingdom Metazoa; phylum Chordata; class Actinopteri; order Characiformes; family Alestidae; genus Bryconaethiops; species Bryconaethiops microstoma. The sequence goes on along the minus strand of JBBJLS010000032.1, from coordinate 10,218,917 downwards.
TAAAAAAACAAATTTGCCCAAATTTATTTTAGATCTTAGAATAAATAAATATAAAAACATACAATCTTTGAACCTGGGAGAACTTTCAGGATAGAGGAAGGGGGTCCGGAGAGCAACCGAGCGGCAGCGAACCTACCAAAAAACAGTTCTGGAGAAGAAACACCAGTTTTACACCATTTTTATTTGTTAAAATCAGATTTTACTAATACACTCTTGAGTTCTAATTGTGAACCATGAAATCACTTTTCAGACCATGTTTTCGTATTTATGGCCAAACCGTATCTCTAATGGTCACACCATAGTTCACCACTGTGCATCGGTACCTCAGTTATTCCAGGTTTTTGAATTCTGAAATCTCTATTTCTGTGTTTGTTATGCTTCATCATGGACAGCTGTGATGAAAATATACAGGTCAGGAGGTCAAGGAAGGGAGCAGTGCTTGTTCTGCTTGTATTTGAGATTGAGTACGTTTTTGATATCATGGCATTGTAAGCACTTAAAGTTCTTTCACCCCTAGTTTGTTGGGTAAGGACCCATTAGCCTTTCCTTTATTTAGATCTGACTGGTGTGAGTACTGGTTATGTGCATTAAATGAACTATGGTCTGAATTGCTAGTGTTTTTGTTGTTTTCCGATTTTTACTGTGGCCTGGGAATTCAACATCAGAGCAGGCTTTCCTCTTCTTCTAGCTACAAATCAGTGCCGAACTCTCCATAATCTGCCTGTTTGAAAATTTGACTGTTGAAAGATGCTCGTATCTTTTTTTGCAGCATGAGCAGCTGCTAATAATGTCAGATGAGCAATGAAATAATAGCAAAGCAAAATTGATTTTGGCACGTTGAGCACAGAACATATAGTTGGCCAGGCATCAGCTCCCTGATTGGCCTAATTCAAACTGACAAGCCGTTTAATCATAAAGAAACATAGATCAAGTTTATTTTAATTGCATTAACTGGGATTTACATGTTACAAATATCTCCAGCAAACTTCTGACCAATTGTTGAATGTCCACATGTTTAAGTTGCTGTTGCATTATGATTTGCAACCCAAAACTCAGGTGCAGACTTTATCAAGCCAGGTGTGAAGAATTGTGAAGAATGTGATTGAGAAGTTAGCTAGAACCAACAGCGACAAATGGATATTTCTCTCTTCTCAGTGTTATCTGGACAAACTAAAAGATCAGGACATAATTGGGACAAAAGACTGCAAGTAGAAGACAAGTCACCACCATGGTCCACCAGTTAGTGTCAGCTCTGTAGCTCATCAGAAGGAGCAGCCCCTTAGTTAACAAGACATGTTTTCACTTTTACGCGTCTGTGAGACGGCAAACATTTCCCTTTTTTTTGTGTTTTAAGGCATTAATATCAGACAAAAGCAGCCACACACTCCCACAGAGTTAACGGAATATCTGTTCATTCACTTTAACGGATTCCCACATGTAAAATTTTAGCCAGAATGCCCAAAGTGTACAATTATACCATCAAAAAATAAAAACACATTTCAGCATCTCACACCCATTATTTATTGGACAAAAAAAAAAAAAGTCAGAAAAGTAAAACAGCTGTGAGATCATTAGCAACTCTGACAAATTCAGTTTCTTTACATTAAGTGTTTAAGAAATAAGGAGGTAATTCATGAAAACCACAGTCTCATTCAACATATTCTGAACTGAGGTTTTCATTCATCGCACTGTTTAAAACAGTTTTTTTTTTTTTAAAAAAGGGGTCATACCTTCAGTTTATTTTTTATTCTTTTTCTTTTTTTATTCAGTTTATTTTTTATTCTTTTTTTTGTTATATAATAATTTTTAGTAGGGGGTTTTATTTTTTTTATTTTATTTATTTATTTATTTATTTGCAAGAAGCTGCCCTTTACATTGTGTAAACACTTCATGAAGAATGGAACAAAAATCAAATTAAAATGACAGAACATTCTATCTGTTAATCTAGAGATATATTCAAAAAATGTATGGAATACAAGTAAATAAATTATAAACGTATTAATGTATAATAACTCTAAAACATTCCTTTTCTTAAAAAGTGACCATAGTGTCACGTAGGGTACATCTGAGCCACACATCCAAAGGAGCCCGTCACCCTGGGCATGCGTGTGTGAGGTATGTTGATCGTATGTGTGGTCGTTAGTAGCCTAGGCAACCTAGATGAGAGGAGGAACTTCGTAGCTCATCAGTGATGGTTGCTAGGCACCTAACGACAAGTCCACCTGTCTTATGTTTAATGTCAGTCATGAGTTAAATGTTGGTGTCGTATGATTGGGCGTCGGTGTGAGTGTGTTCATATATATCCCAGCCGATCCAGGTAATCTTTGCATGGTCACCCTAACCGTACCGGCAGTGTTGGTTCTGGGTTTGTACTCGTACCAAGGAGGGGAACCTTGACGGAGCTCCGAGTGGACAGCCCACGTCCTCAGACTTGTTCTACAGTGGCAGTGTGGTTTCAAGTTGGGCTGTGTCCATTAACAGGAAGCTTGTGTGCTTGTTTCTCCTCACCTCTGTGTTATAGACTGTAAAGAACTGCGATGCAGTGAGTGGACTCCACTGAACGTGGACAGAACCATATCGAGCCTCCTGACCAAGAACTGGGCTGCCTTCTGTTGTGAGAGTTCCCCGGAGTGAAGGTCCTCTGGGATCGGGACTCCGAGCTGAGTTTATGTTCAAGTTTAGTGCCCGCCCAGCGCACTAAAAGTGACAAGAAACCAAGAACACGTTTCTCTGACTGCTCTGGTATCTGTGTGTGCGTCCTTCCCAGACCCAGCATGACACATAGCAGAGATACAGGAGTTTGTTATGACAGCAGAAATAAGTGTGAATAAAAATTATTTCTTGTATGTTTTTTTTTTTTTTTTTTAACATGTGAGAATTCATCTAAAAGCAGAAGAGATCATGTAGTTTCAGCTTATTTAAATTTTAAAAACTGAATTGAGTTAGGTTAAATGCCTCACTGCGACACTACCTCTTACTGTGCAAAACTATACGGTTCACCGAAAGTCCAAAGTGAGCGTGCCAAGGTCAGGCGGATGGCACCGGCGCTGCTGCCGGACCGAATGCTACGGGCCTTGGCCATGATCTGATCAGAGCTGATGTACAGACTGCGGTGGTCTCGGTCGCTGACCGCAGGTTCTGAATAAAACAGAGGATTCTTCCTCACACCACTGTAATACACACCCCTGAAGTGTTTAATGACTCTGATGCCTCAGATAAGTTATCAGCCTGGCGTGAGCGTTTCTGCTGAGTCACTGACAATAGCGCTGATGAGGCAGGCGTCGGAACACCTTCTGATTAGACTGGCAGCAGTGTGTGGTAGAGACTGGTGATAGTGTGTGTCCGCCATGCATGAGGGTAGATGGTACACTGTGTGTGCTGCGAGCTTTAAAAGGATGAGTGCGGGCTCTTGATGGAGTTTGCAGTGTTCAAAAATTACCGGAAGCTAATATTTATCTCAGCTGAATCATGTTCAAGGGCAGCTTCAACTGACTGTACATTCATCTTGCTACTTTTTCCTCTCTCTGTCCCTCAGCCTCTCTCTTTGTCTCTCTCTCTCTCTCTCTCTCTCTCTCTCTCTCTCTCTCTCTCTCTCTCTCTCTCCCCCCCACACACCCACACACACACACACACACACACACACACACACACACACACACACACACAAAAACACACACACAC
>JBBJLS010000032.1:10187878-10201739 GCA_037577275.1 Bryconaethiops microstoma | reverse complement strand
TTTTAATAAATCTGGAAAAATGTCAACAATTCTGTGTTTTTCTGTCAATATGGGGTGCTGTGTGTACATTAATGAGAGAAAAAAAACTTAAATGATTTTAGCAAATGGCTGCAATATAACAAAGAGTGAAAAATTTAAGGGGGTCTGAATATTTTCCGTACCCACTGTAAATCTGTTTAAAATGCCAATAATGTAACATGCTGTTTAATTCTAGGAGATAAAGAGAATTTGAAAAATGGCAATGTAAAAAGAAATTATGACTATTTTGGTACATATAACTACACACGTCTTAAGTGGACCTCAGGGAAATAAAATACAACAAAATATAGAATATTGGCCCTTTAATAAAAAAAAATCACCTCCTGCTCATTGTTAAGCATATAACTCTACAAATGACAAATCTTATACCGCCTTAAAATTGTAAAAATGAATGCCTCTAATATCATCAACCAGCCTGCCCATTTGCATGTTATCAGTTCCTAAGTGATTCTCATTATTTAAATGGTATTATATCTTCATATACCCACAGTGTGTCACATTAATGACTAGAACATGTGGTTATGAAATTAATGGTTTTTAGATTAATAACTCCGTTCTTGCCAGTTTGCCTCACTTGAACAAGTGTGTGGTAGCTCATAGACCACAGAGTGCTCAGAGATTTTTTTTCATTCTGCTGAATGCTGAGTGCTGTGGTTTATTCCCTAAACAGCATGGTCTCTCTGTTCGTGGTGTGAGGAACTGATGGGTAAAAGATTTTTAAAGGACTTTCCTAAGACTTTACCCTGACTAATGAGCAGAGGATAACTGAGCTAAATTGGCCTAAATGCTTTAAAGGACCCGTATTCTGCGTTTTTCTTTTATTTGCTGTTTCTCCCAGAAGTCAACTTGTGGCTTGTGTGTTTATGTACCAAAACTGTCATTTCTGCATGACCATTTTCAAATTTTCTTATGTTTAAGAACTAAACAGGCAGTTTGTTTTAATGTGATGCACAAAAGTTGAGATGCTGATAGGTTTGATATCATGCTCAGTTTTGGGGGATTTGGTGTAATTGTGAAATGTTCTGTCATTTTTTAAATTTTGACACTGTAAAACTGAAAAATCTGTAAAAACTTCTGATTGGCTGCCATGTATTGTGCCCCATCCTAAAAGCTTGAATAACTTGAGCAGGAATGGTCTGGGCTAAAGTGCTGTAAGCTGAATGGGGTAAATATGTAAATGTGTTGGTTTTTGTGACACCACAAACACAAGGGATTCATTGCAGACTTGGTAGCTAAGTTTCCATATGTGGGATTTGTCTGAACTTGATGGATCTCACTACTCACATCGTCAGCCACCAACATCTTTATTCAAACCAGACACTTTTCCTTTTTGTCTGTACTTCATAGATCTCTAATTCAGCACTTTTGTTTTAGATGGTTAAGTATATGTTTTAAAATCATATCATGATCCCTTATGGCAGTGGTTCTCTAGCCAATTCTCAGGGACCTCCAAACGGTCCACATTTTTACTTGATCTGTATGTGTTTTGTGTTCTCTTGGAGCAAAAATGTCTAGGGGTCCCCGAGTGCCGGTTTAAGACCCACCGCCTTAAGGCGACATGCAGCAGATTAACATGGGTGGCAACATCACAAGCCAACACCACTTACCGAGCAAAGAGCTTCAAGTGGAAATGTTTCCTGCACCACACAGCCTTTTTTGACTCATTACCCCGGCCATGCTCTGTATGAACTCTGACAGATGAGTGCAGGGGGTTCTGTGCCGGGCTCGTAATATGTGACCTGCCTCAGCAGGGTCATGGTTGGAAGGCGAGTCCGATTTCAGTGTGTTCTTACTGACCTATCCAGTACCTGCTGTTCTAATGACTCATATTTTAGCTCCCGTGTCTGTGACAAATGGCTGAGCTCTAAAAGCCCTGTCCGTGGTGCTGAAACCCTCTCGATGATGTATAGCAACGCCAGCCTGATAAATTCCCCTGCATCATTCGCACTGTGACACCCGTTCATCACCAGTGGGAGTATAGCGCTTGGAAATTCATATTGGATTTTTAATGAAAAAGAATATAATGCAATTCAAAGTCAATCAGTTTTGTGATTCGCCCCCTTGGAACTCCCCCCACTCCCTCCTCCCTCCTCCACTATTGTACATCCCCAATCATCCTCCAGGCATGCCTCTGTGAATAACGGCACAACAATGGGAGCAGTGCTAAAACCACCACCTTCAAGGGCACCCACTGTAATTGTGTTGTACACTAAAAGCTGTTTATCCCGTGTGGTGTTGAGATGGTGGTGGGCGAATATTAGAGATGAGTTTTTCAGGCAGTGCATGGAATTTGTCAGTTTGGGCATTTACAGTCAGTTTTTCAGCCTTCTGAATCCATCTTTAAAAAGGGACCTATATTTACCAAACTTGTCTAAGAGGAAATGCTGATCTGAGACCAGTTTATGCCTTTTACACAGCACTGTACAGGACTGCACTGACTGAAGAGAGCTGGTCTTTATGTTGAAACATTTATTGAAGTATTGGCTCAGGTCAGCTCTGATATCAGTGTTACATATGGAAAATTGTTGATCATTTTCTTCTGTTGATTTTTTTGTACATTTAGGTAGACGTCTGCAAACATCCTGCTTTGTCTAGAAAGTTTACAGTCAAATTGTGTTGTTCTACAATTGAAGTAGATTCTGTGATTGTAGACATACAGTAATATTTTTTTTCTTGTCAGATATATGTTCTCTTATATTGACTAATACCAATATATTTTCTTTATAATGTTATTTTTATTTAAAGCTGTTTTTAGTTGAAGCTATTTTTAAAACCATCTAAAAGTGGGCTGTCATACTCAAACTATTAAACACAAAACAGGATAAAATGCACTGCTAACAACATGACACTGTGTGTGTGCGTGTGTGTGTGTGTATGTGAGACAGACAGGGATCTTAATTGGCTAATTATCCTGTAACCCTGAGAAGTGTGCGGAACCCCAGAGAATGTTCTAGAGTTATGTTGTGGTCTAAATTCTATTCTAAACACCAACATGATTACTCTATTAATCTTCAAAATAATCACTATAATTCTTGAGTACCATGATAATCAGTAGAGACAGCCCTAGAACGGTCCGGTGGCTTTCTGAAATCTTGTTGTTGCTGGTTATTCAAGGCTCATTGTAAAATGTAATAACACCAGTTTTGTAGTTTTCATTATAAATGTATTTTTGTCACAAAGTGTTGTACATCATATTCTGTATATTGTGATCTACTCTATAAACAAAGTCCATCATAAAGATTACTTAGTTTACGTCCCCACTGAAACCGAACAGAGAGTATTGCTACAAGCCCACAATAGAAACAAAAGCCGCTATGGCTTTGCATTATGCGTGATCAGTCAGGCATCTGGACGCAACCTTTCCCCGTTCCGTGACTTAATCCTGCTTGAAGGAACAGCTCTCTCTCCAGGCAGCCCAATCTGGACCATATTGATGCCTGTATGTGACATTTACACTAAAGAAGGTGTTGAGTGGAAACAATGTCAATGTCACAGAATGTTCTGGGACCACATAAATGCCTCCTGAATAGCATTCTGCAGTGATCCAGCACTTTCTCTCTGAAGCAAAACAAAGGCATAGTCAGTCCAATATTTTGTGTCCTTTGTATCCCATCATATTGTTGTCTCTAGGAGTGTCCTTTACTTGCAGTCGTTTAAGTCCACTGCTGTGACATTTACTTCAGGACTGAAGAGCTGTGTGAGATTGGCATTAGGATCCTGTGATGGTTCTATTGGTGCTTGATTGTCTAACCTTCTGTAGAGATAATCACTCCTCAGAGACATGTAGATGAGTGAACAGGTCACAGCAGATACAATCAAAAGCAGACCAATGGCATTGACCACTACCACTCCAGATTTGTCAGATTTACTCACTGTTTCAGCTTGCACTGCCGTACTGACATTTATGCAGTTCTTTAAATGCCCTTTTTGCAAGTCTGTAATTTCTACACAGACCTCATACTGTGTCTGCGGTTGCAAGTGTGAGAGATTGAACACTTTTACATCAGACGGCACACGTGCTGTGAAACGTAAGGAAGGGTGCTTTGACATGGATTTGGTAGACCACATAATATTGGACACAAAGCTGTTCTTAGGGGGTACCCAAGAAATTTTTACAGAATGGGGTCGTATAACATCAATTTGTACATGTAAAGAAGCATTTGAAGGTTCTGGATAGTACCCATTCACGACCACAGAGACAGATCTCATATCTGCCCCCATGAGGTTGTGCACCACACAGGTATACTGGCCTGCCTCTTTCTCGGATATGTCATATATGTCAAAGGTTCCTTCGGGATGCATGAAATACTTGCTTGAAGCCATTCTTGGTAGGATCTTTTCTCCTGAAGGTGTCACCCAGTAGATCTCTGGATCCGGTTCTGCAAACGCCCTGCAGTGGAAAGACACTGAACGCCCGCTAGCCACACTGACATGTTCTGGCAGGCTTTCTGGAGAGATGACTGGAAGGCAGGTGTCTGTCATTTCACGGAAGTGCACGTGTCGGACATGACGACCTACAAATTCCGGAGGTCCTGTGCATAAGAGGGACTCAGGCTCCATGAAGCGGATCTTGGTCTTGTTCATGTTGATCCAGCGGACAACACAGTCACAGTAGATTGGATTTGAGTGCAAGCTTACTTCCTGAAGGCTGGGCAGGGACTCCACTGTGACATGGTGAAGTGCACTAAGGGCATTACTGTTCAGCATCAATGTCTCAAGCCTGGGCAGCTTATAGAAAGCATTGGGATGGATGTAGGACAGTTTGGGGTTGTTGGTTGCCTCAATCTTTGTTAACTCGGGCAGGTTGGCAACAGCAAAACCATCAATCGAAACCAACTCCGGCATGCTGTTGATGCCTAACTCTTTCATGTGGGTCATACCCAAAAAGTCACCTCGACGGATTCTCTCGATGGGATTCTTATTGAGATCCAGAAACTTGAGACTTTTGACCTTTCTGAGGGCAACTTGGGGCACTTGTACAAACTTGTTATCATAAAAAGACACACTCTCTAATTTATTCAGACCAACCAGGGCGTTATCAGGAATTTCAGAAATGTTCATTCTGGCTAGTACAAGACTGCGGAGATTACTAAGGGGCTGAAAATTCATATCTTGTATTTGGGCGATTGGATTCTCCCCTATCATCAAAATCTCTAGTTCGCTGAGCACATGGAACCAATCTTGCCTGATTACCCTTAGTTGGTTTGAGTTGAGATGGAGCCTCAGGAGGTTGCCGAGCCCCTGAAAAGCCCCAGGACTGATCAGGGAGAGTAGGTTATGGTTGATATAGAGTTCCTGAAGTTTTGGCAGGTGTGCAAAACAGCTGTCATGGAGGACGCTTATCCAGTTTTCCTCCAAATGCAAAGATGCAAGCTGAGGAAGGTGACCTATATTGATGTCATGAAGAGTGGATATGTTGTTCTGTGATAGGTTCACTTCAGTTAAGTTAACCATATGATGTAAAGGTTTGTCAATCTTGGCAATGTTGTTGCTCTGGGATAGTAGCACCTGTGTGGCTGAAGGGAGTTCTTCTGGAAGAGATAGAAGTCCCAGATCATTACAGTCCACAGTTGGCACCTCCATATAAAGGGATGATGGAGAGAACCAGGGTCGGATTCCACATTTGCACAGCTTTAGGCATGCCATGGTCCATTCCGATGAATGAATGGAGACAGTCAATGCAAGCCCTGCTAACAAACAAACCGCAAAGAGTGGTTCTTTCATCTTGGCCTCGTTCTCCTCAGCAAGTAATTAGTCCTTGCGGAGTGTGCGCTCTTCACTTTACAAACACAGTAACATTTGTTAGCACGTCAACAGGTTTGTTATTTTGCTCATGCGAGGTTCCCCAAAGTGCTGGTGTCTTTTCGTGTTCTCCTTGGCACTGAGAAGCAGGCTGTCAGTTTACCTGGTGTGAGGTTGTCGAACTGGCCACATATGTGAAGGTCAGCATATCCTTTGGGAAGTGGTGGGGAGCTCAGGTTTCTGCAGGGGATGTTTTGCTGTGTCTGCCATTGTTATTATCCTCAATCAGTCACACATCAATTTCCATCTACAGAAAACAGGAGACAGAAGAAATGTAATAAATACAATGTCATATTATGGGGGAGTCTGAGCGGTATTGGCATTTAAGAATATTGAAACATATTGAGGCCTTTAGTGAGATTTTTTATTGCCTTTTTTTTTTCCCTTGCAGTCAAAACATGATTTATGACTGCTTTGACCTCATGTTCTCTAATATATCATCTGGCCACTGACCTTTCTTGCAGTATATTAAAATATTCATAATAATCATTGTTTTCTGTCTGAGGTTTAGTTAAGTTTCATGGAGATTTTTTGCTTTACCTGAATTCAGTATGCTGTTCATCATTTATACAGCAAGACCTGAATCTTAAATTGCACACCACACACAAAACACACACATGTCGCTTGGGGATGACATAACATAGCCATGCATACAGAATTGTTATGATAATGTAGTGGTGGTATTTGGATTGAGGTTATTATAGTTTTTACATTGTCAATAGTTCTTATTTTGTTTATTTTGGCACACAATTTCAGTTTCGTTATGCTTTTTAATATAAAGCTGAATATTTTGTCTGAAACTGGGGTGTATTCCCAAATTAGACTGTCAGTTCCTTCTGATGAGTTTCGCGATGCTGAATAAGCACAAACTGCTCGCCAGTTCAAAAAGACTTCAAAGAAATCTCCATCTCCTGGGTACTTAAGGTGGGTTTTTTTTTTCCTACTACACCAACATTTTTTCTCTATAATACTATGCAGGATGCTGAGTCAGAAATGAGGAATGTTTTTTTTTTTAACATTTACAATTTGAAACTAGGGCAGCCACAACTGGATGCGAAGATTGCAGGGACTGAATATTTACACCTCGCACCCAAGGATAAAGTGGAAAGGCAGCCGGATGAGTTTAGCCTGAAGTTGGGAAACCTTTAGGGCTTTTTAAAAGGGTTAAATCAGCCCTAAAATCTGTCCGACTGTGTTTTGGTGGACCAGGCGTGAACTGTTTGTGCGGTGCTGTTGGCGTCAATAAAAGAGTTAAATGCTATCCAAGTTCGTTTAATAACTGCAAGCAGTTATGGTCTAGTGAATAGCAGAATTGCTTATCTTCGTACATATAGTCATCAAAGGCAGCTGAATGAACCGAGAGGCAATTATTTCACATCATCGGTCTCAGTAATAACCACTGTGGGTGTCTGGGCTGTGACACCTTCTATAGGCCATGGCAAGTTAGTACTGCGATTGGTGGTAAATAATCAGGGTCTTGAATTCAGATGCCATCTCATCTGTTATTATGTTGTCTTGTTAGGGTGAGTCCAGGCATGGTTCAGAAGCTCACCACAGATAAACTGAACAGCTTCCTAAACAGCCGCTGATGGCAGAAACATACGCGCATTAACTCATACTGGAAAAAGCCCACGGCCTTTTCTCAGAACAAAAGTCCGTTCCTCAGTGAAGCCCCCAAGTGCTTGGCTCGGCTGCATTATTCATTAGGAAGTGAAGGAGAGCTTCAGGTGAGAGTACACGGTAACTTAGTCAGCGCCGGCGCCATATATTGATGTTTTGATTAATTTGTAACCTTGAGAGCAGAAGCCGTAGCACTCCAGGGCAATGTTAGATGAAGCTGTCAGTATTGCTACAGGAGCAGCTTTTGCAAAGGGCCCCCCTGTATGACAGTGTGCATACATTAATCTGACTATGGCAGCGAGTCAACATGGGCAGGTGGGAACAAGGTCTTTTTTCCCCCTTCTTTTTTCCTATAAAGCCATCTGTTCAATAGAGAGACCTGGTTCAAACCATGCACTGCCTCTAGAACAGGTACTCTCTGAACATGGCCTTTTTTTCCCTCATATTTGCTGTTTTAAATTGGTTAAATGGGTCATTGGACTAGTAATGGGCTTATGCAGATTTTCACACAAGCAATAGGTAAATAATTTAAAAAAAAGAAAAGAAACTGTACATAAACTCGAGAGGTGCCATCTCTTTGTTGTTAGCTCAGACATGCTTGCAGATTAGCGTGCTTTGAGCAGAACATCAGGTACACGTACCGTGTGTACATTTCTCTGTTTTTCCTCTCCTGTTCAAAGGCCCGGCTCCACCAAGGCTCACACAATAATTGAATTAGCTCCTGTTTGTTTCCTTCTTGCAGAGACTTCGTTTCTGGGAGCTTTCACTAACTGTTTTGCTCTGCTCACACCATTAGCAGAAATGGACCTTTAAGTGGGGCGTGGATTGGAGTGTGTGTGTCGGGGGACGACGACTCTGTGAACATGTAGTAAATGTTTTCAGGTTTGCATCTTTGCAAGGCCTCTGTAGCCATTTCTAAATCATTTTTCCAGTCCAGATCATCTTAATGCTATTCTGCACTTTGTCTAACAGTACAAACCGACAATCTTCACATTATCCCCCCCATTAAGAGCCTAAATAATGGATGCTCTTTGTGTACGTTGTCCTGTAAGGTCCTGGGACTGCAGCTGACGAGGGAGTTTTATGACAGACTAATATCATTTTAGCAGCAGTTTTGCCCTAAAAAAAATTGCAGCCTTTTCGTACATGCGCCTTTATGGGCGCTCCGCCTTGCGAAGCAACCACTGTGTGCCTTAAACATTTGTAGGCGATGATATACAGTGAATGCGCCAAAGTCGCAGTTAAACATTTATGGTTTCTTCTGTCAGAGAAAAAGCACTTATCAAAATCCAGGGTCTCCACTTTTCTCTGCGCCCCCTAATTCGGCAGACAGCACACAGAGCAGCCCCACTTTGCTGTTTTATTCACAAGGCTGGAGTGAAAGCTTGCCTCTGCTGCATGTCTGCCTGGGTGAGAGATATGAGACGCGTTGTGTGTGTGTGTGTGTGTGTTTGGGGTGAGGTTGGGGGCGGGGGGGTGTGCGTGTGAATATGGAGAATTGGAGGTGACACTTTTTCATGTTAAAATGACATGATGCCAGTGCTGAAGCTCCCGCTGCTGTTTTTTCCCCCGTGTGTTGACGTGAGTAAAGTGCGGCAGGTAATTGGGTTTCTTGTCAGGAGTCTCGGAGATCGCAGGGCGGAGGAAAATACAGGCTACCAGTTGCTCTGGTGAGGTAAACAGTAAATGGGCTGCAGAAAGAGCTTTGCGGCCGTTCCTCAGCTCTCACACAATATCAGTAATTACAGGTGTAGCCGTTCACTTTCCTCCACCAGCAACCTGAGCGTGTTACATTACACAGCCTTTACATACAACATATCACTGTGAACTGTGAGCACCAGCACTGTTTATTACACCTCTACTCACTGCCAATGATGCTCTTATTACTTTCACTAACCCTAATTTATGAACTTATTTCATTAATGCTAACTTTATTATATTATTAATGCTAAATGGATTACATTACTAATGCCAACTTATCATTTTTAAATGATAACTTTATTAGTGCTACCTTTATTACATTAGTTATGCTAACTTTGTAACATTATCAATGTTGACTCAACTTTATTAATGCCAACATTATCAGGGTTCCCTTATTAGCCTTGTTAACTGTTAATTCTGCCTTATTTACATTATTTAGGCTAACGTATTAACTCAATTATGATAACTTATTAACTTTATTAAGGATAACTCATTCATTTACAAATCCTTTGTAACTATATTAATGCCACCATTGTAGCATTATTAATGCTAACTTTAGAACAATATTATTGTTAACTAAACCTAATTCATCATTAATAATAACTGTATTAATGCGATCTTATTAATTCATTAATGCCTACTGAAACATAATTTGATGGCATGATACTCAGAAATAGTTTAAAAACTATAATGATATTGATTAATATCAATAGCCCTGTCCCATAATATAGTATCCTGCACTACGAACAATACACCAAGCAATTTTTGCAACCCCTGTTGTTTTTACATTTGAAAATAACCCACGAATTTTATTTTAGCCAAAAACATGCAAATTTTTATTGTTTAATAGAATTCTAATCGACTGTAAGGTTCCAAGATTAAGTCATTATCTGTAGGCTGATGTGTATTACACTATAGTCCGTTACACTCTAATTCATCTCGTCTCATCATTGTTCGCTTTAGTTGTTCATTTTATTTGTAGTTTTTTGGGTTTTAGGGTGCATTTGTCTTTACTAGCGCTTTGTTTTCAGCTTTCATTAGTAACTCTGGGTGGAGGAGCAGCCTAAAATGAGGAAAGAGCCCGTGCAGATGCAGACAGCAGCGAGGCAGGTATAAATAAAGTCCCTCCGCTCTCACCTGCTCTGCTCTGCCAGCAAACGTACAGCAGCGCCGCAATTAATTACACTTCACTACTGCTGACAGAATCCCTGTGGATATTTCAACTATTTCTGCCTGCTATTATTCACCTCTCTTTTAGTCTGCCCTCCGCTCTGTAGTGCTTCTGTCCGTTCTGTATCTCCTGCTTTTTGTCTGATACTGCAAAAACCCTTTACCCTCACTGTACCTGAATATGAAGTGTGTTCCATAGGAAGAGGATATCATCCTCCACTCTCCCTCATCTCTTTATTTCTCTCAGTGCCTGTTTTACAGTTTTTAGTCACTGAATGGATGAATCTGTAGAAAGTGATCAGCTTTTTGTTTCTGGATCATAAAAGCTGAACTGTTCTCATGTTTGAGGTACTTCTGTCGTTCTTTGGCCTCGAGTTTGCCTGTGTGTCTATAAAAGCATCACTACAATTTCAAAACCTCATGCTTATTTATTTATTTGTTTGTTTGTTTGTCAAATTGTTGATGTAGTAAGTGAAAATAAGTAAACACTTTCTATACAGGCAATAAACTGTACTAACAAACAAATGCGAAGCACAAATTTTGTGTTTTTGAGCTCATTTTAATGTACAATGTCTATTTAATTGCTGAGTTTAACATACTTAAATGATATAAAATTAAATAAAAATAATATAAAATTAAATAAAATATATATGTAGATATAGATAGATAGATAGACAGATAGATTACTATATTTATCATTGTGAGAAATAGTTTTTATGTACAACACAATATACATGTATAGCATTTAGTGCAGTGCTGTGTGTGAAATGTTAATAAAATAATATTTTTTGTATTCCGACATCGAAAATAAATATCATGTCACATCATGTTCAAACTTTTGAAATGTCTCAGTATGTTTTTGCCATATTGGCCACCTTTAATCTGTACCTTAAAGGGTTTCATTTTCAAAATTTGTATTGCTCTGTATTTGGGGCCCTACTTTTTCAAAAGGAAAAATAGTGTCTTCTTTATGTTTTATTATCTTTTTTTTTTTGAGAAAGAAGTTAAATAAATCACCATATTCTGCATGACGCACCTTTAAACCAGACCACGCTAAGAGTGCCAACTTTGGCCGTTCGTATCCTTAAAATAACTCCTACAGCTGCGTGCTTCAGACCTGCTGAGGACTGAACAGCAGAGGGGCAGCGTCTCACCACAGTGACACACTCTGCCTCCAGCGATGCCCCACTGAGACCCTCACTAAACAGGGCACAGCGCAACACCAGGCTGTTTAGTTATGTAAATGTGCTTCACTGCAACAGAGCCAGATTCACTCTGCCATTCAGGAAAATGTGGAAAAGAGTAAAGGAGGAGAGCGAGGTTAGGATGTAGAGAGCATTTGTCGGACCACCGTGTATCGAGTGCGGTTGCCGCTTGCAGCAGGAGGAGGCAGCAATTCAGGCAGCCGGCACTGCTAAAGCTGAAGCTGTATTGTACTATACACATTTTAATAAATAAAGGTGTTGTACTATAGAAGAACCCCTTCTTGTTCCAAAAAGAACCTTAGGTCTTCAAAGAAGTGCTTCTGAAGCCAATACTGGTGATCAACTGATGCCCCAAATACTTGCTTCAACTCAACTCAGCTCTTAATAAAATGCAAAATGTGGACTGTCTTTGGTTCCCTGAGGACCAGTTTAAGCACCACTGTTTAGAACAAGAAGTGTGGAGAACATTTTTAAGGCTCAAAAACTCCCACATAATGTAAAGGTTCTGTACCAATTAAGCCACCATTTATGGAAGTGTTAAAACACTTTGAAAAATAAGTAAAGATGCCAGAGTGGGCTTTTAATTGATGCTAAAGAAGAACCATATTGGCTCCATTTTTGTAAATGAGATACATCTCTGTGGAACCTTTTAAATTCTTAAAAACATTTGCATGATGTAATGTTGAAGGTTCTTTAAAAGGTTCTTCACATCTCATTTACATGTTTTCTTAAGAACCATCCACTGAAAGGTTCTTCAAGGAGCCAAAAGTAGTTTTGGCCTCACACAAAGAACCTTTCTGGCCCTGTTACTTTTAAGAGTGTAAAGTCTTGATCTGAAAGATTGACTTTGGAGAGCGTGAGAACGTTTGTGAGTTGGACACACAGTGTTGCAGTGTGTGAAGTCTCAGTGCTATGGAGGATTGGCAGTTTGACCATTGATCCATGCAGGTGCACAAGGTACAAATGCACTTTAGCATTTAACATTCAACGACCTCCTTAAAAGCGGTGGAAAGATGAAAGGATTACAGTTCTAGTCTCATAGATGAATCCATGCTTTGCTGTGGATGTGCTGCATCACTGCTGCATTACTGTCATGTCAGAATAGCCAAACTGTTTTTCTTAATATCGTTTAAAAACATCATCCATTCATCAGTTTAAGAGAACTGACCAACAGAAATAGTCCAAAAACAGCATTAACATCCAGTCAAGTTGAGAATCTTTTTCCCTTTCTGGGTTGGAGAAGATTTTCAGCACTGGTCATATTAATCACCTATCATCACTATTAACTTCATTCCTCAATGAAAAAGTAATGCGATTATTTATTTCTTGGTTTTTTTTTTATCTTGAAGTTTACTTAGGTTTAACAGTAATCATCTTAATGTCCTACATTTTATGTGGAACAATGTTTAAATTGATTCAATTCACTGCATTACTGCATTTTTTTTTCCCGTGGCTCTTTATCCTAAAGCACCTTAGAAAAATCAGTTCATGTTCCTTTAGGTACATTTGTCTTCCTCACTGACTTTTGCATGTCTTTCATCAGAATCATGTTGTTCCTTGTGTGATAATACCTGTGGAGTGTATCTGACTGCTGTTCATTATGTCACTGCCCAACACTACATCTGCAGGCTGAACGAATGTGAGCTGAAAATCGCACACAACACAGCTTTTAAGACGACAAATCTGAAAAGAGAGCCGCGTGCAGACGGTGAAAACGCCATGTCGTTTTGCTCCGGCTCGGATTGAGGATCCTCGCCGAGGCGCCTCTGCATTGCCACACTGTTCAAACACCCTCATCACATACGAAAGCCATGAGTCATATGAGAGGAGCTTAGCTTACCGCCGAGAAAGAGAACCGTCCTCCGTCTGTGTGTATGTGTGTGTGTGTGTGTGTGTGTGAGAGTGTGTGATGAGTAAAATGTATTCGCTGAAACTCCAAGCCGTCTGTGATCAGCAGAGAGAGGATAAAGATAGAGGTAAAATCCAACAGTTCCAGCACTTCACTGAGAATGAGAGAGAGAGTGGTTAGCTCTGCTTATCATTCTCTCTCTCTCTCCCCCTCCCTCACTCTTTTGCTCTCTTCTCTCCCCTCTGTTCCTCTATCTTCCTCGTTCCCTCTCTTTTACTCTCACTATCTCTCCCTCTCTTTCTCTCTCTCTCTCTCACACTTTCTCCCTCTCTCTTCCTCCTTTTCTCTCTCTCTTTTCTGTCTCTCTCCCTTTTCTTTTGCACTCTCTCTCTCTCTCTCCCAGCCTCCCCTCTGTCTCTCTCTCTCTCCCTGCCTCCCCTCTCTCTCTCTCTCTCTCTCCCTGCCTCCCCTCTCG
>JBBJLS010000032.1:10150088-10169262 GCA_037577275.1 Bryconaethiops microstoma | reverse complement strand
TCTCTCTCTCTCTCTCTCTCTCTCTCTCTCTCTCTCTCTCTCTCTCTCTCTCTCTCTCTCTCTCTCTCTATCTCCCCATCTCCACACAGAGGGGATTACCCCGGCAGCCTATACTCCTGGGCTAAAGATCAAGGCCGTATTTGAGGGTCAGCAGAGGCAGCAATAAACCCTCACTGCCCGGCCCTGACGCCCTGTGGTGGGTTGAAGCGTGGCTTTTGCCGTTTGCAATAGAGAAACAGTGCATTGTGGGGAATGTTTACCCCAGCGGTACCCACGCTAGGCAGGGGGCACAGCGTGAAGTGAGCAGAGCTGAATAAAGAGGTCACTCTGGGTGAGGCGATGATACGGGTGGTCAGGACACGAATCTCAGATGATGTGTGAATATGCTAATAGCGACTGAGGAATTTACCACTTTCATCTGGAAATCTCGTTCTCCACCATTCTCCCGACTTTCACATAATTACAGTTACAAGAAAACTTTCTATCACCGTTTTTCTGTTTTTGTTTTTTTTTTACAAATTTGAAGCCTGTTATCTTTTACAAGGTGTGAATCTGAAAAACTACCAGATGCAATGTAAAGAATGTTTTTATCCTTCTTCTGTAAGCATAGTGTTTTAGAAATGCAAGGTTTTCCTACAGCAGTAACAATATAGAACTGTATGAGGAGCAAAACCTATGCAGTGCTTGGGTTTTGCTGTTTTTGCCCTAACTCATGCCACCTTTGAGCTTAACAACGGTTTATGAGCTTCTAAACTATGTCCATTCGAAGTGAAACTGTAATTTTGCACCATTTCTATAAGTCCACGAAATGCTGTACAGAACAGGTGGCATTTTTAACGGTGTCAACGATGTTCAAATTAAGTCAACAAGGTTTTAACACGACAGAAGACAGGGCAAATAAACTCTAGTAGGTTCGAAATGAAAGCTACACTTTCTGAGTAACTTTTAACTGCATGCTGTGTGGGCTACAGTGGGAAATTAGTCAGGAGGTTGTGGGTTTGAAGCCTGGGAGCAGGTCAGGCCTGTTAGCCCAGCATGGTCCTTGTGTGCACAGAGAAGTGAAGCAGCAGGCCTGGAGAGAGTGACACTGGGCCTGCCTGTATGAGACTAATCGCTTTCTCTCTCCTGTTTGATTCTGACCACTCAGCCACGATGATGCATGCGCCTCATACTGGGCAAACAGGCAAGAACAAATTTCTCCTGGCTCTTTTCTTACGCACTGGGATGAACACGTTACAAACTAAATATGCCTCCTTTGTGTCTTTTTTTTTTCTTTTTTCCAAGCCCCTCTTCATCCCCACAATCAAAAGCTACAACAGGCCTGCTGTCAGTTTAATTGACTTGTTTGGGTGTGAAAATTAAAATAGTGTTGACTTATAACGAAACAGCCTCTGGTTCACAATCGAAAATGTTCCAGTTGCATTAGCGATTTCCAGCCGCAGGGGCCGACGTTTTCATCGGCTCAGAGAAGATAAAAGGCGAGTGCGAGATAGAAAGCCTGAGCTGGGAAACTGTGAATGCCTCGCAACAAAAGATGGGCCTTTCACGCTACCCAAGCTGCTAAAGGCATTGGGGCAGGTCAGTTTTGTTTGAAAACACACCCTTTCTGCCTCTCTAAGGCCTTTGAGTGAGCAGCGAGCTGCGGAAATGCGAAGACTAGAGGGTGTCTGCTCGCCGGAAGATGGAAAGCACCGGCAGGGCGATTTTTTCTTTTTCTCTTTTTTTGTTTTTTTTTGCTATATGACATTCAAAGAAAGAGAAACGGTGTGATCTGATCTATCAACTAGTAGACATCAACAGCAAATGAGGCACTTGCTAGTTTCTTTCAGGAAAATAAAGTTCCCTTGATTTTTACTCACTCAAGGGAGAGGATATTATGCAGCAGTTAATAGTAAAGTCAGGGAGAGAATATAGTGTCATTATATAAATAACAACAACAGTAAGTC
Source organism: Bryconaethiops microstoma (assembly GCA_037577275.1). NCBI lineage: Eukaryota > Metazoa > Chordata > Actinopteri > Characiformes > Alestidae > Bryconaethiops > Bryconaethiops microstoma. The sequence continues at coordinate 10,167,316 of JBBJLS010000032.1, read as the reverse complement.
TGTTTTTAGAACAAAGCCAGATCCAGATACATCCAGTTATGAGTAATGTACTAGAGAATCCTTATGTGTAATTCGTAAGAATATAGTTAGGAGTTAACGTGTAAAATTCATAAATGCAAGAAAGACGTCTTTAGTCCAGTAAGGGGTGAAAAGCAAATTTTCGAAAGACTTAGAACAACATTCCCAGACATATTTGATCATTTTAATTAAGAATGTCCATATGTGGGTGGATTCGTAGGTCATTTTTGGAAAATATAGTGACTGGATGTAAATTGAGCAAACATACTGAAATAAAAAGGTTTCTGTTGAGTTTTGGTGTTAGTTTTATTACAGTTTAAGAGATGGTGCAAGGCAATAGAAACCTTTGTCTACATAATCTGTAAAAATGGCAACAAAACTGTCACTTTTGCCCAAAGTGTCCTGCCTTAAGTTATGTTATGAGAACAACAATATGGAACTCAATGAGAGTTTCCTTTACTTTTTTCTATTACTTTTCCATATTCCATCCCCATTCAATTTCCCACTTGAGTGGGACTACTGTAATATTATTCGCCATCTAGGCCATGCTTCTGAACTTCCAAGAGATCTTACAAACTAAAAGTATTCTCCTACAAGGCTCCATAACTCCCATGCGCTGGTACCAAACTTCCATAACTTCCAAACAGGAGGTGTGTAATGTCCCTTCTTGCCCAAGACAGGAGAGTACTGGTTGGCTGCTTTGGGTATTTGATGCTTTAAGAGGGAGAAACTTTCTCATTGCAAAGGATTTGATCAGTCAACTAGTAGACACTTGATTAATGGAACTGAAATGGAAAGAACCCGTCGTCCCCTCCCTTTTCTTCTTCTTTCGTACACCACCCCATCCCCTCCCCACCCGTCCTGGCCCCAAGTCCTGGCCTTGTTCTCTATCTGTGGGACGTGCAGAACGAATGACACAGATGTTGTTGGAGGAGACAGCATCCCCCGTCCCTCTCCTCTTCTCCTCCTTCTCCTCCTCTCCCTCGCTCCCAGCATGGGGTCTCCAACTTGTTTTTCAATCATTGTTTCCTCCAACTTCTTTCTTTTCCCCCAAAAGAGAGAACAGAGAGGGCTAGAGTAAAGAGGCAAGAGAGAGAGAGAGAGAGAGAGAGAGAGAGGGCAAGAGAGGGAGGGAAGGAATGTGAATGCAAAGCATTATACAGAAACATTCTTTAAAAAAAGAAACACATTCTATATAACAATCTCTGAATAACTTACTACAGGTCCGCAGCGAGAAGCTGGGCGAGGAGGGCTGCGGACTTTAGGGCTTTAGGGGCATCTAGTTCTTCGGCTGCTGGTGCAAAAGGGGGAAACGAGGAAGGGAAGAGTGTTCCTGAGAGGAACGTCTCCTTCTGAAGATGCATCTCTCAGCGTGGCTCTTCTGGCTGGCGTGCCTGTGCTCCTGGGCGGAGGTTTCTTGCCGCTGCCAGTGCCGCTGCACCTGCTTACCTGAGGAGCAGCAGCCGCAGGTCCCACCGAGGTCAGATAGGTCAGAGAGCAGAGGGCGTGTCCACCATCGCCCGACACACGAGCGTCCGTCACGAAAAGACAGGGGTCATCGCAGGAAAGGTAACGTCTTGCTTCTTATTCCGGTTTCTTCCAGTCATTGCTTGGGCTCTCAAGCACGGTGCCTGGAAGCTTCCTCTGGTTTATACAGCCATTCTGTCTTTTTCAGGAACTTTTTCATTGTTGGAAAAAGGTATAATTGACCATGTAATCATCTTTCATACAAAGACTCAAGTTCTAGCTCTCGGCGACGTCCTTCAGGTGCTTTACATACAAACCATGACTTCTTGTCAGTGCTCTTCATAATCTAAAGATTGAAAAGATGATTGATTATGCATGGCTGAAGTTCTGCACGCTTGTTTCCACTCTGATCTGAGAGAATTCCAATTTCCAATTCTCCAACGGCAATGTCACAACTGCGTTCGCGAAGGCTTCGAACAGAATGCCTCTCCCCGTGTCAGCATGGGGGCTAGTGCATGAAATCAGCACTATCAGCAATACAGCTTGATCACTGACTTCTCCTTTAAGTGTAAGAGTCGCTGCATTGAAGGCTTTGTATTAGGTATCATGGCTCAATGATAAAATATTTGCACTGCCGATGGGCTTGTCAACTAATATTTTTGCGCTAATATAACAGCAGGTGTGGAGTTAAACCAAGGTTACAAATTTAATGGTGGAGCTTTTTCAACTGGGTGGAAATTACTGACGCAGTGAATGACTTGGTTTGACTGTCAACCTCAATTTGCAACGTATATGCGTTTCTGCAGAACACCCACAGCTAAACATATTAGTGCTGATGAATATTCTTCTTTTTTCATCATAAAATGTCAATATTTAAAAATGTTATCCTACTACACATGTAGAGGCAACTTGCAAGAGCGCAAACCGGGGAGCAAAATTTCCCTAAAAAAACCCCCATAGTCATGAATTATAGATTCTTTCAAAATAACCGTTCTCCTTTATTTTGGTTCGACAGGTTTATGAAGGTTTATAAGTATTTCTTTTTATTTATTATTATTTATCATGAATAGTATCACCAGGAAAGATTATATGATCAAATAAAATCCACTCAATATTGTGTCACTGTCGTAACAAAACATGGTATTTCCAAACGAATCATTTTACAGGAGGAGGTAAAAATGTTATTGTTATAAAAGTTATTGTGAAAAAGGTTCGAGGGGAAGTCACTCTGGACCATTTGTATTTTTTTTTAATTAGGTAAAAAAAAACAAAAAAACAAAGCATAAAAATTCAAGGTTACAAGTTTTTGTTTCTCGACCCGAGTTCCCCTCAGTGCAGAAATCAGTTGGTTTCGCTCTTTACTGCCGCAGAGTAAATAAATCCTCTTGCAGGCCATTGTTGCTGGCTCTCGGTGAGTGGCTGTGTGGTGGAATGTGCTCGGATCCGCCGCTCAGTCTTTTGTTGCGTCTGAAGGCCGGTCGATGTGCGGGCCATCGGGGCAGTGATCTCTGGATCAATACGCGTCTATCACTGAAGCTCGGGCCTTTTACACTCACAATAGACACTTCACTAAATGCCACTTTATTTAGAGCTTACTTAAAAGAAAATGAACTGCCTCCGTCCTTTTCTTCCTCTTTTCCCTTCGCTCTCTTTTCTCTCTCTCTCTCTCTCTCTCTCTCTCTCTCTCTCTCTCTATTCCCTTGAGAAGGCATATTAACATAGTCTTTAAAGTAACAAGGGTCAGCCAGTCTTAGTCTATACTTTTATAGTCCCTGTTAAATCTTGTGGCCTGGATTTTATTAGTGAACATTATTGTAATCAGGGAAAACCTTTAGAGCTCCAAGCATTTATAAATTCAGTTATACAAAGCATGTTCAGTGTTAAATTAGACTGAGGCTGCAGGTGTCCGTCCCGCCGAATGTCTGAGATTGCGGATCAAATCTAATAGCCTCTAAAACGGGCAACTGAAAAAGTGGAGCGGTGTTTTATTTGTTTGTTGGTTTTAAATGTTTTAACAGGTCACTTTTGTCCAAGAGGCCAGTTGAGTTGAGTCCTTAGTGGTTATGTTTACTCAATTGCATGTGTCCAAAAGTGTTTGGACACTCTCTTGTATGGGACAGTTCAGCTTTCGATGCAGACGTAGTCAGTTGGAATGCCTGAAAGTGTGTGAAGTGTCCATTTGTCATATGTGAACACACACAGTGTGAACAGAACAAAATTCTTTCTCTGCGTTTAACCCATTCACCAAGTGAAGCAGCTGGGGAGCAGTGCGTGGGGTCGGTACCTTGTTCAGGAGTACCTCAAAGGTGAGGTAGCTGGAGTGACCAAGCATGTGCTTGAAAGGTATATATCCCACATCACTGCGCTGTGAAGTTGTAGTACTGTGTTCTATTGTGGTGGAGCTCCACCCAGTATCAGAACTAATCCAGAACTGATCATCCAACATCTGCCTGACCTCACTAATGCCCTTTCGGGTGAATGCAATCAAATCCTTTAAGCAATGTTCCAACATCTAGTCTGAAGATGTCCCTGAAGAGTAGAGGCTGCCACCACTATAAGCAAGGGATTCTCTTTGAATGCCCTAAATTTTAGAAAAGAACCGGATAACGAAATGTCTTCCAACTTTTTGACTTACACGATATTTTCTGAGTACAAATGATAACAGTTGTACTACTAAAGTGCTGCTTAGACCTCTCACTTTCAAATTTGAGCTTTTTGTGTAAAGGACCAGGACCTACCCAACCTCAGGTCCTAAAGTCGTGGTAAAATTGGTTCCATATAGAACAGAATGTGTTTGACTCTTTGATGCTACGTAGAACGATTTCATATTCTTTAAAGAAGCAAACACAATGACCACAATCTCCACCAATGTAACCAGTGTTAAAATATTTCACTGGTTCTTTGATTTCTCTTAGTTCTGTATGTAACTATTGTTTTTGCTAAATAACTCCTGAAGAGTATATGTTGATCAGGTAACACTTTTTCGTTACATTGCATTTTCCTGCTTTTTACAAAGACTTGAGTGAGACTTTAGGCTATGCTTTCCTCCTACAAGGCGTATATACTGCGGTGATTCTGTATAGCAGGAGATATCAGAGATCTCAGCTTCTGTCAGTGCTGGAGATGGAGGCATTTCCATGTATTGTCTTGGAGCTGAGAGCCCCTGTGCTTTCCTGTTTCTGCAGCACAGTAAACGCGTTGAATGTTTTCAAAATTGAGGAAAACACACTGGAATTAAATGATGACATGCAGGCCCTTGATTATAAACAGTTATATCTGGATGGATTTCTGAACAAAGATTACGCCTAGTTTTGCACTGTTGGTAGGGCCTCTGTGTCAAAATGCACTTTTAGTTAGGTTTTAAGTTCAGGATATGTTGAGTCTGAAACCGTTCATGAAAATCAGTGTTATCCAGGGTTCAGAGCTATGGACAAAAGTATTGGGACGCCAATGATGACATTGCATTCAAATACATAGACTTTAATATGGAGTTGGTCTCCCTTTGCAGTTATAACAGCTTCCACTCTTCTTGAGAGGCTTTCCACAAGATTTTGGAGTTTCTGTGGGAATTTGTGTCCATTATTCTGTAGAGCATTTATGAGGTCAGACACTGATGTTGGACGAGAAGGCCTGGCTCACAATCTCCATTCCAGTTCATCTCAAAGGTGCTGGATGGGGTTGAGGTCAGGGCTCTGCACAGTCATGCTCCCCAAACTGTGTTCACAAAGTTGTGTGGCGTTGTCCAATGGACAATGGGTATGATCGTCGAAATAGTGTGTGTATGTGTATATATACATATATATACACATACACTATTTGGACAATCATACCCACACTATATATATATATATATATATATATATGCAAATTTTTCTTTTTTCTTTATCTGTGAATGTTCAATAAAAAGCCCATAGAAGCTTCAGTGGGATAAGAGTCATGTCTGTTTCGTTAAAATCACTTTAAGGGGAGAAACCTAAGCACATCCAAAAATTAAAATAACATTTAAGCATGAAAAGTGCTGTCTGTGATGGTGTTTTTCCTATTTAGTCTGTCACAGTCACTCACAGCGTTACCTGCTGCTGTGAATGTAAAGAAAGTAAAGCCAGGACTGGACTTCTAGTTGCCGGATTGAAGCACAGTATCTTCTAGAAAATTAAACTGATAAATTCAGCATCGCTTAGATTTCATGATTATTATAGACAAATCCAAAGTGTTCCCAGGCCATTGACTTTCAGTGGATTTTACCCAAAGACAAGCTCTTTATGAACATTTTCATAGAATGGTTTTCCTAATTTTTTACCATTTTCTAGTTAACGAAAATTTTGGAGTATGTGATTTGGATATTAGTTCATATGGATTTACCTGGGTTTTTGTTACACCACCCTCTTTTATCACACAACTGTTCAACACAGCACACACCAATGCAACAAGGGCGATCTTCCACATTCATTTTTATTACTTTTAATACATGTTTTGTATTAAATGATTTTTCCTTTCCAAAACCTAAATAATTAATTGAAAAATGAGACCACTACTAATAAAAAGTTTGGAACCCCCTCTTGTAATAATTGTTACTTCATATCAGTAATTATTTGTGGATTGAAATACAGTAATCTGAATAAGAAAAGGTATTTTAAGGTGTTTTACTCCATTTTATTTACTTCTTTAATGATTGATAACTGTCGTTGTCTATTCATAGTAATTTGTTGATCTGCCAGAGATTTGATCATTACTTTTCAAATCTGAGGCATTATGAGTGTCCATTTTCATCATACCCTCTGAATGTTCTACAGCTTCATCATCCACAGCTCTCACATTTGTACAGCTTCCTATAAACCAGTTCAAACCTAAAGTTGGATAATAGAAGCATATTAGTATGGTTTTATATAGAGAGAGGCAGCAATTAGTATTAATGGTCTTAAACCTTTGGACACTAGTGGATATCTATCCAGCTCTACATCTTAATTTAAGCATGAACCTTAACGAAAGAAGACATTTAGTCAGGTGGAAACGTTTCCCTGGAAGTGCTGAAGCTCTATTCAGGCAGATGTAGATGCCGAGAGAGAAAACAGAGCAATTACAGCCCCAATCAGGAATCAAATGGCTGGTTTTAGAATGTCGGCACTTGAAACACTTGAATTTTTAAGTAACAACAAAGTAACGACAAAAATTACTTTTAAACTCTGCGATGGTCTTGTGGCGGTCCAGCCGAGTTTGGCCCTTTTTCAGAGGCTTCATTTGTACATCAGCATCAAAGCAAGAATGAACTAGAGCCGTTTTATTTGGCACCTTCCTTCTGATTTTATTTCATTTAATTTCATTTCATTTCACAGTGTCCCAGCCCTGCCCTCCCTCTCTCTCTCTCTCTCTCTCTCTCTCTCACACACACACACACACACTCTCTCCCACACTATTGTGTGGTAGAAATCCATGAATATACAAACCTTATAAACATTCGATTTTATACATATTACACATTTATCATTTAAAAAAATAATAAAAAAGATGAGTGAAAAAACTACAAATGTGTAATGTTAAACTGGGGCCTTTTCACATAGACTTGGACCAGACTGTAATGTCAGTGTGGTGTTTCAGCATTATAAGCCCGTTTAGTATACATTTAGACTTAATCTGGGTCTGGGAAACTGACCCATAAAGTAGCAGTGTTTAAAAAACACCTAAATTATTATGCATGAGAAAGAAGTATATGGAGTTTGTATAATTTTCTTTAAATGAAAAACAACAGTATTGACAAACAGCTTCTAAGGAAGCTCATGCTCTCTAATAGTCCATTTAAAAGCACTCCTAAGTTTGTTTTATGCAGTTAAAAAGTGATGATAAAGGGTTTTTGTTTCTATGTGTCTGTTTGTTGTTTGCGCAGAAAATTGAAGCATTTTTATTCAGCAAAAAGAACAGAACAGAGTGAAAGGTGGTGTTCAGCTTTAACAAGGTGAAAGTAAGACCAGCTGTCTGTAAATCCTGGAGGGCTTTATTATCATAACTGTTCTGTAGTCCTAGCGTAATCAAATTAAATACCAAAAATACATTTCCTAATCCCATCTCCTAGGAATCACTAATGCACCTCCAACTCACTAGAACTCGAATTCCTCAGGATTAAGCCTTTCTCAGAGGGAGTTAAGACTTTGTTGTTGAATAAAACGTTCTTTCTTTCAGATAAGATTATCTTTAGGACACATAATACTTTGGCATTAGAATAATTGACTATATAACACTGTTGTATCAATCGCTGGCGAGGAAATCGATCATTTCCTGCTCACCTGAAGCTTCAACCCTTACTTTCCATCCTGCTCTAGATGTATGAATATGAACGTCGTATGCCCTTAATAAGTAACGTTAACAAAAATGCATCTTAGATCAGATCTTCGACATCATAAAATATAAACAGATCAAATTCCTCTAGAAATAAATGACACTAACAAGCCATGATGTCCTGTATAAATATTGACCTCGCAAGTTAGCAATAAAACGTTGCTTAACAGTCCACTGTTAAAAATAACAAAAACAAAGGAAAGGCTTCACCGGAATGTCTCCAAGCACATCTACTCTATGTACAATCCCCCCAGGGTGAGAGAAAAACAGCTGTCCCTGGAATGATTTCCTCAGATAACCTTCAGTAGTCTCTCACTGGGCCTGTTCTGGGCCTCACCATCATTCTGACTGTCTTAAAAGATTGCCTGTCGTTGGTTGGGTAGTACTCGGTGGAAATATTATGCCAGGTGCCCCAAAAGATGCCATTTCGCACTCCTTTATACCTCGTCTGGTAATACTTTCCATTCAGATTTGCAGCCATGCATGCATCAAACCACCATCCGGAGCTGTAATACGCCCCACAGTTTCCTGAGGGGTACTGGTCATTGTCCCTGTCTGGTGTAGTAAAGTTCTTCTGGTCGTGGTTGAACCTCTTGTTGAATTTCATTGCATTGCCAGCAGTGCCTGAATATCCCCCTATAGTCAACCTGTAGTGCTGGCTTTCATTGGCCACATGGAAGAGATCATATTGGGCGTATTCTTTCACTCCATCCAGGTCCTCCAGCTCGATCCGCAACACCATGGCTTTAGCTGACGTTAACGAATGGATCTTGTCGTTGCCCAGCCAGAATTCTCCTGTTAAGTTGCCGAAACCTCTCTTATAGTCGTTCCAGGTACGGTTAAAGCTGAGGCTGCCATCAAGGCGATGCTGAATCAAAGTCCAGCCGCCGCCAGAAGCCTCCATGTCACAGAAGACGCGGAAAGTGCTGCTCTTTGATCCCACCGGTGTCACGTTGTAGACGCCATTCTTTGGGTTCTTCCTGATGAGATCAGAACAGTCTCTTGGTTGTTTCTCTGTGGGAAGTGAAAATCAATTTAGTCTGAAATTTAAAGAGAAATTCCCTTGATTTTTCCAGATGGTTCCGATGCAAACCAAGTCATTCAGAGTGTTTTTATGTGAAAATGTAGCACAGTTTAAACCCTGTTTACACTTGGTAGGTTCTTGCATCTTGAGTATCATTATTATATCTAGACGGGCCTTTTGTAGGCATGAACACACCTAAGATATATTAAAACAGATTCAACTCTGACAGGTGTTATTGTAATGCAAATGTATCCATCTCTGCAATCCACATTTGACAACTAAAACCCCTCTCAATGGTGACCCTCTGCTCAATTCATTTACTGACTTGAAATCCTTCAGCCTACTCTGCCCACCTTTGGTTCAGTTAGTTTAAATAAAGCACTACTTTGGCTAACTTCAAATTGTAGCAGTTCGTAAATGGGGTCTCACTGACTTTTTAGATTTCTTTAAAACTGTGATGATAAGCACCTGGAGTTAAAATTAAACGATTACTATTTTATGTACTATCCAAAGCTACCAGTGACCTGTACATCTTCTGTGTTGTTATATGCAATGATTATGGTAAAACAGTGGGAAATGTGGAAAATATTTCTAATTTGCTATATCTCATCTTCACGTATAACACAATTAAGCCAAAATTGTATCTCAAAACTGTGGTTGAGCAATGTCTCAGGTCATATGCAGCAGATGACTTTCAGTGAGGCAGCTTTTAGAGGCATTAAACTCTTCAGACATCTGGTTCCATTCACCAAAACTGTGAAACTGACTTCGTAAATATCTTTAGAACAGAGCATTTCACACCAAACCATTCTGAATGACTTTGTTTACATCTTAAGAATCTCAGTTTTTTCCACAATCTGTAAAATTCCCATAAGACTTTGTAACGTCACATAAAATTCACATGTGCGTAGTATTGTTGTTATAAGAAATCCTAACATTTTCCAGCTGCTCTCCTCGTGATGAATGGTCCAATATAAGTTTTTAAAAGCGATATTAACAAGATCTTTTTTTCTGTATTGTTTCAGAATTAGTGACAATAGTGACAGCATTCTGTTCTGTGAAACATGTATAATCTACCTGAATTCTCAGGTGAATTGTATCTCGTGTTAATACAGAGGAAATGCAAGCATGCATCATTAACTGCAGTTTTCATGAGAGAGTAGAAACGTGGAGGCAGAGAAAGTTACACGTGCTTAAAGGACAGGGGAGAACAGCGGCATTCCTTTCCCATTGTTTAATGCCACCCATTTGTAACCTTTCAATCAGAGGTTAATTAGTGGAAGCTTAGTGTAGAAGCTCACTCCTGCTACGACAGACAAAAAGGAGACGATGCAGCTGGTCTTGGTCTTTTTCTTCCCCCCAAGCTTCCAAAGAACCACAACATCTGCTGCTCAGATGAAGGGCCATATCCCGTTATCATCAGCACTGATCCTCGCTACGAAGAGCAGGCTGAATCCTCTCACACAATTTAGATCTTGAGAAAGATCACAGAGATCGAGCAAAGCTGGAGAGCACTTGTTAGAGGATACTTCTTTATTAGGTAACATCCTGTTATCTACCTAGACTGCTTTCGCCTTAATGTTTTTGTTCCTGGGGACGCAGTCGTCCCCACATGAACTCTCTGGACCGTAGACCTAATCCATCTAAAACCACTGACACGTTCAAGGACCGCGGGCTTTGTGTGAAACCACAGTACAAATCATCACGCCATCATAGTGTAAACAATTTCAACCTTCATATTTGTTATGTAATGTTGAGCACAAAGATTTCAAGCATTATACCATTTAAGCGTTTGAAGGCACAACATTACAAGCACTTGGAAAGTGATTCATATTTAACCTCCTGAATGGTAACCAAAATGGAAAATAAATATCAGTTAAGAATGTCTTTTGGGTTGTTTTTTTGTTGCAGAATATGAAAATAAATTACCAGCTGTCCTCCTTTACATTGTGTCAGCAATTCACAGCCGATGGACCAAAATGACTCGTTGAATTAACTTACACTGAAAGTTCAGAATGTTTTTTCCTTCTGCTATAAAGGTCAAATGTGTGAAGATTTTTTTTTTCCAGACAGCAGTGACACCTAAAGTGTATTCATCAAGTTTATTTATGCTTTGTTTTTGTTTACTTAATGCACAAAGCTTTGTAGATAAATAATGTATTAGAAGTTCACATATTTAAAAAATGGTAACTTTAGCACTCTTTAATGTACATAAATGTAATCATTTTTCTGACAGTAAATTCTTTTGATCCTTTCATTGTGAAATGTTCACACACTGTATAGGGCAGCTGATATTTAATATTTGCAAATGGTGCATAAATAATGTTTAGAAATGGAGTCATGAGGTTTTGATCTGACAGCAGTGCAACATTCTATACCTCTGTCTCTTTCAGATGATCTCTGGATGTGGAGTATGGGCTGAGGGGTTGGACCGGGGTCACATTGGCCATGGCAGGTGCTGAGCAGCTGGTTTTCGAAACCTTCTCTGTCTTCCATGTTGTTAACAATGGGCGGCTGTGCACTGTTTTCTTCGCTGGTGCTCTTAGCTGTGGAAGTGTATGAGATTTCCTCTCTCATATTTATTGTGTCCCCAGTCCTGTCCACAGCAACTGGGTAGGACTCTCCATTGTTGCCCTCCTTTGAGGCACCATTTATCACTGGAATGTTGCTGTTTTCATGGTCTGTGGGTGGAGTGCTGTCTGTTAATGGGGGCCCTGCAGTGCTCTGAACTCTAACCATTACACCAAGGCTTGATTCCTTTGCTCTGCTTGGGACACTGTCCACAGAGCTGGGATGGGACACTCCCACCTTACTGGGCCCTCCAGCTTTGCTTGTACCCTGCAAGACAGGATCCTGTTCTTTGTTTCTGCTGTCACTGTCAGCTCTTGCCCCAGTCAGCGTTTGGGACTCCATTTCCTGGCTGGAGTCATTAACTCTGTTCCGAACGTTTGTATTTGACACCTTCGCTCCAGAAGTGCTTTTGGCTTTTTCCTCACGATCTTGGGGAAAATGTGGTGTTGTAACACCGGGGGTGGTGAGCTGAGTCATTTGGCTTTGTTTATTCTTTATCACCGTCTTTACGGTGTACGTGGTGGCTGCAGTAGTTGAATAGTTTAACTCGTTCCTCTCAGCACTCACTTGCCTCTCTTCAGCTGTATTTGGCAAGATTTCCCCCCTGGAATTTTGCGCATCTCCTGTTCTGAGAAATATCTTACTGTTTTCCTGGATGGAGTCCACATTGCTTCCCATGAATGGCTTTGTTCCCTTCTTTTTATCAGCACTCTTAGTCTTCTCCACAACAGCTTGGTGTGAGTCTGGACCACTATTACTGTCATGGCTCCCGATGCTTTGATTCATGGCTGTCTCCACACTGTGCTCCCTTACACCATCTGTAATTGGATCCAGTCCTCTCTTCCCTCCGGGGCTTTTAGGTTCCGTCACATGGAAGAGTTTTGTCTCGGTATTCCAAGGAGTGTTTTGGGTTTGGTGATTATCCAGTGAGTTCAGCGCCTCCACTGTAGGAGCAATTTTGTTTTTTTCTGTACTGGCTCGGTCCACAGCAGTACGCACTGGCGCAGTGGCCCTGACTGATTGAGTCATCTCATCAGCTGAGCTCCTGAACTCGGTTTTGGGCCTGGTTGTAGAGGATCCAGTTTTAGAATTGACATGTCTACTCCCAAGCTCCACCACATGCTCAGGCAAGCCGCTGGTGTTTTTTGACCTTTCAGAACTGTGTAGTTTTGAAGTTGTCTCCACACTTCGATTTCCTGTCATTCTTTGCAAAATATGTGGCCTTCTCAATTTTGTGTCTTTAGCTAGAATCCCTCTGATGGGAGCGGGTCTATCTGGCTGTTTAACAGAATTTGGAATTGTTCTCGTGACATTTTTCCCTATCCTGAGACTGGGGTGAAGGAATTCTCTTGCCCCTTCTTTGCCCTTTGTGCTGTTCACAAGATGAGGGCGCATTTCTTCACTCATCAAAGGTGTCACTCCACTAAACCTAGGCTTGCCCCTCACCTTTTGACCCACAGCAGGAATTCCTGGCCTGTTAACACTTTTCACTGGGCTCTCATCTTCTCCAGCAGTTAAAGTTTGCTTCAAATAATCAGTCCTCAAAGTTGCGTTGCTTATCCATTTTTTTCTTTCAGTATCTAATTTGAGGGGGTTTGAACCCCTGTGTTCCTCATTGCCTGGCCGTGTGGCGTTCAAATCTGGTTTTAACTGTTCTTTGGGCAGGTCCTCTGTATTGTCTAGACCTCGGGGATCTGTTTGATTTGCGTCAACTGTGGCACCAGCTTTGTCTGGTAAAATTGGTAAAATTAATTTCTCAAATCCAGTAACTGTTTCAACTGTGTTAAGTGAAACTGAATCCATTTCAGTGTCACTGTCCGCATGTGTTCTGGGATTTTCAGAGGTTCTGTGCCAAATTTGTGGATTTGAATGACCTACATGAATTGTGGCAGGGTCTGAGATGGATGATATCTTTTCCAGTCTGCCGATTATCTTAACTGGTGTACCTGGGTTTGAATTCCCTTCAGTGTCACTTTCTGCTTTTCTCCCAGGGCTGAATGGGCTTTCAGAGTGACTGTCCCAAGTTTGTGTATCTGTCGATATTGTGGAATCACCAGTGTCTGTGACTGATGGGCTTGACTTCTTCGATCCACTGACTGTCTCGGTCGGGTTTGCATCAATTTCAGTGTCCCTCTCTGCATCTGTACCTTGTGTGAATGGCTTTGGATCAATGTGGCTTGCACTGTTATTGTTATTTTCCTTCTTTCCTTTGTTTTCAGAGCTTGGGTGTGGTGCCATATTGGCCCTCCCTTCTTTTGGCACAACAGAATCACTAGTATCAACAACAGTAAAAGTTCTGGATTCGTTTACTCCAGTACCACTCACTTTGTCTTCTCTCTGCTGGTCTAAGATTGTTTTGATAATTTCAGTTATGTTTTGAGCTTTGGCACTACTTACTGGTTGTCTTTCATCCACAACCTTCTTCCTGTCCATTATTTTTGAGGTATTTCTGATAAAGTAGGGTAAGGTTGCATCCTGATCCTCTGTGTAAGGATCTGGTGTACTCCACCCACTGCCAGTCCCATCCCTACTGTCAGATTTATGTGGTGTTTCCTCACTTGGCCTTGTCCTGATTGGTGTAAATCCGCTCCCTCTAGAAACAGTCTTTCCTGCCCTTTCTCCAGCAGGTGAATATACTTTTGTTTTGTCACCGGAGGTTTTTAATCTGTCCTCAGCATTTGGGTTCAGCTTGATTTCTTTTCTGTTGGTATTTATCAATCTAGGAAATCCAGGGAATCTTTTGATTGGTTTGTCCTTGTTTGATGGGTTAATTTGCTTTGTTTTAACATGGCCATCTTCTGAAACAGTTTTAACTACACTGATTTCAGGAGTGCTCTTTATATCACCTTGTGCAATCACGATTCCACTGGCATTCCGTCCTTGCCCTGTCTTGACAGTGCTGGCCTTAGGGGCTCCAGTGTGTCTAAACTCTTTCTCATCTTGGTTTCCAGGCAAAGAGGATTCAATCTGTTTAGCCCTTGGAGGCTGCAGTTCCTTCTCCTTTTCCTCAGCTGTATGTGAGTGAGATTCTCTCACCTTACTCATGATGTCTGTTCTTCTCTCATTGTGTGCAGGATTAGCTCCTTTTGGCCTTCCACTGGTCTCATCCCTATTCCTGGTGCTGCTAGGATTAGGGTTCCTCACCTTAGTGGTGTTCCACCTTTCCTTTTCGATGGCTGTTGAATTCAGCTCTTTTATGTCACTATAGATAAGCACTGTGTTTTCTTCAGCAGGTTTCTGAATAGTACCTTGAACCACCATCACTCTCCTAGGTACATCCTGCTCTCTCACTCTGGTGTCCGGAGCTTGTGTAGGATGTTGGTTTCCAGGCACAGAGGATTCAGTCTGTTTAGCCCTAAGAGACTGCAGCTCCTTCTGCCTTTCTTTAGCTGTATTTGTAAGCAGTTCTCTTACCTTACTCATTTCTTTTCTTTCCTCTATGTGGGTAGTATTAGATCCTTTTGGTTCTCCACTTGTCTCATCCCTGTGTCTGGTGCTGCTTGGGTTAAGTTCCCTGTCCCGACTGGTGTCTGACCTTTGTTTTTCAGTGCCTGTTGGATTCACCTGCTTTGTGCTGCTGCTGCTGCTGCTGCTGAGAATTGTGCCTTCTTCTTCTTCTTCTTCTTCTTCTTTTTCTTCTTCTTCAGGTTTTTGAATGGTACCTTGGACCTTCTTGGTTTCTTCCTGCTGTCTCTTACTGGTGTTGACTGGGCCACTAGAGGCTTGTTTGGGTCGTTCTTCATCCCCATGCCCAGGCTTTGAAAATCGTAATTCTTCTCCAGCTGAAAATGTGGGTGGTTCTCTCACCTTAATCGTGCCGTCTGTTCCTCTTTCCATGTGTGCAGGAGTAGATCCTGTTGGTCCTCCACTGGTCTCTCCTCTGTATCTAGTGCTATCTGGATTAGAGCTTCTCTCCTTACTCATTTCTTTTCTTTTCTCTATGTGGGTAGGATTAGATACTTTTGGTTCTCCGCTTGTCTCATCTCTGTGTCTGGTGCTGCTTGGGTTAAGTTCCCTGTCCCGACTGGTGTCTGACCTTTGCTTTTCCATGCCTGTTGGATTCACCTGCTTTGTGCTGCTGCTGATGAGAATTGTGTCCTCTTCTTCTTCTTTTTCTTCTTCTTCAGTTTTTTGAATGGTACCTTGCACCTTATTGGATTCTCCAGAGCTGACGGGGCCACTAGAAGCTTGTTTGGGCCGTTCTTCATCTCTGTGCCCAAGCAAGTATGATTCAATCAGTTTAGCCTTTGAAGATAGTGGGTCTTTCCCCGTTCCTCCAGTTGAGAATATGTGTGTTTCTCTCACCTTACTCGTGCTGCCTGTTATCCTCTCCATGTGAGCAGGAGTAGATTCTTTTGGTCCCTCACTGGTCTCTTCTCTGTGTCTGGTACTATCTGGATTAGAGTTTCTCTCCTGAAAGGTCCTCCACCTTTGTTTTTCCATGTCTGTTGGATTCACCTGCTTTGTCCCGCTGCTGATGAGCATTGCATCTTCTTCAGTTTTTTGAGTAGTGCCTTTGACCACCTTCACCCTCATGAATAAGTCCTGCTGACTCTCTCTGGTGTTGCCAGTGTCCCTATAGGCTTGTGTAGGTTGTTTCACATCTTGGTGTCCAGGCAAATATGATTCAATCTGTTTAGCCTTTGGAGACTGAAGCTCTTCCACCCTTCCTTCACTCGAAATTGTGTATGGTTCTCTCACCTTGCTCATGCTGTCTGTTCCCCTTTCCATGTGTGTGTGGTCAGATTCTCTTGGTCCTCCACTGGTCTCAACCCTGTCTCTGGTACTATTCGGAGGAAGGCTCCTCTCCTGACTTGAGTTCCACTGTTGTTTTTCCATGCCTGTTGGATCCACCTGCTTGGTTCCTCTTCTGATGAGCATTGTGTCTTCCTCTTCAGTGGTACCCTGGACCACTTGCACCTTCTTGGGTAGGTCCTGGTGTCTCTCTTTGGTATTGACAGTGGCCCTAGAAGCTTGAATGCTTTCTTTTTCCTCTCCATCGCTGGTCCTCCGTAGACTCCACTCCATTCTCTGCCTTTCCTTACACTCTCGACAGTCTGCCTTCAGCTGGTTCACCATCTGTGTCAGGCTTTTCAGCTCTCTGGCCATCTTCTCCAGCTCCCTAAAGGGCTTGGGTAGCTGAATGGTGAGTGGAGGTAGGGTGATGCGATAAGGACATGTATTTTCTCCATCCCTGCAGTGCCCCAAGGGTTTCAGCCTTACCCACGAGGAAGCGTCCTCAGATGCCTCCAGGCAGCCCTCAGAAGCTGCTAGTGGTAGAAGGCTGCTCCATACAAACAGCACAGCCCACCACATTTTGTCCTGTTCAGTAAGTGGATGTGTTGCATATGCTGAGCAGTGTGAGAGGGAGAGAGAGGACCACCTCCCTTTGTGAGAGCTGTTTCTGCTCAGAGAAGGGGGCAAAGCTTTGTGACGCATATGAACAGAGGGACCATAGACAGGAGTACTTATTAATGTTTTTAAACACAGTATTTATCTTACATTTATTCAGTACAACATCTCACTGTCATTATGGAATGTAAACTACATTATATTGTTAATTGTCATTGCATCGGGGTGGTGTTAAAGTGAGTTTCCACAGGACAAATTGCTGCCCGTTAACACTCCCCAAATGACCACTCTACACATAATTTCTATGAGCATCCATCAGAATATCTCTGAATATGACATACAGTACTGTGCAAAAGTCTTAGGCACCTGTGAAAATTGTTTGAATCAGTATTTATATCAGCAGTGCACTTCTTTCTGCTAGCAAAAACACAGCTGAATATTAGAATAAATGCAAACAAACAAGAAA